>JBAMCK010000833.1:0-600000 GCA_037075185.1 Drosophila pseudotalamancana | reverse complement strand
TACCTGCCATGCCTTTCACACCTCTCCACACACCTCACTCTCGCCCTATTGTGTTCCACTTATTGCATGCGTGTGCGTTTTTCACATTTGCAATAAGACAAACTCTGCGGAAAGGATGAGCCAGAGACACGTTGCCTTCGGGGTAGCAGCGTGCAAATGCTTAATTACATTTACCCCCCACACACACACACTCACACACACACAGCAAAGAGGAAAAGAGGGGCGAGCCGATGCTGCGCATCCATCATCGATGCGCCAGGATAATAGGCAACCGGCTCTATCGTGTCCTGTCTCGTGTGCAGAATGCCAGTCTAAGCATCCAGTGTCGAGTATGGCGCATTTGGCCGCCTTTCAATTGATATTGCATGTCTTTGCCGTCAGTCAGCCGTTACAGCCGCACACGCACGCACACACGCACACACGCGTGGCATATCCTGCGCGTAGCTGTATGGCATTTTCAATTTTCAACTTTGTTCATCCACCTTTTTGTCGAAGTAGTGGGCGCAGTGTTAGGTAACGTTTCACGACAGCAGCAACAGCGCTTCCGCCCTAATCATGTGTATGCTCGAGTGTGTGTGTGTGTGTGTGTATGAGTCGATAAAACAGTTGGACTTTGCATGCAAGCGCCCTGGTGTATTCCATTTCCGTCTTCCCTCCGTGCTCCTCTTCGTGCTTATTGTTTGAGGTCCTGTTTTTTTGCCTTTACTGATGCCACAGTTAAACTGTCATTGTCATTTAAATGTCTTTTGACTGTTGCCGCTGTCATTGTTCTTTCAGTTGCTGTAACTTTGTATGCCACACACACACGCACGCTCTCACACACAGCCACAGTCAGGCACACTCTCATTTGCCCACACATATGCATCACATTAAATTGAATTCTTTTTCCAATTGAATGCTCTGTGTTAAATCATGTGTTTGTTTGCTTGTATGTGTGTGTGTGGACAGTGAAGACCCCCGTTGTTTTCAGTTATTTATAGATTTTAAATTAATTTTACTAAGCTATACAGGTATCCGTGAATTGAAAGCATTTTGATGAAGCATGTAATTAAAGTTGCAAAGAAAATCGAAGAAAAAAAGAGTAAGAAGCGAAATGTATTTAATTAAAATTATAAACTTTATTTAAATTAGTATTATATAGCATATATTTAAAAATTTAACGAAAAAACATTTTGATTTAATTAAATTTGAGAATGAATGATGTGTATTTGATGTATGCCCGAATAGTTTTTGCTCTTTTTATGTTTTGCTTATATTTAAAATTAAATCGCCATATGTGTATTTTATATATTAATTATTGAATTCAACTATATTTGAAATGGTTTACTAATTTTTCAATTACTAATAAATGAAATAAATACGTAAATAAAAAATAATATTCCATATTTATTTTTTCATTATGTTGAACACTGTTTTTTTATTTGATTTATCGAGTGCATCAAATTTTTTAAAGCTTAGACAAATTGATTGGATATTTGCATTTATTCATTAACAATGCATTAACATGGGCTTTGGCTTGCATTCGAATATGCTTAACGCTAATTAAACAGTTCTTTTAACACTTGCAGCAATTTATCATTTGGACTTTTTGTTTGACATTGTAATTCACATTTAATGGAACCCGAAACATATGCGTGTGTCTTATCAGATATTAGATACAAGCGCACACATTCACAATTACACACTCGCATGCATGCAGGCATCCGCACATTCACACGCACACACACATACAATGCGACAGCCACCCGTCAAGTGCCGCCACATCAATATTTGTGCGGCTGCCACATGCTGTGGGTGAATTCAGTGTGTGTCCTTTATGTGTATGTGTGTGTTCGTTTAATTTGACTTTTGAATGGCGTTTGCTTTATTTGGAATCATCTGATATGCACAATATTAAAACTGAATTTTCGTTTCGTCAAAGATTTTTCTACCTTTTGCTTGTCCTTCACATTAAAGCACTTAAAACTGTATTTCTCAGAATTGAAAACATAAAAATCTCACTGCTCAAAGGAAAGTAAATTCTATATACATTCCAAGAAATTATTCCAATCTAATAGCAGAAAACCCTACAAAGTCTTTCTCGACTCGTTTTGTAAGTGGAATAAAATTGAATACAGCAGCTCAGTAAAGTATCAAATTGAAAATAGTATCTGCTGTTACTCGACTGGTCTAGTAAAGTCCTTTATTCGACTCTGTAATCTGGACATATGAATATTTAACATTAGCTATGCTTAAGTTGCGCCAAAAGGTATGCAACTTTTCTCGAACCATAATTAGAAAGGTGAATTTCGTATTTTTCGTAAATTTTAATTTAAATTTTATCTTTATTACAGCTAAATTAATATTGTTAAATTTCTGCTAGGCATAAAATCCAAAAAATCCCAGATAAGTTAGAAAATTGAAGATATTGAAGAATAGATGATAAATTTATTAGTGTTAAGTACTCTTAGATCCATACATCTGCTCCGAGAGTAGATAAAACAAAATAATAATGTTTATTTTGAAAACTTGATATTTTAAACATATTCATTGGTTTCTAATATATTTTTCTATTTTTTTAATATCAATAAAAGTCCCTTTGATTTCCCTATTTGTTATTTGTGGAATTTATGTTAGATTTTCAAAAACAAATCAAATTTCACATTTTTCTATTCTTACAGATTTTTACGTTACGGGACATCCAATTAAAAAACGAATACAGTTTTCAATAGTGCGACAGCAGCAACAACAGCAGCAAAAACAACACTAACAACAAACAAGCTACACAGACAAAGGCAGCAAACAAATCGGCTTATTGGAGTGTGTGTGTTTGTGGATCTTGCAGTTCACAGCAGATCAGAGAAGAGTACAAAGGCGAGCCCACACACACTCCCAACCACGCACTCACACACACACACAGCTCTGCACACCCTCACACACATCAGTGAAGAAGAGAAACACAAAGAACCAGCAAATAGGAAACACCCTAAACCTGTATAGTATGTCAAGTGGACGCAGCGCACGCCTACCGCCCACGCCCACGCAAAACACCAACAACAAGCTCCGTGTGGCAGCAACGACATCCGCAGCAGCAGCAGCAGCATCGTCTGCAGCAGTTGGTAGCGAAGCCAACAGCAACAGCATGTTGCAATACACCAGCGGCAATGGAACGGCCAACGGGAGCGCTGCCTCGGGTTCGGGCTTAGGCGTAAGCGGCCTCCAAATGGGCATGTCCATGGGCATGGGCATGGGCATAGGCATGGGGAGCATGTCGAGCGGCGGACTGCCCGGCAGCTATGGCATTGGTACAATGTCCGGCGGCGTCAGCACGGCCACCAGCGATGCGGCAACGGATAGCATACCGGGCGAGACAGTCGATGTCCTGGGCCCCGAACTGGCGGTTGCCACCTCTCAGGTGCTCGAGAACCTATCGGAGCACGAGCGCAAGATGATAATCGAGGTGCTCAATCGGGACGAATCGATGCGACAGCGTGATGCAACCAGGATAATGTGAGTACCGAGTAGCTCTAATTGAAAGCGTTTAAAGCGTTGTAGTTGTAGTGAAAAAGTCCATGAAAAGGATGCTTAAATAGCACTTAATGGTGCTTTACCACTTACATAAGCACTTTTTCCAAAGAAGATTCCATTAAAAGTCGTTCCACTTAGACAGCACTTCCAGGAAAACACAGCCGGTCGAGAAATGATGTCCTACGATTTTCCATGAATTTTCTTTGCTGGCTTTCTGATTTTTTGTTCGTTGGTTGTCAATTATGATTAAATCTACAACGCATTCAGCCTTTAAACTTTTAACACTTTTTGATATATCTCACAATTTGTCGTATTTTTGATTTTATTTATCTCACAGCTAATTGTTTAAGTCTTTTAATTAATACGCTTTAATTATTAAAACGTTTGAGAAGAGCTAACTTGCTGGCTTATAATTAAGCTTTTAAGCTTATTATCTTAAATTCAAAGTTAAGGAAAAGTGAAAATTTAAATAATATTGAACAAAATTATATTAAAGCAGCGACGAATTTAACTGAAGTCAAAGATTAAGTCACAATTGGGTTTTACTTTTAAAATTAATTTTGTTAGGCCTCAGAAAATGTTTGTTTATTAGGGATCTCTCATTGAACGATAATACTGTTATGGCATAAATTCGAAATCCCCAAATAATTGTCTCACATATCAAAAACCATGTTACAAGTTGGCTTAAAACTTTCAGATGAACCCCCTAGTGTAAATGTGGCTTGGTTTTAGTATTTTTGATCCTGCACAGTAAACATATTGACCTGAAGAGCTCTCCATTGCAGCCTTTCCTTACGCACTCAGCCAATTAACTTGGCCAAGTGTCGTCCCTAACGGCTTAACTATCCCTCAAGCCAGGGCTGGTAAGTCTGGGTATCTGTTTTTATAGCTGAGGAAACAAGTATTTCGCTGTAGTCATATTATTTTGGTTATTGCCACTTGTCGCAGCAAGGTAATGAAGCTACATTGGCTATTAAAACCAGGCAATACGTTGAGACTGGCTTCAAGGTTGGCTCGCTTTAGGCTATTTATGTGTTGAGCTTCGCCCTTGGCCAATGCCTCTTCCAGTCGAGGCTATGAACGACCTTGCAATTCATTGCTATTTCCATCAAAAAGCTAAATTATCAGCCAAGTCCTGTGCTAAATTGAAAGCCCTTGAAAGATTGTTGCCTAGGCCAATACCCTATAAAATGCATAACTCTTGATTGCAATTGTGACTGTTGTTTGAGCGTCAGTTCAAATCATTTGCAATGCTATAATAAGAGTATCCTCTAGTCCTTATATTTTCACTATAAAAATAATTTATAATTAAAGTCTTAAAAAATTACAATTAGATCTTAAATATTTGATAAGCTTCAGCTTTTCTTATATCTCATACAAATGAAGAGCTAAATTGTTTATTGATGCTTTTATAGCGCTGTTAATAACATTTGATTGCAGGGTATCTACTTGTCGAGCACTTTCGACTTGTTAAACACAGAGTGTAATTCGCTCTCTATAAAAATGAGTGTCACTCTAAACTGAGTTGGGAGTAAAGAAGAAGAAGAAAAATAAGCCGTTTACATGCACGTAAATATGAATTGATGTTGCAACAACTGTCGAATACTCTGGTCGGACTCTACAGATCAGTATATTATTTGATCTAAAATGTATCTATGTTAAGTTTAATTAAAATTGAAATATATCAAATAATTGAGGTAATGCTCATCTCTTTCCAATTCGAAAGACTTTTTTCCTTTTATTCTGCAAGTCTTTTGTGTGTTGAATCTTTTAGGTTAACCTAATCTAAATTCACGATGTTGCTGAACCATCAAAGTTTGTTTGTGTGTGGCTTTTAATTAAAAATCGAAATAGGTAGTGGGAAAGCCTGCAATTTGATAGCTGCAACACACAAAACTGTTTGCAATGCACTTAGAGCTCGAACTTAAGCTGGCAAAAGGCAGCGATGTGAGTTCCTCGAATTTCTCGACCACACACGTTGCGGTGTGAACCACAATTTACTGCCGAGATATTTGTGTGTGTGTGTGCGTGTGTGTGCGTGTGTGCGTGTGTGGTGCCTGTGGCAGACATAGCCCAGCGGCATTCGGGTGACAAATAACGCGCATGTCCCTGGCGGTCTGCAAATAATCTCAGGTTCAAACCCATTGGCAGTTCCCGAAATCGGGCAGAGCTTAGAACCTTTTGCCGCGTTGTGGCATTCAATTGATATTCGCGAAAAATTGTTTTCACTTCGTTTAAGCAGCTTTTGTTCAATAGGTTCTTATGCCACTTGCGTCTGGGATCACATCCATTATACCCGACTGCTCCCCCCTCATCAAAGTAAGCATTTTCTTCGATTCAGACCCCAAATCAAACGCATGTGACATTTTATGCTCCATTCACGTAGGTTATTTTATTTGTTTGCCATTCTTGAGACCCGAAACAAGAAAAAGAGTCGTATTTTATATGCTTTATATCCATTGACAGTGTATCAAGTAGGGTATGATGGTTGATACCAAATGCATGCCAAATATATGAGCAATAATAAAAATTCTTGTTAGCTGAAGGAGTTATGGCCTGTCTGTCAGTGTCTGTTGCTGTGTCTCTTTGTCTCAAAATTTCGTCGATAAATACCGATTTTCAGCTTTACTCAGAGTTAGGAACATCGTGTTTGGTCATCAGATTTTTGTATTGCTGTAAAGAAGTAAATAGATAAAGGCTTAAGTAAAGGGTATCTTCTAGTCAATTCTCGACTCTCAAACACTCCTATTTATTTTTTCTCTATTTTGTAGTGTAAATAAAACTGATTTTCTGCAAAATTGAACTCAATTTTATTGCTCTTGACGTATTTTAGTTGCGTGACTACAAGTTTTGTGTTGTAGTAAGCTGTACGATTGTTTTCATTGTTTGTGTTTGCTATCAATTGATATATTAAGATGACCCAAAAATTTGTACACCAATTTAAAAAACTGCAAGAAATAAAAGGTGGTAGCATGGCACACTTTTAGAAAGAGAAAAATATATTTGCCTACGTACTTCTAACAGGCACTTTACAAGCAGTGTTGCCACCTTGCATATATATATACATATATATATATTTCTTTTTATAGTCAATTATTGAAACAAATAAATTTTTGTGTTTATGACTTTCAAAATCCATAATTAAAGAATAATATTTACAATATTAAGCAATTTATATTTTATGATTTCATTGGAATTTATCGCTGTGGCGTTGCCACATCTTTTGCTAATGAAACTAAGGCCAAGTTTGAAAGGAAATATAGGAAATGCGCTCTTAAATCGATTTGAACTTTAATTAAAGACTCGTCAGCGTGAGTTCCAGACGGACCTTTTATACAAGTAGCTTACAATCTAAACACTTAATGTGACTTAATGCCTTGTGTGGTACAAAGTCTGCTGTTGATTTTTCTTTTCCATTTTAGTGCCAACTCATAAAGATTTCTATTACACAGCCAGTTCAAATAATGTGCACATAAATCTCAGCCATTGCTTTCCGTTCGAGCGTTGACTTAGTTAAAATGTGGCCGCCTTTTAGGCGACCCTGATTGCTTAATCATGTTGTGTGTGTGAGCGTGTGTATGTGTGTATGTGTGTGGGTGTGTGACGGAAATGGCTAAATTGAAAAACGCCACTGGAGATGATGACCAGCAGCGAGCGGAGCAAGAGGAACTGCTTAAAATGTCTAGCAATAGGTCAGATGTGGCCATAACAACAAAGCCTGCTGCTTCGCTTGCCACCAGTGGCTCAGCTCTGGCAGCAAATAATGTTTTCATAATGATACTGGATCGGGCGTGGGTGCACCCCTACATTGAGTATATTGAGTAAGACGCCAATAATGACGCCTGCCAACAAATGGAAGATGATGAATGTTGCCTCCGGGTGCTGCCAATCTCATGCCATTCCCGTCTGCCAGTTGGAAATGGAGCAGCCTTTAAATGTTTGCCATTTCATTATCGGTTTAATCAGTGCCCGTGTTGCCCATTAACATAAAGCTGTCATTAACTAACTGTAATTAATTTTCTGGCTACTTGCGAGCAGGCGAGTAGCCTTCATTTTCCACGAAATACAGTCTGTGAAACAATTTAAGCACTGAATTTTATAACGTGTCGTCGAAACTCTACAAGAATTTTGGCATTTATTCATTGAAACGGTATAATAAAATAGTAAATGAATCAAAAACGTTGCATCAGATATCGAATGTGATTCGATTGTAATTACAAGTCTTGTATTAAAAAATACAATATTATCGGGATATGCCAAAATAAAATTATCTAGTATTTGATATATAAATATAATATATATTTATATATATTTATTGAATACTGCTAATTTAAGGCGACAAAAAATAGAAAGGTAAGCAAATATTATATACAGATAAGTGGCTATGGACACTAGGTGTTCAGCCCTTAAGCAATCAATGGTCTGAGCCAAATGTGTTAGTGTATATCTCAAAAAGTGGATTGAATCATGCCCTGAGCACCAATCAAAGTCAAGTCTTATAAATAAAGTATAATAAATGTAACTTAGGTGAGTTTACTTCAGGATAACGTGCCACACGTGACACTTACAAGTGGCCAGGTAACCAGGCAACGCAATTAACGCGCTAATCCTGAGCATGTGCCACATATGTACGTACATGACGGATGTCTGTATCATGAGGAGCTCACCTGCCAGGTGGGGGGTCGCTCGCTCTGTCTGCCTTTCAGTCTGTCACCCTGTCCATCAATCTTGGCTGGCCTTGAAGACGCTTTCGTTTCGTTTCGGCTCAGATTTCTTTGCGCTTCGACGAAAATGCAACAAACGAAAGGCTAATGCTGCAGGCCTTATTCAACTGCATCTGGTAGAGCATAATGAACTTCTTGACAGGTTATCTTATTACCTGGCAGACGCACAGGCGCCACTTTGAGAGTTTATCTAAAGATACCTGTGCTTGTCATTTCTCTTAACTAAATTAAGGTGAGCGCCGCAGCCAAGCTTCAGTATTTGTTGTTCAAGAACTTTATTAACTACGGCTTCCATCACCTGTGTCGCCCACGCCCAGGCACGCCTACGCCCACGCCCTCGCCCTCGCCCACGCACAAACTCCCACTCCAGCTCGTGGTTCATTATCATCTGCTGCCATTTGATTATGTGCCATTTTGTGAGACTCGAGACTAGCGATGAGCGTGACGCAAAGGCTCACGGCTCAGGTAACAGCGACAATGTTTGCTTTTCTCCAATTGGAAATCGCAATACATACATGCCTTTTTTTCCTTGAGAAATGATAATAAATACTCATAAGGCATGTAAAAATGAAATGATAACAGCTCACACTTGTCTTTATGCTCCTTTTATAATCTAATCCCATTTCTTCACTTTGATAAGTAATAAAATTCATTTCATTTCTCTATTAAAAAAATTTACAAATTTGAAAAACTTTATCTAATTCACATAATGTAAGTATTGTAATGAAGAAACTTTTCATAATTAAAGATAAATATATTTTTATTTAGTTTTATATGAATGTATATTTTATATTCACGTGACACGAATCCATCTCAATAATTGGGCCGCAAGGCAAAGAAACTCCAACGCATAGCAGAACAGGCTCCATGTACTTTTGCTTCTTGGTTAGTTTTTTATACCCTTAACCCACTTAAAGTGGCAACTGAGGGTATTTAAATTTTGTAAGCATGTATGTAACAGGCTGATAACATATTTTACATAGAGTCGAGTAAATTAAGTTTAAGACTTACAATCTTCTCTTATAGTATAATGCTTGTACACTCATACATATACTACATTGTTTTTAGCTGTAACTCCTAGTCGTTCACACCCGACTAGAGCCTTCGCACTAGTTTACTTTGTACATTTTTTTGCTTTGCAGTGCGGCTTTTGCTGTTCTGCTTTGTAAATTTCACTTGCTAATGCTTTTGATTACATTTAATTACAATTTTGCTGCTAGGCTACGCGGCTGGTCAACGTTCCGGCCTCGCTGGAACCTGGCCCCCAGCTGCAACCTTTGGAGTCCTCTTTCTGGTTTGGTTTTGGGTTTTGGTTATGTTTATCAAACTTTTGTGCAGTCAGCTGTTACTTGAGTCGAGTGTTGGAAACGCGTCTCATTATTTGTTTGCTAATTCCCTTCCTTCTTTTGCTGGATGTTTTAAAGTTTGGTCTTCCAGCAACTAAATTGAAGCCTAACACTCACATTTGCACACTTCGAACCAAACTGTATTCAAGCTGTGTAGCTGGTCCGTTTTATACTATAATCACCTTTCGCATGTCATCAGTATCACCATGCAACCAGCCAGATTTATTAAATAGATACACACGCACCCGAAAGTATGCAATATTATTACAACATGAACAAAATATGAAACAAAGTTGTGACTATGAAAATGAATTAATTCGGCATATGTCGCACTTAACAGGCCATATGGTAAACTCTCTTTAACTGCCACGATATTAATTATAATCCATCGATCAACGCTTGTAATGATAACTGTTCGAAGGTTCAGTAAGCCGCACTGTGTTGACTTCTGCGGCTGCTTGTGGCAATTCAATTAAAAATACCATTTAAATATTATTAAGTAATTATGAT
Source organism: Drosophila pseudotalamancana (assembly GCA_037075185.1). NCBI lineage: Eukaryota > Metazoa > Arthropoda > Insecta > Diptera > Drosophilidae > Drosophila > Drosophila pseudotalamancana. The sequence goes on along the minus strand of JBAMCK010000833.1, from coordinate 589,913 downwards.
GTTTATTAGCGCAGTCATGACATCTTTCCATTTTAAAACCACGCTTTAACTACCAAAAAAAAAAACGAAGTAATCTTTGTGAAAATTCACACGCCAACAACTCTGAATTTGAAGATAACAACTCTTTAACACTCTACACTGTACTACATGAATAGATACATGATGGATATTTATTACTGAGGCGGAATCTAGTGAATTAAAATTAATGTGGAAGTACATAAGCAAAGAGTTCGAAAGAAAGTAAATATTGCAACTAATTGTTAATTATTACTTTATGGAGAAATTTAATTAATGCTGGTAAACACTTTTATGTTGCACAGTGTATGAAAATATGCCGCAGAAATCACTTTGGGAATATTTTAGCATTTCCCGTGAACAGAACTTTACACTGGCCAGCAAGAAACAACAATAACAACAACAACAACAACAAAGAATGCGACTCGTCTTTCTCATGAGTGCATAATTAAAATGATAGCAACTGGCGACGTCGCGTTCGGAGTTCGCGTTCTGTTTAATGATAATGTGAGAAGGGCGCCTCAGGTAACAGGTAGGCAAGAGCAAAGAGAACGGAGAGTGGCATGGAAAGCGAGTGAGCGATTGAGCCAAAGAGAGAGATAGAGAGAGAGAGAGAGAGAGCGCACTCTGATCGCGTCGCATCGCACTCTCTATTCAACCTGTTGCTTTCAATCGACTGTTTCAATCGAGCGGTCGCCGTTAAATCTCGGCGAACGACTTGCGGCTCAGTCAACGAACGCGTCTCGAGCCAAGCGGACGTCGTTACGCAGTCGCTGTGTGTAACGGTCCATGCGAGTGTGTGTGTGTAAGATAGATAGAAAGAGAGATCCAGTGAGGGAAGGGGAGAGAGTGTGAGTGCGCGTTGCCGGTTGAAGATTTGTGTATTTCTACCTGTGCCCGCAGAAATTGTATATCTTATTAAAAAGATACCCGTTTCGACTGATATTAAAGGTATACGATCAAACATAAGATACAAAAAGTATCTCTCAGATACCACACGCCGCCTAATCTGAGGCATGCAAAGCAACAGCGAGCGACGCGATATTAAACTCTAAGCAACGAACACAAACAAAACAACGAATCGAAGTTTTAAGATAAAAGAAGAATTTCTGTGTGCCTAGCAGAAGATAACAAAATTGGCAAAATAAATACAAAAAAACTTTTGCCAAAAATATTATTGACCCCACGAGACGACAGCTACAAGACGTCCAACGAATCCCACAGCTCGCACTGCCGCAGTCGCAAGATACAAAAAAAGTATCTCAATAAGAAAAGGTAAAATTGAACAGCTAGCAGACAGCTACATGCGATAGAGCTCTACGTGCACAATTGCGCAATCATTATAGTTTTTTTTTTCTTTTTTCGTTACTTTTAACTTTTATTTTCTCTACCTTGTTTGCCTCACATACTTGGCCAAGAACGGAGTATTTGGTTAAAGAAATGCGCTGTTGTGTTATTTTAACGGTTCGGCTGTAAATTTAATTAAAGCCCCGATGCGAAGTTTGCTGCAGGCTTAAGATACAAAAGTATCCAGATGCAAACAAAGGTGCGACAGCGTCCCAAAGTGCTGTAGAAGTTATCTACCACGGCCAGCAGCTCCGTTTGCATTTGTATCTTTTGGCCATAGCTATGTATCCGTGTATCTGAGCGCACTTTTGTCTCTGTCCGTTGGGCTCGTTAAAAGCGCATTACACACACAGCTCACGCATTTCACAAATGCACCCACTCCAGCCCAGAGAACCGAAGCGTTCGCATTTCTTTGCGCCGAGTATCTGAATGCGTATACCTTGTATATAATATGTATATTTGTTGCTGCTTTAACCTGGCTGTGTTTGCTTTTTGTTGTCGAACTTGGCATGCCATAAGTTCAGCTTAATTCTTATGCCGCGCATCGTCGCACGTCGCAAATGCGTCGTCTTCGCAAATGCTTTTTGTGTGTGTTATTTTTCTTGCCGCCGACGCGGCTTAAAAACTTCAATACCCAGTCCCAAATTGCAGTCGTTAGCCACATATGCAAACCACATTTGATGGGTCCATCAACTTGAATGAATTTGCAATTTGGCGATTGTGATTCGCTGTTTGCGTTATTCCCAGTACAGCAGACACAACAACAACAACAACAACAACAACAGCAACAGCAACAGAAACAAGCGACAGCAACAACAACAGCAACAGCAACACAACCTAGAGCATGACTAATGGAGCGCTGTGTCAACAGCAACAATCAGAGCAACAACAAATGTATCTGTTAGCTAAAGTATCTTGTAGGTGTGAGTTGAGTTTGAGCCAACAAAGCGGCCACATTTTTCATTTCTGACTTGGGCACAATTGTTGTCAGTGCTTTCTAGCTAAATAGCTCACAGATTGCCCTCACATAACCGCTGTATACATTCCCACTTTTATGTACATATGTTTCTCAGCCTCGTCTCGTATCGTGCGGCTCAAATTTAATTAGCATATTGCTGCACATTCGTAACTCTAGACCTTGACTTGAAAGCAAGGCAAAAAAGACAGCGCAGTCGAAAGTAGCGCTATTTAAATGTACTTAGCTCATTTACTTACTTGAAGATCAATGACATCAGCTGAAAATGAGACCACAAACTGGGCTTAGCTTTAGCTTAGATGAAAATAATTTATTAGAATTGTAAAGTAAAAAGAGGGTAAAACCAAGGCAGCAAATCAAATATTTGTAAAATTTAATTACATATAAATGTTAGGTGACAATAATTAAATCTAATTATTAATAATTAAACATTTATAAAACGGATTAGCTTGCTTTTTAGCAGCTTCCTTAAAGTACATTTCAGGTAAAGAACATTTCGATAGCTCAAGTTATTTTCAGATTAATCTAATGTTCCTTAAGCAAGTGTCATTATAGCTTGTAGTCTGTCCCAATTGTTAAATCAAATACATTTGGTAGATAAGGCCAAAACGTAGCTTATCAGATGAGCACAGCTAGTGTACATATATGTTCGTATATGGGCACTAGATCTAAATATTTGGACATTATGTCACAGCTGGCTCGTGTAAGCGCTTAGATAAGTGAGCTTTATTGACCATTGTAGGCACGTACCGCACCTTAATACATTTAAATAGGCCACAAACCACAGAAGAAGAAGCTTATTTCAAATTGAACAGCAACAAAAAATTTGGCTGTCAGAAGATGAGTTCATTAATCATTTATGCAGCTGGACGTTTGCAGCTGGTGACCACGCCCACGGGCGTAAAGGAACGCCCTATTGTTTTTGCTCGTTCAACGCATTTATCATTATCATTTTCAGCAGCTTTTCTTTATGCTGAGTTATTTTGCATTTGCTGTGGCTGTGTCGTTTTTCTATTTCCGTTAAATAAATAACTCGAGTTGGCTTTGCTTTTCGCCGGGCAAACGTGCGTATGCGTAATTTATTATAATTAATGCAAAGAATACTGACAGTTATTAAGTTTAATAACGCTATTTCTCCCCTTTCTTCAGGCAAGCCATTTTATTTGCATTTTAATCAGACACAGGCCACAAATCTAGACATTGCTAAAAATATACATTTAGCCAACAGCTGCTGGGTGTGAGGAGGGGTTTTGTTGGCCAGTTAGAAATTGGACTGTGGTCCAAATCTCTAATCAAGCCAAATGCAAATTGGGTTAACTGTTCTTTAACGACGGCAAAAGTCAACTGAGAACTCTGCGGAGATTAACAGAGAAGAGATACTACAATAAAAGACAAGCTGATGAAAGCTCAGCGAATACGAAAGACAATAAGGCTAAAATTCAAACCACTAACGAAGTTGTTGTAAGCACTAAATGACATTTGTGTCGCATAGTGTAGGAAGTGTTAATGTTAATGATCAACATTGTCTCCATTTGGGACATTAACGCGTGCCCACTCGTGGGTGGCCCCCATTTCTTTTCCTTTCTCTTTCTTTTCCATTCCTTCCTTCTCTTGCCTTTTTTTTCAGCACTTGACATTAGTTCGCATTAGGTTGATTTTCATTGTCTGATGGGGTTCGGTTAATGCTCATTACTGCTGAATCTTTGCAGTCAATACACTTGATTGGCTGTCCAATTATGAAACTATAATTAATGTTCATTACCTTTAGCTGACGCTACTTTTTTATTTGAAACCAGAAGTGATGCAAAACATAAAGAAAAGTCAGAATTACGTAATGATTATTGTGTCACTTACTCAGTTTTTGTAGTTCTCATTTGTTTTGTATCTTAGAAGCAAGTTATTGTTGTTTTGTTTCTTTATAAAAATTATTAAATTTTTGTTAATAAAATATACGATAAATGATGCATTATAATTAATTATATTATATGATGATATTATAATTAATTATTGTTACATGATATTACTTTAATTAGAGTCAAATTTTGAGGTAAAATTTATAGAATTCAACTCTATTTAGAAGTATTTCAAATATTGTATTAAATAACTTTTAATAAAATGAAAAAGCAAACGAAAATTAAATGCGTTCAATAAATTTTTGTTGGTTTCATATTAATTCAATTTTTCATTAATAATTACAATTTCCTGAGCAATTTGTGTAATTTTATTTATAATATAAAAAAAGGTTACCGATTATATCCGTACAACCAATAGATCGTGATGCCAAACATATGGGAGCTGCAATTATAGACAAATTAACGCGTTGCCTTTTGCAACAACAACAAGAGAAAAAAAACTAACTAAATTGATTAAATCGTATTGAAAATTGCAATTGAAATGAAACAAAACGTGAACGTGAAGCGAATGCCGTCAATAGCCGTCATTAGAAGTCAACATTGTTGTTGCTGTTGCCTTTTGTTGGCCGACAAATTCAATGGCCAAAAGCGTTGGGAAACTGAATACGAGAATGTGACGAAAAATAAATCTGTAAACGAGCAGCGAAAATCGAGGCCGATTTTAATCAGTCGATTCTTATTGCTTTTTGTTTTTATATCTGCTAGATTAAGGGGTGTAAACTGCTAGGCAAGGTGGGTAAAAGGGGGTGCTGAGGGGGTGCGGGTGTAACGGTTGACAACGATGAATCAGAAGCCGGTCAGCGGAAACGCAGCTGTAGCCGCTTTTTCAATTGCGAATCGAGTATTGAGCATATTGTTTGGATTGTTTGGATTGTTTCTTCTTTTATATTTTATTTTCGCAAAGGCTGCGAAAAATTGTAGTTCATATATGTTGTTGTTGTTGTTGTTGTAATTGTTTGTTTGTTTATATTATTGTTGTTGTTGGTGTGCGTGGCATCAGCTGCGTTCAAGTGTTTGTTTCCCAAAGCTGTTGCTGCTGTCAGCTTAACTTGATTGTCCGTCCGGCTAACAAGCCATTCAATTTATTGTTCTCTCTGGCTTAATGGACCTTTAAAACGACAAACAATCTATGTTTTAGTTGACAAAGTGCCCATAAATCAATAGTACAAATAGCAAACATACTCGCTTATATGTATAACTGGGCAATCTAAAATAGAGCCGTACGTACAAAGATAACTGTTATGGCGGTATTATAATTAAAGAGCTATTAACGTATTTGATATATACCTTAATTTATAGGAGTAGCTGTAGCTGTAGCTGCTCTACAAGCTCTTAAATAATTAAAATCTCGCTCGTGCAACACGCTTCGAAATCTATTTATGCTTTTTATATAGACATTCACTTAACTGCCTAATATCGAGTTAGATTATAGGTTCCAATCGATTCAGAGTCAGTAACCTTTCGACTTATGAAAGTTTTTTCATAGTAAACTGAAAACTCAAAGATTCTATCGACAACAATTTAATATTTACGCAGTTAACATGCATATCTAACATCTACTGCTCCTTGGTTAGTTCAAAAAGTACTTAATCCTAATACTTTAAAAGTTTTTCACTTAAAATTTTATCAAGATGTTAATGTTACACGCTGAATAACCCTGGAAATCGATATAAAAGGGTATAATGGCTTTTACGTAAATGTCTGTAGAAGCAGAGAAAACAACTCTGACTTTATAACGTATATATATATTTACTTTTTGATCTGTACGATAAGATATGTCAATCTTGTATGAATGTTAATTATGACGATACGCTAATAGGAAAAAATGAATAACACACAAGTGGAGAAGAAGAACCTCACTTGTTAACGTAACTCAGAAAAAAATAGTTGATGCAAAATTACATTTAAAGAAAATGTACTCTCAAATATGAGGCTCATATATTGCAGTGTATATGTGCGTCATTTACAGTCTTGACTGTTCTCTTTACATTCTTAATTTTATTTATAACCATTGTCAAACTGGTTTTGAAAACGACAGTCAGCAATAACAACAACAACAGCGTTCTAAACAATGCGCAGTTTGGCTAGAACGAGAGAGAGAAAGAGAGAGTGGGAGAGAGAGAGAGTGAGAGGGGCAATCAAATTGGTGTCCAGTAGCTGCAACCTGCATTTTGCCGCTGCCTGTTGGCGGCTGATTCCATCTTTTGATAATTGCACGCAATTTTCACGCGGCGCCCACACAGAAAAGCAACATATATATACACACAAAGACACACACACACACACAGTCATACGAGAACCAAAACTGGAAGCACTAAAATTACAATTGAGTCGAAGTCAGGCATTGAGAGCTGACTTTATATGGGGGTCCGGCTGTATGTGTGGGTTGGCCAAACAAAAAGCATGCAACTGAGTTGCTTGCTTATGGTTTTGGTCTTAGTTTCAGCCACTTTGCAGTCAAGAAAGTAATTTTTATGTACATTGATTTCCTCTATGAAAGCATTGGGTTTTGTTTATGCCGGCCCATTTGTATGCATTGTGATGGCATTTTCCGTGTCAAGCATATGCGGACGAGGCATTTCCTTCTCCATTTCCCAGGCGTTTGCCCATTTCCCAGCTAGACAGCAGCAACCAACAACAACAACCCACTTTTCTAGCCTTTTATGGCTATGTTCTTTCTCTCTCTCTCTCTCTCTCCCTCTCTTTCTATCTTTCTTTCTCTTTCTCTCTGTCTCTTCGTGTGTCTTTGTGTACATTGAGTGCTGCATGTTGCCTTTTTTTGGTCTTGCATTGCTTTTGGCCCGTAGTTGGGCTTGGCCAAGTCTCGGTTAGGGCCAGCTTGATGCTCTAATGATTACTGAGACACGTTCTTCAAGCTGGTCAGCCAGCTGCACTCCAATTGGCCCAATCACACAGCCTGGTAGCTTCATTTGCAATCGAGCACAGTTCATGCTCTGTGAGAAGGCAAAAATCTTATAAATGCTGAAAACTTTGCCAAAGGTGCAGTTATACATATACATATACATACACATACACATACACATACACACGCACACTGGAGGCACTTGTAGCCCAACCTCGAAACAAACTTGAAACAATAAAGTTAGCTCTAAGCCAGGCCAAGAAGCCGAACTAAGTTCGGGGTGCTGAGTGCGAAAAGTTGCTCTGCTCTGCTTTCATACTCTAAGTTATGCGCAGAGAAAGTTTATCAAGTCATCAAAAGCATAGTTGCCAAAATACACAAAGAAACAAAAAAAAAAAGGGGAGCAGAAGCTCTTTTGGACGAGGCAACATTCTGTGGCCAACTGTGTGGAAGGGTATGCGGGTCCACTGCCCTTGCTAACTGACCAAATTGATAACTGTAACGGCAGTAGGAGTATGGAAGGGGCGGGGGGAGTGGCAAGGTAGGGTACACACCCGCTGAAAGTAAAAGTGCGCACACACACGCGCCAGATACTTGGGCTGCACTTAAATTTCAGCTGTGTGCCAGCAAACAGTATTATTATAAACACATTTTCCAGCTGCTGGGAAACCGGTTCGCCTCCTACTGCCGCTTTGCATGATGCTGGAAACAAAAACAAAACCTGACCTGGTGCATTAACTGCTGCCAGCCAGAGTAAAAGTAAAGTAAACTTCATTTATGCATGCGGACAAAGTAAGCCACATCTGCGTAAACCAATCAAAATACGTCAACATGCTGCAGCAATAGTAACAACTGCCACAGTAACTGCCACAGTAACTGCTACTGCAACTGCCACTGTGTGTCACAGGACATTGAGCTCACAGTAGATTAGCATATTTAAAGAGCTCAATGGGCAGCTCCTGATGAACTGCAGCAGTTCATGTCACATCCTATTTCCTTTCATTGCAATGCTTTTGTGTGAGTGTTTGTGTGTGCGAGTATACAACCCCACAATAAGGACCTAGCATTGCATGGCTTCAAAGCTGGTTTACCTTGCTTCCATCTAAACTGTCCCATTCAGCTTCTGGGTATTCCATCTGATTCTATGGAGCGGAGAAATACTGGAATTTCTATTGATTGAGCATTGCATGTCACTTATTTATTGTGCTGTATATATGTATGTGTATGTACCTGTGTTTCCTTCGAAAACGATTTGTATAACTGGCTGACCAACACTTAATGCCAGTGTTCAAAAGCGTACAATTCAAATCAACCTTGATTGAAGTTAATTTCTAAAAATATTTTTTATGTCGGAGAACAAAACTTCACACATGTCTAACTTGATTTATATATCAGATTTGTTTGCATATAAAATTAAATTTAGCATTGGACATAATTTTAAATTGATTTTCTGCTTATTCAGTTTAAAATTGTGCTCTTGCACTTTGGGGTATCTCTCAGTCGAACACACGTGCAACAAAACAGGTGTAAAACAATTTGAATTGTGTCTAAAAGGAACGTCAAACTTTAAGAAATGGTTAGCATGCAGTTGGCTAATTGGTTGTGGAATATAATATATGTTATAAATAATATGGGCTGTAGTGGTTATCATTCATATTTAGCTATCTGATTGCTAACGGGTCGCTAAGTGCTGCCCTGTCATCAGCACAATCATCGTCATTATCGAGCATCTCTTATTGGCCATCTTTTTTACTTGTCCAGACTGCAGCTCTGCAGCGGCTCATAAGGCAGCTGGCCAGGCCATTAGTCAATGTCCCTGGGACCGTTCCGTGGAGGTTGCACAGGAGCAAGTGGCATGCAGCTTGGTTCATGTTTGATGTTTGTTGTTGCCACAGAGTTAAAGATAACCTTTCCATTTTATAACTGTCAGCGCCGCAATGAATGCAATGTTGTTGTTGCTGTTGTTGTTGTTGTCGGTTTTCCTACCTCAATCGCAGCGCGTATTTTGTTGCTTTTGCAATTACGCGTTTTGTTTTATGGCTGCATTTGAAATTGTACGCAGTTTTAGAAAAAAAAGTGTCAACGCAAGCCACAAAAGTTTGAAATAGCAAAAAACAAAAAAGAAAAAAATTTAAAAATGTTAATTTGCTGCAGTTGTTGTTGCCGCTGCTGCATGTTGCATGTCGTTGTGGCATTCACTTTTTGTACCAATGCAGCTGCAGCTGTGCCTTCGCATTGGATGCGTCTGGCATTACATGACACTCATTATTGTAGATTTTGTTAAACATTTTACCAGCCCAAAGAGGAAAGATGGAAAAGGGGGAAAGTCGTTGTCCGTCCCTTGCATGAGACAGCAGAAATGCCGCATTCGAACTAAGTGAAACCCCTTGTTGATTTCATTAATTGTTATAATATCCAGCTACTTACTTTCACGCCAGCTTCAAAATAATCAATTAGCCAAGTCATGGTAACTACGGTTAATTGATGGTAATTGCATAACTGTGTTAACTGCTGTTCGCACTATTGTTAGAAGCATAGAATACGAGTGTAGTTGGAAACTATTTACTAGTATCTGTGGCCTTTGGCTAAGACAACCATTACGTGGCCTGGGACTCGAACCGTCTTTGTTCAGTTGCAAAATAATTGGATCTCTTGGACATCTTACCAATATACCTTATTCACATCTTTGACGAAATCAAGACTTTTATGACATCCAAATAGCCGAAAGTATTTTTATTTGTTAACTTTATCTTATAATTAAGGAAAAGTGGCTTAAGGCACGATTTAAAAAATTAAAAATTACATTTAAGATTTATCATAAATAGTAAAACTACTTTTTATAAATTGGAGAAAACTTAATATTGCAATTTTCTCAAAGATCAAAGTCAAAGTAGTTTTTCTCTGTCAATTCAAGCCCCTGAGCGTAAATGTCAGCAATATTCCATTAGAAATGGTAATTGAAGTCTTCAGTTTATGTGCAAATAAATAAATAAATACCACTTCATATTTATTCAGATTTCAGTGTGCAGATTTTATTACCAATAGAAACACATTTTTCATACTGCCGCCGGTTGGTTTAGATATCTGCAAAAGTCAAATCAATATTTGAAAAATAAATAAGATAAGAAAATTATATCAAAGACATGGAAAAACTTTTAACTGCTTGTGACATCCGAAACGAATGGAAAAGTGCAAGTTTTTTGTGCATTTTTCTTTTATAAACATTCTCAAAAAAGTTAAGGTCCAAGTTCAAGGACTGAAAATACGTTTACAAATGTTTTTAAATATATACAAACATATTCGATGCCACAGTTCAATTTCTTGGACTCTGCTGGTGCGGTTTGTGGCACAGCTGGCGCTTGACTTTAATTAAATTGCGTTTATAAATCAAAGCCAACTGTGGCAGCTAAATTGAATTACATAATTAGGCACCGACCTTAAACGAAGACCAGCAATTGGCGCAGGTCGATCGCTCAAAATCCCTGCGAGAAATTCAAGTTCAAGATGGTAATCGCATCCATGGCATATACATATATATGTATGTATGTATATATCTATATATATGTGTTATTTTCTTGTGGGCATCGGGACGCTTACACGCTTAATCGAATTTGGCAAGAGTTTCATTCGGTTTCCATTAGCCGCTCGTAATGGATGATTTTCCAATTACCGGCTTGCCAGTTTTTCGTCAAGCCATCAGGGCGTATGCGTGTTGTCGACCCAATCGCACGCACATTTGTCATACGCAGCGTTGTGCGCGTGGGCGCATTTTTGTGTGCGTATGTGTGCGTGTGTGCGTGTGTGTGTGTGTGTGGCGCACAAAATGCAAATTGACGATGATTGCCTGGGATTTTCTTGTGGTTTTGACAAATTGCCCGCTTTCTCCGTTTGTCATTGTTGGAGATGCTGCTAAAGAGAGTTCGGGCATTCGAATTGGCTACACTTGCGTTTTTATTAAAGTGTGTGTATGTGGGTGTGGGCGAGCTTGTGTGTATTTGTTGTTGTTGTCATTGTTGTTATTGTTTTGAAGTTGGCGTCGTTACACATTTCATCCAACATCATCAATTCGAAACGGCCAAATGCCGCCAATTTGAAAAACTGTTGCAGCCACAAGCCCCACACTTTGTATCCAACTATGGGGCCACTTGTGGCCAACTGTGATGAGTGTTGCCTGCGGCATCCAACCGAGCGTTTCATATTGATGTTGTGAACTATAACAGTTTGTCTAAGAGTGGCCCACAGCTGGTGTGGCATGTCGGGCATAACAAGCACTGCCTCAATTTGTATGGCAGGGAGCACAGCAATCCAAACTAATCAGAAGAACTGGAACTGGAACTGGAACTAGACTGATTGACTATTTCGAATAGCCAAATTATTATGCTCTGTCGAGGGACCGACAAATTTTGTCACGAACTGTGTGCCGCATGGAAAGGCGTATTAAGTTATTGCCAGCAATTGCTCTACTCTGAGATTTTCATGAATTGAAGAGTCATTGTGTGAATGAGCGTAATACTATATGCATGAACAAATATTTTTATACTCTGTTTCCCAAAAGGGAAAAAAGAGTCTATTGGTTTTATGCAAAGTTAGTCCCTCTGTACGTTCGTTTGTCCGTTTAAACGCAATTTTTTCGCATTTATTATAGCCCGGGAATTGAAATTTTGGATAAATATTTACGGTTGTTTACTGCAATCATAAGCAGGCAAGTACTCTGTTGCTGTTGTAAAAAGTTTAAGCGTTCTGTGAAGTATTTGTGTGTCTATCGGGCTAGAGTTGCATTGGCGTCAATGAAGCTAGAGTCTTGACTTGGTATGGACTCTCTTTATAAGTTAAGATTAGTTCATCTCGTAGCTGAAATTTTTACTTGTTGATATTCATAAAGTTGCATATGGAACAAAATCTTATTTAGAGAATCCCGCAGTCAGTTTTTATTTTTGTATTAAATTTGATTCGAATCCGATCTGTCCTCCAGATATGTCTCAATTTAACCTAATAAATGGTAATAAAATCCAATAACAAATTTTCTTAATCTAAATCAAATTTAACTAAATTTAAATTTTGTTTTAATAATTTTTGTTTTGATGTACAAGCATTTTAATTAAATTTTATGCTTTTTAATTTGTGTTTTAATGCTCTGATGACAGGTGAAAAAAGGAAAAATTAATTAACAGCACATATAAAAGTAATTATGATAAAAGCACCACAAACTAGTAAAATGATGAATATGATATGAATATGCAAAAGGGCTGTAATAAAATGTTTAAAATATGTATGAACATATATACATACATATATATATATATATATATATATATACATCGGTTGGCACTTATCTATATGGAATGTGGGTCTGGCAAGCCCTGCGTTCGGCTGCACATAATATGCCACTTAAATGCAGCTGTTGATTGACACATGGCTGTAATTGAATTAAGTTTTCGCTATAAACTTTATGGGCCAGCCGAACTGGAGACATAAAACAAAAATGGAACTCAGCGAACTGGCACTTAAAGGCCAGCCGGTAGAGTTCGATATGTGCGTCTGTTAATAAGTACTCGTACGTACATTTACACCTACGTGAGCACAGGTGAGGCTGCTGTGCAGCTAAGATAGTGAAAACCGAATCAGCAAATAGCTATTCCTGAAAGTTTTCCATTCTGCAAACAGCTTTTGGTTTTAGTGTCGGTCCCGTTTTTCATAGAAACGTAACTTTTTCCTTTGGCTGTTGGCTGTTGGCTGTTGGTATTTTAATTAGTTGATGAATCATTACTTTGGGTCTAATGAAATTCATTAGCAGCTTACTTTCATTCTGGATCAATCTAATAGGTATGTCACCTTCAACCTGGCTTTATCGACTGCTTATTTAAATGTGTTCAGCAGTTGTGAGTAGCGTGAAAAGCGTGAAAATGTTGCCGCAATCGCTCAAAGTAGACCAGGTAATAAATTTTCGGGACATTACATAATTAAATGGACAGTAGTGGGTGGGTGGTGGGAGGGGGCACGAGTTAGCGTGTGCGCTGCGTTGCTTTCAATTACTTAAAATTCTTAGTTCTGAAGTGCAGCGGTAATTGAACGTTGTCACGCTTGCCACAGGAAGTGGCAACGGGTATGGTAACTGGCCAAGCAACGGCACTCGGCACTCGACAGTCGCCACTTGGACTGTCCAAAAACAAAAAGCTAAAAACAAAATAATTATAAATAATAATGTTGCGGCTGTACGCATATGCTGAACAGTTATAGCCATGGCGCGCGCGACAGACCCGGCCATAAGTCAACAACCTTTTTGGCCAACTCGCCAATTCACGCACGTACAGTTGGTCGTTGGCTCCGGCTCTCCCCTCCAGGGTACGGCGTAGCAATACAATGATTTGTGGTCCGTCTGCAATCGGGTCAAGCAGCACGAGCTAAAAACTTTAAGGTGCGATTTTCCCTTCCACCCCCCTCGCTCTCCTGATTGGCACCTCCTGAGCGCCCACTTCTCTCTTTTTTTGTTTTTTTTTTTTTTTCCACTTAGTCAAGCAGCCACGCCTTGCAGATTTTACTGCACACGCCAGCCATTAAATTATATTGTAATAATTTGCTCTTTCGGTGCAGTCAGCGAGTCAAATTTTCCGATGCTTTCGTCTGGAAAATGCGAAGCGGGTCCAGTGGTTGGTTAGCTCAAAAAAAAAAAAAAAAACTTACTAACTCCACTTCGAATATAAATTGTAATTTTGTTACGATTTTGGCTTTTGACTTTTTCTTCAACTTATGTATAATTTTCTTTGGCCATTTTGCTTGTTGGCATCTATTTGGTCTAAGCCCTTTTAATGTAACCATAACTTTTGCCAAGCAAAGAAAAAAGAGCACAACTTTACGTGACTTTCATCTCAATGACAATCGCTTAGCACGGAGCGGACTCCAAGTCCAAGTTCGAGTCCAGGTCCTTTTCTACTTTTCTGTTTTTTTTTTTGTTGGTCCCGACAGCTATTTGATTTCCTCGCCCTTCGATTTGAATATTAACACAGCGAGATATTATTAAAGTGTTGCCTTCGAGGGTCACACTTAGATCTTCGATAGAAGGACTGAAGTGAACAAATTTTCAAAGTTCAGTTTATTTATTTCTCTGCTTTTTCTCGCTTGTGGCCCTGGGGAGCTTTGACCAGCACGTGTGCGTGTATATTTATACACATATTTCAATATACATATATATTTCTATACTCTAAATGCAGGTTAATTTCAATGCGGGTTTAATGTTTAACTGCTTAGGTATGTCGTGCTAGGTTATATACATCTTATATATATATTTCTATGTTTCTACTGAATTGAATACATGGAAGCCGTCTTGATATACCAAAAAAATTCAAGGTATGAAGTAGGGCTTAGGTGGCTGTTACAAGGGATTCCATATTTATATGTATAAATATTACTTATCATAAAGATCATGTCTCAAATAATTATTAAAAAACCTCCTTTTCATAAATGTGTGTATGTTAGGAAGCGCGCCATTAGTCTGGCACACCCGACTAGATTTTTCCTATTTGTGGAGAATACGGTTGATACATTTTTGTTTCTTTTTAAATATTCACAGGCACATACGCGTTTGTACCAAGTATTGATTTTGTTTTCTTTGCATGCGGGATTTATGAAATATTCATAGCAAAAATATGGCTAGAAACATGTGTTTTTCTCACACATGCGCACACCCCTATCCCCCCATCCCTTAACCTTTAGTCCCCATATCCTACCCCCTAGGGTGGCATACAATATTAAAACAGGCATTTACATTGGGTCAGTGACTGGCGTTGTGGCTGTTGATTTCATGGAGTACAGTGTCCACAGAAAGTAAATTACGCATGACACCAAATTGATATTCCAATTCAATTGATATACTCGTATATCAATCGGCCAAGTCGGACATGCGACGACTTCACTTTAGGTCGGGCTTACCCGACTAATTGCCAGTGTTTAAAAAGGCAAAACCATTTATGTGATTGATGGCCGGCTTACATTTTTACATTTGACCCAGTAAGCGGTCACAAAAAGCGTTTGCTTGTTAGGATTTTTGAAATGTAATTATAATATGAGTCTACAATGGCTCTGAGCGACACGTAAAGACAGCTCCAATGGAAGGCGTATGCCAAATAAGAATTTATAGCAAGCAGACATTTGCCCACTGAAAACTGAATACCTTGATCCAAGACCTATAAGTATTTCGTTATGGCAACAAATGTCTGTCCAAAGCTAACCGTCAACTGTGTTTGTGAGCCAATTAAAACTGTCAAATAAATAATAAAAACCGGCATGGAAAGCACAATTGGCCGTGCCGCACTCCAAATACCCTTCATGAAATAGAATTTGGGTCGAGCATTAAGCATTTATGGCACAGTTTAAATAATATAGATTAATGAAAAGTGGAAAAGTGGATGACAAGTAACTTCACACCTTACCTTGACGCAGGTGTAATACCTAAGAGCAGGGTATAACAAGCATAATGTTGGCCGCACAAAGAGGAGCGCGCGAAGCCAAGCAAATAAATAAACAAACCAATAAATGGACGACTGGATAAATGGACAAATGGACAAATGGACGAATGGACATACTGTGGAAAATACCAACCTAAACAATGCTCAGCAATCAGAAAAGCACAACAACGACAGCAACGACAACAGCAACAGCATCGACAATTGCGGCAGTCATGGCTATAATGACAGCCCTGACAAGCAGTGCAATGTCGATTAACTGTTATTTAGCTGGCGCTTAAAATGGCTGCCAAGCCATTTCCGGTGCCAATGAAGTTTGCCAGCGCGCCTCCTTGCCCGATCCCTCTGTACTGTTATTGTTGTTGCTGTTGTTGTTTATCGTTGAGCGCACAGGAAAAGTACATGAAAGTACAAATTGACGATTTGTTTGATTTTGGCGCCAAAGGTAAAAATCTGTGTCCACATTAAACGAGTCTTGTTGGACTATAATTTAACGCATGAATGGCTCAGCTAAGCGCTGTAAAAAAAAAGACATAACAGCAACACTTTTGAGCCCCAAAATAAATGCCAACCCTTAAAAGCCTTCAAAACAAAGTTGCCTTTGTTGTTGTTGTTGTTGTTGTAGTTGCTGTTGTTGCTGAAGTTGGGCCTTATTCAATTTGTTTTTCTAGCCGCTATCCCCTTAGGGCTTCTGCAGCGGGACTTGGAGCTGTGTGGAGCTACGTTTATTAAGTAATAAATGCTTTGCAATTTCTAAGGCTTAGTTTAGTGGATTTGCTTTTGTATCCCGGGGCCAGAGCAACATTTCGGCTCGTAAATTATGTTGAGAAGAAGAGCAGGTGTTGCTTCTGCTGCTGCTGCTGCTGCTGCTGCTGCTGACCTGTTTGGCTAACAGCAACAAATGACACAATTTTCTAGTTGGCAGTTTTGTGTCAGAATTGTAAGAAATGTAACGACCGTGTGGCAAGCACCAACCACCAAGCAGCAAGCACCAGGCAACAAGCAGCAGGCACCAGGCAGCAGGCAGCAGGCATTTGGCATCTGGCAGATGCTTTTGTTGCTTGGCCCATTGTGGGGCATATCTCGTGCGGTCTCAAACATTGCGGCAGCTGTCGCTGCCACTTTATCTTCTCTTTCCGGGTCTCATATTTCATTGCCATTTCTTTTAGTTGCTGGCACGTGGAACGGTGTGCAAATGGCAGCCGTTCAGCATTTTACGCTCTTCCCACAACAACAAAATTATGCCCATCAGTTGAAAGTCAATTTAAATTTTATGCACTGCAGTTACTCCGAATTGTGGCACAAATACGACTATGCATCTACATCAGTGCAGCACACCCGATTGATATGCAGCTGACTTTGGCTGCATGCTGTGTGTGGCGCACCTGGCGTATGGGTAATGGTTCTCAAGCATATTACGCATACGCCGCCGGTGCCACAGCACAGTTGGATACACAATGGCAAAACATTGAGAAGTCCAAATGGAATTCAATCAAACAAGCTTTATGATTAGCCTGCGGTATCGATTGCCAGGATATGGTCTCAAAGTTATAATAACAGCTCAAGTTAAGATTCAAATCATTCCTAACATTCCAATGCCATGAATCATATATTATTATCATTTGGTTAGGTTCTTTGTATAAAATCCACACAAGCCTTTTAGGCTACACATGCCACATGCCACATGCCACATACCACATACCATATACCACATGCCACATGACACAAGCCACATTGGCAACAATTAAGCTCACAAGAGGCAAACGCTAAGCCAAAAGTTGCCGGACAGCATAAAGTAAACGCCAACGATATTAATTTACGCAAAACGGAAAAATTAATGTAAAGTTTTGCATATGCCAGCCCTAAGGACACGGCCACTCCCCTGTGGAAGGCAGATCAACAAAATGGTGAGTCGAGCGGTTGGCTACAATTATGCAAATGTCGGAGCAGCAGCAGCAGCAGCGGCAGCGACAGCGACAGCGACAGCGGCGGCGCAACCCTTGTCAGGCTGCTGGCAGCGTTCATAATTGTCAAATTGAAGTTTGATTGTGGCCAAAAAGACAACACTCACACCCACACCCCCATCCACGCACACATACACATGTGTGTTTAGTGGGTGTTTGTTTATTTTTACTTAGACCACAGAATTTATATTTAATTTAATTAAAATTGGCATTTAATGTGCGCCGGAAAATCAAAACTGCAAAATGTGTCTGCAAAAGCGCATTTCGCCGGTCGCATTCGCATTCGCATTCGTATTTCAAATTAATTAAAAATAATGTGTTTGAAGTATGCAGAAAGTGTGCCACCAGCCCGGTGGCCACTTCCGGTGTGCGCACCACCGCCGACTTTGGATAAATTTAAATTAAAGTCAAAGCGAAACAGTCCCCTATATTAACCATGGCAATGGGTCCCATTTGCGCCGATGCCTTTGTAAAAGTTTTAATCTGAAACGGAAAGCCGAGACCCTTGAAACCAATGCCCTGTCAAGGCGCTTGAGATGCTGTTAAAATGGCAGATAAAAGTGAAATAACTGTTGCAACTCGACTGGCAGATGCCCTGTAAACAGTATTAATTGATACTGGATTAGTTATAGTGTCTCATCTGTTTCTGCAGAAATATTACTTACATACCCTGTAAGCGAGTTTTTATAATCTCCGAGCTACGATTCGACTGTTATCGTCTGCTGCCCTGGAGCACAACTTTATTATTTATGGATCGTATTTAATTCAACTCATATTCCAATTTAGTTGCAAATTGGTCTGAATATTCTAAGCTTTGTCCTTGCCACAGCATCCGGACAACGCGCCGCTGACGGCCCTCGACAAATCATATTTAGCATGGTAATTATTTATCTGTATACGCTCCGTGCAGGGCACATTTCAACACTCCCCCTAACCGACCTACCTCCACCCACCAGTCCAAACTCCCCTTCTAACGGCTCCACTTGACATCATTAAAATCATAAATCTAATGGACAAGCAGCTGGCTCCTGCAGCTGAATGTTATTTGAATTATGGTTTTTTTCTCTCTCTCTCTCTCTCTGTTCGAGTTTTTTGTCTCTTAAATTTTAAGCGTCTGCTGACAGTTTGTCCAGTGGTGAAGAAATGTTCAGATATAAACTAAATTCCGTTAGCAGTTTTTTTTAGCAGGCTCTGAATTTAGTTTATCAGCTCGCTAGTCAGTTAAAATTTTATGCATGTTTCATTTGTTTTATATTAGTTAAATTCTGTGCCATCTTTCTTTATTTGATCAAATCGCAAATCTTAAAAGTAAGATACAATATCTCGTATGCTTCTTCCCTTCCATTCCCCACACAAGTTGTCCTTTAGCTATGTTATTAGCATTATTCTATCATAAAGATTCATAAGGATCTGTACTTTACCGAAAAAAGAAGTATATTTGGAGGCAAGCAGCCTAAATGCTTATGGGTAGGGTATATTCTAAAGGAGTCCACTTGACTACAATTTTCCTACCTTATTATAGAGTGTTTAAGATGCCAATAAATAAGCTTTTCTTTATTATAAATAAACCAAAGTTGAGTTATCCTTCGTTCAGTTCGCGATTGTTAATGTAGGATCTATATACTATACATGTTCTAAATGTATGTTATAAGTTGTAGTTGGAAGCATTTATATCATATGAACTGTTGAATGCAACAAATCAGATCAGATTTCATTAGGATTATCAAGAATTTTGAGATGCTTGCAGCTAAGAGCAACTAATTTCCGTTATTCAGTTTCATATGAAATCTGCTTGAATTAGTTTAATGAAAGGCTGCGAATCAAATTCAGATGCAAACGCCTTTCAGCACCGAAATTCTGTTACTGTAATTGGCTTCCAGGGGAAACTGAGAACATCAAAGCGTGCAACAATTTGCTGCTTCTTGCCGCTGCTGTTGTTGCTTGTGGCTCTGGTTGCGGCACAGGTGTTCAATTTGGCCAAAAGTTGCACAGTTAGGGGCAACTGATTAGCATCGGATTAATTAGTTGGGTTATTTGCATGGCCCGGAGCGAACAATCAAAAACATGCGTTCTGCTATTTATTTAGGCCCGTCTCAGAGCACCGGAAAACTCCCACACAATTAGTTATTAAAAATAGAAATAAAGTATAAAACAGAAGCCTGACCCCTAACCAGTTGGCCAGAACATTCCGGGCTCAAATTTATAGCACTTTTTGGCCAAGCATTACTCGATGTTGTTGCTGCTTGAAATGGCTTTTTATGATTATTAATTCATAGCGCGACGGCAATTACAACAACAACAACAACAAGGATAACAACAGCAATAACCGCAATTTCTAACTATTGCAGGCGACAAGCTTGACTACGGTTCAACATGACGCAGCTGTGGCATACAACATGACGTCGTCTGTTGCCCCCTCAATAAAACATGCCAAAAGAGCCGCAGAATGTAGGCGCCATGTGTGTGTATATGTTTGAGTGTGTAAGTGTGTGAGAGAGTGAGTGTGTGGGTCTGTGGTTTGGGCAGGTGTGCGCACTATGATTGCCCCTAGAAGCATGCAACATGTTTTCACTCAGCAAAAGCCGTTCGCTCGACTGGGACTTGTGGGTGCTTACACATGTGTATGTGTCACTGTATGTGTGTGTTTGTGTGTAATTTTTCTGCTTGACGTTTGTTGATTTTGTGGTACTAATAAAATACACGCGCCCAGCGCCAACGCTCGAATGCAGATAAAAAATATAATTAAAAATTGTTGCTGCTGCTGCTGATGTGTGTTGCTGCTGTGTGTGTGTGTGTGTGTTGCTGGTGTGTGTGTTGCTGCATAATTCGCACAACGGCTGAAAATCCTGTTTGGCTTTTTATGCCCGCTGCGTGACTGTTTCGCTGATACAAGCCTTAATAATATACCACATATGCTGTGGTTATGTTCCCAGTCTCTCTCTCTCTCTCTCTCTCTCTCGGTATGTTTGTGTGCCTGTGTATGTGTTTTATGACTTTGCCATAAAGTTAATACAAATTTTCGGTTTGGTTTTGCATATTGAAAGAGCTGTTCGCACTGCCTTGGCTACAGCTTGATGGTTGATGGTTGATGGTCTTGAAATAGAATCTAGCTGCAGCTGGCAGTTGGGCATTGGATTGAAAACTTTGGTTCTCATTTAAATGGATCCTCTTTAATGGGTTACAGAAACAATTTTAATCTGCGTCCCTTTATTGTTTATTTTGAACTAAACTTTTACCTCACATAAACTTCTTATTTACACTTAAATACATTTAGTAGTTAAAACTAGGGGATTCGATTAAAACAAATCTTCTTCTTCTCAGTATAAGGAATGCGTTGTAGAACTTGGCATAGTGCATTCTGTCACCGATCCACCATCGATTAAATCATACATTATTCTCAGATCATTTATTTTTCTAGTTTTTATTAAATTTAATAATACTTTACAAACATTTCGCCAGTATTCAAATTATTTTAAGAAGTATTTTTATATGGTATGCCTAATTGATAAAAATATATTCAAAACATTTCAAAATAAGTTGAAAATAATTATTATTTTAGAACAGTTAAGTCCTAAATGCTATAACTTCTGCTTTGTATTGCCAACTGCTTTTTGGGCCTAAATGCATTTCGATTACACTTGGAATTGGGCTAAATTAAAATACACAGTTAATTGGCTGACTAAGCAGCACAGCACATAAAAATAATCCATTTGCTAATTTTCTTAATTTTTTCGACCCAAATTTATATTGTAAACTGCGCATAAAAATTGATTGATAATTTTTTGCATTGGAAAACCCGTTTTTTCAAATTCGTTACAAAATACAAAATTTATAAAAAAAAAAAATTAACATTTTTATTGACTAATAACAACTGTTTGTGTGTTCTTTTTTCTTTGTCTCTTTTCATCAAAAACTACTTTTGTGCTGTTGTTTTCATGCTCACACACAACAACAACTATACACACATATACACACACACGCACACATATTCACCATATGTGCATTCAAATTTTACTATTGCTCTCTTGCTCGCTCTATCTAACTACCGCTACCACCAACACCACCACCAACACCACCACCACCGCAACCACTTATGACAAAATGTTATTTAACCCATTTTGTAATGTGTTTTTAATTCTAAACTAACTTTTAACTAACAATTTAACTAAAATAACGTCTGTGCGTAATTTTGTTATGTCCCGTTCCGTGGCCCTCAACCAAACCACAACTACAACAACAAACCCGAACATACCATAAACATAAACAACAACAACAACAACAAAAACACCACCACCACCACCATCATTATCAACAACAACAACGACAACGACAACTACAACAACAGGCTCTTGCGCGCTGAATTGTATGCTCTGAGGTGCAAGGTCGTTGGTGGAACAGAAGCGCAGCCACAACCACAGCCAATGCCACTCGATGGCACACAACAACAACAACAACAACAACAACAATTAGACACCCACCAAGAACAACAACAACAGCATCAAACAATGCAGCAACAAAAACAACAAGAACAACAACAACAAGAAAAGCTTGAACACAACAAACACAACAATCAACACAACGACTCGATTCGCCACTGCGCCCGTTGCACCACCGAACTGGGCCGCATCACCAACCGCGGCGCCCCCTGCCGCGTCTGTAAGCTGCGCGTGTGCAAAGCCTGTCGAGTCCATCACGCATTGGACTGGGTGTGCGTTGTGTGCCACAAGCAACTGTAAGTCACTCTCTTCGTCTCTCGCTCTCTCTCTCTCTCTCTCTCTCTCTCTCTCTATCTCTCTCTATCTCTATCTCTATCTTTTTCTTACTCTCTCTTTCTTTGTCACTCCCTACGTCATCGTCACTTCCATGTGTCATTGTTACGCATTCACTCGCACTCATCAAAACTAAATACTCCAAACACTTTATGTCTGACACACGCACACTACCAAACAATATTCGTGTATGTAATTGTATATGCCTCCGTATAGGTGTGTGTGTGTGTGTGTATATGTAGGAGTAATGCTCTTAGAGGCTTATCTCTTGATTTTGCTTGTTTGTGGCTTCGAAAGTTGTTTGTTATATTATAAACATATATACATAAATAGGTAAAACCTTAAATTCACGTTTTAATTTGTATCGGTTTCATTTTCCGGCTGCATTTCATTGAAATACCTTGCTTTGACAACTGCCCTTAAAAGTATGCTATACAAAATTATAGGAGGTTGAACTAATAAAATGATTTGGCATTGCAATCTAATGTTGTTTACAATTATTTCTTAATCCAGTTACAACCACTCTGCTTATAAAAATAATCTTTGAAGACAAAAAAGTACTTTTTAAAAATGTAGAATCAGTAACAGGGTATATACCTTAGGGTATACTGACTTTGTAAGCGAAGCTCGCCCATCATTGTGATTGCTGCATTTTCGTTTTGTAGAGTTTATCCAGAAACCGTCACCCGATGCGCAGAGCAATAGATTTCCATGTAACGGGCTTGCATGCGGGTATACGATATAACGGAAGGCAATCTAAAGACCCCACTGACAGCTGATGCGTTGCATAATTCATGAGGCAACATTTTGGGCCATTTCAGCTGTGTTTTTGCTAGCTTTTGTTGCATGTCGAAAATTGCTCTCTTTGTACGTCTGTCTGTGTGTGTGTGTGTGTGTGTGTGTGAGTGAATGTTTGTGTTGCGTGTTGCTCTTCACTTACTTTCATTTTGCACGTTTCAATTGCATTTTTGATCACTTTGTAATCGAATGCGACATTTAGAACGCCTTTGTTCTTTGCAAAGTTCACAACAACATTTGATATTCAATTTTCATTTACACTTGAGAGGCTCCAGTTGCAAATAATTCGTGAGTGTTGCAGCTGTCATAGATGCAACAAAATATGGTTATTTGTTGCAGGAATTATTCGTTTGATGAAACCAGCTCCCAACCCCGACGGCTAACAAGGAAAGTAATTAAGCTTCTTTGCTAACATTGCAAAGTAATCAACGAAATATAAATGAACAAGTTCAAGGTCAACAGTAAATAATAAATAACTGGCAGAATAAGCCTCAGGACTGCAAAAAGATTTATTTGCAACTTTAAAGAGCAACAAACATTCATAAGTAAATTTGAAAAGTTAGTGCACAAGTTTTTAGTTTCTGTAGAAGAGTTGCGGTTGCGTTTTTTTTTTTTTTTTGTTTTCTGCCAATTATAACAAAGTACTTAGGTCAATTAAAACAATGTTCCAACCATCAGAACCCTTGAGATATTTCAGTGAAAAGATCTCTTATTCCACTTGCTTGTGAAGAATAAAAATATTTGTGTGCTTGGGTATCTAAATAGCAACTAAGTTCCATTTAATTGAGGGCCATTATGTCTTGTGTTTCGGAAAACTTTTCAGTTTTGTTTCAAGATAATCAACTTTTTGGGGAATTTCATTTATAAATATGCAAACTCAGTTTCAAATTTCTTTGATGTTAAATTCAATTAATTAATTTCGAATTATATTTAATAAAGCATAAATAAAGGAAAACAATTAACTTTCATCCAAATATTGGCAAACTTTATTCATATTTAATACCAGAGCTCTGGTTATGGAATGAATATTAATTTCAGGCTGGCATTGAAAATAATTATTTTTATTAAAATGTATTATTTTCAAGATGAGCGCACGCATTATCAACTCGAAATTAATGATTATTCAATAGTCTCGAGCCGCGTTATTTCAGTTGTACTTGATAAATAAAATATATTACACATACGCCCTGTGGCGCAGAGTTCAACATTTGTTAAGCTGAGCAAAAAGTAATGTAGAAATAAGTGTTGAAGTGTTTGCAGCATCACCAGCTGCTAAACGACCCACACGCTCTCAGGGTTCAGTGTTAATTGCCAAGCCCCGAAAAAAGTCGTTTAAACAAAAACAGAGTCCACAAGGCCAGACGCAAGACTCTGGACCAATTAAATGTTGGCCAACGCACCAGCAGCTGAGCAACCCGAGCAGCTGCAGGCCAACTAAGTAGTATGTAAAATTTGGATCTGGCTTGCGTGCTGAGAATTCGCCAAGATGTTGGCAACGCCCACAGGTGTCAGCCAGATTGACGCCTCCCAAATGGCAGCCAGCTGTCAACGCAGTCGGCAGCCGACTGCTGCAGCTGCTGTGTGCCGAGATGTGCACCACGCCCCCACCCGTTGTGGCGAAGGCGTTGCCCTGCACACACACATATCGTATGCTATACCATATAATATATATTGATGGCTCTGGCCCAGTCAGTGGCTGCGTCTTTGATTGGAATTTGTTCATAAAGTCTGAATAGAAGAACGCCTGACAGTCTCCGAGTGGCTGCGCCCTCAACAGAGACGCCTCCAGAGCTGCCACACGCCTTGTGTAGTCATTACGGTGTTGCGTCATGTTGGTGTCTTGTTCCATCTAATACCCTGTAAACTGGCACAAAAGGGCTTATCTGCAGCAACATGCAGTGTGAGGCGGCTCCTTTTAATCTACTAGCTAATTTATAATTTATCTCAGTTTAGTTTTATATAATATATTTTAAAGATTTTGGAGTGAGATTTATTAAACCTTAATGTTTGTTTCGTAGTTAACTTTTTCTACCCTCTACAAATTGTTAACAAGAAATTTATTGCTTGTTGAAGTTGAGTACAGGGTATCTACCAGTCTGGCACACAAACTCGTTAATTGGTTGTTTTATTTTTGCAACTTTTGTTGTTGCTTCAGCCAGACACTCAGTCAGTTAGTTGGCTGTGTCTGACACGGGCAGACGTACATACATATATTGGGCGATGTTAACGGATGTATTTTGGTTTCTAAAATGGAATTGGTCTTGTTGTTGCTCTTGCAGGGAGCTACAGGCGGCCAGCGGTGAGTGGCTGCAGGAAGCCTACGCCTCCTGTGAGGCTGTCGATCACCTGAGCACCAGCGACGTGCTCCGGAAAAGCATACGCCGCTCCTGGACCATATCAAGTGAGTCAAACCTACAAGTCTATCAATTCCTATTTGGCTGTGAAATCCACCTGCTTTCAGATCCGGAGGACGATCCGAATAATCCGAACTTGAAGCAACCCATAGCCGACAACTTGTATCCGCAGCAGCAGCATTTATTTGAGGCCCAATCCTCGGGCAGTTATCCCTCATTGAATCAGCACACGCTGCATCAGCACCAGCAACTGCTGCAACAGCAACATCATCAACAACTTCAGCAGCAGCAGCCACAGCTTCACCAACAGCAGCAGCAGCAGCAGCAGCAGCAGCATCAGGCTCCTCCTCAGCCGCGAGTCATCAATTACAGCAGCGGCAGTGCCACGCCCATAAGCGGCAGCAAGTGGCATTTGGGGCGTCGAGTGTTACGACAATCGACACTACCCAGCACATTGAATAACGATCCTAATATCAGTGGCAGTGGTGCCAATTTGGCCAACTACACTTCGGCCAATCTGACCGCGCCCACATCGCCCCACAAGCAGCAGAAGAGTCCGCTCTATCCGAGCGCCTACAATAGCGACGACCTAATCCATATGAACGCCGCCGCCGACTACGACAACTACACCCAGATACAGATCCAGCAGCCGCAGCCACAACTGGAAGTGGCGGCGAGTCCACCCACACACAGCCATCGATTGCAGGTGCGCCGTCAGTCAACGCTGCCGGCAAATCCATGCCAGCCGCCGCCCAGCATATACATGTCCACCTCGCCGAATCGCGTTTATAGCCGATCGCCGGAACGATCGCCGGGCGAACAGCAGCGTTATCCGCCCTTCACGCGCCAGACATCCTTCCCGGAGCCGCCGAGCACCTATCATCGACCCAAGCTGCTGCCGAACACAGCCAATCTGCCAGCTCCGGCCGGCCAATCCTCATCGGGAGCGACGACAGCAGTGGCGCCGCCGCTGAACTACGAGTCGCAGGCGTCGAGCATGGCCAGCGATGAGATGGACTATGGCCAGTCGTTTGGCAAGCCGCGCATGATGCGTCAGGCCACGTTGCCCAATCCGGACCAGCATGTCAAGCTGTTGCCCACATCACCGCCCAAGCGGCAGACATCGCCCCAGTTCCGACGCTCGCCGGAATTCACGCGCCAGCAAACGCTGCCAAATCCGGAGGCTTTCAGCTGCGGCAACACGCTGACAGTCCACCAGGGTTCGCCGGCCAAATTCATGCCCATCTCGCCAAGGACAAAGCAGAACTTTTTGTTTCCCAGTGTGCAGAATCCGCGACAGTTTCTCTCACAGCAGAATGTGCCCACTGTGGGCGCCGTCGACCTTGGCAGCGGTGGCAGCGTGGCCAGCACCGCCGGCGAGCAGTACTCGAGCAGCCAGAGCGTCAATATACACCATTCGCGGGATCCGCACTCCAAGATGATCAAGGTGCGCAGCCACAGCAACGAGGAGTATTCGAACAGCAACAAGTCGCACGTGGAGAGTCGTCGCCTGCTGCCCGAAATACCCACGACCCAGCGGTCGCAGAGTCGCTCGCCCAGCCGTCTGGTCCGGCAGGATTGCCTCAAGGAGCAGGAGCACGGCTCACGCACCTTTGGCGAGGCCAAGCAGCAGTTCCATCAGTTTCCCGATGTCAGCGAGGAGCAAGAAAACCAGCCGGAGTACATGAGCTACTTTGGCAACAGCACCACCAGCTTCCTGGAATCCGATGAGGTGCAGTACGAGACGAACTACAATGCTGGCTACAGCAGCGAGCCGCGCATCATCTACAACGATGGCTCCGACAATGCCGGCTACATGCCGACTCATCCGCGGCCCATCTACGGCTCCGAGAATGTGGTTACTGGCGGCGATGGCGGCTACGCTGCCGCCCCACTGCCCAGCTTCTACACCGATATGGGCATCGCGGGGCATACGACGCATAGCGGTGCAGCGCTGCCACGTACTCCGCTCATGCACAATCGAATGCGACGACGACAGTCGAGGGAGCTGCCACAGCCCCAAGAGGAATACCCATTGGAAATGACAGAAACAATACCAGATGTAGCTGTGGCATCGGGAGCCGCCAAGACAGGCGCAACAGCTGGCGCGATGGCAGCCGTAACGGAGCCGAGTCATCGGAAGCCGGAGCAAATGCGGTCCGTGTCTGAGGACTCGGGCGCCAAAACTTCGCCGAAACCTGTGACGCGGCGCTCCTTCTCGCATCCCGAAAAGGACTCGACGGTAGCAGGATTAACTTTCCCTTTGTGGAATTTGTTCGCTAATTAATGTCAATTTTTGCGCAGCCACCAAAGAAAACGGAAACCTCAAAAATCCCGAGCCCGAGACCCCTGGCCGACATCCTAGACAAGACTCGCGCCGGAGCCACAAAGATACCGTTAGCACGGCGTCGCAACAGCCGCGGAGAGGAGGGTGAGTGTGAGCTAACGATTTCTAGTAGTTGCCCCAGTTGCTTTGTGCACCCGCGCAGCAGTAGAAACCTGTAGCTAGTTAGCTGTAGTTAGTTGCAATCACCCGATTTATTAAATTTGTGCACCCCCTCCCCATCGACACATTAACCATTATATAGGTAGAGTACCACAGCATCACTACTCCTTCCATGAACTGCTTAAGCACCAGAACTCTGACTTATCCAATCGCATGAAAAAAACGACAATTCCCACAGTCCCAGCCAAGGAGGAGGAGAAGGAGCTGGCCACAGCCCAGCCGAACGACAAGGCCACCGACGCAGCCAACAATGAGGCCAATGACACAGGAGGAGGCGCAGCCGTAAGTGCTCCCATGCCCAACATATTTCTCATTCGCAAGCACAACTGACGATTAAACCCTTCCAGCACACCAGCACCCTGGGTGAGCAGGAGCTACAGAATGCAGTGGAGGCGGCTGCCGTTGTCTTCAAGAAGGTCGTGCTCCAGCGTCGCAAGGAGAAGGAGCAGGAGAAGGCCGCCGAAGAAGGTGAGTGCTAATGACCAGCTTCTCCAGTAACTATTATTAAATTATGTAGTATGTGTCTCTCTGTGTGAGTGTGTGTGTGTTGGTGTGGGTGTATCTGTGTCGGTGCCTGTGTCAGTGACTGCGCATACTATAATTCGTTTGGTGTTGGTGACCCGTGTCTCACCCAAGTTTTTCACTGGGTTTCGCTTTACGTCTAATTTTACGCACAAATTAATGAGGTGGGTGGGGAACGTCCTGCACTTGATGTGGGTCATTATTGCCTTTATCACTCACTTTTACCCGCTCATTGGCTTTTGTGCTTGCTCTTAAGTAGTTGGCTGTAATTATGTGTAAGTCCTCTCCAACTTTTCTACAAAGGTACAAAGCTTCTGGGCTGGACTAAGAATTATTTGCAACACTCTATCGAATAAGGCAGTAATTTAATTAATTGCCATTATATTGTTCTTTGATACAGCTAAGCGCACAAAACATTTGTAAAATTCAAAGCGCAGAGAATAAAATTTCTGACACCGCCTAAAAGTATGCTTTGTTTTTTCGTGTATCTAACTATTTTACGAATAACCACGTGTATTTTCTATTATATACTATATTCTGTGTCTATTATTTGTGTACTATAACAATGTTATCATTTGTGAGAATAAACTGCATGCAGAACTACACTTAAAAAAAAAAACTGGACGTTCGTATGAATTTCCTGTTATAAGAATTTTGGTAAAAATATGGCCCAATATCAATATTAAATTAACATGTTATACTCGTATATTATTCTGACAGAATTTTTTATATTAACTGGCAATCCATTAATTATTAAAATTAAATATATTTTCTGTGTGAAATTACGCTGAAAATTAAACTTTTTTATGAGTGGAGAAGACCTTGAAAGACTCCGCATTCATAAATTGCCTGAAACAAGAAAAAACCACACAGCCCACACACACACACACACGCATATACATACACTTGTGTCTGTGTATTTTTCAACAATAGAAGCGTTTTTTTGGCAAAACGCTTTTGGCGTCCTTTGTTTTGTTTTAATTTACTGTTTGTTTGCGATTCACGGGGACGGCCGCTGCGAGACAGAATTTATTCGAGGACTACAATCAGGACATTGTCGCCCCCGCATCGAAACGAACACGGGCTTTGCCTTCTTGGGGCTACCTGTCAAAATGAACCGTTAATCTTATTGCGTGCACCGGTGTGTGTATGCGTGTGTGTGTCTGGGTATGTTTCAGGTGCGGCAGATAAGAGGAGAGGGAGAGAGAGAGAGAGAGAGAGAATAAGTGAGGCGGAACCACTTTCCGGAACGAGCCAAAGCGAACGTTTCCCAAATATTTGCTTTGCGTCTGCCAGAGGCTTGTGCAACATGCATGCGTTTCCCAACGTTTTGTTTGCGCAAAATGAATCTAGCAGTCGAGCTCGAGGATGAAGCCTTAAAAGCATTTTGCCAAATCAAGCATATACGCTTCTCAGCTCGAATATTAAAGATGAAAGCGTAGAACAAATACTTTGGGACCTACTTCGTTAGCCTGGCATAAAGAAAGTCAAACACAAACAATGGCATTTGGTAAAGAAAAGTCAAATGTGGGAGACATTTCCTTAAGATCATATCAAACATTAGCTTAGGTGCTGAATTAGATCCATTACAATGCGGAATTGGCTTTCACACTGAGAAGGTTAGGGGTGTGATCAATCAAGGAAGACAAGCACTGAAATGCCAAATGGCCAATAGGTTTGCTTTCTTACTCTTGGTATTTCGTGGTGTCTATACTCTTAATATTATACTTAAGATAATTAATTAGTTTAATATATATATATTAGTATCTAATGGTGTTAAACATTCTTAGTGTATCTAACCAATGTGAATTCAACATAACCCTATAATATTAATACGCATAGAAGTACGTAACAACCTTAACTAATAGTGGACTAACCCAATGTGAAACACAGCTTTTCAACCAAGTAACCCGGTGGTGGTGATGGTGGTGGTGGTGCATTAGTTACTCATTCGAAACCATTCAAACACGGCAAAAACCCGTATTTCACCTGTGCCAAACCAGTATTTTCCATATTCATTTTGTGGTGTTGGTCAACGTCAAAGCAATTGCGTCGAAAACCGAACCGAACCAAAAAAAAACCCACCCTATTAATTCACAGGCTTGCAGCTGGCAGCCGGCGCTTCCGGTGACGGCAACGGCGATGTCATGGAAACGTCGTCGTCATCGGAGTTGGAGTTCAGGTGCAGCGCAGCGGGCGCGTCGGGTCAGTCGCAGTACAGTGTCGAAGCGGATGAGTTTAAGCTTGTCTTTCTAAACTCGGACTCGTCATCCTCATGCAAAGAGGAAGAGGAAGAGGAAGAGGAAGAGGAGGAGGACGACAACGATACGGATACCGCGTCCAGTTCCTCCTGCACATCCACCCACCAATGCCACAGCATTGTGAGCAATGTGGAGGACTGCGATTGGGATTACTTTGAGCCCTCGATGATTGCAGCGACCACAACAACAACCACAACCATGATTGCCTACGCCAGTTCAATGACACCCACAACGCCGACGCCGCCGCCTCGTCTGCGCCGACGATCCAGCGACAGCGATTCACCCTTGCTGCAGCGTCGCCAGCAGCTAATGCGGAGCTACTGCTCCAAGATACGCGAGAGCGACACCGGCACCGGCACCGACGAGGAGCTGCACATGCAGGCCGAGAGCAGCTCCCAGACCAGCTCTGACCAGAACCAGACGCCGCCGACGCCCTCGCTGCCGCTCAGCATGAAGGCGCGGATCAAGACGCGCTTCCTCAAAAGCCACCATCACTACCAACACCATCATCACAGCCACACGCCCAGCCGCTGCGGCTGCAGTGCGCCCACAGCCGCCCAACAGCCCCAATATGTGCCCATACCGGTGCCGGTGCCCATACCCGTGCCAATGGCTGCCTACCACAACTGGCAGCTGGAGCATTCGGGGGCGCCGCTGCTGGAGCAAGACGAGCACTTGGCCGCCTCACTGCAGCAGCTGTGGCAGGCGGCAGCGGCCGCCTCCTCGACGCCAAACTCGCCGCAGCAACAACAACAGCAGCAGCAGCAGAAGCAGCAGCAGGCAGCAGCCGCAGCTGCAGCTGCAGCGGCAATGGTGGCCTACTCGCAGCAATTCGCCGCGGCCAGCAACATGTTTGATGCAACGCCACCGGCCACAACCAAAAGCTATCAGCAGTTGCCAACAACAACGCGCCAACTGGGCGGAGGTTTCAAGTCCTCCGCGCCGGAGCTGAGCGCCTCGTTGGGCTCGCTGATGACGCAGTCGCTGTGCTCCACTGCGTCCACGTCTTCATCGACAACGTCCGGCTATGGCACAGCAGGTCGTAGCCTGGAAACATTAGCCGGCTGTCTGTGTCTCGCACAACAACAACATCAGCAGCAGCAGCAGCAGCAACAGCAACAGCAACAGCAACAGCAACAACAACAACAACTGGCCAGCCAAATGGCTTTCAAGCCAGCTCCAACAAGTTTAGGTTTAGTATTGCCGCGCACGCCGTCGGGTGAGCAACAACAAACGCGTCGCTCGCTCCGTGTTGATGTCGATGTCGATGTTGATGCCGATGCCGATGCCAATGTTGACGTCGTCGCAACGCCCACAACAGCATTGAGATTGTGTAATGCGAATGATAAAAGCAGCAGCGACTGCGACTGCCAATGCGACGCCAGCAACAGCGTTAAATTTAGAGCACATGTTGATGTTGGCGCTGTGGCTGATAAAAACGAGGCGATGCCAGCAGCAGCAGCAGTAGCAGCAGCAGCAGCAGCATTGACAGCCGAGCTGCCAAATAAATGCCAAAATCTATGCGAAACTGTGCAAAATAACAGCCAGCTAAAGACGTCGGCAGCAGCAAAAACAACAACAACAACAACAACAACAGCAGCAGCAGCAAGCAGACAAACGCAAACACTAACAGAAAACACAGAAACAGAAAGACAAACCTACCTGGCGGGTAACAACCACGACGCCGACGCCGACGCCGACGCCGACGCCGACGTCGACGAAGCAGCGGAGGCAGCAGACGAAAGAAATATACATAAAAATCAAGTACTAGCAACAACTACAACAACCGGAGCCACATTGAGTGCGGCTGCTCCTGCGGTAATAACTCGTTTCAGCGACGGCCAAGTTGCAGTCGAAAATGTTGAGATTGTTGCCGCCGTTGCGCCTAGAGAGCAGCAACAGCAGCAACAGCAACAACAGCAACAACAGCAACTGCAACCACTAGAGTCGGAGATAGTCGACAGCTCGAGCAGCTGCTTAACGCTGTCCTCCAAGCGGCTTATAAATAAAAAACCCACAAATATGTCCGAGAGCGAGCCAAGTGAGTCGCCAGCGTTTGGCTATTTGCGCAGCGAAAGCTACGCCGCCAGCAGCAGCAACAGCAACAGCAACTGCAGCAGCAACAGCAGCAGCAACAACAACAGCGATGCTGAAGATGGGCGCAGCCCACGCAAATTGGTGGAGCGCAGCTATGATGTCGCTTTGGCCATGCAGGCGGATGCGGAGCAGCAGCAGGTGCTGCAGGTGGTCCAAGCCCCGCTGCCGCCAGCTCCAGCTATGCCCATGCAAATGGTGCATCACAGCACCACGGAAGGCAGCAGCAGTGATTCGAGCAGCGACAGCAGCTCCAGCTCTGAGTCGTGTGACTCGGATGATACCGGGACCGTCG
This sequence comes from Drosophila pseudotalamancana, assembly GCA_037075185.1. Lineage (NCBI taxonomy): Eukaryota > Metazoa > Arthropoda > Insecta > Diptera > Drosophilidae > Drosophila > Drosophila pseudotalamancana. Next base: position 556,777 of record JBAMCK010000833.1, on the reverse strand, counting down.
CAGATCGTCGACCAAAGCGGAGGCGGTTCAACAAGGTGTTCGTGGTCAACCGGCAGGTGGGGCATGCGGCACGTGCCAGACGTAGCTCTTCCACCGAGGGTGATTCATTGTCCTCCTCGGATGCGAATCTCGAAGATTCGTCCGATAATGATACGGACACCGAGCGCACCGATTGTGGCATTGTGCTAAACTATGTCAAGGCATTGGCCGAGGAGGAGGCGGCACCAGAGGAGCAGCAGCCAATGGCAGCAGCAGCAGAGGCAGAGGCAGAGGCAGAGGCAGTGCCAGAGGCAGCTGCACGTGATGCCAGCGACGATGACGATGATGAAAGTGAACGCCGCATTGCCAACTCAAGCGATGAGCTTGCCAACTGCATTGTGGTTGTGGGCGGGTGCACGGACGACGATGCCAATGCCGGCGGCGTGGTGCTGCATGGGATGCGCGCTCTGCCCGATGTCGAGGAGGAGCAGGAGCAGCAAGAGGAGCAGCAAGAGAAGCAGCAGGAGCAATCAGAGCGAAACACTGAGCAGCCATTCGAACTGAGCTCGGTCCTGGCTGCCTGCGATGAGCTCCACAGCATTTCCAACGATGTGAATCGCTTGCTCGCCCTCCACAAGCAGAACTCCCAGCTGGAGCTTAAGTTGCAAAGACTGCGCCGCGGCGTCGCCGAAATCAATGAGGATCATCTGCTGGTGCCCAGCACTGCTGCGGCTGCCGCCCACCTCGAGCAGAAGCCAAGCGAATGCAGCGAAGGGTGTGCAAGTAACGCACATAAAGAGGTGGTTGAGAAAGAGAAGGGTGATGAGGAGGGGGAGGAGGGTGATGAGAAGGAGGAGGCGGCAACCCTCGCGCTGACCAGTTGCCATTCCCAGAAAAGCATAAATGTAAATTCTAATGACGAAAGCGAAGCAGCGAAACAAAACGAACAAAGCGACGACGTTGAGGGTAAACATGTAAACGAAGAAGAAGAAGAAGAAGGAGAAGAGGAAGAGCCGCAAGCAAAAGAAGCGGAGACAACAGAGGCAGCGACTCTTGGGTTTTCATGCCAGCAGCGGCAGCGACAGCGACAGAGGCAGCAGGTAAAAGCAAACAGCGATAATAAAGTAGCAGCCAAGCAAACAACAAGAAGAACAGCAACAAAAACAACAACAACGGCAGCAACTATCGTAGAGCGAACAGCTGTGCAAACCGAGGGAAAGGCCGAAGGGGAGGCTGCGGGCGGCGGAATAACCAGCGAAGCATGCAAAATAAACGACGATTTGTTGGACTCGTCCAACTCTCACTCTCTTGCCATAACGAGTAAAGCACCTGAAGCACAATCGGAGCAGCAGCAGAAGCAGAAGCAGCAGAAGCAGCAGCAGGTAGCGGCGAGAGCGAACGCTGCTGAGAGCAAAGAGAGCGCGCTACCTGTTGCTCGTTTAGCCGATTGCGCAGCCGAAGTGAAGCCGCAGTCGGCATTGGAAACGGCGGCGGCAGCAGCGACGAAGTCAGTCGAAAATGAAATGTTAAACGTTGCGGTTGAAGAGCCAAATGCGCGCCTAACGTTGTATACTAACAACAGCAACAACAACAATAATAATAGTAATATCAGTAGCAAAAGCAACAACGTTGTCCATAATGACGGCGATTTCGCAGCACAAAAGACAAAAAGCAGCAACAATGCTGCTCTTGTTGTTGGCCAACATTGCAGCAGTAACAACAGCAACAGCAACAGCAACTGTGACGTAGTGAATGTGAATGTGAATGTTAATGTTAATGTGAATGTGAATGAAGCAGCGTCGCGTGTGTTTGAAAGTTGTGAAAACGAATACGACAAAATATTTGGCAGTCATCAAGAACTGCAAATTAACGAACCAACAGCAGCAGCAGCAGCAGCAACAGCAGCAGCAACAGAGACAACAACAACAGCAGCAACTAGTGCAATAGTTGGTGCAGCCAAGAATTCACTTTCAGCCAAATATCGCAGCTTGGTGATGATTACAAAAGACAATGAAAGCGTAACAACGACAGCAACAACAACAACAGCTGCAGCAACAACGAGTAACGACAACGATTATGAAATGGCAGCGATTGGCAACAACAACAATAATCATTTTGGCCAGAACTTTAGCAATGAGTCACACGCTACGCTCCGCGCCTTAAGCAACGACATCGATTTGAGATTGGAGCTCGGCGTGGAGCCGCTGGCTGTGACGCCAACGCCAAGTGAACGTGAGTTGTCGCGTGACTCCTACAGTGTGGACTCCCTAAATGAGCCCAATGTGCGACCCAAGCTTATCTTGGACGACGGCCTGGCCGACGACGATTCCTGGGTGGAGGAGCTCAGTCAACGCGGCGATGGCGACGATGACGATGAGAACCTAAGCAATGCAACAACGACGCCCACAGCCACCGATTCTGAGGATGCGGATGGGGATGGAGAGCTGAGCAGTCGCATCATGTACATGGATCGGGAGGAGGAGCTGCGCGGCTACAACAGATCGGCCATTGACTTCACACTCCACACCATTGTGGAGGAGAGCTGTGAGGAGAGCGAGGTGGCCTCCATGCGTGCAGACAACGAACTGGAGCCCGAGGAGGAGGAGGAGGACATGGCGGAGCGCAGACGCCTCCGAACACTGCAGCATCATCATCGACTCAGCGCCTCAGAGTTGGAGAAGTATTTCTTCTTTGGCCTGGGCGATGGCAAGGTCATGAGTTCCATTGACACACGGGGTGATGACACCGCCTCGGAGGTCAGCTCCGAGTGCTCCGAAAGTCTGGATTCGCTGCCCCACGATGATCAGCTGCTGGATAGTGCCAACAGTGCCGCAGACTTGGCCTCGTCGCGCTTAGAAAAATATTTCCTGTCAGGCTTCATGGGCTTCAGTGGCGGCGAAAAGCAGCCGGCGAGCGACGAGAGCGGCGGAAGCGTTGGCAGCGACAGCGAGGGACATCCCAGTCCCAGTCAGCGGCGCAAGCGGCTGGTCCGTGCTCGAGGCACGCCCCGCAGTCACAACTCCTCGCTGGACAATCTGCTGCTGCCCGAGGCTGACGCACTGGACACCACGACAACAGCAGCAGCAGCGGCGGCAGCAGCAGCAGCAGCAGAAGACACATCCGAGTCAGAGGCGGGCTGCGATGATACCGTCATACACATGGCCAGCGCAGTGGATCGCGCCTCGGACGGCAGCTCCTCGGACACCATCAAGCGAAAGAAGCAGCTGCGCAAGCGTCACGATTCGCTGGACGAAAAGAAATTGCACGAGGCGGCGGATGTGAGCACAACTGGATCCGGAGCCGGAGTCGGGGCCGAGAGTCATTCCTCCACGCTGGGCACAGCCCAGGCCAAGAAGCAGCAGCATCACAGCCGCGACAGCGGCTTTGTGGGCAGCAACGACGACCTCTTGAAGTCCTCCGAATGCGAGCCCTGCAAGTCACCCACTCCGGCGCTTTGCCAGATCAGCGAGGATCGCGAGCCACTGGCCACGGCGATCGCGCTCAGTGTACCCAAACTGGAGTTGCCCAGCACAAGCGCTGGTGCAGCCAGCAACGCCTCACGCCGCGTGCCAATGCAGCAGCAGCCGGCAGCAGCGGCTGCGGCTGCGGCAGCGGCAGCGGCAGTGGCAGGGAGTGTCAACACCAGTTCGATCCTGGTGCGCAAGGATAGCTTCAACAACTGGAGCTCCGACGAGGAGACCAACCTGATGATGAGCAAGATGCGTCAGTTCTTTAAGACACTCATCGTGGCCACCGCCAACGCACAGCAAGGTCAGACGCAGTCGCAGGCACCGAGTGCGGGCAGCACGCCCAGCTCGGTGCGCCGGCTGGCCTGCAAGTCGGCCAAGTCGAGGCCCGCACAGCTGGCCTACTTCGAGAACGAGCTGACGCGGCTGATGAAGACCGTGCCGGGCATTAATGATGAGCAGGTGCGCGAGATAGTCGAGTATCTGAGCAGCGAGGACGCCTGGTCGGACTCGTACGACTCCTCCGACTACACCAGCTCCGATCTGGAGGGCTCCGAGCACAAGGGACAGCTGAAGGCGCAAATCTCCGCCAGCTGCCAGCAGATAATCAACAAGTTTGAGGTCGATGAGGAGGGAGTGCGCGGCGATGGCGGATTGCTGGACGAAGCGCATGCCCTGAATGGCGACACCGCCTTCGTCTACCAGAAGCTGGTGGCCTCCTTCAGCAAGGTGGCAGTGGGCGAAGCCGCCGAAGCAGCACCACAACCCAAGCCATTGGAGGCGGATGAAGATCGACTGTCCACGGCCAGCACGGATCAGCGCTCACCGCAGCTGTTTGCCAAGGTCATGCAGCACATCGGCACCCGCCTGGTGGCTCTCATGCACGAGGTGAGCAGCGGCAACGAGACGCCAACGTCCACCCGACACAGTCGTCGGGCCCAGGCCAAGATCTCAGCAACCACAACGGAGGATGAGGAGGATGAAGCGGAGCAGCAGATGCAGCAGATGCAGCTGAAGGCTCTGCCCATAAAGCAGCTGAAGCTGCGCAGTCGTTCGCATGACTTGCTGCTGGATGGGGGCGCCAACTGCGGACAACACACCCAGCTCCATGGCCACACACCCGGCAATTCGACGGGCCATCCGCAGTCTGGAGCCGCCGGCGTCGGTGCCGGCGACAATGCCGGGGAGGAGTGCGGCGTGGCAAGCGATTATGAGCGCTTCTCGTGGCGCGGAAGTTTTGAGTCGGCATTACTGGCTAATGGCGACTCCAGAACGAGGCTCAGCCAGCTGAGCCAGCTAGATAGGGACAACTCGTCGTCTGCGTCCGCTTTGGCTGTTGCAAAGCGCAGATCTGCAGGCGACCTGTTGTTCAGCCAGCACCAGCAGAGCCTTAGCCGCGAGCAGCTGGATCGGGTGCGCTCCTGCGGCAGCATTGGCGGCGGCGATGCCCATCACCATCAGCTGGAGGCATCGCCCGCCAAGCCCTGGCTCTCGTCGGCCAGCTCTTGCGCCGATTCCGCCAAGGATGTGCGCCGCTCCAGTGTGCCCGATGCCATCTACGAGACGGACTCCAGCGACGAGGGCCCCGAAGCCCAGTTCGCCGCCAATCGCTCCACATTGCCGCGCAGCTTAACTGGCAGCGTGCCCGTGGCCAGCACCAATTCGCTGCCACGCCTACCCACCAGCTCGGTGGCTTCAGTGGGCGCGCCCTTCACCAGCACCCCCATCACCAAGTCGCAGAACGCGCTCAACTACACGCCCTCCTCAACGGGCAGCGCCAAGAGCGCACGGTACCGCTCGCCGGGATTGGCGGCACGTGCAGCCGCCGCCAGCAGCAGCGGTGCTGGAGTTGGATCTGCCACCACCGCCACCAGCAGTGGCAAAAAACTGGGCGGTGGTCTGCAGCAGTTCCTCTACTCCAAGCGCGATGCTCGCAAGCGGCTGAACATGTCAGCGGGTGAGTTAAAACTATTTGACATACAAATTACACACACACACACACACATAGAGAAACCACAACACACAGGGGTCACATAGAGGGGGTCACGTGCTGCAAATGCTCAGCATATTTGAGATGTTAACCTTTTTACATTGCGATTAGCTGCCAAGTGGTTCCATGCCTGAAATGCCAACAAGGCGTTAGAAAAGCATTCGCCACATTTTGACCCGTTCGGCGCACAAAACTTTTCCTGCTGAAAACTCATGGAAAATTCGTCTTTATTGCTGGGGGGTTGCTCCAAAGATAAATTGAGTTATTTTCAGACAACCCCGAAAAGCAACTTGAAGGGTTGCCATAGATTCTATAAATTCTTTGCTTCCCTTTTTGCATTTATTGAATTCGTATAACTCTTTAAATTTCGACCTGACCGAACGAAATGGAGTTGTGTACAATTCTTCTCGCCTGAAAGTTCTTGGAAAATAAAAAAAAAATAATTACCCCAAGCTGATCATGATGTTATGAGAATATTATACCATGCTACTCTAATATCAAAAGTGCACCTGTAAATTCTCATATATTTCAGCTAAAAAATGTTTATGTATACAAAAAATAGTAATTCACCTTTTGTTGATTTTGAGCTAATGTTTAAATATGTTCACGCTTTGCTGAGAGTTAGCTTTTCTCTCTCTCTCTCTTTCTCACACACTCTCTCTGTCTCTCACTCTCTCTCCCTCTCATGCTAGCTACGTTGATATAATGTTAAAGCTTTATTGATGATAGTTAGATTCTTAGTGCTGTCAAAATTAAAGCTCATATTTGGTTTATTCTGCTGCTTGAAATGGAATTCAGCAGGTGAAAGTCTCCATAATTATCGCTGTCTGGCAACGCTGATCACCATTTTACTATTATTTGCGCCCTAGGCCCATTTTTCGTAAACCGTATTCCTCCTCTTATACTCATTCTCATCTCCCATGCCCTCCAGCGAAGAATTCCATGCGTGTTGGCTAACTCTATAGATGGGCGCGCGGCGCTTTTGTCCAAAACAAACTCAATCAAGGTCAATTAACTGTATCCATATTAAGCGCTAAGCTCGTTGTCAGCCTCCCAGCTAAAGTTAAAACGATTTTCGCACTGCGCCAACTGTTGCTGACGCCAGTTCCGCTAGATGGGGGCGTATGTTGGTGTTGTTGTTGTTGTTGTTGTTGTTGTTGTTGTTGTTGTTGTTGTTGTTGTAGTTACCTATTTATTAGTTGGCCAAAAATAAAGCTGTTGCGCGGCTTGGTCAATGAAACTCGAACATGTACTCTAACCCGAACCTTGTGCCAAGCGTTACGGCGGGGCTTTGAACTCTACCACAATTATTTTTAACACTAGAGATGGACGCGTGAGTGATTTGCCACGGAGACAATAAAACTTTCGAATGATTATGTTAAGTGTTGTTGTGCATGAAAATTCATTTAAATTCCGTCCATCCAATTACGGAAAAGCCAATGAATTTCATTCGTATGACAATGCACGACAAATTAATTTTTTGTAATGCTTATTTCTACAAATATTTTATGTGCTACAAGAGAAAATTTTCCTCAGCGTAGTTGTAAAATTTTAGTAAGTTTTATCTTTATAAATAGGCCCTTGATAAATTATCAAAGAGATATTCTGAATATTTATGATTTGCATTGCATTTATCGTATATCATTTAGATAAGCCGAACTGTAAAATATTTTACATGGCAACATTTCTACATATAGAAAATACTTCATGATTTACCTCAAGTGTTAATTATATTACCTGAATTATTGTTATAAATTATAAGGGATTTAATTAGATGAGAATGTAACACTCACTCAGATCTCGTAGATTTAGTGCACCAAATAATAATCTAAATGTCTATCGCGTGCCTTGTCACGCACCCATCCCTAATGCAAATGAACTATTCCGGCCGACTCTTGGACTGTTTTGTTTTGCTGTTTAAACAGCTTTGTGTAACCAAATCATTTTGTCTTTTTTTATGGCAATATAACCAGAAAATAAATACAATTATACGCCTGGGCAGCGGTTCAATGGATCTGCAGCTGGGACCGAAGCAGAAACCGAAATTGAAGTACACTCAATGTCTGCGAACAATATCATTTAAGCTCTTGACGTTGATTAAGTGTGTTGTTTGTTTATTTCCTGTTTGCTGTTTGCTGTTTGCTATGCGATTATTTTCCTTTTGCATATAATAATTAATGTTTTTGAACTCGTGTTGACACCGACCAACAGAATTTCGAGTGGATTCCGCGGTTGGCTAGCTGCCCCACTGTACACCACTGTACACCACTGTGCACCACTGTGCGCCGCAGTGCACCACGGAAGTGCGCCTGGCCATCCGGCATTTTAAATGCTCCGCTTAAAACTATTTGCATATTTATTTAAATGGCAAGTGAAGCATGCCACAAGCCATTTCGTATTAATTAAGAGATTATTGTTGCGGAAATGTGCGGACACCCTGTGTATATGTATGTTTGTTTGGCGGCCACCCTGTGGCACACACCCGTTATTCGTGGCGCTTGTAATCAAATTAACCTTTTGAGCAGATCAACTATGGCTATCTCTGTTGCACTTGCCACATGCCACCAGCTGGAATCATTTCGTTAATTGCACTTCCATTGGCGCTACGACTGACTGCGACCTCCTCCCAGCTAAAGTTCAATATTTCAATAATTGAATATAACTTAGATTTTCGTATAATTTCTCAAGTTGTGGTCGGGTTCTTCTCACTGGGGCTCAGTTATAATGCCACGCTTAACGGCGTTTGATCGCGACGCGCTCTATAAAACGACAACGAAATCGAAATCGAAATCGAAACCGAAATCGGAATCGAAATTGTAATTGTAATTAAAAACCTATTCATCGGCTCTATAAGTTGTTACGTCCAACGATCCGCAATACTGAAGTGAAAGTGTTTAGTTTATTGTCTATTTTCTCATTTTCGTTTTTTTATTTACTTAAAGTTGATTTACAACGCTTTTGGCGCTGCCACCCCCCCAACCCCAGCCAAGTATGCCAACCTAACGGACATTATGAAAAGTGCCATAAAATATTAAAATTTTAAAATGAAAACATTGTCAACAAAAATCGTGACTGCATTCGGGAAAATGTATACAGCAGGCAACAAAAACAACAGCCATAGCAAAAATGAATAATTCAAGTCGAAATATTTTTATTTTTGGGCGTTATGTGACCCACTTTTAAAGCTGTTTTTAGTTGATTACTTTGCCAAGCCTTCAATTCCGCACATTTCATAGCCCAATTATGGCCATTTACCCCAATGTAGGGTATCTAATTGCGGGAAAGACTGAAGGCTGAATACCGAGGCAAGTTCAAGTGCGATTTGGCATTATTTCAATTGAATTATAAAGAACACCTTGAATTCACTTCCCAGTTGTTGGACAGCAGCAATATATTCGTGCTTCAGATAACACCTTTGGAAATTCTATACCCAATTACGTGTTAAAATTTCCACAGCCCCCTCTTTTACTTCTTCTTCTTCTTTTTCTTTCATTTTTGCTTATACAAGTAGATTGCTTATCGCTCCGGCCAGTTGTTTATCAAAAGTTTTCGTTTCGAGCAGCTGTTGCCAAATGCAATTAACTTTTTAAGAGCAACAAATGCTAGAAAACAAAATGCGAAAATACGCTCAAACGAGCTTACCAGACTGTCACATACCCTATTTCCAATTTTTATCCAATTCCAAATGATCGAAATAAAAAAAGAGAGAGAAATTGCAGAGTTAATTTAATTGGCAAATATCTAAATTCTTAGATCGAATTATTTAAGACTTTGTATCTGAACGCAGTCCTAATATAAAAAAAAAAATACTTTCTGCTGACTTCCACTTGGATTAGTGACTAAATATACGCTCAAACGAGCTTACCAAGCTGACAAATACCCTATTTCCAATTATTATCCAATTATTATTGAAATAAAAAAAGAGAGAGAAATTGCAGAGTTAATTTAATTAGTAAATATCTAAATTCTTAGATCGATTTATTTAGGATAATTTCCTAACGCAGATCTAATATTAAAAAAAAAAGACTTTCTGCTGACTTCCACTTGGATTAGTGACTAAATATACGCTCAAACGAGCTTACCAAGCTGTCAAATACCCTATTTCCAATTATTATCCAATTCCAAGTGATTGAAATAAAAAACGAGAGAGAAATTGCAGAGTTAATTTAATTAGTAAATATCTAAATTCTAAATATACGCTCAAACGAGCTTACCAAGCTGACAAATACCCTATTTTCATATTTTATCCCATTCCAAATGATCGAAATAGTTATCTACAAAAAAGAGAGAAATTAACTTCCACTTGGATTAATGACCAAATATACCTGACTAACGTTAATTGTATTAAGAGTATATAAAAAACTGACGTCAGTCCCGAAAAAGTCGCCAATTAATGGCCGATCCGTTTAATTATAAAACTCTCCGCGCTGATAATGAGAAAAGTGACGCGTTTAATTGGCAGGCGGGGGCCAAGTAAGGCTCCCAAAGATGCCTCCGGGTACAACGCATTCGTGCGTCCATCCAGGCCAGCATCTGGCATTGCGAGTGTGCACAAGTATGGCAAAGTCGTAAAGACAGCTCCAACGGGGGTGGAGACCAATCCTGCAGCTGGCAAAATACAATATGCTGCACTCAACCGCTTGCGCAAAAGCAGTCAAGCCCATGCCACGCCCACTGCTGGCCAGAAAAGAAGGCGTTGGTGGGGTCTCTGCCGGTTCTGGCGACGGCGACGTCATCGCCAACGCAGCTACAAGAATTATTGGCGCTGCGGCGAAGTCAGAAAATCAAAATGGAGCTCGTGGCTGCAGTGGGGCAAGTGCTGCGGCGGGCGTGGAGCGGGTGTCAGCAGCAGCAACAGCAGCTATCCCTATGATTCGGAGGAGGAGGATGACGACATTGATGCTAAGGTCGCGTCCTACATACTGGAGATGCAACAGCGCGAGGCGGTGACCACCAGTCAAAGTGAGCAATCGGCTGAGACGGTCTTTATGCAGGAGGCGGCTGCAGCTGGCCTACAGCGCAGCAGCAGTGCCCCGCCCCACCAGCGGCAGCAGCAGAGGCAGCAGCAACTGTTGCACTCATCCAGCTGCCGGTCGCAGCAGGTCAAGCAGCGCGCTTGGACCTGGGATGATAGCTTGCGCTCCAATTCGGATCGCTTTCTCGAAACGCTCGAGGAGGATTTGCCAGGCGCTGCTGCAGTTGCCTCTGCTGTGGCTGCTGCTGGCGATGGGAGGCAGAGGCTGTCGCTGAACTTGCAGCGCCGCACACCGCTACATGTGACCTTTCAGCAGGTGCAAGGTAGGCGGCACAGCTACACTGCCTCACCTGCCTGCCCCACCTGCCTGTTGCATGCAACCAACTGACGCTCGCTTTCCAATGAATCATTATCTTGTTTTCTTCTCAATCATATCGAGTGTCTGACTGTGTGTGTGTGTGTGTGTGTGTGTGCGTTAAAATGGCTTGAGTGTGTGCGTGTCTGTTGTTATGCTCATTAGTCGGAATTGAGGAAATGTCTAAAATACCATTCATATTTATTTGCCCACAGAGGAAGCCAAGGCCGCTGCCGATGAGCTCAGCCAGTCGCCGGTGATTGGACAGCGGAATACGGATGCTCTCGCCGCCTCCAGTCCCATACAGTCGCGCAACTCCAGCGAGGCATGGCCGGTGCAGTCGGACGAGGACATCGATCGCCTGGTGGCCATGCATCAGAATCGCAGCAGCCTCAGTTCGCTGGGTGTAAGTAGAACTGCTTCCGTAACCAAGAATCATGTGTGGCTAACTCACTCACACTTAATCACCGGACAGGTTCGGTCGGAGTCCATGGCCAGCGTTTACTCGGGCGCCGGTGAGGGTCGCTATGGCACTGTTGTGGTCAAGGGTCAGGTGGAGTTCGGCATGCAGTACAACTACAAGCTCGGCGCCTTGGAGATACACGTGGTGCGCTGCAAGGATCTGGCCGCAGTCGATGCCAAGCGCAATCGCAGCGATCCCTATGTGAAGGTATCTACTCGTAGCTCTCCCTAGCTAGTTGGCAACATTCTAATACCATGTTCCTTGCTCTTTGCAGGTTTACTTGCTGCCCGACAAGTCGAAGGCGGGCAAGCGCAAGACCAAAGTCAAGAAGCACACTCTGAATCCCATCTTCGATGAGACGCTCCGCTTCCATACGTCCGTTTCCAGCTTGGAGTCGCGTACCTTGTGGCTGACCGTGTGGCATTCGGACATGTTTGGACGCAACGATTTTCTGGGCGAGGTCAGCGTCAATCTCCAGGGTCGTCTCTTCGACAATCCCCAATCGCAGTGGTATCTGCTGCAGGAACGCGTAAGTGGGCGTGGCATGTTCATTCCATAGCCTCATCTATAATGAATTCTTCCCTTCGTAATTACAGAGCGAGCCCTTTGATGATGTCGCCACCTACCGCGGCGATATTGTGGTGGGACTTAAGTACGTTCCGCCAGAGAATATAAAATCATCGATATTTTCGCGCGGCTCCAGCCTAACGGGCAGCTCATCGAACCTGCGCAAATTTGGAGGCAGCATCAAATCGGTGGCTTCCAAGTCCGATCGCAGCGCCAAGGGCGGACAGCTCCATGTGCTGGTCAAGGAGGCCAAGCACTTGAGTCCCATCAAGACCAATGGCACCTGCGATGCCTTTTGCAAGAGGTGAGTGGCATACATTGCAGTGAGGCTTAGCCACAGATCACACTAATCCCTTGTATCCTTCAGCTACTTGCTACCTGACCGCACGCGCAGCTCCAAGCAGAAGACGCCGGTGGTGAAGCGCACCTTGCACCCCAGCTGGAACTATACTTTCATCTATGAGGATGTCTCGCTTAAGGATTTGTCGGAGCGAGCTCTGGAGCTGACAGTGTGGGATCACGATCGTTTGGCCAGCAATGAGTTTGTCGGCGGCATACGATTCTCCACGGGCACAGGTAGGTCCATACCTAAGAACAACCCTAAATTTCATATTAACTCTTGTTTCATTTTTCACTCCAAACAGGTCACAGCTATGGACGTCAGGTGGATTGGATGGATGCCACCGGCAAGGAGCTATCGCTCTGGCAGAATATGCTCGATCGTCCCAACTTCTGGGTGGAGGGAAGCCTTGTGCTGCGCTCCAGCCTGGATGGCACACGTTCCACATTGCAATAGGCACAGTTACCGTCACAATTTGCACTGTAGTAATTTATTACCTAGCCACAAACACACACACACACACACATACATACATGCATACATAGAGACACACACACACACACATACATTTACACAAAATGTGGCAGTTACAAGTTTTTGTCCCATGGTATATGAGTACCCAAATTGTATTTGTATTTGTATTGTATTTGTATTTGTAATTGTATTTGTATTTGTATTTGTATTTGTAATTGTATTTGAATTGTGTTGTATTTTATTGATAATGAAATATGTAGGTATTACATAATAGCGTACGATGACAAGCATTATTAGAAAGTTAAGCATGAATGAAATTCATGATTGAAATCGAAGCGATTCGATTGCAGATTAATTGCTTGAGTGATTGATTGTTGGCACACTCAAGCAGGATGCGCAAGTTAATAAGATTTAAAGCGATTTTCAATACTCGAATATATGACGGCCAGACATGCAGACAGACATACACATACATATGTAAGTATGCATTTCTGGCCAGGCATCAGGATAAGCGTTGGCAGTAGAGATGTATTGTTTATGTAGTTTAAGCAGCACAATGTTCAAATACGAGAAAACCAACAAACAAACTAACAGCAAAAGCGTTATCAAATTATTGCACTAATTATAATAAGAGGGTCATATCCCAGAAGAATCAACAAATTGTAAAGCAAACGCGTGATTTGCTCAGTAAAACGACGACGATGATGATGATGATGATGAAGATGATAATGATGAAGATGATGATGATGATGAAGCGACAAATTAGCCAATATGCATACATATATGTATGTATATATATATACGAATATATATTTATATATATCTATATAGGCTAACCTAGGAACAGTTGTGTGTGTGTATTTTTTGTCCAAAAACAAATGGAATTTGCAATTTTGCATAATGTATGCATTAAACCTACGATAATAACTAAAACTATATAAACTCTAAGCTATGTAATACATAATATGTACTAGTACCTATCAAATAATAATCGAGAAATACAAATAACAATGTTTTTGTAAATGCAACTTTTTGTTTTCGTTTCTACCCTTTTTCATTTTCTACCTTTTAACACTATTTAGATCTTAAGTAAACTGCATACATATACATATACATATACATAGAAACATAGTCACATAAACATACACATATACAAATATAATATCAATCCAGACTTCAAGCATATCGCAAGCACAGTGCAACTAATTAATGAAACTCAGCTAAGCTTTCATGATTTCATATGAATACTCAACTACTTCATGACTAGATATACCCACCAGAACTCAAGTAAATAGTAGCCAAAAACAAAAAACAATCTATAAGTCACACTCCCTCCAACCTCTTGTTGCTAAAAATCTATTTGTTGTGGAACTTTTATACAAGCATATATAAAAAAAAAAAAAAGAAAAAATACTACGAGGCAGCTCTTTAAAGCATTCGATAATAATAAAAAGAAATTTGTTGGAGAAAAATATATAAATATATGACATATGAAACTTAATGTAGAAAAAAACGAATCTTATGAATGCTTTTTGTGTAAGTTTACATTGAAGAAACCTACATACAAAGATATAACGTTGAATGATACTAAAAAAAAAAAAAACTAAAAAACAAAAACCAAAAAAAAAAAATGAAATTTATAGAAAATGTTTTTTGATAAAAGAAAATTGCTGAATCACTCGTTGCCTAAATACCGCTTGTCTTTTATACTCAATGTTTTCGAAATACACACACATACACACACACAAAATTGGATGTTGATGATCTAAGTGCCCACATGGATATAACGGTTTGCTATATAATATTGAGATACTTTGAGATACTATTTAATTGTGGGCATTTTTCAACATTTTCTAAACATCCGCATCACCTGACATTAAGTCAAACAATAAACAGCAAAAATTGCGACACAAAATTAATGGTATTTAGTAGCATATTATTGATTAAATATGAATAAAACTTACTTACAAGCCCCTTTAAAATAATTGTTGTTGGTTACCAAAACCAGCGAAATAATATTTAAAAACAAAAATATTTGATAGTTAAAAAGGAAAAAACAAAAATTGTTGACAACCCAATTATGTGGAAATAGTAAATACTATGTCCAAAAAAGTAGTTTGTTTTTCGTCTGCAATGTTCAATGTAGCTCTTACAAGACATCTAGTATATTTTTTTACTTTAAATCTGGCAATTCCCCAAGAATTCCAGCAAATTAACCCCTATCTCTAATTCTAACTCAACTTAAGTTAAACACATGAATTGTGAATTGTGTTTTAACAATTGAATGATACACATATACATTCGACTATTCCACTATTCGACTATTCGACTATTCGACTATTCGACTTACATTGTATTCACACTTATTCACACTCACTACTCACTCGCATGGTGCTATAAACTCTCCGTATTTACTCTGGAGTACCCAAAAAATCATGAGAAATCTTTTTACCTTTTTACTGTTTACGCATTTTTTGGATTCAAACTGAACTATTGTGAACTAGCGTTTATTACATGGAATATTTATAATACAATCCTACAATATATACACATATGAGATTACATAGTCAGTTATATACACATTCATATGTATAAATTTATATATATACAATAAAAGTTTAGCAAGAGAAAATCTAGCATTAAGAGAATGCAAACTGTTTTATGGCAGGCCCAGGACATGGCATAAATTTACCGTTTTGAGAAAATCCTTAATAGATCTGATAGGTCAGATCTCAGCTTGATTGCCGACAAGAAGCACATCATATAATTATATACATATATCATGAAATATTTACGTACTATTTGACAGCAATTGCAAAGAGTGCTCAAATGTAGATTTTAAGACATAAAAACCAAGAACAAAATTTTGAAAAAAAAATCAATCAGATAATATATATACAATTATATATATATATGTTGCATTAATATACAAAATAAAAGTTTTGTGGAATACGTTCAATACACGATAATTGTTGACAAGGTTGCCACTTCGTTAAATTAGAGTTTCTGTTATCATGCAGAGTTGGGATATGGATCTGTAGCACAGTTTTGTTCCAATCCTAAAACTGATGTGATGAAAAATACTTTAAGTGTAATATTGGCTCGATTTAGGGTATTCAAGATACCACACCTAGCAGTATGATAAACATTTCTTAAGGTTAGTTTTTGCTAATGGAGGTAAAACATTCATTTTGAATGCAAAAATTCTATTTTGGGGTGTAAATTGTGCACAGTTAGCAAGTTTTTTGAACAAACAAAATTGTCTTTGAGTTGAAAATCAAATAGGAAATGGGGCATGGATCGGTTTAGTAATGGATAGCAGCAGCGTTATTTTAATCAACTAAATGATATACTTATATTGGCAACCATAATATTCAAGAGATACATACATACATATAGACAAATATATATTTTCCACAATCTCTGCCTGAATATTACACCTATGCTTGAACTCAAGCTCTGGCCTCCACTTTACAATACAAATTGTTCCCATTGCGAGTTTCAAACAGAGCTGAGAGCTATCTCTATTTTGTACTTTGTAAGACTTTCTCTAGTTCTTAAATAAAATGTAAAAGAAAAAAAAAACATAAATATCTTTGAAATAGAAGCTGTAATATTATATACGAAGTTAAATGAAAATATTTACATGCTCTTTTACGAGTACATGCCCTATGTACACTTTACTTATACTTATGTAAGCCAACACTACAGGATTACAAAGTTTACATACACATACAGTTATGTATACACACATACACATAGAGACATTGTGTGTGTATATATAAATATATATATATATATACATAGACACAGCTAAGTTAATGTTATGTTAAATACTGTGAACCAAAATCAATCAAATAAATTTCTCATCTACTGACAACTTTCGGAACTAAAATGCGTCTTTGATCTATAATACTTTGGCATTTTGGGTTAAATATGTACAGGCGTGCCACTGGGCTTGTTTACGCTTCCGCTTCCGCTTCCGATTCAACTTCCGGTTCCGTTTCCGCCGCACTATGCCGCCGCACTCCATTAAGAGTATTTAGTTTAAGCTCCTCCGCTGGCTGCTTGAGCTCATCGCCCTTCCGTGCTTGCCAGCAATCGAAGGACATCGGGGATTCGCCCTTACCGAAGGCTTCGCCATCCTCCAGTGTGATAGGCAGTTGTCTAAAGGACGTCTAATCGATAGCATCAATGCTTCTGTGTATACCTGCAGCACTCACCTGTTATTCGTTTCCGGCAATAACATCGCACACAGCGCTGCAGCCACCAGCACCGCAGACAGGATGAGCGATGGGCCCGAGGGGTATTTGGTGCCCAGGTGAATTAGGGAGGGGGAGATGACTGAGGCCGCAGCAGCGGCCAGATGCGCTGTGGCGATTCCTCGTGACCGCACACAGGTGGGCAACAGCTCGGACGAGTACTGCGAGAAGGTGGTGTAGCACATGGAGATGCCCAGTCGAGTGGGCAGCGCGAAGGCCAGCAGCAGGCTGGCATTGAGCTGAGCTCCTTCAAAGGACAGCGCGATCCCCAAGGCGCAGGACAACAAGCTGGTACAGACCAAGGCCAATAAACAAGTGGCTTTCCGGCCCAGACGACTCTGCAGCAAGCCCTGCAGAAAGCCCGACGGCAGGACAACAACAGCGAACAGCGAGAAGACCACGAATGGCGACAGACCCAGACCCTCCACATTGCGGGAGATGGTGTTGAAGCTCAGCGAGATGAGCATGCTGTGGAAATGAAATGTGTTACAGCTAGGATGCAGTGTGTGCATGTTGAACAACTCACAAGGCGAAGATCAGAGTGAGAAATGTCCGGCGCAGGCGCGGAGTGCGCAGCAGGTCGACGAGGCTGGCCTTTTGCTGCAGATTATCCTGCTTCCGCTTGGTGTTGCAATGTTGCCGGAAGGCCTCGAAGGCAGCGGGAGGCACCTGGCGGCCATTGAAGTGGGCAATGTGCTTCAAGCTGGCGATGGCGCCTTCCACGTTGTTGCGCGTGATCTGCCACTGGGCGCTCTCCTGCACCAGGAAGTAGAAGAGCGCCACGACAAGCTGCATCAACGCGGAGAACGTTAAATAGATGCGCCAATTCCCGGCCAAAACTGATAGCCATGGAGCCACGAGTGCGCCAAGGCAGAAGCTCAATCCCAGTGTGCCGCTGATAGCCAAATTCCTCAGCTTTGGGGCCAGGTACTCCAGCACTGGGGTGGGAATGAGTGTGATGAGCAGAGCTGATAAAAAAGGTGAGCAGATACGCAATGCTTACCCAGAATAAACATTAGATAATAGTTGGCGGTTGCAGCCAGGCCAGAGATGCAGCGGAACGCGCTAAACTGTGTCAAATTCGTGGCATATGTGGTCAGAAAGTCACCCAGAAAGCCGCATTGGTTGGCCAAGATAACGGTGCGCACGCGTCCAATGCGATCGCCCAGCATCCCAAACACGAACGTGCCCATTAGGGAGCCCAAGAAGAAGAGCGACTGGCCAATGCGCGCCTTGTACGCGTTATCGCAGACCCAATTGAGCTGCAGTGCATCCAATTCAGTACAGAGTGCGGATGCCAGTTGGCCACAAACTCACCTCGATGTTCATACTGCGAAATCCATAATCGTATTTGTATATCCAGCGCTCACACCTCTGGCTACTCTCGGTCGCATTGTAGCTGCCGTCATCGTGGAATTCGATCTCCTCGAGGCGGGTACAGGCGGGCTTGCGAAATTGTGCGTAGATGATGGCAATCTGGTCGTGAGTCCGATTCACCAGCTGCTCGTGATAGCACCAATGCTCCGGCACGAACCCAATTATGTTCTGGGAATAGTAATGCACTGTGCTGGTGAATGCTATATAGCCCAGCAGCAGCAGCATTAAATACTGATATCGTCCCGCATTGCCGCACTTTTCCAATATTTTATCAAATTCCATTGCGGCACGCGCTCTGTGCTCGATGCCCGGCCAGAGATTCTATGAAGACTGAACGGCGGCCGCCACAGCCGAGTGGTAGCTGGCCCCTAGTCGAAAGATTTGCACAGAGTGTTCCGCCGGGGCTTTAGTTTCAGTCCGAATCAGATAAGATTATTTCGGTTGCTTATCACAGTGTCGTGTCTCGTCTAAAGCGTTCTGTCCATTACGAAATGAATGTTTTATTATTTAAGTGAATTCGCTTATTCGTCTTAATCTAGAGAGAGACCGGCGTCTCTCAGAAGCGCCGCGCTCCCTAGCATATATCTATATAAATATACATACGTCATATAATTATTTGAAAGTTCAACTACATTCGAGAGAAGTTACTTAATAGCCACCAATTGATTACATTGAAATCTGTAATTCCCTCACTTTCTGTCTGAAGGCCTATCCAAATGGCACAATACTCGTACCTATACATATATGTATGTATATTACTTTATTATGGCTGTGTTTGTTTTCAAGAGAATATGTACATAAATGATTTGTTGCCGTTATATAAAGCTTGATTAAAATTATAATTATCTGCACATTCCCTCTGAGATTACACTTCCTTAGTGGATCGCCTAGTCTTGTATAACAGTTACAAGGTTGACGTGAAGACGTATAACAGTTGCCAGTGCGTCTACAGAAGTGGAACTATTCACTCTTATAATCATACTTATACTTGTATAACAGTTTATACTCAGTCATGCGAAATCGTTTCCCACAGAGAGTCCCAGATAAAGAGAAAAATATATATATTCTTTAAATTTGCCCAATGTATGTGTATTTTCTAAAAATATATACATTTTATAAGCAGAGTTAGTGTATTTTCTTTTGTACAAGCCGTCCCACTAAATTATTTATAATAAGTATTATTTAACATATTGTGACTAAAATATGTCCAATAATGTGCGTTATATACTTAGTATATGGCATCTTTTTAGTTATTGTTATTAAGTTTTTTTTTTTTAGTTTTAATCGATCCATGTGCCAGCATCTCAGAAAAGACATTTCTCACACAATCTAGAATCTATATTCAAAATTCTTATTATTATTTAACAACTACATATGTAGCAAAGCCGTACTAATCAAATATTTAGGAAAATACTTTCGCAACTCTTTCTAGAGAACGAATATCTATAGCTTTGGATTTTAGTTGCGTACAGGGTATGTTACAAGCTAGCAGTATAATCTTAGGCACCGAATTTACGTATTTCGGACTGAGTGGGACACTTGCTGCACACACTTTGATGAGCTGCCGCAGCTTAATTGATTAATTGACTAAACTTATAGGCGTAAAATTCATCTTGTGTATTATTACTTAGACATGAGTTTCTGGATTCCCTCCGACTCTGGCTTCTGCTCCGGCTTCTCTTCAGTCTGTCCCTCAGTATTAGCTTCAGCTTCAATGTCGGCATGGGCGGATCCCAAAAAGTCAAACATACGATTATCCCTGCCAAAGAGTTCGCCATCGGCCAACGAGATCGGCAACTTCCGTTTGTCGGTCTCCGGCAGCAGGAGGCAGAAGTAGGCACTGATTACGAAGAGCAGGCACAGTATTATCGATGGACCCGCCTTGTAGTACGTGCCCAGGTGCAGAATGTAGGGTGAAAGCAGTGACGCAGCCGCGCCTGCCACATGCGCCACCCCTAGACCACGGGAACGCACGCAGGTGGGCACCAGCTCGGTGGAGAACAGCAGGGTCGAACCAAAGCAGACCGACAGGCCGAATCGAGAGGCGACTGTCAGCGAGACCAGCAGCACGGTGCTTGGATACTGACAGACGGACAGAACTATTCCAGTGGCTGCTGTTAGCAAGCAGGTGATCAGCATTGAGATAATCGACGAGCCTTTGCGGCCGATCCGCTTCTGGATGTCGGCTTGGATGAGGCCGGAAGGTGGCAGCGTTAAGGCGCTTAACGAGAACATTATAAATGGAGAAATTCCCAAGCCCTCCACATTGCGCGAAATGGTGTTATAGCAGAGTGTTATGATCGTGCTGGAAGAAAATAACATCCAATCAGCTTTATATGGCAACAACGTGAATTTCTTACTCACAATACGATCAGCATTCTGATGATGGTTTTGCA
The DNA here is from genome assembly GCA_037075185.1 of Drosophila pseudotalamancana. Lineage (NCBI taxonomy): Eukaryota > Metazoa > Arthropoda > Insecta > Diptera > Drosophilidae > Drosophila > Drosophila pseudotalamancana. The sequence continues at coordinate 536,132 of JBAMCK010000833.1, read as the reverse complement.
CATGTGCGGCGTCTTGAACATGTCCATGAGTTTGTCCTTATTCTCGTTGGACTCCTGCAATTTCTTTCTGCAGTGGATCTGACAGTAGCTGGCGAATGCCTGGAAGTCCTCATCGCTGACCTCGCGACGATTCATTTTGGCCACTCGCCGCAAACGCTTCACCGCGCCATCGATATCTTTGCGTGTGACCAGCCACTGAGCGCTCTCCTGCACCAGGAAATAGAAGAGTGTGACTAGCAGCAGTTGGACCGAGGAGCAGGCCAGAAATATGCGCCAATGGCCAACCAGCACGGCCAGCCCACAGGCACAGATCATGCCCAGGCAGTAAAAGATGCCCATACTGATGCTCAGACCGGCATTGCGAAGTAGGGGAGAGAGATATTCGAGAGCTGCGAAAAATAAGTTGACTTAACAATAAAAGATGTTAGCAAAAATCCAACTCACCTAGAATATACATTAGATAGGTATTGGCATCGATCGCTAGACCCGAAATAAAACGAGTTATGGAGAAGGCAGTCAGACTACTCGTAAAGATGGTTGCGAAGTCTCCCACAAAGCCACACCAATTAGCCAAAATGACAGACTTAATTCTTCCAATCTTATCACCCAGAAAGCCAAAGATGAGCGTTCCAAACATGGAGCCCACAAAAAAGAAAGACTGTCCTACAGGCGCTTTATAGGCCTCATCGCAGACCCAATTAAGCTGTACAGACCACACTCCACCCAGATAAGATAGTGACAATAGCAGTGCAATAGTTACTAGACGCAACTAACCTCAGTGTTCATGCTCCTAAATCCAAAATCATAATTGTAGATCCAGCGTTCACAGCGCTCCCCACTGGCAGTCGCATTCCGGCCATCCAAATCGGATCCGATTGTCGCCAGATGCGTGCACGAGGGCTTCTCGAACTGATTATAGATGGCCTCGATTTCGGCGAAGCTGCGATTCTCCAGCTGCTCGTGATAACACCAGTGATCGGGCACAAAGCCGATCACGTTCTGGGAGAAGTTGTGCATCGATGTGACGAACATCAATACGCTGTAGAGTCCAAGCAGCAGATATTGATAGCGATTGTTGTTGCCACACTTGGCTAATATCTCATCGAAATCCATGGCGATGCTTATGGCCGATTCTCTTTTGGTTCTGGACCCGATCTAGATGTGTACCGTAGTGGAGAATCGCTCGTCAACTCGCGCCCGATGCCACGCACGTACTGCCAGCTAACATTCGCAACGGCGGCCTCTTTGCCCAATAGTTAAGAGCGGGTTTCAAAAGCAGCTGATTTGTTCAACTCGAACATATTATTTTGTTCTACTATAGCTGAAATGGCTCTCTAGCCTTTCCTTCACTGATAAGCGATTCATTGCTATATCAGCGAAATAAAAGGCACGATTTTACCGACATATAATGGTATTATTTATAATACATGTGTATGCAACAGATATTGTATTATTTTAGCGCTGCTCTAATTTACTCTAACTTACACTAGATAGTTGTTAGATAAGACTTTTTTATAAAGTAATCCACTTAGTTATACTATCTAATGTGATTTTTATAATCTGTTTATGTGTGTATATATATATATATATATATATATAAGATCACATGGCGACACGCTTCATAGCTTCATTACGCATAACGAATATATTTAATTTTAAAATTCTCTTTTAATAATTTTAAAATTCTCTTTTTATTAACAAAAAAATTGAATTATTTTTTATAAGTAAATTTACTATATTAAGTAAATGCTTCCAAAACCAGATTTAACAGATTTAAGCCCAGATTTTCTTTTTTTTTTTATAATTCTTAAGCTAATGAGTTAATTAGGAAAAGAAATATTAAAATTGTGTACTTTAGACTGAATTCTTGCGAATTATTTTCAAAATTACATACATAGAAACTTTTACTTATACGTAAGTATGTCGCCCTACTGTGCGATTCTCATAAATCAGAGCAAATCACGCATGTTTCCGTGCTGCGATTAGGAGTAACTGTTATATAAACAACTCAAAATTACAATATATTGCTCATTATTAAAATGACTGTAGTTCGTTCTTATAAGTAATATACTATCGAATGTCATATACAAAATCAAAGTCCAAATATTTACGACGGCACTTTTGTCGAAGCATCGGGAAATCTAATAGTTGTGAACACTCAATGACTGACAAAATCGAACTCGTAGCCATTTCAATTACTGTATTGAAGTCAAAAATTCACTATCTTAATTCGTGGTACTTAAGTATGATATCTCACTTTATTTGGAGATAATCTGATTTAAATAAATATATAATGCTTTTAAAGTTCACATATGTGCGTATCTGTTGTAAACGAAATGTGATTCAAGTTTAGGGTTCAGTGTATTAACTATTTCAGATTACTTAAGCCACAATATTTCTCTATATAATTTTTACAAGGTCGTTGCTTTTCATTTGCTCTACTTACTTTTCTTAACTATTATTTAATTTTGGATAAGCTTCAAAATCAATTAATATAGGCTTAAATTCAAAATATTTTATAGGCTTTACGGCTGAAAGGATCATAAAAATTAAGTCTAAAAAAATCTTAATTTGAAAGTAAAGAAGGCTAAACATCATCAATATTAAAATTTCTGCTAATGTAGCAAGCAATTTTTATACGTATACATGATATTTTGCAGCATGTGAAAGCCTTGAGGATCTTCCCTCTCATTTATACGAAGTGCAGTGCGAAGCAGTCGCATACATTTTCGGTGGTGAAAATGATTATTCTGTGGTGAGTATTTCCAACAAACGTATTTTTGTATGTGTGTCCATAATTGTTGTAATTGTATAAATAGAATTTCTATTTCGTTACTTTTTGACACTTAAGCAAAAAGTGTGGCAGTGGGGAGGAGGTATCGACTTTCTGGTTGAAAGGATGTTTAAGGAATGCTTTCAAATAGATTGTTTCGTTTTCTAGCTTTGTTTATTTTACGGTCAGTATGTAATAGTATTTTTAATGGTACATATAAATATTTGTACATGAATATATTTCAAATAAAATTAGATTTTTGTAGATTTTGAAAAAGAAATTTCAATTGCAGAGAGTGCAGAACTATAAGTTGTAGTGTTCGAAACAACTATTGCAAGGTATCTCATAGTTAAGCATATCCATCTTGTTCAATTTAAATTTATATATTTAATAAAATTGATAAAAAACAAAGCTATGTTTCAGCAATGGGCTCAAATCACAACCAAAACAACTTTTTCTGCTATTTATCGACATTCTTGGACTTCAATTCTGTCTCGAGCTCCACTTCAGTGGCGTCCTGCTTTTGAAGCTGGCGCAGAAAATCAAACATTCGCTCGCCCTTGCCGAACTCCTCGCCCTCGGCCAAAGACATGGGCAGCTTCTTATTGTGCGTGTCGGGCAGGAGGAGGCAGACATACGCGCCAGATAGGAAGAGCAGGCCGATTAAGATGGAAGGAGCTGGCTTGGAGTACGTGCCCAAGTGCAGAATGTACGGCGATAAGAAGGAGGCTGCGAAGCCGGCAACATGCGCCACTGCGACGCCACGCCCACGCACACAGGTGGGTATGAGCTCTGTGCAGAGCTGAGAGCTGGCGCCGTCGGCGATCGAGACGCCGAAACGTGCGACCAGCGTGAGGCCCACCAGGAGAAACACGTGAAGATTGTGACTCAGCGATATGACCAGACCCGCAGCAGCCGCAAACACCCCGGTGATGATCATCCAGCTGACCGAGGTGGCCTTGCGTCCCGTCAAGTCCTGCAGCAGTCCCTGCAGGTAGCCCGAGGGCGGCAGCATCAGCGCGTTCAGCGAGAACATGATGAATGGCGATATGCCCAGGCCCTCCACATTGCGTGAAATGGTATTATAGCAGGGCACCACGATGACGCTGTGGGTGGTACACAGATCGATGAGGATAAGGATTGAGTGAGGAATGATCGTTTCCTTCACTTACAAAATGAGCATCATTTTGATTGCGCTGCTGCGCATGCGCGGCGTCTTCAGCATCTCGAGCAGCTTGACCTGCTCCTCACCTGCAGATCTCGCGGCTGCCTTGCGGTAATGCTGCTCACAGTAGTTGCTGAAGGCCTTGAAGTCCTCGTCGCTGACCACGCGGCGGTTAATTGTCGCCACTCGCCGCAAACGCTTCACCGCGCCATCGATATCATTGCGTGTGACCAGCCACTGAGCGCTCTCCTGCACCAGGAAATAGAAGAGTGTGACCAGCAGCAGCGGAAGCGAGGAACAGACCAGGAACATTCGCCAGGTGCCGACCAGCACGGCCAGCCAAGAGGCGCCAATTAGGCCCACCGAGTAAAACAGACCCAAGACCGTGTTCAGACCCACATTCCGGAGTGAGGGCGAGACATATTCGATAACTGTTAAAGATACGTTCGGTATGGGTGTGCAGCTGTGTAATATGTAATATATATGCTTACCGAGTATGTACATCATATACGAGTTTGCGTCAGCGGCCAGACCAGAAATGAAACGTGTTATGGAGAAGGCGGTCAGACTGCCCGTGAATATTGTTGAGAAATCGCCCAAGAAGCCACACCAATTGGCCAAAATGACAGTCTTCACCCGTCCAATCCGATCCCCCAACAGCCCAAAGATGAGCGTTCCACACATCGAGCCCACAAAGAAAAAGGATTGGCCAACACGCGCTTTGTACGCTGCATCGCATACCCAATTGAGCTAAATAATTATTTATAAACAATAATAAAAGGCATTCCATGCGAATATGAATAAGGAATTTAATCCAAATTTGGTTTTAAGGTGTACAATCGAAGGAATCTCGACTGAATAGTTACACGTACCTCGATGTTCATGCTCCTAAATCCAAAATCATAGTTGTAGATCCAGCGTTCACAGCGCTTTCCACTGGCAGTGGCATTCCGGCCATTCAAATCGGATCCGATTGTCGCCAGATGCGTGCACGAGGGCTTCTCGAATTGATTATAGATGGCCTCAATCTCGGCGAAGCTGCGATTCTCCAGCTGCTCGTGATAGCACCAGTGATCGGGCACAAAGCTGATCACGTTCTGGGAGAAATAGTGCATGGACACGACCACCATGAGAAAGCCATAGAGTCCTAGTAACAGATATTGATAGCGATGGCTATTGCCGCACTTGGCCAGAATCTCGTCAAAATCCATTTGTATCTCTCAGTCTCACTTTACACAGGGTGACGTCTATGTGCTCTCGGGGATTACGCGTGGGTCTGATAAGCGCATATCTGAGTGGCTGGCATTTATTTATGTGTTTGCGAGTTATTCGGCAAGTAGCGTTGAACCCGCACTCGAAGCTAATCTGCGAGTCGATTTTATTGCACTGCGTACATTTCGCAGTCACACGAATTACAAGCCAAACCCGTTCCGATCGTATTCTATTGCCGTAGAGTGCGTTTAGCCAACTGGTTGTTGCCACGACCCGGAGAGAGGTATTTGAAGTCGACGCAATGTGCAGGCTGACTGAGACCGAGTGTAATGGATCGTAAGAGAGACGTGCTCTCTCTCTCTCTGTCTTTCTCTCTCTCTCTAATTTTCACTATCACCATATATTTGGCTCCCTCACAGTCTGGCTTTCGAATTATGTATGTGTACCATATAAGCATACCATATCTGAAATTTAGTTAGAAATATTGACACTCGTCGATTGAATAAAATGCAAACGAGCCTTTTATCAATTGAATGAATGCCCTTTCAGACGGTCTTAAGCATTTGATGGCCATCATGTCACAAGCCTAGCTTCCAGAATCAGCTTCAAAAATGTTACCTATAGGACGTATAGTTATCATTATCCAACATGGCTCAGATGTTAATCAAATATTTCTGTATAGAATATAATGATTTATGCGAAAAACAACTAGTTAAAGTTAAATACTTCGAATTGTACCTGTTAAAAGCTGGTAAAACGGCTGGCTATCACTTACAATGTTTTGGTATAAAAATATTGTTTAAGCAGTTCTTTATCTATATATGTAGATATATTAATGCGTAAGAATTTTGCTTGGCACATTTTACAAAATGATAAAGAAACAAATCCTGTTATTTTTTGGAATTGGAATTTGCTAGTTATCATGCCGACAAGTTTTATAGGGTATTTCTTCTACGACTTCAGCTACTGACTTTTCGTTTGAAAAATTCCAGATTTTCAATTAATTTAAATTTTTGCCCCTTTATTGATTGGTCTGATTTATGGGTTGCGAATCCAAAAAACATTGTTAATTTAAATTTTTTTTTATCAATTTTATTATTTTTTTTTTTGTTTTATTTTCTGTTTTTTTGACTTTTAATAAGTATGTTGTCTTCAATTACAATTGCTATTTAAATGGATATATGCTCACATTTCTCGCCGCTTGAATATATTAATAATATGTGTTTTATTTTTTGTTGTTGAATTCTATTCAGATTCAACTTTGTTTTGTTTTTGTTTCTTGTTTTTTTCTTAATTGTTTTTATAAATGTAGTAAACGCATTTTATTTTGATAACAATATACGATAAGTTCTATGTGTGGACAATTAAATCATTTGAATTAAGCGATGGCTTCGTTCCATCCATAGTTCATATAAAAAGTTCTGTACAAACATTCCATTCAATGCGTGTGTTAAACAAATTTCATAATTAACAACTAAGTTACAGCTGCTGTCTAATACAAGTTTCATAAAATTAGTTTGAGAGTACAAATAAGTAAGCATAATGCATAATATTAGACTTATACGAGACTTTTATAATAGATGCGATGCACACAATCAACTAGATATGAGTTATGCTCAAACATATGTATAATATAATATAATGGAGTATACTAAATGTAGATATAGTTATAAATAGGAGAAAAGCAAATAATTTACATTTGGACTCTGACCTAGTACAATTTATGTAAATAACATAGACAACATATTCATCATTTCATATTGCTTAAATCATGTCTTTCAATATACATACATCACCTAAAATACATACAAATATATACGTTCAATACGCCTTATAAAGATTTACCAGGTGCCTAACAATTGCAAAATCGCGTAGACTAGCTAAATTATGATATCGAATACAAAATATGCATATATATGTGTTAACTGATATTATGTTTATATATAATATAAAGCTGCCGCTGTATGAAAATTTAAGCGCATTCAACATTCGATGCTGTCATAAAAATATTCTTCAATCTCTGCGTTTGGATTTTGTGCTTGCTCTTGCTCTGATTCCGGTTCCGATTGCTCCTCAAACTCATCCACATCGTAGGATATCAAGGATTGCAGACTCTCTTCAAAGGTTCGTGGCTTATGCTGCACATGATGCACCTTGAAGGCGTTGCCATCGTTTGTGGGCGTGCCGAACCAAATGGCACAATCGGCATCCGCTCCATGATCATTCCCAGCAAAATGAGCAGCTGGAGCTGGAGCTGGAGCCGGCATTGGAGGCGCCCCAATCGAATCGCTGTAGCCATAGTCGAAGGTCACCAGCAGATTATCGCTGCCACAGTCCATCGAATCGGGCGTTGTATAATGTGTATAATACGAATCATAGGCCGTCTCCTCCGACACATCCGCCTCCGCACTTGGCAGCTCTTTGATATACGTTAGTGGTTCCATAAATATGTGCTTGTTGTTGTTGTTGTTGTAGTTGTTGTTATGTCTGTAGTTCTTTATGTTGTTGTTAGTTTGCCACAGTTGCCAATTGTTGTTATTGAAACGGAAATTTGGCTTATGAACGATATTTGCCAAATTCTGTGCAAAAGAGCAAAAGAAAATAGAATATCAAAATTTCAGATCTCATCAATTTGAAAGCCAAACAAAAACATTTAACAAAACAACAAGCAAAAAGTTTGAATATAATAATGTATGTATAAAATGTTAGAGGAACACAAAATCTTGTTTAGCATCAAGCGAAAGAGTTAGGAACTTCAACCATAGTCAGGATATATAAATTAGCACAGGACACAGGACGTCCAATATGTACAATAAATAAGATGAAACATCGAAAACGTTTTCCATTGAAAAGTTCTATCGTTTCGGAAATTGTGCTTACTTATGACCAGATGGGAAATTTGTTGGTTGCCTGCATTGGAAATAAGAAAGATCGAAAGAGACAGAGAGAGTGGGTGTTTCCGTGTGTGTGTGTGTATTTGTGTATAGGTGGGAAGTGTCTGTGTGTAGAAAGTGGATAAACTACTGGAAAAACTACGATCAAATAATTACAACCAAAATGTAAGCCAACAAGCTTGCGGTTCGGTGGCTCTGTATCAGTGTTGTAAAAGCAAATAAAGCAGTGTTGTGCAGGGGTATACGTATATATATATATATACTTATATATATACATATCATTGTTTTGTCTGAGGTGGTGGCTTAACCTACAAAATGAAAATTACAACAAATGAGAGACTTACGCGTATAACAAATTGCGGCAAAGTGTCTTAGTTCTTTGTCTATCAGAAAAGCAGACAAACGATTTACAACAGAACCAGCTCAATCAGCTCTCTTCGCTGGAGCTGAGCTTGAGCATTGCAGCTTGGAGCTTGGAGCTTGGAGCTAAGCACTTGTATCCTTATATTCGCATCGCCTGTTCGCTGTCCGTTACCAAAATAACCTCCCGAGTGACGCACGTGTTCGGAATGTTTTGTTTTTGCTTTTATGTTAGCATTTTCATTTGCAGCATGCAGCTTAAATTTTCACCACCAACGTCAATCAATCAATCAATCAATCAATACACCACCATTCTCCATATGTATGTTGCATTTATATACATACATATACATATATATATCGCATAAATGTACATGAATATCCAACGTATCCGGTTAGGTTTAATAGGAAGAATTTCTTTTGTTTTTAGTTACAATTTTCAAGAGGCTGTTTGTTGGATTGTTTTTGTTGTTGGGTGGGTATGTATACATATACATATATGCATATACATATATATATATATATTTTATTATTGAGGATATTTGTGGTACGGGCATTTTTTTTGAATATACAGAATAGGAAAACGTGTGGGTTTATAACAACAGACATTTGTTTGTTGGGTTTACGTTTTTTTTTTTGGTTTTTTTTTTTTTTTACATGTGGAGTAGACATACATAGGACGAGAAAACGCGCAGAAAGAAAAAAAGTAAAAGTAAAAGAAATTACAGCATTAGATACAATTATTTAGTGTTTACAGCTTGGCTTTTATTTGCTAGCCAAGTTTGACCATGATTTTTGTATATATATGTGTGTGTGTAAAATAAATTTTCAGTACTTTGAGGTTAGTTTTAAGCGCTAAAAATGAAACATGGCAAACAATGATTGTGATGATGATGATGGGCATATATGTATGTATATTTGAGTATATATACGGGTATATATGTATGTATGTCAAGCATTTGAGCAGCTTAAAGGCAAGTTCTTGGCCAAAATCCAAAAAACCAATATCAGCGATTCAAAATGAACGTTCAAATTTATGTTGTTGTTTTTGTTTATATTTCTAAATATATATATATAAGTGTATGGTATATGTATGTGTATGTTGTGTAAATAGGCATATGGGATATATATGTATAAGACCATGATAGCATAATTGATGAATATTTAGCATTTAAATTAGGCAAAATTGGTAAGTAAGTGGTACGTACATCGACTTATAGTATAGATAACAATAATCAGTTTTAAACACATATACGCAAAATATAATGATAATTACAATTAATGCTTAGCACACACACACACACACACACACACGCAAACAGGCACGCATACATACATAGACACATGAGTAACTGCCTGACGGATAGGAGGAATACAACAAATAATAGATTTAATGATAAACAATTTACATGATTTTCACTTATGATTTATATGGTTAATGATGTTGAGTTTTATACATACATATATAGGCGTTGTTTTAAAAGTATATACAAGAAATAATAATTATAATAATATTATATATATATATATATATGTAGGTATTTATAAAATGTAAAGAGAAGCGAATACATTGGTAAATGTGGCGCGTGCTTTTGTTATTTTGTAATTAATTATTGCGGCATCTGCGGCGACTAATTTGCATAGCTGCTCCAAGGCAAGGCAGTGGAGGTGGCACCTTTCACACTGGTCAATGATAATGAAATTTGATTATTGATAGCACGCTGCCGCCGTCGCTTGATAAGCCCTTCTAGAGCAGGCGTGTGCATGGGATAACAAGGGGTTGGGGGTGTGGGGCAAGGCGGAGCAGGTTGGACAAGGTCAGGCACGTTGCGGGCAAGAAGTGATTTCTTTTCTTTTTCCATTTTCGTTTTTCTTTCATACGACGACAGTACACATATCGATAAATCTAACGATCGTTAGTTTCATTTACATTTAGTTCGTATATATATATTATATATATATATAAATGTATGTTTTGTATGCATCGTAGGTTAGTAGTTTGCATATGCATGTGTATGTATTATTTAGAAATAAATATGCATGTTTTAGGAGCACCATGAAATAAACCCCTCACGTCGACAATTTTGACTACACCTATGCTGATGATCAGCACATACAAATATATAACTCAGTTCTTCCATACAAAATGTAACAATACAGACTAACGGTACTTTAAAAGCCAATAATACATTACTGAAACTTTGACTACCATAACATGAATACCAGAAAAGTAACTAAACTTATACAAATATTTAATGAACTGTAGAACAATAGAAATGAATTGCATTTCTAACTTTCCTTGCACTTTTTTATTGCAGTAATGGAACTAATTTCAATCGATATAATGAACTAAATTCATATCAAAACAATTCTATTTAAACAAATTAATTGTGAATAACAAAGAATGTTTTTGTTTTTTTTTTTTTTTAAACTAAGCTAATTGCATTTAAGTTTATTGAAAACTATTTTCATTGCATGTGTTTCAATTTACTAGTTCCGAATTTCCGATAAGATTTTCAATCTCAAAGTCTTCTAATTTGCAAAGCTTTCTGCTTATTTATCATTTTCGACAGCCTTTCGATTTAATTATTCTGCACAAACGGGGGTTTATTTCAAGGTGTCGCCAATGTGTTTGCGTGTGTACAACGATTATGATTTATATTATGTGTATATATATATGTATATAAATTAGATATGCGGCCAGTTCGTCTATTGCTAACTGTAACTGGTATTGAAGTGTGTTTTGTGTGTTTCGTTGTTGTTGTTTCTATTGTTGTTTCTGTTGTTGATGTGTTGCTGGTAATCGAAGGCGTATTAAGACAGTAATCAGTTATCGATAGGTATATATAGATGTATATGTATCATTATTATCAGTATCAGTATCAGTATCAGTATCAATATCGTAACTAAGATTATTATTCATTTGAACCAACCCAAAAATGTTGACTTTAAAGTGCGTACCTTGCCACTATCACTGTCGCCATAGCTGGACGTGGGCGTGGCAGCTGCATCGTTGCTCTGCTCACGGGCCAGTCTCGCACTGGCCACCGAAGCGCTGCTAAAGCGACGGGAAACAGTCGCACCGCCGCCGCCACCGCCACCGCTGCCGGCGGCTGCACTGCGTCGATGATAGGATGACGAGTTGGCATTCAGCTGCAGATCCTTGCGGAGCGTTGTGCTCAGCTGTGCCGCAATGGAGCTGGAACTGCCGCTGGTGCTCAGCTGGCCACTTTTGTGCGAGGCGCTGCCGCTGCTGCTGTTGAGTAGCTGCTGCTGCTGGTGCTGCTGCTGATGGTGCTGCTGCTGTTGCTGGTCGGGCGACTGTTGGGCGCGAGAGAGCGAGTCGAGATGCCGCACACGTGAGCTGAGCGTCTCGCGCTTCAGCTTCGGCAACGGCGAGTTTTGAAGCACGCGCGGGGACGGAGTGGTTGTGGCCGTGTGGCTACTGCGATTGCCACCAGCCGAGCTGGATGAGTACGGTGTGGTGGCCAACGGTATGGAGGATGATGTCGAGCTGCGACTGGTGTTCGTGCTCAGTGAATGATTGGATGCAGAATCGGCACGCTTCAAGCTGTGGCTCAAATTGCCCGTGCTGCGACTCAGCGACGATTTGCTGCTGCTGCCGTACGAGACATTGCTGGAGTTATGCACCGATGGCGGCGAACGACCCGCCGTCGAGGGCCGACCAGTGGGCGGCTTGCCCGCGAAATAGGCGGCCGCTTTGCTGCCCGGCAGCGGAATCTTGCTCGGCTTGCTGGCGCTGTTGAACTTGCGAAAGCCCTGGCTGCGCAACGGAGTCGCCTCAAAGGGACTAACTCCGCCCACACTGGAGCTTAGGACACGTGCCGCAATGCTGCTGCCGCCAGTGGCCGTTGTGGGCGTGCTGCTGATCAGCGGACTGGGTGTGATGTTCACGATGGTCTTGCTCTGCGTGGAGTCATTGGGCGTGCGATCTGGTTCGTGCTCGTGCGCGGATTCGGTGCTGCTGCTGTGCTGCTGCAGTTCCTCCATGGCCAGCGGCACCATCGCCTTCATGCTGGGCGTGCTGATTTGATCGGAACGGGGCATGGCAACCGATACAGACGCCGATGCGGAATCCACCGAATCAGGCACACCGCGTCGACTGAGCATCAATGTGGTGGAAGCCGACGAGCGATTTGTCTCGTAGTCATGCTGCGAGGAGTTCAAATACGAATTGGTGCTGCTGCTTCCATGCAGACGGGATTCCAGGACACGCAGCTGCGCCTTGGTGCCCTCCAGTTCGATGTTCTTTTCCTCGAGCTGAAACCGCAACTCCTCTGTGTCATCGACGCTTTTGTCCAATCGCTTCGAAAGCAACGACTTTGACTTGCTGGACGAGTCCAGCTTCTGGGCCAGCACCTGATTTTGCACAGTTAACGTTAGCAGATGTCGCTGCAGCTCCAGCACATTGGTCTCCAGCAAAATGGCCGAGAAGCGTTTGGAGTCTGTTATACGGCATTTGGTATTTCGGGCGCCAGGCGTGCTAACAACGCCATCCAGCCGTCCAAGCGATTGCTGTTGCCTTCTCGCTGATGCTGTTGCTGTTGCTGTATCACTGCCTGAGCTTTGATGGAATGCCTCCGGCTGATCGAGCACAACCGGCTGGAATGTGTTGTTGCTGCTGAGACTGGGGCGACTGCTATTGGAGAGCACCGTCGTCGCCGAGGATAAAAAGTTTCGTTGACTGGATAACTCTGACTGGCTCGCGCTGCAATTGAGTTAAATATTAGAATTGTTGATGATTCTTTGACTGGTTTGATTGCTTACCTAGATGAGCTTTTACTCTGCAGCTGCTGCACCTGTTGCTGCTGCTGTTGTTGTTGCTGCTGCTGTTGCTGCTGCTGTAACTGCAGTTGCTGCACGCGCGAGCTCAGCTCCAGCTTCTGAGCCATGGCCAGCTTTAGCTGCTCCTCGAGATCTTTTTTAACGCTGATCAACTCCTCGACCTGATCGTTCATCTTGGCTGCCTTAATACGACCCGTCAAAGTCTCCGCCTCCATTTCGGCCAGCTTGTCCAGCAGACGATCGCGCTCCTTGCGCAGCTGCTTGATATCCTCGCGGTTAAGTCGCTCCACCTGGTCTCGGAACTGCTGCGGTGTCATGCCGCTCGCATTCTTGTGTCCCTTGCCCGCATCCCCCTGCTGCCGCTCATAGGTCTGCAGCTGTTCGACCTCCTCCCGTAAGCGATTCGATTTCCGGTGTATTACATCCAGCAGGTTGAGCAGCTCGTCATCCGATTCAGCACAGCTCAGACGATTCGATGCTATGGCCACCTGTCGGTCAGAAGTGATCATCAGTTGGATGTCTCACAGCTTTCCAATTTAAGTTAGTTGCCACTTACCGTCATTGCACCGTTGGTGGAGGAGGCACTGTGTCCCTCCTTGGAGGAACTGGTCTCCGTTGAGAAGCCGGAGTCCTGGACAACGCTTCCGTTGTTGGTCTCTCCGCTCTTTGGCTCTTTCTTGCCGCTGTGCGAGTTGCTGCGGCTGCGCGTTAGCGACGAGGACGACGGCTCTGCTCCAGCGGATGCTGCGGCAGCGGCCGTCGTCGTGGACGGTTCCTTGTGCGACAACTTGCGCTTAATGCGTATTCCTGGCTCCCATTCGCGTCTGTAACATAGGCAAATAGTTAAATGCTTTTAATGGCTTCAGACTATGCAGATTACCCACCTGGATGCTAACGAGGAGCTGCCACCACCGCCACCAGTAATGCCGCCCACTGAGTGAGTGCCGCCTAGCGGGCCCACAGAGTTGGGCGTGGATGGCGTGGCGGATATAGAGGCCATTTTATGCTTGAGATCGGGAAACGTTTCGATGACCAGATCTCGGAATTCCAACAGGGCGCCCACCTCGTGCTGCAGCTCCTGCAGCGACTTGGTCTGCTCGCTGTGTATGGGATGATGCGGATGACTGCCATAGCTGTTGCTATACGGCGCGTGGTGGCTCAAATGATGATGATGGTGGTGCAAATGATGCGGATATGTGGCGCCCACGACTACCGTTGCCGTTGGCGAAGCAACCACCGTGCCGCCAGCACCGCTCGCTGCCATCAGATGCGGATGATGTGTGACAGCACCACCGCTCAGTGGCAAGCATTCCATGGCACCGCTGGCCAATTCTGTGATGCGTGAGTGGCCACCACTGCTGTTGCAGTTGCTGCCGCTGTTCCTATTGCTGTTGCTGTTGCTGTTGCTGTTGCTGTTCGTGTTGGTCTTTCTGTGTTGGCTAATGCAGCTGCCGTCTGTTTTGCAGATGCCATGCGTTGCGGGTAGTTCAAAGCCTTCATTCTGTAAGCAAACAGTATATGGAATTGTATAAAATATATGTATCTCTGTGTTTACTTCACTATTTGGCATTTTGACATATATGCCACAGGGAGGGGCTTGCAGCTAAGTTGACCAATTCTTATAAAATGCACTGGCTATATATTATATTTAAGCGATTAAATGCGTATTATATATGTGTGCTTATTTGAATTATATGCTAAGCAAAATTCGTTTAAAAATCTTATAGAAATTCACTCACTGTTCCACCCACTGAATAGTTCTTTAGATAATTTAGTTAATAATTGGCATTATGTTATCTAGTATGTGAATCAAACCATTTATGTAAATATAAATTCTACAAAACAGGATTAACTAGTTTTTAAATACACCTTTGCTATTACTATATTGGTATGACCCGACATCAAGATTCTAATCTAGCAAATATAATTTGTGGCATTTGGGATTCGTATTATTTTTTTTCTACACCCCAGCAAATGAGTTCCTGATCTAATGCCCTATCTTGATGGAGCATATAAACCAGTCTGTACTATAATCCTAATAAAATCAACAGCTACTGAAGTTTTCTTTAAGATTTTAAGCATAATTATTATGTGACAAATATCTCAATGCTAAATCAGATCAATCAGCTTGAAGACTTTCAATGGAGGGCCTTCAATGTTCATTTTAGAAATCGATGGAATGGAGAGTAAAGCCACAAGCACTAGCATTAAGCCTAAAGCTTTGCCAGCTAATTACACAACAGAAAAAAGGTCTATTAAATAAAAAAACCGTAAATTCAATTCATCATCATGTGGCAATCGCCGGAGTTCAGGAGCAGCGTGAAGCGATTAGTGAATGACATACAAATTATGATTGATGAATTGCAGCGCAGCGCGGGCCGCTGACCCATGGAGAAAATTGTAGCAAAAGTGCAACAGCAGCAACTGCAACAACAACAACAACAACAACAACAATAGCAACCATAGCAACAATTGCTGCCTGCTGCTGGCAATTTGTGACAATCATGTTGTTTGTTTGTCTCGACTCAACGAATCTCATGCGCTGCTCCAACTAGAACATCACGTCTTGGCCAAGTAAAAGTCTTTGTGCAGCATCTGCGGCAGCTGCAATAAGAAGCAAAACGCTGCTAAATGTCACAAGAGCCGCTTTCACTCAACGAGAATATTTCTCGATAGCTTTCACATGCGATAAACATAAATATTTAGCTAGGCTATCGATCAAACAAACAGAAACTATTAAGTTTATACACAATATATACAACTGCATATATGTATACTTGTTATTCTCAATAGTACAACAAAAATTAAACTCAAGCTGATTGCATGCCAGTTGATTGACTGTTGCTTGATTGCTACGAAAAGTTGGCCAATTTAATGGGCAAAAAACAAAAAATGAGATTATAAATGAAGCATGACTATTGGCCCACATTCACACAGGCCAGTGCATTTTGGGACATTATTTAAGAGCTAATTAGCCAGGGTAGGAAGTAAAGCCATAATTTTTGTATATGCCATTGCATAAGCACAATGCACTTTAATGTTATTTCTATCTTTTTTTTTTATAATGAATGTTTGTTGTTGTTGTTGTTGTTGTTGCCGCTGTTTCTTTTTAGCCCTGTCAGATGTGGCCGCTTTGCCTGTGGAGCGTGGCGAATGCAAAGCCATGGGAAGCTACAGCAAAAGCAACAGTAACAGCCACGGCTACATTGAAGATCGTGTAATTATATAGCAAAATCCATTGTCAACCACGAAATTGAAACCGAACAATTGAAACGTCGACTGACTGTCACTCATAAGCGCTCAATGTCGAGATGACTGTCAAACCAAGCGTAGAGAGAGAGAGATAGAAGGAGAGAGAGAGAGAGAAAGAGAGACTTCATATGATTTTGATGTTACTTTTTGTTTTAATGATCTGCCCTCAATTGAGCCGCCAAGTTTGGCCTTTGGCCCATAAGTTGACCAGCCAGTCTATTGGCTAATTATCTAAATATACATACAAAAAAACATATATATATGTATGTGTATATATTTATATATAGACACAAGTGTTCTCTTGTCACTCGACGCGAGGCGTTGTTCAAGCTGCGCCTCTTCACATGAAGAAGCAGATAGGCGGCATATCCATAAGAGGCGTCGTTGTAGTCATCAGCAAAATCATAAACATCATCATTATCATCATAATCATGATCACCATCATCATCAGCTTTGGCGTGGGCGCCAAACTGTCGTCTGTTGTAGCGACTGCCACGCATTGCTGAATCTTCAAGTTTGGTTTTTATAACTCTCCAACCCAATTGGGTTGATCATCATCATCGGGATCATCATCAGCATCGTCATCGTCATCAGCATTATCATTGTAAGCCATGACAGACAAAAAGCGTTGTAGCACGTAGCACTTGGCTCTCGACGCTGCAGCCGCTCAATTAAGCTGCCCACCATTTGAGGCACGTTGCCCACCAAGCACGCGGCTGCGGCTCTTGCCACATGCATCAGCTGTGTTGTTAGATTAGACATCGAAACGCCAGCCAACGCATGGAAAATTCTATTCGCCAACTCACCAGCAACAGCAACAACAACAAGAACAACAACAACAACAACAACAACAGCAACAGCAGCCGTTTTTATGTTGACAAGACATGCGAGCCGTTTAAGTGAGTATTTATAGAAATACCCGTCAATATAGCTGTACCTGTACCTGTACCTGTACCTGTACCTTATCCACTACCAGTCCCCGTAGTGCCAGACACAAAGCCCATTAATAATAAAACTCTTCATAAACAAAAAACAAAAGACAATAAACAAGAATCCAACAACTGTACATAATTAAAACAAATGATTAGAGAAGAGTTTTGTACTTTCAAGAAACAAGAATCATAAAAAACTAAGAAATAAAATGCTAAACATCTGGGAATCTCAAGAACTTTCTAAAGAGTAGTGAGAATAAGGAAAAAAATTATAGATTGAACAAATATATACTATAGAGAAATACCAAATATTTGGAAATTTTGATAAAATTGCTTTTAATAACAAGTCAAACATCTAAATAAATAAATAAAACAAGTAAAATGATTAAGTAAGATTCTTAAGCACTAACAGACACAAGAAGAAGAATTTCAACGTTCTTTAACAGATCATAATAAACGGACAAAGGCATCTGCACACTTTATGCAGCTGCTGTGCTTATCTTTCCAAAAAGTAGTAAAGTTCAACTCCCTGTTACATATTTGTGCCCGCTATATATACACTACAACTTTCATATGATTGAATCGCGAAAATCGATTAAGGGATGGGGCTCTGTATAATGAATGCCAAGTCAAAGTCGCTTGGCTAACACATTTAACTGTGACAATTGATTTGTTGTTTTGCCACACCCCCCATCAGCCCCATTTGTGGGCCCGTTCTGCAGTGCCTGGCACGTTTAGTTTGATCGATTTTAGGCTCTGTTTACTGCTTTTTCTTCTATTTCTATTCATTCAGAGAAGGGGACAGGGGATTGGCATTCGCATCGTATACGTAATGTTAGCGGCTTTAAGCTGGCTACGCTCCAACTGGCAAAAAACATTTTCACTGCGCTTCTACAAAAATTTCTATTTGTGTTTTTGTTTTACGCCTTTGTTTAGCGGTTTCCCCTTCATTGTTAAATGTGATTACTTTTAACCGCCTTTCGTGCGGCCTCTCAAGAAATTTCTACTCTTTAGCTTGTTTGTTCGATGATATTCGAACCTGGTTCCATTTGAAGTGCAACACTTTTCAATTAGTGCGCCGTTTGCATAACGTAAATATGTATATAGATGAATATCTATATACATATATATATATATAGATATATATACATATATGCATATGTATAGCTGTGTCTATATGCAATTAAGCCGTGTCTTATAATGCATTTTGGAGCGCTTATTAATTGCATTGCCTGGCAGCGAACATGACTTATAGCATTTTGAAGAGTCATTGCGCAGCACATGGACTACGCCAATAATATGTAATTTTCATTTTCATTTTCAATTCAAATTCAATTTGAATGCAGTTTCCATGTTGGCGTTGGGTTCGGCCGCCTCTGACGCAACGCGAGCTTTGGGCCACGCTTTTGGAATTGGCCGCAACGGGAACGGCACGGGCAATCCAATGCAATGGCTGTGACAGGGGCTGGGCCATTGTGCGTTGGCCAAACTATCAAGCAGGATATATTAAATAGACAATTGCACAGCGAATGCAATCTAAGCATCTACGAGAGAGACAGTCATTAGGCATCATTAGTTGTACATTTTTTGTTTAATTCTAACAATATAAAATAAGCTTAAAAGCATAAACAAAAAAAAACGTTAATTCATGTGCACAGCTTGCAACATGTTTCATGTGTGGCAATCGCCAAAAATAAACAACAGCAACAACAACAACATCAATAACAGAGGCAGCAATTGTCTAAAATGTGTGCTTGGCGTCTGTGTCTGTGGCTTTTTGTTGGTAATCGTCGCACTCAACCGATGCAAGTGTTGTAATTAAATTAACAATTTTTCGACACTTTTACAAAGCGCCCCAAAACTCAGACACACACATACACAGATACATATATATATATATATATATATATATATATATAAATTGTTACAGCAGCACCAACAACAACAACAACTACAACAATTGTTGTTGCGGTTGCTGCAATGTACAAAAATCATCAGTTGTTGGACAAAGTGACGAAGCGTCCGCCTGTCACATTTCCACTTTTCTGGCTGTTGTTTTTGGCCTGGCTTAGTCATTTTCTTTTCCCCAATTTTGTATAATTATCTTAATTATTTAAGTCTACTTATTGCATTTGTTCATTTAATAAATAAACTTTAAAAAGAACCTGATGAAAAAATAGCTTCTGTCTTTAGCTTTGCATTAAAGCTTTAGAGCTAAAATAAACAAATATCTAAGGAGAATGTTTGCAGTAAATATATCGAACTTTTAAGTCTTTAGTCATTTATAGTTAATACTTTACTTTAACTACAATATAAATTAATAATTAGAAAGTGCAAGCAGAGCTACCTCTAAAAAAACAAAATACAACAAAAGCTAAAACTTGTTTTAAGACAAATTGAAACTATTGCAGAATTGAGTAAGCAGCAGAGAAGCAAATTCAATCTTAATTAATATGCACTCTAATTCAACTGTCTGCTGTCCAACAAATATGGTTCGGTCATTTTTTATTGGCCCCAATTTAAGTGTCTCCAATTACCCATAAATCAGAGCGCCTAAGCTGTAAGCCCCGATTGCCACTGCCAAAGACTGCCCACCGACTAACTAACAAGTCTATCTACCAAAAAATATTATATTTTTAAAGCCCATTAAACATTCGCAAGCCAGAGATAAAAATTATGTAATCCCAGACTACAAAATGTTCCGCAAAAACTCAAACTAAAAAAAAAAAACAAAAAACCGAAAATTATAATTAAGCACATAAATTATGCAGCCCAGAAATTGGTAAACAAAAAAAATAAGAAAAAATAGAAGTTATTAACAACTTGGTTAACACATCATAAGGCGCCAGTGGAGCAGAGGTTTTGCTTTTTTTTTTTTTGGGTGGTTTGTGCTTAGTTAGTCGGTGGTTGGTTTCGACTTAATTAATTAACTGTTTTAGAGTTTTAATTACAGCTTTTTTAACCACTTAAATTTCGTTTCGTTTTGAACTTTCGCTTGCCTTCTGATAAATGTTTTATAAATTGGCTCGCAACAGTTTTTCCGACTAACCCTCCGTCAATATATGTTTCCGTATCCTTTGGGGACTGTGGCCTGTAGTTGACAGACACCGTTATTGTTGCTGTTGCTGTCTATTTTGTTGCTGCTGCTGTTGTTGTTGTTGTTGTGGCCAACGGGCACACCTCTTGCTGTCCATTTGCCAGCGATTTCTAATCGATTTTTTCCGCCGCTGCCAGCCAACATGAGCAAATGGCCGCTGGCCAGACCCCAGCAATGGTAACTAACTAACTTAGGTTTATATACGATATCCAATACATTCAAATACATCAATATGTATATACAGTATATGTATATATAGCTTGGCAAGCCTTGCAGCGTTTTGTTGCTTTTTACAAATTTTTGTCAATATTTCATTGTTGCCACAATTTGTTGGCGGCGCTTTCACACAAAACTTTTCACACTTTCGGCCGCGTTGTTGTTGCTCGTTCTGCCAATTAGCATTTAACCATAATTTTAGTTTAGCTCACGCGATTTGATACGACGCCGCTTAACCGGAAGTTGTTCACTTTCGACAACTTTGCACGTCTCTAATTACAGTTGCTCCGAGAGCTGGCCAATTGTCGCCAGAGCCACGCCCCCTCTCCTCGAATAGAATTTGGAAATGTTTTGTTTGTTGTGCAGTGTGTGTGTGTGTGTGTGTGTGTCCCAAATAGACAACACGCCCTTTTCCGCATTACTTGGCTTGCATTTAATTTTTGCTGTTCATTGCACTTTTACAATAGCGAGCTACAACAATAATTACAACAAATAGCAACAACAAAATGGCCAAGTTTGCTTTTGTTGCATTTGGGTCTTTGTACGTGCCCCGTCGCTTTTAATGTGCCAATGACTGCATGATTGTGCGATTATGCAGCCAGCTAAGCAACAATCTGTCAATGCAACCAACCAGAGACAAACAGACAGACAGACAGACAGACAGACAGACAGACGGACTGATAGACAGACGTATAGACATATAGACGTATAGATGGACTCTGGCAGCCACCCAAGCGATTAATCTATCTCTCTATATAATCACAGTTTCGTTGCGCCGTCATTTTGTCAATCTGCCAACATCCGGTACGTTTCACTTTCAGCTCTCTGATTTATTTTATACAAAATACGAGTACATATTATAACTATTTATTATGTGCAGTTTGTCAGCACCAGCACCAGCACCAGCACTAGCACCAGCTCCAGCTCAGAGCCACGGAGCCAAAGCGAGCCGCATTTGCGGCGGAGTCAATGCCAATACGTTACGTACCGATACGATCGTAAAGCAGCTGCGCCCACCTGCCACAAAATGTATCCATACATACACACACACACACACACACATAAATTCTGCATAACGTTTAGTGTGCGACCAAAAATGGAAACGCAATTTCAAAGCGCATTCAATTGCGTTTACTTAATATGGCTTATCAGGCGCTGTTAACTGATAAAAGCAGCAAAAAGCTCACAAAACGTTTTCTTTAAACTTGGCCAGCGGCGATAATAAACGGCATAACAGCAACCTGTTTCAGCGATAAGCATTTGCAAAAATGACTCACAGCCTCGTAAGTTCGTAGTCATAGACAAACTGTTCGACTCTTTTTTTCTACAGTACGTGTTGTAATCAAATAAACAGAACAGTAATTAAACACACAATTCTTGAAAACGAAATAAAAAAAAAAAAAACAATATTATAGTAGATTACAGCAAACAGATATTAAATGGCTTTTCTTAGAAAGAGTTTGCTGCTCAAAAAGATCTCAAAGATTGCTCGCATTATTTACCTTTCGCTTCAAATAGAAAATTGATAATTGTAAAAAAACCGGAAAAATATAAAAAACTAAAAACTAAATCTACTAAATTTTAATGTATTGTAATATAGAATATTGAAATAGAAAATTTACGTTTTACAAAACTAGTTTATTGGCACGTGCTAAGAATCCGCTATCCAGTTACGAAATATGAAAATCGTGTTTTTTTTGCAGCTTATTTATATTTGCATAGCACACATTCTATGCAGACGTTACCCAACACTGTTAATTAACAACCCTTTTAATCAAATTTATGGGACAGAGAAGTTCATTTTTATGGTCGCGTCGTGCCAACAAGCTGCTCATTAGTGTCGTCTCCACCTGAGCCATAAGTAATCCTTGGAGATGACAGCAACAACAAATATTGCGCATACGCCACATTACACACGTGTATGTGTGTATTTGTTGGTGTGTGAAATACCAATAAAAACTCTCACAAACTGAAGGCTTTCAACAACATGTGACAAATTTTTATCGCCCAGTCGTTAGCTGGTCAAGAAGGCCGTCGTCGACGATTGTCGAATGATCTTTGACATGCCAAAAAGCGAGACAACGCTGCGAATGTATGTGCACGAAGCATATATATATATTTACATATATGTATGAAGGTATATGTAAGTACCTAGTTGTTTATATGTAACTAAATATGGCCCGCAGCTTTTGTTTAGTTGTTACGTTTTGGCTGCAGCAGAGACAAAACCCCAACACAAAAAAATAAAAATAAAACAAAAAACAGAAACAGAAACAACAAAAACTTTCACTTTGTTTGTCATCGGAGAGCAGCAGAAAATATAAAAACAAGCGTTAAAAATTTTATTTTACATTTGTACATTTTTATTTATTTGTGGTTTTTTATATTGTTATATACCCTACTCCCATTGAAAATGATTAGTAATGGGGTATAACTAGAGTGAAGCATCAAGTATCTTCCATCCTACACATTATATTTATATATAGATGTATATTTTTGTGATAAGTCAAATATTTTGAAGTTTATTAACTTTAAGTGTCGACCAAAACTGAAGCTAGAGTATCGCATAGTCGAGCAATTTGTCTTAAGGCATTCTCCCTCGTTTTTTTTTCTGTTTTATATTCAAACAAAAGCCAATGCACAAAATATGAGCAAATAATGAGCTTAGAAAATGTTATGGGTCCAGCTGGTTGCTGCCGCAGGCAAATGGAGCAGCAACAGCAGCAGCAGCGGGAGTAATGCGGCGCTTGTGGCAAGCCGCAAATTATGCGATAGCCAAAGCCGAACCGTTAACAGATGTGTTGGTCATTGAGGGGGCAGCCATTTCTCCCATTTACGAATGGCGGTTGGCATATCGGCCAATTGGCCGGCGAGTGGGCCAAAAATCAAAGCGTCGATAAACGTCGCTGGTGTGAAATGGCAGCGCTGCCCCGCAGTGATAGTGGCCAAAACGACACAAATGAATTATGAGCCATGACGCTTTTATGGTCTTTAGCCATTCAAACTGATTTCCATTGTCTGCATTTGGCCTGGCTTATTGTGCGAGTTAAATCCGCCCAAAATCAAAATCAAACCAAAATTTAACAAGCAAGGAGGAGACTTAAGTTGGATGGCAACCGATAATAAAATACCCTAGCTTTCTTACCTCATTTTTGTATAATACCAAATTTTCTTTGATATAATAATGTCTCGAAAATCTACACTCTAAACTAATCTAATTTAGAACCCCAATCTTTTATTCTATATGAGTTAAGAGCCAAGTTTAGATTTGATTTATATTGATTTTTAAGATATCAAAAATCAAATATCATAGCTCTAGCTTAAGTACTCACTGAGTGATATGCTATACAGGGTCTCTTATGCCAAACTTCTGTCAGTTGTATACGTTTTTCCCAAACTTTCATACCCTAAATTTAAATTTGCAATGGGAAGTTAAATACTGCGCAGTCAATGTAAAAATAATCAAAATGGTTTATTTTTGTGGAATTACGTGCAAAGCGTTTCGTTTGCCAAACCAGTCAAAAGACAATTGGCTGTTTAGACAACAACAACAAAAGCAAAAGCAGCGTGCAACAAAAACGTGCAACAGTTGGCAATTGGCTTAAAAATGCGTGAGTCGTCACCAGGCGAAGATGTTTCAGATTCGAGTGGGTTTTATTTATATACCCAAAACGTAGCAAACCAAACGAAAAGCTGCAGCTGTACAAAAATTGTAAAGATCATTAGACAAGCTTTGTGAGTTACGACATGACTGAGGTCTTTGCCTCTGGCTTGGGTTTGAGCTTGTGCTGATGTAGATATGTAGATAGAAGCAGCCATTCAGAATAGCACAATTTAAACAAAAGACTTATGCTGGAGAAACTGGTTTAAATCAAATTTAATTAACAAAAGTGAACAATAAACGCTTTCAAAAAATTCAGCACCGAAGATCGACGCCTATAAAAAGGAACTAGTTTAATGAATACGATAATTAACAGCCGATCGATCGATTTATACATAAACAAAACATTTTATGTTTTCCGTTTGCAATTTTCAAGTGGTTTACGCATTCATTTTGTTAAAGTATTGCACCTTCCAACTGTAGACGCAGTTAATAACTATTTCTGCTTTGTCTATGAACTATTGTGTATATTATTTCATTTTATATTGTTATTACAATGGATTATTTTATAGCCACCCCAGCTGGATGCCCAATATTCCTCTCACTTGCCGTGGTGTTGACTAACGTAACTCTAAACTGGAAAAATAGATCGTTAGCCGAACGCCATTCTATTTGAAATGATTTTGAGAGGATTGCAATGAATATGACTAACTAAGCCGAATAACACACTCAACAATAAATGACGTCTGTGGCTAACAACCGCATAAAGGCAGCTCTTAACTCTTTTGAAAAACTGTAAACATACAAATAAACATAAAGCCCAATGCTAATGATCAGTAAAATAACAATTTGTCTTGCATTGTGTGCCCCAATGGGTTTTCTTCACCCTAGGCGCCTTCTATTTTCAAGACAGATGAATGAATGTCATTTTCATTGAACTTCAATTGTGTGTGGCACAGACTTCATTCGGTTGCAACGCAACAAACGAGATCAATAGGTCAAAAGCTAGTTACACAGCTCCATTGATGCCCGGTGAAAGCAGATCAGCGATGCAAACAAGGTTAAAAGTTTAAATGGAAACTAGAAAAGGAAAAAAAAAACAAACGTAAAGTAGAATCAGACGAAGAATAGCTCAAATGAATCAACAAGTCGGCTTTATGAAGCTGCAACTCTTGCCGTTCATAAAAAGCGGCCTACAACGCATTGGAAAACGCCTAAACAAAAAACTAGTAAGTTACATTTGACCAACTGGAATATACCCTTCTTCCTTGTTTCTGCTTTAAACATTCTGGCTTGTACCTTTACATAAAATCTGGTTGCACTTAAATTAGAAAAAATATGGATATTGCATTATTATATAATTTGTATGTTCTATCTTGCTATCTGCATTTGCCTGCGCAAGCATTTTCACAAAAACAGTATACCCTTTATTTCTACTACAAATGAGCACAGGGTATTAAAACTCTTGACAACCGACACGCGACAGCAGCCAGCGCCAAAGGCCAAACATTATTGAGGGGTATACGTAAGTGCAAATCGAGGCACTTAAAATGAATTTAAGCAAATTTATTAACGCAATTATTTGATTACAGAAAATGTTTAAGAGCCTCAAGCGAGACCAAGTCTCAAAAACGTGGCCCACAGCATATTGCCAAATTTGGTAAAAATGACAACTCGGCTAAAATAAAGCACATAACCATTTATAAGCACATACAATAACTATAGATTTATCTTTTACATATGTATTTATGTAGTTTACAATCAATTTAACTGTCTGCCAGATTTTCCATTGCCGGCCCCAAACGCCGGCAGTTTCGGTTTCCAGTTTCAAGATGTATTTTTGTAACTGAGAAATTTGCATAATTTTTATTAGATTTTTTTGTTGTTTTTCTATTAAAGATACCCTGTAAAACATGTTGTTCGCATGCTCAATTTTGTGGAAGCAACAATCAAGTCAAGGCTTACTTGTACTTCACATCAATTCGACTTATTGCAAAAACTTTATTATTATAAATTAAGTTTAAGTTTAAATTCTCTTAACATTCTTAAATAAAGATAGGTTTTCTTGATTACAATTACATTCGAGGGTATTTGCACTATCTACTCTTTCCTCCATTTAGGTTGTGCTGCCCACATTTGGCTTTAGACTCGTTTGTTTTACGGTACATATATATGTGTGTGTGCATATATGTATATGTATCCAATCCAATTTCCATTCAATGCGAATTCAATTGAATTGCTGAGGGGTGGGAGGAAACATCAAAGAGAGGAAGGGAAGGGTGGGATCGTGGGGGTTGGCACGGGCTATTCATTTTGTGGGGCTTCGTCTGGCATTTTGTGTTTCATAAATGGTCTGATGGTTAATTTTTCGTATACTTGAGATTGTCACATGGATTATTATGTTTTGTCTATTTGCAGTTAGCGGAGAAAATGTATGTCTCCGACATTTGGACCGACATATATGGGCCGAGGCATTATGCCAATTGAAGCAACAGCCCGTTGACTGACTGACAATTATTAATGGCAAACAATTTAATTTAATTATGGGAAAGGTTTCGCCATTTAGATAAATGACAGTCGCGGCATTTGCGAAGCGCAGTGAAAAAGTTTTATAAAAATTGTACAACAAATTTAATGCAAGATATCTGAAGTCGCTTCCGCTCATTAAAAGTGAGTTAATTATAATGTCTACAAAACATTTGACTTAAAATTAATTATAAAGAAAAACAAAGTAACACGAGTAGAAAAAATGTGAAGGTTAAATAAAACAAACCACAACAGCAAGTATTCGAGTGATTTGCATAAAAATTTACGAAAAACAGGGTATATACATGAATGCCCAACAGCAACAATTATAAACTAGTACGTACATATACATATATATTTATATATACATATATACTAGTATCGATGGCAGCTCTACTTGATGCAGTCAACAGCAATTTAAACAGCAAAGCAATATTTATAACCACTTTTCACTTTTCGCAACGGAAAGTGTCACTCAAAAGTTTTGAAGCTAGAAAACCTGAAAGCTAAGTATAAAACCTGACGGCTGTTAACTGAAAACCTCAAGGATAATGCAATAAACACAAAATAAATGAAGCTGTTTAGGGGCCAAATTAATGACAATGTTTTGTATGCTCCCCGCATCGGGGGGGTCCAAAAACGTAGGTTTATTGTCGGATTTGGCTTGAATGCCGGCTAAGACGGTATTTTCATTAATCATACATTGAGCCGACAGGCAGGTGAGTGCGAGTGTAAAAGTGAAATTCTTCGCGATGAGTTGTTATTGAAGCCAAAGTGAAAATCACCTAAAACGAGAACCTCAAGTAAGTGCTGGACTTTAAAGTACAGTAAAGCTGCAATTAAGCGGCTTATAAAAGTAAAACTGCAGAACGGTTTAAAAGTAGAATGGTCAAGCAGACTTAAGAGCATGACAGAAATATTGACGAGCAATCGGGTTATGTTCGACTATAAGATGCCCTCTTAACTGCGCGGATCTAATGTTGCAATCCTTCTTGCTTACGATTGTTATTTTACTTTTCTTTATTAATTATTTTATATTTTTATGATTATTTTTATCACAGCTTAATGGAAAATTGTGTTCACGTTTTTAGCCACACGATCTTTATTAAACTTAAAGAAAACAGTTTTCTTTTTAAATGCAGAAATCCAATAAAAAATATTGTCACTAGTTTTTTTTAATGATTTAATATCGATAAAGATCGGCATTGCCTTAAACATTGTTTTCATTATGGCCAAATAAATATTTCAAAATGCAAGTAAATATTTCTTTCTCAACACAAATATCATATAAAAATTCGATTGCTTTTTTGGATAGTTTAGTCTGTGGTTCGATTATTAGCAAAATAACAATTAAATTGCAAATTTATTTATAAAAACTGAGGCATATAACCTGTGGCATCTCAGTCACATGCAAGCTGACATGTGTGAAAGTGAGTTGTTGAAAGCGGCTCAACTTAGAGCCAAGGTGAAATTGGCGTCTTGACAGCGAATTGGCTGATAAGCCGCGCTTAGCTCCAACACTTCAGACACAACTCGGACTAAAGCCGCCTTTTGATGTCGCTTTGGAATTTGGAATTTGAAATTTACCGGCAACACCTTTGGATTTCAAATCGCGATGTCCCATTGTTTGCCTGTAGCGAGAAATGTCCAAAGACCTTCGACTCTTATTGCAGCTGGGTAAATTATAAATTGTGGCTAAATGCAGCTGTAGCGGGTTTTAAATGAAGGCAATCTAAGTAAATACTTTTTATAATTGTAGTCTTAAGACAATAGACTTGGTCTAAGCGTGGGATGCGTGGTTTGGCTCTAATCTACTCATATTTTGCAATGTAAAATATTGAAGGCAGACATTTTTAAAAGCGAAGCTGTCTACAAACATACATACGTACATATATGTAGAACAATCTATATATATTTGTAATGCATAAAGAACTTAAGCGACTTTCAAAAACTTCCAATCAATACAACTTAACAAAATAATTATAAAAATTTATCAAAGGCGGCAACGCATTAATCGAAAAAAAACCACAAAAACTATTTGAAGTTAGATATTTTTGTTTGTTGTTGTATTTACTATTGTTTGCTATTGTTTAACAATCAGATATTACGTTAAGTATTTCATTTTGTGGCTGCTGTTCGATGACCTTTCAGCATGCCGCTTCACTGAATACTCGAATGGCTTCTACTTTGCAAAAAAAAAAAAAAAAAAAGAAATAATAATTGAAAATTGATTGTGAACTGTTTTGGTTTGTACTTGAAGTTTGTTTCATTCCAAATGCATTTTGCGCAATTTGTTTTTTGTTCGAGTTCGTTTTGCATGATTTCTGTGTCGTGATTTGCGGTGGCAAATACAAATTATTGTATTTTTTTATTCGTTTTGTAATTTATACAATTTTTTTTTTTTTTTTTTGCCTGGCCATGCAAACAAAGCTTGCGAATTAATTGAGCAGCTGCCGCTTTTATTTATTAATAGTTGCCTATTTTTCTGTTTTTCTGTTTTTTGTTTTTCTTTTCTTTATGCAGTCGCATATTTTATAAGCTTTTGTTTGTCTAACTAGACAACATGCAATCAATTTTTTTTGCAACTAGTGTGTGTTAGTTTCTTATTTATTTTATTTTTTATGACGCTTTTATCAGCAGGTGAGCAAGTGAGTTGCCTTCGACGCATCCGCCGCCGGGTGTTGTAATTGGCCGGCTATTAATAATGATTACCAGCAAATGCGATGCCTGTCCGCTGATTAGCTCGCTGACATTTTGCAGCAGCATCAGCCAAGTCAATGCTATTTATGTTGGCTACTCTCTTATTTATAGACATGATGGCGTGCTAATTCTAAAGCAGCAGTCGGCGAGTGGCCTGCTGCATCTGCCATATGGCAACAACTACCAGTAGGCAACTACCAACTGGCAAAATGAAATGAGTTCAGATTAAAGCAGCAACTGCGGCAACGGGGCGTATGCGCAACAATGGCACAATAGCCAGCAACAGCTTCCACAATAGACAGCTGCTGAATAGCACAAAAGCAAGGAAAAGGAAATCTAAAGGGCAGGTGAACAACGAAGCTAATATACCCTGCACAAAAACTGTGGAAAGAAAATCTTACAGTCAAGCGAACAACGAAACGTATATATCCGACCTTTTACAAAAACAGCTGCTAAGTTGCACAAAAGAAAACCTGAAGAATAAGACAATGAACCCAGGTTATATACCCTGTACTTTCTGTGCCGCAGTTTCAATTCCTGTCAATTCAAATACACCTGTTCCAAGTGTTTTCTTTCGAAAGGTTTAAACAGTAAAATTCGAATAAATTATATTGATTAATTACCCTTCCACACTTTAATTAATTGTATTTTCTTAATCAAATTAAGGTGGTTTATAGCTTTTTACGCATTATTGGGTTGTTAGGTTCGATTACCTTTGCCATTTTTTTTACATTCTTGACTTCCTGAATTGAGCAAAAAATTGCATTTAATTTTTATTAATAATTAGTTTCTTATTTTTGGCCTCATCGACAACAACGCACACAAGCGCAACTTTAATGGGCTTTAAATCTAAGATAAAGCTCATTTTCTTTAACAAAAAACATGAATATGATATATATATAATAAATGTATATGGTAAAGCTTGTATGCTAGCAGAACTACCCCGTCACTTGGTAGGGCATCTAAAATAAAGTTATTATTTCTGTGTCGTATTTTGGTGGCCGTAAAAATTGCACGAAAGTGCGCAAAGTGAAAATATTTCAGCAATTTTTATTTACATTGGCCTTAGTGTTAGGCAAGTTGTTGTTGTTGGCAGTGTTGTTTTTTATTGTTGTTGTTGTTGTTGGTACTGTCATTGTTGTGCTCGTTGTTGCTGATGCTGCTGCTGTGCAGTTCGTCGCGTAATTTGCATGCCAAACGCAAGAAATAATAAAGTAAAAATAAAATAGAAATGCAACTCAGGCTAATAACCAACAACAACAACAACAACAACAATAATAACAATAGCCACAGAAAACATCCCAGATCAGTGAACTTTACTTTGTTTTTCTTTCTGTTAAAATTTAACAATAATTCGCGGCAGTTTTTCATTAAAGAAAGTGAAATTAATCTGACATCAGATTCGAACAGCAGTTCTCGCTGGAAAGTTCGAGATTTTTCTTAAACATTTCCTAATGCATATTTTTTTTTACTGCTCTAATGTTTAATGCAGTTATTTGGATTGTGAAAAATCGTGAGTTGCATTTGACACGTTTTCCATGATTACAAATTATGATTGTGTGATTCAATGCTAATAAAATGTCATTACAATGGTGTCGTATGTTGCATGCGACACACACTAGACGTCACGTGTGACACATTGCCAAAATAGAAAATAATGGAGATAATAAAAAAAACTGGCTCTTTGCTGCAATTGTCATGCTAGCCCAATTATTAGCCATGCAAGGCGACTAATTAACACCTCAAGCTGATTTTTATTAAAGCAACAATTTTTTTTTAGTGGGTATCTTACTGGCGATGCGAAGGCGGAAATGCGGCGCTTAGTCACAAAGCATGTTGACGCATGCAAATGAGTGGCTTGAATAATGTGCCAGCCACGGCCACAAACAATGCAGCAACAACAACAACAACAACAAGAAAAACAGCAGCAGCTGCTACCTTGCAGACGCGTGTAAAGTTAATAAATAAAGCAAAAGTTTTAAATAGCCGGCAACTAACGCTCTATCATCAGCTGTTGACGCGGTTGATAATGATATTCATCATCATCATCATCATCATCATCACAATGATTATGATCATTAATGTACTAATGCTCTGACTGTTGATGAGGTTCAATAAACCTGGCAGGCTGCGCCAAGTAGCCAAGTGGACAATACAGTAGTAGCTGTGGCCATTGGCCACGCTGGTAAACGCGGCTCTAACCAGCCAAGCGGCCAGCCCAAGCACTTTGCTTATTAAAGTACAACAACTACCAACAACAACAACTGCGTCGTACATCAGCGAAATTTATTATGATGATGTTGTGTGCATAAACCAACAACTACAACTACAACGACAACAACACCAACATCACAGTAACAATAACAATAACAACAACAACAATAACAACGTGGGCAGGCAACAATAAGGAAAATTTATTATCGCTGCCGCATCGAACGGTTTGACTTTGGCTTTTAGCTGTCGGCTGTTAGCTGTTGGCTTGGGCTATTGCCTTTACACGAAAGTTTTATACTCCAAAACGGAAGGGCCGGCAATTGCACTCTCAGGCCATAGCGAACCGCTAAAGACAATGCCAATGCAATTGTAATGCTCCCCTCTTTATTGTGGTGCCAGAGCTCTCTGGCTGTTCCGCTTGAGGTGCCCAAGCCACAACCCCTTCGTTGGACGTGTCGCATAGCCATGGCCAAGACATCAGACAGCAGGCTCAAAGGGAAGCGACAACTCACAAATGTGCTAACCACAACAAAGCGGCCCAGAGAAAATCGATGCCTCAGGCAGCTGTTGCAACGCCCAGATATAGATGATATATTACATAAATATTAATCAAATGTGCATAACTTTTAACTAATCAAATTATTATAGAGAATACATCGGGAGGAATAGCGTACTGCGCATGTATGTTTAAAAGCATATGTAGCATATACCCTAATGTTAATATTGGGGGATATTGGAAATAAAAACAAAATGGAATCTATAATACATTTGTGTATACAACACTAAAACCTATATACCCAATTTGAAGCATACAATTCTATTATATTCAATAATATAAAATTGATATTTCAATTTCCTCAGCTTTTATTCTTTTCGAATGGACTCCAATTATCCAATATACTTCTTTACACATACATTTTTATTAACATTTCTACTAACTCTTTATGCTCTTACTACCCATTTTAGCTGGGTCCAGTTTATAATAAATACATATGTAATAAAAAAATGCAAATACTACCTAAGACAAACTTTTCTCAAAATAGTAAGAAAACTCTCTTTTATTTTGGTATAATTGTAGAGTTATACTACCACAAATCGTGAAATTTTACAATACAATTAAAACAATAGTTAAATTATAAAGTAGCTCTGGAAAATGGTCATAACAACTCACAGCTTATCTTAACTTAAAGATAACCTCAAGACTGTGCATGTATTAGCCAAGTAACAACGCCTACTGTTAGCTTAAAGTATAGTGTTACTTCTATACCTGAAAAAAAGAGGAAAAACTGTTGGAAAAAATTACATGTCTAGAGAAAAATAAAAAACACTGTGGTTACATTATAAACGGGCGAACGAGCAGCGACCACAACAACGACAACAACAACAGCTGGTTGGCAACCTCCACTGAAGGGCACATTAAAAGATATA
This sequence comes from Drosophila pseudotalamancana, assembly GCA_037075185.1. NCBI lineage: Eukaryota > Metazoa > Arthropoda > Insecta > Diptera > Drosophilidae > Drosophila > Drosophila pseudotalamancana. Next base: position 502,956 of record JBAMCK010000833.1, on the reverse strand, counting down.
ACTTGTTGTATATAGCTATATATACATATGCGTATATATATATATCTATAATTATATATGTAAGGGAGAGGAAAAGCTGACCGCACACACAGCTGACAGAGAGAGAGAGAGAGAAAGATGTGCAGAAAATTAAAGGAGACTGCAGCACAATGAACACGAGTGAGAGTATAAATATGTGTGTGTATGAACAGTCGTACGTGACAGACAGTCATTAAAAGCGCTTTATATGCACATAATAAGTTTTGATTGCCATTTGCTTATTTGGAGCATTATTTAAGTTTCATTAAGACATGCTAAATGACTTTCGAAAGTCTGACTGCAAGTCGAAGTCCGAGTACGAGTGCGAGTCCGAGTCTCAATTTAAGTTTAAGTTTAAGTTTGAGTCTGAGTTTTAGTTTCAGTTTCAGTTTGAGTCACAGCTGTAGTCAAAGTCAAAGTCAAGTGATTGACGCGATTTACAGCCAAATGCGTTGTGAAAATTAACGGTCAACACTTTCGCTTGTTTTCCAGGCTTGGAGCTGGCATTTCTTTTCCATTTTTCAAATACGTTAAGCAGCAAAAATAAAGCATAAAATAAGCCGCAGATGAAATATTAATTTTAATTAAGTTAATATTTTCATTAGCCAACTTTCCAGGTGTGTGCGTGTGTGTGTTGAATTGTTGCGATAGCCGCCACAGCCTTACGATTTAATTGTGAAAGGATCTCAGAGATTAGCGAGCATTTTAATTGATCGCGCCAGAAATTAATGAGTGCGTTCAACTCCATATGATCTAAGATAGGGCCGCCACACGACAACATAAGACGCCAACGATTTTGGAAAACAACCCGAACAAACAGACGATCTTTGTTATGCAATGACGTAAGCAGCTTAATGTGGCAGTGGGGGAAAGTGGAAGATAGGAGAGGAGGGGCGGAGGGTAGCCAATCGCATATGGCATCGATTTTGGGGGCGCGCATCGATGCGACTTCAGTTCCGGCATAATTTAGCACCAATTTGTGTTTGCTTTTCACTTGGCTAATGGCGCAAACAATTGGCTATCCAACTAACTGCTCGTACGCTAAAAAGGTCATGGTAAAAATTGCTAGATAAAATTGAAATCGAAATTGCGGCACTTACCATCGCTTGCCAGCCGCGAAAGTCAAGAAACTAACTGCAAGTTATACTATCTGCCAGATACACAATCGCTGCATAGCCATTGCAATTGTAAATAGAAACGGTATAACCAACAAACCACCAAGCACCACTAAGCACCACCAAGCAAATCGACACCACAAACAGCCAACTATGCCCCCACCCAACATAAGTTATAATTGCCCCGCAAGTGGAAAGGTTCGGGTGAAGGCCACAAATGTAAAAGCTCTTTGTTTTTGTTTTCCTTCTTTTCTTTTTTTTTTTTGGCTATGGGGCTAATTAGGGCGCCTGAGCAGCAACTGCTCACCTCTAAAAGCACCTCTAATTGGCTTGCCAGCAAAGTGCTCTCCTGTGCATAAGTACGAGTACGAGTACGAGTACATCCATTGTAGAGTACATAACACAACATAACATACGGCCAACCTTAGCCGTAGCGTACGTATCGTATGACACATGCCAGACACCAACAAGATTTTTCACCTGTTCAATCGCTTTTTACCATACACATTTGCTGTCCACCTGTCAGCAGTCGTGGCAAAAGCCCAGTTACATACACGATAAGCAACAGCAACAGATACCGGGAAGCGTTCAAAACTTAAGCAGAGCGAAAGAGATGGAAGCGTAACAGCTGTTGTTAAGGACAGCTCAAGAGATAACGCAATTTACCTCATATGAAGAGTTCAAGTAATCCCACTCTTTAGCAAATTAGTTAAGCTTCAAAACATAGACAGAGCGAAGGGGATGGCACTTAACAGCTGTTGTTAAGGACAGGTCAAGAGATAACGCCAAAATAATCCCACTCTTTATTAATTAATTGAACCTTTTGAAATTAGTTGAACTGCTTACAATTAAGTTTTTACAATGCTTCCATATGCTTTTAAATATAACAAAAATTAAAGCTTTCATGTGCTTTCGAAGCTAATGCAAATGATCTTATGGAAAATTAATATATTAACCGGTTAAAGCTTGCATGACCTTTCAAGGCGTTGTTAAATTTTAAATAAACTGTCATCTGTTACATTCTTTTAATTAATTAGGCTTCACCGCATTAAATTAACTTAATCGAATGTACTGCGAACAATTAAGCCAAGTCAAGGCTTTTGTGTGCTTTCGAAGTTCTACATACATATACAAAACAGGTATAAAATAGTTGTTTATGAGTATTTTATACACATTACTAGCAAACAAAGGCATTCCAAGAGCACATCGATCAATGGCCAGCCGGCACGCATTTCAATTGAAATACCCGCGAGCTTTCATGACTTCAGCACTGATATCTAATATCAATAGAGTTACGATAACATTCGAGCATACCAATTTTGCTAGACAATCAATATAAATAGCAAAGGGTGCTTCTTACTAGTACATTTTATTAGCTCAAAACCGATTGTTTTGTTTTGCTTTTGGCTCCCAATCGATATGGCTTAGTGGCTTAAAGGCTTAACATTGGCTAATGTAATTGTAACAGGCTTTACAGCTGGCCCTCGGATCAGTTGCATAAAAATTGTCTCCAAGTCACTCATAAAGTTGTTTAAACTTGACACTGTTTGTCGAGCTCTTGCCAGACTGTCTGTCTGTCAATTCGTCGGTCTGCCTTGTCTTTTTCTTGTACTTATTTCTATATTTGCATTTGCTGCTTGACAGTTGTCAGATTAGATTTATATTGTTTTTTTTTTTTTGTTTTTAATTTTTTGGCAAGCTCTACGCCCAGCAGCCCCGAAATAATAATAATAACAACAACCAAGAGGCCAGGCCAAGACGTAAAATGGCCAGCGAAAAGTTAGCTATTGCTTAGTTTTTCTCTGTACTCGTACTTGGCCCCAAGGTTCATGGCTTTATTAAATTGCTTTTGCCACACGATGTTGTCGATGTTGCTAACCAGTCGACACAATGGAAGAGGAAGAGATTGGAGGGGGTACCTGACGACTTCCAGCTGAGGCCCTAACTGCTTGGCCATTAACACTGAAAGCGCAAGCAATTTGTAAGCGCGTTTTGGCCACTTAACTATTCTGTTTATGTTTTAGTACACAAATTAAGCCAATTTGCTGCAACACCAACTACAGATATCAATCAATAGAACATCTTTGGAGTTTCAAGGTTTCGCCTCAGTTAGGAATTGCTCTATGGGATACAGAATACACAATTTGAGTTCCATAATTCCTGCCCAGCGGCTGTTAATTTAAGTTATGCTCAAATATGAGCATCCAACTAACCTTGTTAGCCATAAATCACGCTGCGTTTAGATAAACAAAAGCCATATAATAAATACAAGTGGCTCCAGAACTTTTAGAAAGTTAACAACTTCAAAGCGAACGAATCAATGAGCCGATGGGAGTTGCCCAATCCAGCCTATTCTATAGATCGAAGCATAATAGCAATTAACCACTGCTTAAGCTTGAATTTAAGAATTGGTCAGTTTCCATATATCTTAAGGTGTGTTAGATACAGCATTAAAATGTTTAATGTTTCAAGTGGCAATGGAGGACACACAAGTATACACATAACCTATGTAACAGCGCATCAGGTGACATTGGAGGTCATCGCACAAATTAGAATAAGCAAACACGCACAGCAATATGGTAAACAAACAGTTTTAATCAGTTAAAAGTGATAATGGAGGACGAGTGCCTGTCAAGTCAAGTCAAGTCATCAAGTAAGACACGTTAGATATATACAAACATATTTAGAGAAAATAATAATTTAAATTGTATTTAATGAGAATCTAGTGTTAAACGGAAATGAAGAACATTTAGAACAATTTAAGTACTCAAATTTGTAGTAAGTGAAATATAATTAATGTGACCTTGCAAGCTATTAGAATTATTAAAACTATTAAAAACCTAAGTCAAACTAAGGTAAATGATTAATGGCCAATTCATCCTTCAACCGATGATCTCTTACTCAACTCTGTTAATGGTTTAATGACGCCCATTCATAAACGTGTTCTGTTGGCTGAAGCGCATTTAACAGTCGACTACATCCAATTAGATTGCTCTTACGCATTTCGAAGACCCTCATAATTAGATGCTTGCGTCTTACTGCCACTTGGGAGCACTTGCTGCATGAATTGCACCTCGTTTGCGCCGCTTAGGTGCAGTTGTAATTGTAATTCATAAGGCGCAGGCTAATGAGGCGGCGGCATTTTCATTAGCTTTTATGTAACTGATGACGACGCGTCGTTTACCTTCGCCGGAGAACGGCAATCCAAAGCTGAAGACCTCCGAGTTGTTGTTGTTGTTGTCGTTGTTGCATGTTGCGATGAAGACCAAGCCCAGACCATTAAGAGGCGCGCTCTGGCTGAGGCTGAAGCTGAAGCTGAAGCTGTGGCAGTGGCATTTGCCTAGCTGCCTCAGCGCAACTTTAATCGCAGCAATTGAACAACTTTGTGGGCCTAGTTCAATTTGCTGACAGTAGCAAATGAATTTAAAGCCCGGACTATGACAATTCAATTAGATGGTTAACTTTATGCAGCTGACAGCTAAATTGAATTGGGATATCAGTTAGCTAGACGGCTCTCTTAAGAGCGGATGCGAGTCATAGTTTTCAACTTATGACTGCGTGTGTTCCCTTTTTTTCTAATTTAGCGGTTAGTTATTGAGCTAATCCTCTACTGGGGTTCTTTGTAAAGTGCATATTAAATAACAAGTAAGCAAGTAAATGTAAATATAAATAAGATTCACTTCGGTTTCCTATACTTTTCCATCATAAATGACAACAAATGCATATTTTTTTATCGCCATGGTTATTTTTACCACAAAATTTGTCAGAAATAAATAAATAATACTCCTTTGTTTACCATTTAATCACGTTTTGTATATATACAAATATAATTTAGAATGTTTCCAAGAAAAACTAAATTTATGATTCAGGGTATTTTCTAGTCGGGTATACCCAAGGGAAATTCTTATGCATGATTCAATACAATATGCTTTAGAATGATTAGCATTCTTATAGCTACAGTGGAAAATGAGCTTTCCTATTTGTCTTATTACAAAATTCGTTTTCCAGGAATACAAGATTTAAACTTTTAGTTAAGCATTTCAGTTTGTCACGATTTTGTTAACTGCACCCAGCATTAAGTATTAGGCATAATTTATGAGGAATTGTCAGACAATGGGGTCAAAGAAGAAGCATCTTTTGTTTTATTTCTAGAAATACGCAAAAGACGAAGCAACAGAACCGAAATACATTTTAAAAAAAAGTTGACTGGCAATTTTATGAATTTTATTTCATTGGCTGCAAATGCGTCTAAAAAATGCGGTTGGCTAATTAGTTGTGTGCATGGCAGTTAGTAGCAATGCTAACAAAAACCTGTTTAACTGCCGGCGTCATTGATAACAACAACAACAACAACAACAACAACAGCAGCAGCAGCAACTGAAGCCAGCTAAAAAGCAACTTTTGTGCTGACTCCGTTGGCTTACAAACAGTTAAAGATAACCAAACATGGCCATGTGATGCACTGTCACTGGAAAAGCGCCATAAAAGACTTGTTTGCATGTTGTGTGACCAGCACGAGGAGCATTCGACTTGGTCAAAATACAAAAAAAAAATATAAAAAAAAAACGCACAAACATTCGAAAGGCTGCGAGCCTAGACTTCAATGTGTGTGTGTGTTTGTAAATGAGGACATCGACTAATATTCATGCCAATCGATAAGCGCCTCGACCGCCTATAACTGGAAATACATATTAAGTATACGACGCGCTGACAGGCCACAAGCTTTGCCCCAAAGCGGACGCAGACAGCAGCCATCGCACACAATTTCCACGGTTCACTGGGTTTTGAGGTGTGTGCGCGAGCGAGTGTGTGTGTAAGTGTAAGTGTGAGTGTGTGTGTGTGCTCCAACTATACATTTGGCTAGGCACGTGTTGGGCTTGTCCTGTTGGCAACGCCTTCTGCCATGGAAATGTCCTTTTTTGCTGCTGATTCAGCGTCCGATTGTCGAGCCTAATTGCGAGCAGGTTCATTGACTTATTGAAAAGGTTCTGCATAATTTATTGTGAAATTGTATATGCTTATTACGCTGTCCGTGAGTCTGTGTGTGTGTGTGTGTGTGTATGTGTGTGTGTGTGTGTGACTGTGTGTGGCTCATAAATTTTCCGCTTAGAAGACGCTCGCACACTACGGCGCCATATGGGCAACAAGCCGGCCCAAAAATGAAATACGAGCACGAGAACAAGGCGCATAAAAATGATGAAGAAGCCCAACCAATGAGCAAATCTGAACAGCACAACCACAAAAAACTCGCCAAACTGGCCGGACGGGCAAATAAAAGAAGACGAATTACAACAACAACAACAACAACGAACAAAGCCACAGCAGCTACCAAAAACAGTTTAAAAGGCAGAGTTCTGTCTGTTGTTGTTGTTGTAGATATTCCTATTGAAGTTGTTGTTGCTGATGCTGTTCTTGTTGAAGTTGTTGTTGCTGTTGAAGCTGTTGCTGCTGTTGCCGCTGTTGCCGCTGTTGCCGCTGTTGCCGCTGTTGCTTTTGGCCACGTTAAGCGACGATGACCTTGGCGACGCTGGCTGGCAACTTGTTGCATCTGCTGCTGCCACCGACAGCTGCGCAGCAGGCAGACACCTGAGACTTTTTAAGACTCGAGACGCGGCAACAGGCATTAGCCAGCCACTCATTGAGAATCGCCTCATCAAGCGTTGCTGCAGAGTCGCCGCCTCCTCGCAGCTTAACCCACCCGCTGTCTGCGGCATTTTCTCATGCATTTTACGGCGAATTTAGGTCGCTGTTGTTGTTGTTGTTTCTGTTGTTGTCGACTGCAAGTTGTTTACATGGCAACGCCAATAACTTGGCTAAATATAGCCATGCGACAAGTTGGCAATGCCTTTTCATGGATTTCCTGGCCAATGCATTAGCATCCAATACAATAAATTTTTGTATGAGTTTTTCGATGTTGTTTTTTCTCGTTTTTATACGCATTGCTCATACGCTGCATTGGCCAGAGTTAAAGACAGAGGCTGGCAGCCACCGAGCCACATCCGTTGGGAAGTGCCGCTCAGCCGGATTGTGCGGATTTGTCTAATTTGGGGCATGACACAAATTTGGTAAGCGGCAACTTACCAGATGTGGTTAGTTGTATGTTTCTTCGCAGTTAGTTGTTGCTGTTGTTGTTGTAGCAGTTGCTGCTGTTATTGCTGCTGCTGCTGCGTCGTTTTCTTTTGAGCAATTTAACAATTAAAAACACGCGCTCTTATGGTTTTAGCCCCGCCACCGTCATTAACTCGTTAATCCACGCGAATATAATTTATTATAATTGCACATATTTTACAATTCGCTTGAATCATAAGCAAAAAAATAATAATAAACCAAGCAAACTGGCCAAAACACGCCAGCCGCTGGCAATGTCTATTACCATGGCCAAGCCGGCCCATGCTAAGCCACGCCTCGTTGCCCAATTTGATGCTGTTCTGGGCAAAAGACAAGTTTCGGATTCTTACCCAAAAATGATGATGCATGAACAATATAATAAACCGTTAACCTGGCAGCTGGCAGCTGGCAACCGGCAGCTGGAGGCATGAACTCACCTGCAAAGGTAAACAAAGAAAAATGTTGCGTAAGTGAGTTGTACTCCAAACATATTAAATGGAATTTGGCTTCATTTTATAAGAAATTATGTCACATCTAATTGTAATATTCAGCAGAGACGAAAGAGCAATCATGTCATTAAACTCTAATTGCACTTCACTTAAGTCTAATCATGCTTAATTTTAGATTTTCGGCAAGACTCATTTGTACATTTAGAATTGCCTCTTCCTGCAAGATGACGACTTTGTCTTTGTTCAGTTTGGTAGGTGTTAAAATTTTCAACAAGACGGAATTGAATAGTGGGGAGTACCCGACACGATGATACGCTCTTTCAGTTTATAGATTTACCCACACTGCGTTTTGTTTTCAATTTATGCAACGTCTGCGCTTCTTTAAAATATCTTTGGAATTGAATTATCAGCTATAAGATATGGTGTTCAGTTTCCTACCACATAAAAGAGAAAAGTGAAGTATTCACAATCTTTACTTTCTTTCCAGAAAATATTTACTAAACGTGCGATAAATGCTATTAAGTTAATGTTGATTTCAAACGATATGCAGCATTTATAAAAAGTTATGGATAATTCGAGATATAGTCGATATTCGCTTCATAAAGGAAAGTTGGCTTGCTAATATAAAATGCCTAGATCTGGGTTTCGAGCTTTATCAATTTATGAATACGAATAGGCAGAAGAAGACCGAATGGTAGAACTGTAGAGCTTTTCATCATTTATCCGGGATGTAAGTAATTTATTTTATACATTTTTAATAAATTCCTCTTAAGCTCTAGTTTCAAATCAAATATGTATATTATTCACCACCAATACAGTCATATATATTACAACTGCTTCGTATCTGAAGTATGCGGGGTTCTCTTATCTTTTAAAGAGCTCGTATATACATTAAAGTTTTAGTTTCCTTGTTTTCTGACATAATACCCAGGCAATTTACCATAAAAATATTACACTTTGTTTAGACAACAAAGCCGACTAAAGTTGAGACACAGGGCCAGGCAAACATGGCCAACAGTTGGCAGCAAATACATCAAAAAACAACAAGAAAAAAAACATCTCATTTGGCAAATGGCCAACTGGGGAACATATAAAACAAAAGCCATGAGCTGTGCACATTTCAATTTAGCACCCAAAGAGATGGAAAGGGGGAGGGATGAAGGGGCTAAAGACTGGGGATTTGCATATGAAATTTAGATACTCACGGCATGGATCATTAGGCAGGCCAAAAGCAAACTGAATTTGTTATAGCGCGCCAAGCAAATGCGAGTAACTGACATGTCTATATGTACTGTGATGGTGTGCGTGTGTGTGTGCATGTGTGTATTTGTCTGGAGAAAGTCGGAAGCGTGCCGCCGTCACACGTAAGCCACAGCAGCAGTAGCAGCAGTAGCAGCAGCAGCTGAAGAAGAAGCGCAACTCAGTTTGTTTTGGCCAGCCCAATTGCGGGTTGAGGATTGCGGCTTGATTGTTGGCTTGTTGTCTTCATCAGAGCAAACAGAGAGGCACACACACAGACGAACATACACACATGCGGACCAACTGTTGGGGGTTAGATGTTCGGATCTGGCTTAGTCTGTGGTTATCGCGCAGCTGGCCAACTGGGGTTGGATTCGCATTCGCAGCTTAAGTCTTGACCAATGTGGAGCAAATGCAATGGGACTCAATTCGAGATGCACACAATTTGCGCAATGTATGTGCCATTGAACTAACGTGGCCAAAACACATTTATAACATGCACGCCTATTCATTTTAATTGAATTGCGAAGCACTCCTCATCAACTGTGCTTTTGTTCATTTTTAATTAAAAAATAGAAACGAAAAGAAACTAAGAAATAGTTTTCAGCGAATTTAATTTCATGCTTTTGGCCAACACAAAATGAATTTTTGTAATAATAATTTGTCATGTGTCAGGCAAGGCGAGGTTCCACACCTGTATTTTACAACTCTCACAGTTATTTCTGATAACTTTTATAGATTTCGAAATGTTTGAAATGTGGGTGGGCAATGTTTCTTTTATATTATTTAACTCCCACGCCCAGTTAAATGACGTTTTAATTGCGTTAACTGAATTGCGGCGACTGGCATAAAATGTTAAATGTGGAAAAACTTTCAAAAGAATAATGGGAAAATAATGCCACTAATTATCGTTAGTGTGTATTTTTTTTATCTTCTTCTTTTTAAATATGTGACGTTCCAGAATTTGTAAAAGAAACTGCCGGACACGGGCAGACAAATGAAATAAGCTGCAGGGAAACTTCCTCCCACAACAATTCGTACTAAATGGCAACAAGACGAGGCCAAAACGTCATTAGCCAGAACTGTGGCAGAAGCAACGGCAACAACAAAAACAATAAGAAAAAGAAGAAGCAGACTGGAGGCACAAATAGAAAGCCAACAGCTGAGCCAGTCGAGAAAGCCAAAAAGAACTTCAAACAATTTACACTCACGAGCGCTTTTCCTAACTTAAGCATAAAAGCTGGAGAATTATCTTTCAAGTGTATTGCTCTTATGCTCTTTCTCTCTCCCTTCCTCTATTTTTCTCTCACTCTCTCTCTCTCTCTTTCTTTAAGATTATATGTTGACAACTGCGAGTGGGTGTTGCACATTTTGTTGTTACTGTTGTTGCAGCTCCAATTGCGAATGCGAATGCGAATGCGAATCCGACCGCGAAACCTAAAACCTAAAAGTTCCAGCTGTGATTCCCTGAGATGGGGGGAAAAACCACTTAAAGGGAAAAATCAAGTAATGAACGACTATTGACAGTTGAATCTGAATACAATAATCAAGCGTAAAATTAACAATACCTTGCGTTTTAGACTATCAAAACGACTTTCAAAATTACGCTGCTTTGAACGTAAATAGTTCAGCCTAAGAGACAGCTTGTAAATTATAAACGCATAATTGTGTAAGTTGTATTGGTATTGGTGATTGCGCATGTATTGGTGTGCTTCACTGCGATACGTTTTAGTCATTCAATTTATATGTGTTTGTGTGTTGCGTACGTGAGCAAAATGAAAGGTTGAAAGGAATTTGACATAGTTACTACTAGCTATAGCTATAGATAAATCTTCAATTAAAGTTTGGATTGTTATATACAATAAATAATAAAATATGTGGAGAACTGTAGAAATTCATACTTTTAAATTGATCTAGTGAAATGAAAATGATAGACAACATTTCATACACATGCAATAAAAACTAAAATCGAATGGATTTCATCTAATAGCAGAACATTTCTCTACCCTGTCAGTAAGCCTGTTAAGCAGGTTTCTCAGTTAGCGCTAAATCCTAAATAACCTCTATCAGAAATCGTTACTCTTCAGTTTTATTGGCTGTAAATTAAGGAGCAAGATAGCTGTTAACTGCTGCACGTAAGTGAAATGCCAGCTGGTTCTCAAGAACTAGCATAGAAATCTAATAGAACAGGCGCCAATTGAGATACTCTCTGATAAAGATATGACTATTAAAGCCTTAAGTGCACTTAATATTATATTTGCTGGCAACAAGTTTGCTGCTAATGTGCTTAATTAAGCTGCAGGCCTCATTGCTACAACTGCAATCGGGTTATTAATTTTCTCTTTCATTGTTTTGCTGTGGGCCAGGTCTGAAATAAACGTTCTTTGAGTGCGAGTCTGACTACCCGTTTGTCCACAGATGCGTAAAGAGGCGCTTCACGCTCCACTCTAGTGGTTAAACTGTGCGTATGTGTGCGTCTGTGTGTACATGTATCTTTCAGATACATACACGCATGCTGCACGCAGGTTAATTGTGGCTGCGGCACTTTTAGGTCTCAGCTTGGCAATTAACAGTGTGAATTTCAAGCCATAAAACAGTTGCAACATGTGGCCCGTTGCGCTTATTATTGTTGCTGCTGCTGTTGTTGTTGTTGTTGTTGTCGCTTTTTCGGGTGAAAGTTTGTTCTACAGCCGCAGCAGCTGCGCATTTGTTACAGATTTTTCTTGGCGTGCTTGGAAAAAGTGACAGCTCCATGTGGTTACATTTTCTTCTTCTTCTCTTTCAATTTTGTTTTTTTTTTGTGTCAGCCGCTGCTGAAAACTTGAAAATTTCTAGCCATAATTAGCTCAAAGTCATATCTTATCATGGCAAATAATTCATACACACACACATATAGAATATATCAAATTAACAATAGCGAATGTTGGAAAGTTAATCGCATGTGGCCGCAGCCAGATAGATATACGAATTGTTGCTATGTCGCTTGGCTTTTAAGTGGCAAGTAACAAAATAAACACAAAGACAAACATCTTAATTTCACAATAATTGCGCGCACCCAAAATTGAAAAGCAAATTCGAATTGAAAGCCGCCAACTGAACTTCAAGCAAAAGCAAAGCGTCAACGGATCCCCCAATCGAAAGTGCAAACATTCAACACTGGTGGCAACAGCTGTTGGACGAGGATTCCAGTTGCCTGTCAGCGAGTTTGGGGCAAGGGGCAAGGGGCAGGCAGCATGCGGTTAACTTCCATTTGCATGGCAGGTGAAAAGTCTTTGGGACAAGCAAAACAAACTCTGCATTTGTTTGCCTCCCACCTCGTCGCCAGCCACAGCCAAAAGTCAGCACTCAGCAGTCAGCAGTAGGCAGTAGGCTGTCGGCCAGGCCCAGTGCTGACGACATTACAGTTAGTCGCAGCGTCCATTGATGATGGCTTTTTAAAGCAGTCACCCAGTCAGCGTGTCAGACAGTCCGACAGTCAGACAATGCAGTTCGTTGGGGTATTACGGATGTGAGGGAATTGGCGGCAGATGCACTACAACTGCAACTAGCACAGTCAACAATTGGCCCGATTGCAGCTGCAGCGACTGCGGACTTGTTTACTGTTTACCGTTGCCTAGCGCTCTCATGCCCTTACGGCTGAAAGGTTAGCTTATGTTTGCAATCACGATTGCAATCGCCCAAAAATAAAAGATATATTATACGAATATAAAACTGAAAAATAACAATAAAAAAAATTATAAAAATTCAAATTTTAATCTAATAAAACTTTATTTAAACAGAGGAAAAAATTGAATAGATGGATATATCTATTATATAATAATCGAGAAATTATCTGACTTTATTTACAGAACTGAATTATAAATAGTTATGAAGTGTGTATTTTATTTTAAAGAGTATTCGAAATGCGAATAGTTCTCACTGCAATTTCCACTTCTGTTTTCATAACAATATTTGGCCAGCAAAAATGATCAATTGTTGACGCTTTTGTTGTTGTTGTTGTTGTTGGATTTTGCTGTGTGGCCGTAATAACAAAAATGTTCGAAAAAAAAACTAAAATTGAGGCATGTTACCGCATCGAGCGACGCCGCAGATATGAAGATTTCTTTCCCTGGTTTATTTGTATTTTTTTAATTTTTTTGCTTTTTGGTGATGCAAGTTGCAAGTTGCAAGTTGCAAGTTGCAAGATGCAATTGTAATTGAGCTTTTTGTGTGTGCTGTTTCATTTTGCAATTGCTATGCAAAAAAAAAAAGGCCACACAAATGGACAATTTCAGCATTTGTAATTATATTTGATTGCAACAATTATTAAAATCAACACACAAAACAAAAAACAAAAATTATAGATACAATTGGCAAATTTTAGCAAATGTGTTGGCCAAAATGATAGCACAGCAGATTTGGCATCTTTTCTGATTTGTAAATTCTTTAACGAGCCTATTAAATATAATCAGAGGGAATCTGAAAAGTCGGCACTAAGGAACAGAAAACTTAACTTGGTTCTGTTCAATTAGCTGGCGCTGTTTTGGCCCGGCGGCAACATTATGCCAAATGAGGTCATCATATCCGCGTTTGTTTCTTACTATTATAATTTTGATACTCTGTTCCCAAAGGGAAAATGAGCATATTACCTTTGAGGTTGCTGACTAGAAAGTTTCTTTACTGATCCAGCTATATAGTTGATAGCACAAAGTAAATCGAAAATATCGCCCTTTCACAGTTTTAGAGTTAGAGTATTCCATTTTAAAAAGTGAATTACTCTTGTCCGGCTGATATATATTGTATTAAAGATATATATCTCTTAAATTGAATACAGAAAAATTGTTTTTGTTATTGATCAACTATTCAAATTAGAATAATATTTGCTCATATTAAACTGAAACAGAGTATCATTCACACGGTTACATCCCACTGCAACGTTCTTCATTCTTTTTTGTAATCTCATTTTAGTATTTCATGATGAGCCGCACCATGGAGTGCCATAAAGTTTTTGCTTTTTATTGGCAGCGAGCGGCAAAGGTTTTAAACGCGATACCAAACAAAAAGGCCAACTAGAAGCTTATTAATTAAAAGGAAATGCTCAGTCTGTCGTAAAAAAAAGAAAAAAGAGCTGAATCATTGGGTTGTCTGTTCTTTGTTCTTTTAGACAATTGCTTGCAGCTCTCTTGACCTACGGCATCTAATAAAAGAGGTAATCATAACCTTTACCACATGCTCTAATAAAACCAGACTCCTGTGAAAGTATCTTGTTTAATGCCTTTTCTTGTTGTTGTTTCAGAAACTTCCCGCAATAAATAAATGTTCAATAGAAGTAAAAGCAAGAGACTTTAAGGTTATAAATTAAATTTTCCAACAACTACAGATTAACGAATATTTTTGAAAGTTTTACCTATCAATATAATAGATAGAAGTAAAGAGTTATCTGCCAATACTATATAAAAGTAAAGTGTAATGTTCTATCCATTGATACACTATCTATATAGACTTAAAGTCATAAAAGGAACAACCAATAAGTATTATTAATGAACTTATCGCTAAAAAACCCCCTAGGCTTTCAAGAACATTCCAAAGTTTTCATAATAATGTTACCCAGATTTAGCAATAAAAGAAGCTTAAGCTCCAGGTTATAATCTATAACTCTTCTTTGCAACAATATATAAAAAGAAACTAATGTCTAAATGTAAAGAACATTAGCAAAAGAAAATCACTTTATTTTATTTTAATACTTGTTAAAGAAAAGAGAAGACAATCATAGAATTGAAATCGTTTTCAAAGCTGCTCCATAAAGTTCATAAAGTACGTGAAAATAAATGGATTCCACTTGAAATCTCTTTAGAATATTACGAGCTAACATTAACAGAAATGAGCGAACAGTTCACCAGTGAACCAGTTCAATTAGAGCAATAAGTGCGTCATTATAGCTGACGAATTGCTGGTTATTTTTAACTCCAACTATTTTAAGGCCTCTCGAAATGCCAAAGCGTATACCAAAACAATTCCAAAAAAAAAAAATAAAATAAAATATTAAATCAATAGCAATTCATATGGTTATGTGCTTTTAATTACGTGACAGCCGTACTTTCAGCATTGAAATTGAATTTCATATGCAGTTATAGGCACACACGCATAGCGTGAAATAGATACACACGCACACACACGCAATCCGATTTCAGCCAAAAATGGTTACAACAACAACAACAACGACAACAGCACATAACAAACAATTCGCGCAACTGACGCAATTTATAAACAGTTGCGAAAATCAGTTAAAATATATATACATATATATTTGCACAAAATATTCTAGCAGCAAACAGAAATAAAGTAGCAAAGTATTTGTAAATGTATCTTTGTCTGTGTCCGTGTATCTATTGGATACACGTATTCGCTAAGCAAAGAGAAAAGCCAACGGCAACGCATCGAATCGCATGTGGCAACCTGTAATTTACCCTTCAATCAATGCGCAACAAATCAGTTGGCAACGCGCTTGTAGAGCCCCCAACAGCCAACCTCTCCTCCCCATCCCTCCCCCGCTCTGATCGTCAACTCCCCCTTTGCTCCACCCTCTGGCACGTAACTCACTTGGCAGCACATTTGGGTTAACAATTGGCAGTTGTGTTGGTTAACTGTTGTCTGCTGGCCAGATATCCGTATCTGCTGTGTGTGCAAATGTATCTGTGCAGCTGTGAGTATTGGTGTATTGGTGTATCTGTGTGCCATGAATGACTAACTGTGCGCAAGGTGGTTTTCTTTTTCTTTATTTTTGATTTTTAGCTTGTTTGCTAAACGCGTTCAAGTTGGCTAACACAACAGGCCAACAGACACTGTTATGTAGATACATAGTTACAGATATGTAGCGCATGTCGACAAGTGTTCCAATACAAATTTGTAGATACTTTTCGATACACGGGTGTATGTGTGTGTGTGTGTGTGTATCTTGTAAATTTAAATCTGTGAACGATCAGCTTTGTATAAACGCTGTTTCCTTAATTCAGCAACTTAATTGCCGAATTGCAGCTTTAGTCTAACAATCAATCAATCAAACCAGCAACAACAACAACAACAACTTGTTGCACTTTTCAAGGCAGCAAACATTTCCTCTCTGCACATGTGGCAACTCATTTTCAAATTTCCCACATGGCGCAGCAGGTTGATTGGAAAAACCAGTAGAACTCTCCCAACAACAACAACAACAACAACAACAACATCAATCGAGTGCAATAACAACTACAAATTTTCAAGTTTAAAGCTAAATATGAACGTGAATCGTGCCCATGCAACAAATGCAGCAGAATTCAAGTTGCAAAAGCAAAGAACCAAACCAGTCAGAAGTTAAAAAGCACAGACTATGCCATACTCTGTTGCAGATTAAAAGTGGACATGGCAAGATGAAAATACTAGTTAGAAAAACAAATTTGAAAATTTGCCATTATTAGATGTTGCTACTATGCGGAGTTTTCCATTACAGAGTTTAAAGAGTAGCCAAAAGCGTGGTGAACCCAGCCAAAGTGCAGCAAAAGGGCAAAGCTAGCAGATGCTGGCAGATGCTGGCAGATGCTGACAATTTTTGATGTTAACGATGAGCCACAGGAAAGGAACGAACCACTTGGCAAGTGGGTCAACCAGATGACTATCTGAACCGAAATCATGTCACAGTGCAATACGTCATTAAAATCTCTGTCACACTTTTGACATTTGCACGAAACGAAAAATCGAAAGACGAAGATAGCAGATAAAACCGAACTGTGCATGCACTTCAGAAACTTTATAGATACATATGTATATGTTTATGTAGCACCTACTCAATGTAGCATAGCTTATTGGATTTATAAAGTATATTTAAAGGGTATTCAAGTTGGTTGTATGTTGTTCGTTTGTTTGTTACTTGCTGGTGTTGGCGTTGCAGCTTCCAGAGCAACGGCACGCGATCGCACAAAATGCAACTCGCCTGTGGCAAATGCAATTCAACTTTTCCGGTAACATGCGGCGTATGCGCACTTTTAACACTCAAGTGGGTGGCAATTGAGCAGTTGATGAAAAATTACAGCAGCTGGCCACACTTAAGTGAAAGGAAGATCTCCTATACAAACTTATCGCCTATAAACAACCTAAAGTTCACCATATTAGGCATTTACTGTAAATACAAACTAAGTTTGAAAGTAGGGCGCAACATTTTGCAAACAGTTGCAAACGCACTTGCTAAAGTTCAATTGTGCGCACAAGGGTTAAGTGCCGTTAAATGGGCACATGGAACAGCGGGTGGAGGCGGAGGGTGTCTGCTCGGCAGGCTGGTGTAGACTGCAGTCTTGCATTTAAATTTAAAACTTTTAATGTCATGCACCAAAGAAAATGCCGACGCATCTACGAGATGTTGAAAAGCGAAACAAAGAAGAAGACACAAAACAGAAGGCAGCCAAAGAGGAAAAGCAACAGATACAGCAACAGCAACAACAACAACAACAACAGCAATCACAACGAGCAGCAGCAAAAGCGACGACAACAAAGCAATAGCCAAACAAACCAGCAAACAATATTTCCGCATTCCGCGCGTGCAGAGCACCAAACACACAATTGACAAATTCGCCGCGAGCGAGTGAAAAGAGCAGCACGGCGAATATGAGAGCTTGATTGAGAGAAAGCAGCAGCCGGCGAGAGGGGTAGTTAGCAGCTTCTCTCACACAATAGCGCGCTCTCGCTCATCCAAATCAAATTTTCGCTTAAGCGAATTATTGCAAAATCATCGAATGATCGCGATTACAATCGAGAGAGCTGAGTGCAAAGACTGCGACGACGATTTAAGCTCGTTTGTCAATACCCTGTAAGCATAGAAACCCGTGCAGGGGCTATCAAATAACATATGCGTTATGCATAATATTAATATTTTCTAAACCTGATAGATATGAACGAATAACAAGTGTACTTTATGGTTTTTGCGTATTATCTTATAGTAAAACACACTTAAAACAGAGTATCCTGTAGTCGTCTTCTGAGCGACTCGGACACTTTTACTAGTCGTCGTCAATTCGAAAGTGTTGCCAATGTTGCCGAGTTGCTGTCGCAGTTGTTGTTGACTGACTGCAACTTTAATTGTGCGCTTTATAGCGCAATTTATGCTCCATCTTGGCCACTGGCAATTGCCAATTGGCCATCGGTGACTCGTGCGCGTGTGCTTTGATTATGATTTGGGGCTTAGTTATGGCAATTTTGCTCTAAATGAAATTGTTACAAAATTATGGTGATTTGTGTGGCAAACTCTTTGAACTGCCCACGCGCCAGTAGAAAGTAGAACAACGCAGCATCAACAATAACGAATAACAATAAAATAGACAAAAGTAAATTGTTCAAAATGACGAAAAATCACATGACAATTGAAATAATAATAAAAAGCAAACCACAAAATTTGCAAATAAACAAAAATAAATTAAGTTAATCGTATAAAATGTGCAGTAGATTTGCCAACTGTTCCAGTTCACAGGTGGAGATGGAAAAGGGCGGAGGGAAGAGGGGGACCGTTGGAAGGGGCTCTGAAGCTGCGTTGTGGGCGAACACTTTGAAAATGTGTGAAATTTCACAACTTTGACTCAAGATCAACAACAAAAAAGTAACAGAACAATACTACTACACTAGTCAACATCACAACAGAAATAAATTTATCATCCAGATATCAAGATATTTCTAGATCAAACAGAAATACTTTTTAACTTAATTTATGTTTCAAATGTTTCACATCTGTTTTGTATCGCATTCGTAAACGTTTCACTGATGTCAAGCTGCGCTTTTCCTTTCAATCGAATTGAATTGTCAATCTAAACAACATTCAATATTGATTCTACGTAAGAAAAAAACATTTGATATTCTAAACCGATGTCTTAAGATGTTTTTAAGTATAAAGATATCGATTTACCATAAACAACAAATTGCATTTAATCGTTAATTAACACTGAATACTAGTTTGACTATTACGTTGCGCAGTGTAATCGGACGCTGTAAACACTACACAACACAAACAATGTGAGTTTTTTCGACGTGTTCAACATCAAGGTTAAAATTCAATGTGGTCGACCTGCAAGAGCAATACATATGTATATCAGATACAATCTGTACATATATAAATTGAATAGCTTTGTGCACTTGTATTTCGTTTATTTCCCCAGTCCGGGGCAGTTGTCGAAACATTTCGTATGTAGATTAGATTATAGCGAATGGAAACCTATGCAAAGCAAAGCTTATAAAAAATTTGCATGAATCAGAGCGGAATAACAAAAATATAAAAAACAATAAACAGCTGATGCTACGAAGAAATATCTGGAAATTTGATGTATATCAAAATAATGAAAACAAATGCGAGTTAAACAAACAAAAATTGATTAGAAAACATAATAAAAGTTGGAAGGTTTGTTTATTTCTAATTTGATATGTGATATTAAATGATGTAACATTAAGTTAATGTAGCATTTTCTTTTTAACAAATCTTATATAGCAGATAATTATCATCTATTTTTTCTAAGATACACACCTGCCCGTACACCTTTCATTCATATCTCTAAGGTACACCAATTTTCCATTAGTCTTGCTCTCAATTTTGCTTTCAGTTGCGTTTTATTTTACTATTTTTTTTTTTTTTTCAAGCAATTAGCAAACGCAGAAAACAAAAGTTGAAGAGCAAAATGGAAAGGCTCACATTTTATTTTTTTTTTTTTAATAGCTAATTAGCTAATTTATATTGAAAGGGCTGAGAGTTAGGAAAAGCTCGACTGACCAACAATTTATGCGACAATTGAATTGGGGCCACAGAAATAAATTATTATATATATAAAATAAAAAAAAAACAGTACAAAAAAAGCAACCAAATTGCTGAATTATTAAACAGTCGAAAAAGGAGAAGTAGAGAAATAAAGAAATGAGCAGCGAAACAACAACAATTAAAAAAAATGCCAACGGAGCAGTGCAAAAGTCAAACAAAGAAAACAAGACAAAAAAAAAAAAAACGAAAAACAGCAAATATATGCCAACAATGTATAGAGTGAGTACTCGTAGATACTCTAATACACTCACACTCCCTACTAGTCATATATTTATACATTAATTGCCATTGAGCGAGGGGAGGAGAGGAAACAGTTTCTCGTCGTTCGCTTTCGAAATGCAAGACCCGCATGGAAATGACATGCAGCTGGTTAAGAGCGACAAACAGAACAGAGAACATAACGAGAGACAGAAAAAGAGAGAGAGAGTAACAAGTGAGCAAGCGGGTGCGTGTGTGTGTGCATGAGTGGAGTATTGGGTACGTGCTCACTCTACTGGGAAGATAGATCATAACAGACTCGCATTAAATGACCAAGCAAAAGGAGCGTCAAACGAATTATGTTAAAGTAACAATTAAAAATTAACCATTAGACAACAAAATAAACAAAGCGAATCCAATGCCAAGCCATGGGAGTGCGAGCGAGAGGCAGCTTGAACAGAAGCAGCAACAAAAAAAAAGGAGGAAGGGGAAATTGCATTTAGTCGCTTGAGTCATTTTATATGTGTTTTGCATGTCATCAACAGTGCAGACATTCAAATTGTTGCAAAGCTCTTGTCAGTGTCTAATTAGCTAAAATGCAACAAAATGTTCGGAGAATAAAACTACCTCCCAGGGCTAAGTTGCTTAGGTAACGTTTAATTGGGTTGGGTTACTGCAATGCGGGATGTATGCCTGTGCATACATATGTATACCCTATATAAGGTCGTTGAACTAAAGATTACTTTGAAATTCAGAATGTGAAATAAAAGCAATTTTTTTACCTGTTCATTGTAAAAACAATGTAAATATTTATTAAAAATTTTTTATATTTACTTTTTTTTTAGTCAGATTATTTTCATTCTTTTAAATAAGTCTGCAATCATTATATCTATTTAAAAAAAAAAAACATACTTCAATCGTTTTTTAAGACGAATTAGTTCAAAAACCATAAAATGTGACTTTTGTTATTTATAAAACTCATACAAATTACTTTTTACGGATATTTTTTTTATATTTTGTAAGATCTATTAAATAACAAAAAGATATAAAATAAGAATTCGGTTTAAATCAGTCTGGTTTAATAGCTATGAAAATCAGGTTTACGAAATGTGATTTAAAGCAAAGACTTTTTTCCTAGTTTTGCAAACATGTCCAAAAATTAAAAAGGCAATTGAAAACATCGTAAGCATAAAATTTGAATTAATTTATTTGAAGATCAAATTTTGAAATACAATCGAGAAAGAAAACCTTTTTTTCTCATTCTTATTATTCTGTGACTTATGATAATTTAGACAGTTCGGAGAATATTTATAAACCAAGCTCCATTGAAAATCAGCTCAGCAGCTTCAGTAACCCCCCCCCCCCCTACTGCACCCCCTTTCCCAATCAACATTCACGTTCTGTTTTCCATTGTAATTTATCAAGAAATCATTTTAAAATGCTTTCAACTTCCGCAAAAACCGTGATAAAATTTCAATTTATTATCGTCTCAGACGATATACTCGTATGTATGTATGTAGGTATGTAGTATGTATATAAGGAGGGATCGTTGGACAGTGTTTTATGTCTGATTTAGTTTTTAGTTCAAGATACGCACCATTTATCAAGTTGATCTCATTGAAAACGGGTCTCAGTAGTAGATGGAGGGGATTTCCCAAAAAAAATAATGAATTTAATAAATCCAAATGAAAGCAGATCAAAGCTAAGCTCTGTTTTTCTTTCTGCTTGTTGTTGAGTTGTAGTTGTTGTAGTTGTTATTGTTGTATCGGCACTTGCAAATATATCGTATCAGATTTGCATAACTAAATTCACTAAAAATTTCAATTTCACCTTTATTTTAGATGTTGACCGGTTTTTGCCGTTTGCTATTTCATAATATGCACATTTAATAATTTTTTTTTCCTTTCGGTTTAAAAACAGAATTGCGAAACACCTTTTGTTAAGGGTTTTTTCTGCTCTGACGTGCGTTAATATAAATATAAATATATATACATATATACGTATTTCTGTGTGATTCCAAGTAAAAGGTTAATGTAGAACACGATCGAAACGCGGCTTTCAGTTCGACGAATTCGAACGACGCCAAACGCTGATGAATCAGTGTACGAAGCTGAGTAAAAAACACAATAACACGCACAAGAAGGAGCCAAGAACAAAAAAATACAAAAACAACAACTGTTTTTAAGGCACCAAGTAAGAAGACGCGTGTATCTGACAGATACTTTCAGTGCAATCGAAGACTATACGTAGCCGCGTACGCAACGCAAAAAACCGAACCGCACGCTTCAACGGCAAATTTTACAATACAAACAACAACAGCTGTTAAATTTTGTTGTATTGTATTTACAGACCGCTGTTAAACTCAAAATGGCTATGTTGTTTACATGTTAACTCAAACTGCCTACAGTTGCGCTCACTGTTAACACACACAACCAAGAGATCGCGAGTGAAATGTGTTGAGTAAAACTAGGGCTAGCGTCGGCTAGCATTAAGCGTGACTCATATCGGTCTGCACGAATGCTTGTTAACAGCCAAAGTGTATAAGTTGAGTGAGCGCTTGAGTTAACAATTTGTTATTGCTAGAAGTTCTGCAAGGTCTATTGAGTGTATTTCGCTGAATGCAAAGAGAGAGAAAGCCAGACTCAAAGAGCGCAATATTAACATTATATTTACAGAAACAACGGCAGCTGCTCTTTGTTTGCACCCATAATACGCATTTGTATATTCTGGATGTGCTTGTAATGCTTCAATTTCAAACGTGTTTCTTTTATTTGTTTATACATCCAATTTGTAGGTAAACAAATACCACAAACAATTAGAAGCCACGAGCTTATCAATTAGCAGGTAATTAAGTGCATTTTAATAAAATCAAAGGAAACAGCGCCACAAACTGTGGCAAAGGGTAATGCACTACACATAGAAGAACACAAACTGACCAACTGGCTTATTAATTTTAACTGCAACACCAATAGAAGCGACAGCAAGTGCAGCAAAGCAAAACAAATACCGCAAAAGACGCCTCGTCTAGACCGAAGACAAAAGGCGTCACCGCTAGAGATATACACAACTGACCCACTGTCCACTTGGTTCTTATCGCTAGCTGCTTAATTACACGCAACCAAAGAGCGCTATAGACAGATAGAGAGAGGGAGAGAAAGAGACGGCATGTGCCACAAGCTGTTGTAAAGGCCACAACACAAACAACGCATCGTTTCCATCGCGACTCTGTCGCTGGCTAAAGCAAAACTCTGGAACGTTTAATCAATGACCTGTCCCGGGGTCGAGCGCTGTGGGAGGGTGAAGGTTTCTAGACTTCTAGCATTTAATGGCACGCATTTTGTTTTGTATTTATGGAAATTTGATAAGTCAAGCACTTTTATTGCATTCTATTCCCATTTGATATGCCATAATTAACAATAAACAAATAGATACAAGCTACTGAAACTGAACGCCAAATAAAACCGAATAAAACCAACCCATAACCAAATAAATATATAATTGTCTATCTATGTATATGTCATTGCATTCTAACACTTTCCAGGAATATCTTTAATATTATTTTATTAAAGAAAATTTAACCTTTGCAATATCGAAAACTCTCTTTGCTTATCGTGCGATTCAATCATTAAAAATGTACATTTACAAACCAATGTCTTAACCTATTAGATAAAATAAAAACATGTCTCGATATTTCAAACACAAATATTGATCGTAAAGACTGTAAACAAAACCGTTAAACAGGCGTGGGAAAGGGGTGAAGTCCGCCGTTTAAGCGTATCAAATGATCAGATAACATACACTGAAACAAAATTAAGTATAGAAAATATAAAATAAAAAGAAATTGAACAAAAAAAAATATGTTCACACATAATAAATTACAAAAGAAAATATATTATTGCTTATAGACCTTAAAATTAAAATATTAGAATTTTTTACAACTGAACCTTTTCTCGCAGTGTATTAATGTAAGAGAAAAAGTACTCACAGCAATTGATGATATCTTGCACAACTTGGGCAATGAAAATACATTCTGATTCAGACTCAGATTCATTTCGAATGCGCAATGAAAATTTGAGACGTCGACACATACTCACACGCATACACACATACACACATATGGATGCAATAAACATAAATAAGAGCTACAAGAAATTATATTTTGTGACATGGGTTGCGCGACAACGAACGCTTGTAACATGCCACTTAACATGCAATCAAAATCAAAATTGATTTCAATTTCAAATATAAACAAGAAAGAGCCAATGGGGATCCAGAATGCTCCGTAATGGCATTACAAGAGTGTAAAGGAGTGAGCTATACTTAAGATCACACGTATTATCTAATAAGGAGGCTACTTAAGAAAGTGTCAAAAAAATATATAGAACAGAAGAAAGCTCTAGTAATTACGGTATACTGAACGGTAGAAGATGCGAGAGCGCATAAAACAAAATGGCCGGCAATTGGCTTAAGCCTTTGCGGTGAATTCTGTTAATGAAGCTTATGAGCAGCAGCAGCAGCAGCAGCAGTGCGCGTACGTCACAACTCACTGAGCCGCAGCAGCTGAAACAACAACAACAATAGCATCAAGCGCAGCATAAGTGAAGCGCATACGGGGAGAGAGTAAAAGAGAGCACGAGCCGCAATCAAAAACAAAAGGAGAGCAGGCACGAACCTCAGTCAATGGCTGCACCTGTAGGCAGCATATTCATAGCATATTGCACGGACACACACCCCGGCTTCACCCCCTCACACTCCCACATGCGAGACAAAAGCAAAGCACAGTTACGCTCAAGCTGACTGCTGTGGGGTTCATTAATGACGACGGCTCGACACGTTTGAGCGATCACAACCACAGCCAAAAAGTAGAGTGACTGACTAGAAAGCACCCTGTACTTAGCACCTAATATTCGCACAGTACAAATCAACCTACAGAAACGTGTAAAAACTAACAAAGATTCTCAAGTTTTTTCTGCGTAAGTTATCTATTAATTTTAAATCAATTTGACCTGCTAGATCCACATAACAGAGAAGTGTTAGATGATGTTTCACTCGAACGAGAATATACCCACAACTTATACATTTGAAGTCCAGGGTATACTTTAAGAAAAACAAAAACAATTTTATTATTAACATTAAAAACGCATATTTTGTTGGCCACGAATTAAACATAAAATTGTTCGAGCTGCGCAGTTGGCTGTGCAGCGATTTGATATCGCACAACAACAACTAAAAGAACAGTAATTTCCGCGTAAACGCAGCCAACTCAGGAAGAGAGAGACAAAGATAGGGGGCGAGCAGACAAGTGCAGACGGAGCCCAAACCATGCAGAACGCTCAGTATAAAACAGATAATAATAAATTATATAAAAAATAAAAAAAAAAAAAAAAACGGCACGATCAGTGGCTGCACCAAACACTGACTTCTCCCCCACCGCCAACACAAAAACAAAACCCGGAGCCACCCTCCACATGCAACGGAAGTGCTCAATTATGCAATTCAAGAACAAAGAGCGGCTACACCAGGAGAAATCGAATGACAGAGAGGCAGCGAGAAAGCCAGAAAGAAATTGAAAGCTCAACTTACCTTTTGACTAAACGCTGTCGCTGCAGCAGCCGCTGCTGCTGCTTCCTTGGCAACGCCGACGCCATCCGCTGAACTGGCATGCGTCGACGGCGACGTTGCGTAGACAAACAGTGGCAAAGAATTGAAGTTACGTAAAAATCCAGCACCGTCCACCGCGCCAGTAGACGCATCCTTAAAACGCCGACAGAATAGCAACTGTTTGTGGCAAGCGGTTGCGGAGGCTAGCAGAGGCAGCAGCGTGGGTGTTGGCGCTGGCCGCGCAGCTGCCGTGGACGTTGCTTCAGAAGTTGACTGAGGCAGAGGTGCTGCCACAGACGCCGACTGCAGCTGTGGTGGCTGTTCCTCTGTTTTCCTTGTTGTTGTTGCAGACGCCATTGGCGTATCGCAATTTACTTCTTCTTCTGTTGTGGATTTCGGAGTTGTAGCTGTTGTTGGCATAGCTGCGCGTACTATAAAACAAAGCTTGCGTTGCTGCTTCTTCGCGCTTTGCAGTGGGCGTGGACGTAGGCGTACAGCTGCGAGCGTCCTTTGTTATTGTGGCGCGTGTGACTTTTTAAGACGACAGTCCCGCTATCAACAACTGGCTGCCGCATGTTGCAAATGCTTACGCATAGAAATGACCTCTAACTAAATTATCTTCACACACATAGATGCACACACAGTCTTACGCACACATACGAACACTTTGTCGCTTCGCAAATCGGCAGCAACAACAACTGTAAAAGACCGTAAAAGCCGTGTTATCTTATTTGATTGTATACGAAACGTTTTGTCGCTTTGAAACGGGCAAAACTGACGCGTTGCGTTTATTAAATAATGAACCGAAATAAATTATTCATGTGAAGTTTGCTTGCTAATTTCCTTTTTTGTTTAAATTTGCAGACAGTTGAGTGTGGCCAAACTCCACAAACGGAAATTTCTGCACAATCCGCGCATTAGCACTACCTCCAATTGTAGGCAGTCTGGCAACATTATTGCTCATAATAATATTCAAGAAATACCAAGATATTTTTAAAATACTAACAGTTGGTCGGATTTGTATTTTCACATTAAATTTTCGAACAGAGTAGCTGTTCAAACATTAGCAAATACATAGGACAACTCCATCAAAATTCATCAGTAAAAACATTCCGGCAGCAAGCAACACGTTGTGTGCTCATAGAAACAATTAATTAACAGCATTTAGTGCGCGCAGACAGAAAACGCAGCGGACATACACAATTGCGTCGCAGCCGGTTTAAACAGTTTTTGTTGGTTGGAATTTTCGATGTGCCTTCGTTTATAGTTTTGACGCTGATTTTCGATTACTAAATTTTCATACACGCACTCGACATCCTATTTTCCATCTTACCTCGCCTCGCCTCGCCTCGCCTTGTCTGTAATCTGCTGCTGCTGTCGCAAAAAGTAAGTAAATAAATAATTCAAATAAAAACCTAATCATTCCCATCCTGAGTTGCCACATAGATTAAATAGTCCCTTCTCCTTTTTTACAGATAATATCGATCTGGCCAGTCAGTAAACTGTATCACATATATAGCTGTGCTGCTCTGTTGACGAGTGTTGGAAATATAAACACGTTTTACAACACCTAAACACTTGAAACAATCAACTTGTCTCTATCTCACACGCGGAATCTGAATCGTCGGTCATATTGTGCGCTGTTCGTCATCGTGTCGGTCTTACTCACATCCGTTCGCCGCTTTAAACAGCAAAAAATATCGCAGCCGTAGTTGTCGTCGGGGCGCCGTTCTACTCGCAGTGCTGCAATATTTCTAGACTGTAACCTCGGAGAAAAGCTGAGCAGAAAATAGCCAGAACACAGTGAAAATATAAAGCCTACCGCAGCTTTTGTGTTTCGTTTGGTTTTTCTATAGCATTTTTTCATATTTTACAATCAATTTCTCGTTTCGTGTAAATCGACAAAGAACAAAAAGTAATCGAAAAGCAAAGAGAAACGTACAACACCAATACACTCTCACCAACACAAACACCACACACACGAAAATCAAATTTCAATCAGAAAATGGCGTTAAAAAGAATCAATAAGGTATGTGAAAAAACGATAAAAATAATCAAATCAAATTGTACAAAGCATTTTTGCATTAGTATGCATTTTAAAAGTGTAAAAGTTTTGATTTGTAGCAAAAAAAAAAAAAAAAAAAAAAAAAAAATACAGAAAAAATGTGAATAGAAATTTCTTGTGCGACAAAAAATTTATGCAAGAAATGTGAAACGTAGGAACGACAACGGCAATGTTTAAAGAAAAGAAAGACAAAAAAAAAAAACCGAACCGAATACGTGTGCGAAAGAAAACGTGCAAAAAGCAAAAGAAGCATAAGAAAAATGGGCGATGACGACGTGCATTAATTACAACTGAAGCTAAAAGAGTAAAACAAGTTTAGAATTAATTTTTAGTTGATGAGTAACGAAAAATTACGAGTTGAGCTCTTAATAGGATTCTAATTCGAAATAGCTGGACATATATCCTGCGTGTGTATGTGTGCTGGGCAAGGCAATCGACAACGTGTACGGCCATTTGTATAAGGCATTGTTTCCGTTACACAGTTTATGTGCTTGTGTGTGTGTCAACGAGTGCTGTTGTGCGGGTGGTTCAGTGTGTGTGCATGCATGCAAGCCGGGCACCTGGTTTGCGGCGCCGTCATCTGGCCAGCTTTTGGTCAGCAGAGTCTCAGCGCCGCGCTCTCGGGCTCCGCTGTGTTACCCAATACACGTTTTTGTATATGTATTTATATATATAAGTATATATATTTATAATATATATATGTGTGTATAGCAGAGCACTCACACGAACTTATTCTTCTGTGCGTGTGTGTATTGTTGGTGCCAGCGCCACAGAAAGATCCAGCAAAAAATAAAACAGCGAATACATGAAGTAAAAGCGTATAAAATTAACCTAACCTTACTTTTTGCGCTGATAATTCAGAAATAGTGCTGCCTATTATATATACATACAAGCATACATATATGTTTGTATGTATTTGTGCACCTATATATGCACATTGCAATAAAGTGCCGATTGTGTGTCTGTGCGTAAAAGCGAGTACATTTTATTAATTATTTCTGCAGTAACTGCCGAAAGTCCTGGAAACTTCGATTATTGTCAATAAACCCAATGTAATTACTGTAATTATGCAAACAATTTAATGTCCATTAATGTGTCAGAATATAGTTTTCATAGGAATTTCTGTTTCGGTGTCCATTTATATGTAGTTGCCCCATCCATCTGCTGCAAGTTTTGACTCACTCGCTCTCAAGCATACGACGAGTCGCTCTTCTTCGCGTGGCGATTTGTTAACATTTAAACACTTTCCGTGTACTTCTGGCAAAAAGCTTATATTGTATTTACATTATAATCGCATAAATATGAAGTTTGAAAATTACAGTTCGATTTGAGTGCGGCCGGTTCATCATCATAGTTCCCATCAACACACACACACATACTCGCATTTCTATGCATATGGAGTCTTTGCACAGTCACAAGCACTGAACAGCGGAATATTAAGTTTTCCATCTCGCTTACACAACCCCATGAGACACCCAAAGGGAACTCGGCAAAATCGGCGGCAGCTGCTAGCTCGGTTGGCTGTACACTGTGTTTGGCTCTTTCTTACGCGCTAATGTTTAGCGAATGGGGCAGTGCTAAGTGGTTGTCTATGTGTGCGTGCATTTGTGCTTTTGTGTGTGCGATGGAAAATGAATATAGTGTTGAAAAACACTGCAGCATAAAGAGCACCAATAATTACTACAAAAATATAGTTAACATAATTTAAATTTAAATAATGTACACCACAGTAAAATCTGTAAATTATTTATAATAAGCCATACCCGCAAGCTTTACAATGTGTACATATACAATATGTGTGTATAGAGTCTGCTTTTGTGTTGGAGGGGGTCTGCTGACTGTTCGAGCAACAAAGCAGCGACGCTGACGTTGACGTCTGCAGCGTCACGAAGCGCGAGCGTCATGGCCATTGAATTTTTTCTTATGCTGCTGTTTTTGTTATAAACTTCAACGTATATAAATGAAATGAAAATGAAATGTTAGTGAAATTGAGGAAGCGCCTCTAATGCTAAATGATTTAATGTTAATTTTATTTCTTGTATTTGTATTTATTTTATGTAATATGTGCCCCTTCCAACACTACAACTTGATTGCAATTAGCAAGCAACTGTTTTGGTTTCCCCTCTTTTTCGCTCTGCTCTCTAGCATAGCCAAGGTTTCGCTGATTGAGCTGTTTGATGTTGTTGTTGGCATCACTTGGCCTGAATTGCCAAAAATGAATTGAGCAAATACAATAAAAGAAGAAAATGAAAAAAAGATACACGCTGTGTAAGCCGGGATTTCGACTCTTCTCCTTTGCTCTCTCTCTCTCTCTCTCTTTCTGTCTCTCTTCTTACTGCAAATGTGTGTGCATGTTTATTTGTGAGACAGCAGCGACCGTTAGTTTGTTTTTATTTGAATTATAAAGCAAAACGCCATCACTTGCTGCCGCTTCTTTGTGGCAAACGCATGAGTCATGCCTTCGGAGGTGGCCCCATTGAAAGTCCCCTCGAACTTGGCGTTCACATTTGCCGTTCGTTTTGTAACAGTTTTCTTTAGCCATTTTTCTTTCTTTTCTCGACGTGTAATTATTTTTTGCTCAACAGGTACACGGCGAAAAATGCGTGGCATGTGGCAGACCAAAAAATAAAAGCCGAAAAGAGAACAGAACAAATCTGTCAAGTCTGAAGCTTTTTATTTTCGTTTTTCTTGCATCTATTTTTGAAGTGCGTTGCGCATATTTTGCTGTTTGCTTATTTTTTCTGTTCGATGTGACGATAAATGAAATGTTCTTTTTATTTTATTTTATCGGTGTTGAAACAAACGTACGTCACAAAGAGAACAACAAAAGTTACGGCAGCGACTGCGACAGAACAAGTCAGCCGTTCGCTTCAGACTTTGAGCTGCTTTAAAAGTTCTACTCATCCCTCCAGTTACTTATGTACCCTTCCCTCCTTATCGTCAGTATATTTTGTGCCAAGGCTCTCGTTTTGCTACCTTCCACACAGCTCATCTTTTTCTGTAAGCGTTTTATTTATTTTTTTTTTTTTGCCGGTTTATTTTACACCTATTTGTACGCCCTTCGTCCATGTTGGCAGCTGTGCTGCATTGAAGAAGGGTAAGGGAGGGGACGGGCAACCAGCCGCTCAGCTGTGTGCGTGCGACTGTCGGAGAGAGGGAGCTGGAAGAGCGAAAGAGAGCAAGCAGCGTGCTGTGTTGCCTTCTGGTTCGGGCCAACGAACTTGATTTTCGCGTTACTCGCCTTTGCCTCTGCCCGTAGCTTTTATGCGAACGAAAAATTTCATATTTCTCTTTTAAAATTCTTTTTAATATTTTTGCATATAAAATGCACAGCATTTGAAAACGCATATGCAAATTAAAAGTAAATATTTGTATATATTTATATTTATATATAAATTATGTATATGAGCAGCAAACACAAACGGGAAGAAATTGTGGTTTTTATAAATTATGCATAAACACTACCTTTTAATTATATATGTACTAAATATATAATACACCGAAACCTCGATATAACAACTCACATTTTTCTTCGTTATATCTACTAATTTACCAACAGCGACTTATTAGTAAAACGATGTTGTTTCAAGGGTAAAAAATTCGTTATATTATATTTCGTTTTAACGAGGTTTGTTATATGGAAGTTTCACTGTATATTCAGTGTAGTAAAATATCCAGTGAACGCTATAAATAAGTACTACAAATTTGCAAGGCAGAAATTCATTAATAAATTAGAGCAAAAAGTACATTGTATTTCTTTCCATTTTCGCTTCTGAATTCAGTTATCGAATTTACAAGACTGTTTTTTTCCTGTTTCTTCATCGACATCTACCGTAGAAGAATCAAATAGATCGTTATTTTTATTTATTTTCATCTATTATATTACTTATTTTTTTTTATACATGTGCTTTTACTGATCTATTTCACTTTTTATTCACAGGAACTGCAAGATCTGGGCAGAGATCCACCTGCACAATGTTCAGCTGGACCAGTTGGAGATGATTGTAAGTAAAGAAAGAGCTAATTACACGCCACGCCCCCACACCTGCTCGACCCATCGATCATTTCATATGTTATAGTTATGTAATTGCGCCAACAAGTAAATTGCTGCCTTCCTTTTCTCTCTCTCTCTCTCTGTTTCTGTCTGTCTGAGCTTTCTATTAATAGGCTCAACAGCTCTCTAAATAGAGAAGTTAGCTTTTGATCTGATTCGTCACGTTATAGCTTGCAGAACGTGACATCGCAGTTTTATAGTTATATTAATTTATATATGCATATACTACATATACACTACATATTGTATATATTTATATATATATATATTGTAATTACTCGCAATATAATTAATAACATATTTAATTATATTGCGAGTAATTATTATGTACAGTAGTGTCTATATATGCCAATTATAATTATTGTCTGCGCTAAAGTTTTTATTTAAAAAAAAAAAAAAAGTTTCTTGGCTTTTAGCATAATATAAAAAAAATTAATTTTTTTTTGAGAAGCTTTTTTTTGAATTTTATTCAATATATGAATCGCGTTTCTATTTCTGAATTTACTGATTCGCAGTTTAAACTTTGCAATTACAATTTTCAATTACACGTCAACGTGTGTGCTTAACTGTTAATGCTGCACACGCACACATTGGTCATCTACGTATATATATATATATATATATATATATATATATATATATATATATATATGTGTGTGTGTTTTAAGCCAGCTTCGTTTGCTATAGAGGTTACCTGAATGACGTCACTTAAAAGTGAAATCGTGCAATTAAAGTTAGTTTCTATTTTGAGGTCGCCTTTGCCGTCGGGACAGACCTATGAGTAATATACATAGTTTTAGAATTGATTTTCGAGTATGTTAATGTAACAGCAGATCAACAGAAATGTAACAAATTGAAAATATATAAAAAAGGTTTTGATAATTGCTATATTACTAGTAAAAACCACCATTAAGCAAGAATGTTAATACAGCTATATAGATTGGCAGTTTATGATTGAACAAAATACTATAAATATATTTTCTTTTATATAATGCAATTGTAGCACTCACGCTGAACTGACAAAGTAGAAAAATGAAAATACCTTTTTCTTATTGTAAACCAATGTGAATTTCAATCACAGTACTATAGGAACATAGTTAGGAGAAATTTGATTAGACTGTATATTCTTAATACCTTATCTTACAATAATAAGTAATTAGTTACTAAATTAAGGATTACTAGATAACACTTTACATATAGTCGTCATATACATAACAGTTATAAAATGGGCGCAGTTTAACGATACGCTTCAGCTGTTTTGTGCTCTTATCTGTCCAGTGCTCTATTATCTCTGTAGCTGGTTATATTTGCAAGAAATTACGTGGCGAAACCAAACTGCAGTATTGGAAATTTGCGGCGAATTCGCCTGAACCGATAAACAAACACTCACACTTACACAGCAAAAATTCATTTGAAAATAAAGAAATATTACGTTTTCTATAAATAATTGTAATCGATGAGCGATACATATTTATTTATCGATGGCTCATTTCGTGGCGAGACTCCAATTTGATTATAGAAGTAAAATTGCTGTAATTGTTGAGCAAACATACATATATATATATATATATATATATATATATATATAACACTAATACACTCGCATTTGCAGCTGGTGCGGGGCGGCCCAATTCTCAGTCCAAAAGCTGCTTGGGCCGGGCTGTGTGTGACATTGAGCAAATAGCTCCGCCATAGCCTTGGACAATAAGTGCAAACGAGACGGCAAGCTGGGCAAGTAGTCTGCGCTGCTGCCGACGGCTGCAGCGTCGCTGCTAGCAGTCGGTGCCAAGGCTCTTTGGCAATTGTTTGTTTTTGTTCTTTTCGCTTAACTCTTGCGGTAAATGGAGGGGCTTTATCGCAGAGTGGAAAATAGAGAGAGAGAAAGAGAGAGAGAGAGAGAGAGACTGCAGGCAAAAAGGGAGCTGGCAATGCGCATTGCATTTATTTAATTGTAATGTTTTTTAGAGCTTCAATTACCCCACTCTCACCTCCGCAGTTTTTTTTTTCTATTCAGCTATACCTTGGCTTTGTTATTTAAAATTAATGTTTAACTTTTCGAATTACATAAACATTTTTTCACTTACTAAATTCTACTTTCTGTCTCTATTTACAGTATTTCACTGGCAAGCAACAATAATGGGCCCGGTAAGATGACGGTTATGTCTGTCAGGACTTACTATATTTACGGTTTGGTTTGGTTTAATGATGATAGCAAAGAGAACGATTACCGAATGTAATTTTGAAGCTTTAACTGGTTCTTTTAGAGAAGTGTTAGGTTTATTCCCATAAAACAATTATTTGTATACTCAAATGATATGATTCTTTCTTCAGATATATCTACAACCTTTTATCTTATCTACGTAGTCTTAAATACATAATGAATAGTTAGATTAGGCAAACGATATTTGCTGAAAATTCAAGTTAGTTATCTTTCGATTGTTCTATATTTAGGACCTTCGCACCTCTGATCATATTAGATATACATAAAATGTAATAATGTATATCTATGTATAATTTAGAATGTATACTAGAAACTATTAACCTGTTAAATCTATAATAAATTAAAGGAGTAGATAAAAATTAAGAAAATAAACTGTGTACATCTCTACTAAGCAACTCATCCAAACGCCAAACTCTACTCAGTTAAAAAACAGAAATAAATTTGTCTCGTTTTTATGCTTGAGCTAATATTAATAAATTATTTTCTCACTTACAGCCGGACAGCCCTTATCAAGGAGGTGTATTTTTCTTAACTATACACTTTCCAACAGACTATCCTTTTAAGCCGCCAAAAGTGGCCTTTACAACACGCATATACCATCCAAACATTAACAGCAATGGATCAATTTGCCTCGATATATTAAGATCTCAGTGGTCGCCAGCATTAACTATTTCAAAAGGTAAATACATAATATATGTTAATAAATAATTCTCTAACGATCTTCTCTCTTTTGATTTTCAGTCTTATTATCAATTTGCTCTCTACTCTGTGATCCCAATCCGGATGATCCACTTGTTCCAGAGATTGCCAGAATATATAAGACCGATCGGGAAAAATACAATGAGCTGGCAAGGGAGTGGACTAGAAAGTATGCTATGTGATGCGTTCCAGATTGCAGAAATAACAGTCCAACAACAGCAACAACAATAACAATAACAAAATTAGCAACAGCAAACGAAACATCAACAACAACACCAACACCAACAATAGCAATCACAACAACAACAACAGAAGCAACAACAACAACATCAACAAAGATTACATTTAACAATAGTTACATCAGCTGACTTCTCCCCAGCATCAGCTCCAGCTCCAATAAGAACGGCAACATCAAAATCATCAGATGGAGCTGAGGCTGCAAATAGCAGCAGCACCAAACAACAACAATAACAACAAGAAACATCTACAACAACACCAATAACAGTAACAATAAGAGCGGCAGCAGCAGCCACGAGTGGAACGGAGGCGATGTTCAAACAGCAGCAGCAGCAGCCATGAAAGGAACAGAGGCGATGTTCGCAGAAGCAGCAGCAGTCACGAGTGGAACGGAGGCGATGTTCCAATAACAACATCATCAACAGCAATCATATGCTACTGCAGTAACAGTTACAGCAGCAGCAGCAGCAACTGTCAAATTGGCATTAAGTTTATTTGACCGCGAAAACCGCAGCAGCAGCAGCAGCAACATGAAGATAAAATAATTTAATAATAATTACTGAAAAAAAAAAGAATTATGTAAGCATAAACATTTAAAGCGAGACAGCTACCAACAACAGCATCCCACACATAATAAGTTTAAAACAAAACAACAAATAAAGATCAGCTGGAAAATTATTATTATTATTATATTATATTTAAAGAACCGGAAAAATAAAAATTACAAAAATTCAATTTTCTATCACGATACCGAAGTCGTCTTACAAAAAAAAAAAAAAAGAAAAAACAACGTTACAAATGAGAATCGAAATTATGTTCCCCTCTGTAATCATCAAATCTGAGTTTGCAATTATGATCTTTAATTTAAATGCAATCAAATAGACTTGTCTTTTCAAAAAATCAAATAGAATATAACTAGGATGAGCTATATATTAGTTCTTATGATTCATTCAATACGAAAACATATTTACATCCAAACAAAAATAGTTCATGTATTCATTGTATATTAGTCTGATTTTCATCGAAAGAAAAACCTGTATATTAAATTTAAATCGATGAATGCTTTGCGTAGGAACTAAATATTATACAATTATGTATATCTAATTTCTTTATGGAGAATCTAAGGTCATACACAATTTAGGATATTTAGAAAGAGAGCAATACAATTTCAATATATTTGAAATGAGTTTTCAGCTATAGTACATTTGTTCTCCACTTCTAGTTGCGAATTTTGAAAAATAGGGCTACAAGGGCATTAGTAGTATTTCTCTTTAAAATTTGAAAACTGCACTAGTTATGCAAATTGTTTATGATTTAAAACATAATTAATTGCGTTAGAATGTTTAAAATAGTACTTTAAAATTCTTATACTGATATTAAACAACTGTAATGGTAATTTTCTAAGATCTATTTGTGTAGGAATGTTTTTTCCTAAACGTCAAACTTGGATGTTAAGCTTGATTTTTTACCTATTCTCTGTACCCAGTTAAAGTGGGAGTGTGACCATTAGGTCTGTTTGTTTAAAATGTATGATGAAAAAAAGAAATTATCTCTGACTATAGACTTCTGATGGGACCAACGACCGTCCAACTGTCAAGCTGTTTTGATATGCGTGTGCTAGGCAAAAGTTAAAAAACAAATGTATTGTTATCCTTTGCGATTTTCATGAATCATCGGAAACAGTTGTGTCTATGCTCTGACTTGAACATAAATTACAGTCTTTTATGTTTCGATCTGATCAGCATTATATATGATTATAAAAATTTTTTTATGCAATTAGAAATGTTTTCGTTTTATGGAGAAAACAAATCACTATAACTGAATATATTATGGAGAAGTATTGACAAATCGGTCAATGTGAAGGTTATACATCCAAAATTGTGAAAATAAGGTAATAGCTACTGAAAATGGGAAGTATATGCATGTACGTATGTGTAGAATAAAAGAACGTATTCACGGCTTGAACAGGCACACATTAAATATTCACACACATAGAAAGCAGATAGTATGTGTATTCAGAAGCTGGCAACAGCTACCGCATGTTAAAACATTTAATCAATTCAGAGACTCAATTAATACACAACGATATATGTTGAAGCCGACGTTGACGCCGACTGCACTGCCGAAAACATTTATAAAGCTTTCTTTGTGGTCTTTTTTTTACCGATTCATACTTAAGTCGAATGCAGGTAGGCTAAAGCTATGTACGCAGCTTGTTGTTCTCTCTGAGCTATTTCGTCAGACGATTTTTCGTTCAAAAGTAGTAGCAAAAGCTAACAATTTTGACGTCACATTTGGCACTCTCCAATGAACCGAACACGGAACTGTGCGAATGCGCACGCTGCAGACCTTGCCAACGATCACAGCGACGCTTTTTAACTTCTCTCGCTCAGGCAATTCATCCCGCTCCTCACATCAGCTTTTCTTCTTTTTTTTTGTCGCTTTCGTCTGGCGACTGTATTAGTGTGTGTTGTTGGGGGCCCAATCTTTGGCAAGTTGCCCGCCCCAGTTGCGGCGCTGCAGTCTTCAGTTGACGTTTAGCTGCCGCGCAAGTGACTCGCGAGTGTTTCGCCAAGTGAAATTTCGTGTTCTGTCTGGCCAACTAGAACAGAAAGTATGTATCAATACAATTGTACATATACATATATATTTGCATATATATACATATATGTATATTTGCATTTAAATGTAATGTGCATTAATCAAAATCAATTGAACTTCGCCAACGGATCGGAAAATGTTAAATTCAAAGTTGAAATGCATATTTATCAGTGGCACGTGCATTGGAAAACGAGATACAATTTTGATTTGCCAATTCAAAGGTCTTTATAGAAGATTTGTTATGTAAACAAATTGAATAAGAGAAATTATACATATTATGATGTCTCCACTGTGAGCATTCACGTGAATTTATGATATGTGTATACATACATATGTATATCTAATACATACATACATACATACATACATATGTATATATCCAATTGGAATAGAAAAATAAGTGAGGATTAGATGTCAAAGTGTGGCAATCGTGTTTAAAATATTTACTGCCGTAAAGAAATAACATTTAGGCGCTTTCTATGTTTCTTTATGTGGGCTCCACATGGTAACACACACGATAAGCTCTTCGATTCCCGAAACGTTAGTTGGCAGATCTTTTGTTTAGAGCTACTACTCGATTTTCACACCGTTCCGCGAAAGGCCATCAGAGACGAGTTTTGTTTGAGCATACTAAAATGTTAATATTAAAATAAACTGTTTGGTTTGTCTCTCACCTGTTAGCTTCAATCCATACAAAAATGAGTCCACGTCCGCACGAGATTCTGGGAGCTGAAATTTTGGCCGATCTGGAGCTGAGCAGCAGCGCAACAACAGCGTCGTGCTACAATCGCAAAGTGCCAAAGGATGGCGATAACTGGGTGAGTAGCTTTTGTGGCTGGGGCAGCTGATAAGAAGCAGCCGGATTCAGCAATGCTAATCGCATATGACAACAGCACGTGCAGTGCGAATCAAAGACCAAAGCGAAGCGCTCAAGGAGAGAGCTTCAGTTGCACACTTACGTTGAAGCTTACGAATGGAGTCAAGGTCAATTATGGGTGTCTGTAGGCGATCGTTGTACGCTTACATAAGGCACATGTATATTTATATATATATTTACATATGTACATATGTACGTTTGGCTTGAGGGCATTGCGAAAGTTCCACTCACGCGGAATTCCTCAAGTTCAGTCGAACTTGAAACTGGTTTTAGGCTTTTTTGTTAAAGTTGCATTGACCGACAAACAATAACAATAACAATAACAATAACAACAGCAATTCATCTCTTTTGGGGCCTTAATACTCCCGAGCAGTTCTCAGCGCCACACGCCTTACGCACTTGTTGCATCGTTTGGTTGTATAATTGGGAGGCGGCTTGCACAACAAATGAAAGCCAAAGCCGGCTCAACGAAATTTCGCATAACTCGCTATTTGAAGCGTTGCTTAAGCTTTTACGCGCCTTAAAAAGCTTTTTTCGTAAACGCAGCTGAGCAATCCGCAATCACTCTCCCAATCTGCCTCACTCTCTCTCTATATAAATATCTGAT
Source organism: Drosophila pseudotalamancana (assembly GCA_037075185.1). Classification (NCBI taxonomy): domain Eukaryota; kingdom Metazoa; phylum Arthropoda; class Insecta; order Diptera; family Drosophilidae; genus Drosophila; species Drosophila pseudotalamancana. The sequence goes on along the minus strand of JBAMCK010000833.1, from coordinate 464,066 downwards.
TTGTGGACGTCGCGTCGTTTAGCTTTTGCGCAAAGCTTTTTGGATAACATTGTGTGCATTCGATTTAGTTGGTTTCAGTTTCGTTCAAGTTTCTCAACGAAACGGTTGATAAAAGTTTGCAGTTCAAAGCGAAGCACTAAACAATTATTTCAGTTTTGATATTAACAATAAAATTTGAAAACCTATTACTGTGTCACACACCTAAAACCGTTACACAATCGTGATCATTCAAAAAGCGTTTTTTGAAAATGGAAACCACGGTTATAACGACCACAACAACAACAACCACCACAGAATTGAAACGCAGCAATAAAAAGAAAAACGTAAGATTTAAACAGACAAAGTACGTTCGTAGATACCCATTAAATCAACAATGAAACAAACCCTAGTGTCATAGATTTAGCAAACATTACGAAACTAGGTACGTCAATGTCTAAATTAATAGCACATCCTGTTTATCAATGACTCGCCATTCAGATCTATTTGCCCAGTCAATACTGCAAATGCATTTGATTTTAGCTTTAAATTTGCTTTCTATATTTTTCGCAAGTTTTTTTTTTTTTGTTTATCTTAACATATTTAATAATGCACTTCGTTAAGCTGGTCAATCAGCTGGGTGCTATGTTTACCTGGAAAACAGCCGTAAGAGCAGGTGCATAACAAAATATCAATTCTACAAATTAGTAAGAAATTGAAATTGAAATTGAAATTGTTTATTGAAATCCGAGCGTTAAGTAAGCTAGAAATGTAGAATTGGCATGCTTCTTGCTCCTTAAGCAAGCGTTTTGTAAGGCTATTTATATTTATATTTTGATCATGTTTAATATTTATCAGACCTGCAATATTAATATTTTGTGCAAAGCATCTTAACAGCTGCCCGTGTGCTAACATTTCACAGCGGGTGTAATTTCTTAACAGTTTACAGGCTCGTGCCGTTGTAGCTTACGCGTAAACAACGAGCGCAAAAGCTTTTCAAGCCAATTCAAGAATGCAACAAAAACAAAAACAAAAATAAAATTTGTAAATGTAAACAAAACGTCATCAACCTGTTAAGTTGCACACGCGTGCAAATGTACCAAGAAAAGCACACACACACACACACACACTCACGCACTGCACATGCAGCTGACTGTTATTGTTATTGTTTTTGCTATTGTGCATTTTAAACTGGATAAACAAATTAAACTCAAGCCCCTTGTTTGTTAATATGCGACTTTTATGGGGCTCGTCGCAGTTTGTATTGTTGTAAATGCAAATTAATTATAATAATTACTAAATACTATCAGAATTAGCTGCAAATAAAAGATCAAAAGAGAAGCCGGAACTAGAAATCGAATGCAAATTGCAACTTTTAACTTTTCAACTTTGAGCCATGGCTAAACGATTATTAGTGCTTGATCATGTCTCTGCTTGACTCTTTCAGCCTGATGGTCAACAAACTGCGGAACTGTCTACGGATGCCGCGCATCAGTTTCCGGCTAATGAGGAGCCGAACGTGCTGGGACATGGCCCGGACTTTGACGACAAGTTGGCCAAATTCAAATGGCTCTGCAACTTTGATGATGTAAGTGAAGCGTCCTTTATACAGCCAATCAATCAAGATTGAGCCCAATTAGCCATATTCAATGGTAAAGGTAAAAACCCTTCTTTGTCTTATTGCTATTGTGTGCTTCTTATAGATACAATCTTCATTTATGTATCTCAACATTCGATGTGTGCTTTAACTATTTGCGAGTGCGTGTTGTAAATGGCCAAAACGCCGAAAAATGCAAAACGTGGCAACAGTTGCCAAATAGCCGTAATACAAATAGGCACGAATACAACAACATAACAAAATAATAATAACAACAACAACAGGCCCAACAAACTGAATCAAGGTCGATTTTATTATTAACCAAAATACAAAAGACAAAAGCAACAAAAAATAAATAAAAATAAATAAAATACTGAGCGAAACCCGCCCAGAGATACAAATAAATAAAAGAAGACGCTGCAATTTTTATGGTACTCTATTAAATGCATTAAAGATATAGCCAAATAGTTTTTCGATCTTAATCAGATAAATATGATTGGTCAAACAATTAAAAAAATTAATTTAATCTTTAAATTGTTTGACTAAAGTAATTTTTATTACAGTGTCAAATATTAGTATATCCCTGAATATGGATAAAAAATCCTAAATCAAAGATACCCTATAAAAAGTAATCCTTCATACAAACTGGAATTTAATATATTTAAGATATACTTTTTTATTTTTCTTTTAACCTAGTTAACGAATTTGATGATCTTTCTGTGAAAGTGTATTTGAACTTCGTTGTAATTTGAAGAGCCTTGATTACTGAATCTAGAAGGGTATACGAACTTTGTTACCATTTCTTGAAGGGTATTCGAGTTTCGTTGCAATCTTAAGAGATCTTGAAGGGTGTTCGAACTTCGTTGCAATTTGAAGAGCTTCGCTTGTTAATGAATATTTAATTCGTTTGCTTGTTTTTGCGTAATTGAGACTTTGGCCATTTAAATTTGGCGCGTGGCCAACGGACTAAAATTGTTTGCCTCAGCAATCTTCTTCTTCTATTTTATTTTATTCAATGCTGTTAATTCAAAGTGCACTCGTTGTTCGGCTTCACCTTGCCTTGCCTTGCCTTGCCTTATTGCCATAAAAACTAAAAGCTAAAACCCTTGAAATCTTTTTTTCTTTAACACAGGCGCCGAACCATCTGAAGTTCAATCCCTACATAAGACGTGGCTACCGCACATTCCTCTCCAACAAGCTGTGCCTGCAGAGCATCTTCTGGTGGACCAATGAGACGGTGGGTTAAACTCATCGTAATTCCATATATATGCCTATAGATTGGGTATATATCTGTAGCTGGGATAAAGCATTGTCCCAGATCGAGGCGTCAGTTGTTAATGCTATTTATTTATTCATTTACATGATATTTTTACAAACATTGATTAATTGTGATTACCTTCAACTGATTTCAAAGGTATCTCTGTTTAGTTTCAGTTTTACTCTCAAAATAGATCAATTTAAGTATTTTGCATTTATTCGATCAGAAATATTTGATTTTGTTCCAATGCTAATTTGATAGAAGCTTTAGGCTTTAACTATATTTTTATTTTTGTAATTTCTGGTTTTATTTATTAAAATTAAATTTAAAATTTTTTGTTCGAGATAGAGCTCAAATTGTTAAAAAAGCTAGCTAAATTAGACGAAATAATGTTTTTCCGAATGCTTGGCATATCTAAATAGAACTTTAAATGAGCTTACATCTATATTTAAATATGTTTGAATTCGAAAGAGGATTGTAAATGAGCTTATTGTATAGTAGCAGTATCTATCTAAATCTATCTTCAATAACAAAGTTAATATATAATTCAAAGTCTGAGTATTTTGAGCTTTACTTGTAGTTAAAAGCTTTAATCTGCATCTAAAGGTACATTTTATTATATATAAGTAATTGTTTTTAATTAATTCAGTTCAACCCACATCTGCAACAGCATATATAATTCCCTTATTTTTGGCTTTATTCCACAACAGATCAATATCTGGAGTCATCTGGCCGGCTGCATACTCTTCATCGGGCTGACGATCTTCGACTTTCAGTTTCTGCGCCAACACGCGGAGGTGGGGGATCAGGTCCTGGTGGTCTGCTTGCTGGTGTGCTTCTGTTTGTGTATGCTGATGTCGGCCATATATCATATATTCTCGTGCAAATCTGAGGAGCACTACGAACTGTTCCTATCGGTCGACTTTCTGGGCATTTCCCTCTCCCTGGTGGCCATCTATATAAGTGGCATGTACTACGCCTTCTGGTGCCACACGGTAATAACAATCACACATCCGTCCGCCCAGCTATATCTCAACTAACTGTACTTTGTTGTACCTGCAGTTCCTGCGTACCCTGTACTCCACCATTGCGCTGGGCATGTTCGGCCTGGCGATCGCCGTGCAGATACCCCAGCTGAACGTGTCCATGAATGGGAAGGTGGCCGTGCTGCTCCTGTGGTCCGCCTACGGAATCCTGCCGCTGGGCCACTGGGCTGTGGCCATGGGCGGGCTGGAGAACGAGCTGGTTGGGCTGATGGTGCCGCGGATCGTGGTCATGTATCTGCTCTGCCTGGTGGCATTTGTGTTCTACGCGGCCAAAATACCCGAACGCTGGCTCACCGGCAAGGTGGACTTCGTGGGCCACTCCCACAACTGGTGGCATCTGATCATTGTCGCCGCCTTTTACCACTGGCACAACACGGGCCTCGTCTATGCCGAATATCGTCTCAACAACGGATGCAGCGTCCCGGTTCTGTCCTGAGCTCCGGCTGCGAGTCTATTGTAAATAGTTTAGATGCACTAAGGTTTAACTAATATTTAGTTATAGCTGTTGAGACATATTGTTAATTTATACAAACATACACACTCAAACACACGCACAGGCAGAAGCGTGTGTACTTAGGGTTTCCTTTAGTCTATTTACTGCGCTGATGGAGTGAATTTCGAAGATGGTTTATTATAAATTGCCATGAAGAATCATGAATCTGGTTGAAACTATTTTATACACACATACAATTTGTTAATGCAAATATATTAAAGTACAAAAATTGTACAATTATGTTTTCTCCTCTTACGATTGAAAGAGGTTTACTGTTTACAAGGCGTAAATTTTAAGACCAAATCATTTTGGAATGTTTTCATTTCCTTCCAATTGAATTTTTGTTTTTAATGATATCCATTTTTTTTGTTAGCCAGGTCGCACACCGTTTCCCACAAAAATCTTGTTTGCTGAATAGCACTGTCAAAAGGTTTGTAACTATACTTTCATTTAACGAAACGATTTCATTCATTTATTTTACAGTTAAAATAATACCTACACTGTTATATGCATACACTTAACGAAACAAACTAGGTTTGTATATTTGCTAAGTCATGTCAACATCTCGGCAGTATGACAGTAATTGGTCACAAGTTCTTTTATGAAGTTTTCTTCGTTGAATTATGTTAATTTAAATTTTGCGTTACAATAGATTTGTGACTCTACTATAAATTCACTACATAGCTGCACTGTTGTACTGCATTCTCACTTAACGAAGCGAATATGGTGTGCGTATTTGCTAAGGTCACGTGCTCGCCAGTAATTGTTTCTTCGTTGAATTATGTTAATTAGAATTTCGTAATTTAAACTTTTGATGTCGTGAAATATAAATGAAAATTGTAACTGATTTGCTCAACAGAGACTTAGTGCAGCACGTTAACCCTTACCTAGGTGGGGCAAGTGCGAATATCCAACACTTTTGGAGGCATCGAAGGAGGCGCGCATCGCACAAATTACATTAAAAATGCAAATATTCATAACTAAATTCATGACATGTCGCCGCCGCATCTCTTGTGAAGCACTGCGTAATATTGTTGTTGTTGCCAAACAAGATGGCGCCTGGCAAATGGGCGCCCAGTTGTTGAGTGAGGGAAGCGTAGGTGATGGGGAAAGGGGGGAGGCAACCCCATAAAGACTTGAGTTAATTATTCATGGAATGTCGTTGCCAGCAGTTCAGCAACAACATGAACAACAACAGCAACAGCAACAGCAAGAACAATAAGAACAACAATAACAACAACAACAACATGGGGCAAGTGAAGCACTGTGGGCGCTCTGAAGCAGTAGCGACCCTTTTTAATATTTATGAACACAACCGATTCTCTAATTATAATTAGGAATTGAAAAGTTAGCACAAAAGGACAACAACAACAACAACAACAATAGCAGCAGCAGCAGCAGCAACAAGGACAACAAAGCAGAAAGCGTGAGGCACGCAACAAAAGTTTGTGTGCACTGAATCATAATTAAAGGGGTGTGTGGGTGTGCTTTTGGCTGGTGGCTGTACGTGAGAGGGGGTGGGGGAGCGCGTCCTGTTGGGGGTTGCCGTTTTGTTATTGCTCATGGCAACAACAACAAGAAGAAGAGAAGCAACAAAATGGCGCAGCGAATGCCATTTTAATGGGCGGCACTTCAGATTTTTTGCCAAAGGCTTAAAGATTTATTTGTTATTGAGATTTACTTTGTTATTGATCTAACGGAATTCCGTATATGTAATTAACTTCTATTTTTCTTTTTATCTAGGATGTATTCTTTAAAAATTTATATTTTACACTTGCTTGTTACATATGATAAAAACAGAGAGAGAGAGAGAGAGAAAGACAGAGAGAGAGAAAGAGAGAGAGAGAGAGACAGACAAAGAAAGACAGAGAAGGAGAGAGAAAGAAAATAAGAAAAAGAACGAGAAATAATGAGAAAGAGAAAGGCAGAGGGAGAGAGAAAGAGAGCGACAGAGAGATAGAGACATTGAGAGAGAAAGACAGAGAGAGAGAAAGAGAGAGAGAGAGAGAGAGAGACAGACAAAGAAAGACAGAGAAGGAGAGAGAAAGAAAATGAGAAAAAGAACGAGAAATAATGAGAAAGAGAAAGGCAGAGGGAGAGAGAAAGAGAGCGACAGAGAGATAGAGACATTGAGAGATTCAGAAAGAGAGGTAGAGACGGAGTTAGGGAAAGAGATGGATACATAGAGAAAAACAGAAAGCGAAAGAGAGAGAGGGGGAGAGAATGAAAGAGACAGGCAAAGGGAAAGAGAGAGAGAGGGAGAGAGAGAGACAGAGAGAAATAAACACGGAGAGAGGGAGAAAGCGAGAGAGAGTACTGAGAGAAATATATCTCAAAGCTTATCCGCTTTCTAATCAAATTTAACTCGTACATTTATCTAGTAATACGAGATTGATATGGTTTAATTCTAAGATAAACATATATGTACATATCTTGTATCTTTTTTAGTTTTTATTAATATAATATAATATAAGATAAATGATATATGATATGTTGTAGCGCACGGCTTATTCGTACAGAAGATAAAACACAGTCAGCTGCTGTAAAGACTTCATTATGGGGAACTTGCCTCCTTGCAACGCTTGGGGCACGTTCGACTTCAGTCAGGCGTAGTTCCAGACTCAGATACGCTTTTTTTCATTCAGTATAGCTGCATTATAATATTTATTTACTCCTTAAAGCGTGCTCTAGGATAACAAATACGAACCAGCCCGAGGAGAAGGTAGAAATTTGAATATGGAATATGGGCGCTGCCCAGCTTCCGCTGTCTGTTTGGCAGCTCGTTAATCCCGGGCTTGGGCGAAGAAGTGGCACGGGGCATCCACTTTCACATCTAATTACGTTGCATGCAGCGCGGCAACAACTCAGTGACGTAATGAGGCAGCTCACGGGGCAATTTGCTTGCCGACATGCCTCAATTGAGAATCAAAATTGAAAACGAGGGAAAACAAAGAGAAAAACTGTTCAATTTTGATCATATTTTGGTTGAAACAATTGAGCGACACGCGTTGCCTGCCAGCGCGTGAAATTGCCCCCAATTAAGTGGCAGCCAGCTAACACTTGCAACTTGTGGCACAACCTGCCAGCAACTCCAGCTCCAGCTTCAACTCAAGTGCAATTGTTGGCGCAGTTCTTTTTCTTCTTATTTTCTATTTTTTTTTTTTTTTTTTGTAGATTACGATAGACAGATGCCCGTCTCTATAAATAGCGGCCGTTCGGACTGACTGACTGACAGTTAAGCAAATGAACCCATAAGTCAAATCGAACAGCCGCTCGGCTGCAACTGCGACGGCGACTGCGGCGGCGACTGCGACGGCGACGGCGACGGCGACTGCTGCTGTTTTTTAGGGCTTAAGTGGGCTTAGGCGGAGCGACAAATGGCGCGACGTTGTCGGCGCTGGAGCAGTTTTTCGTTGCAACATGCAACATGCAGCATGTAGCATGCACACGGGCTTAACTAGGCTTAACTCGCGCTGCTGTTGCAACTATTTTGGGAAACATTCTGTTGCACCGCGCTGCTGCAGTTCATAATTTGACTTTGTCGCTGCATTTTATGCGCTTTTAATTGGTTTTTCCTCGACTCAAACTGCGCCTCAAGCAGCGCGATGGAGGGGCTGGAAGAGAGGGGTGTGGGGGATGGGGGATGGGGGGTTGGGGGGTTGGGGTGTCTATCTGTGATTCTTTTCACTTTCATTCGGTTGCGCCATTAAGTTAATGTCCTTGCCACTGGCTCGGAAATTAAAGTGCTTTCTTAACATTTACATAGGACATTTAGCAAACATATGGCTGGCAAGTAACTTCATTTATTTTGTGCCTGCCACGGCGTGTCGGTTGGGGCAGGGTGCAGGCCAAAATGCTCCGCCAGTTGCCAGTTGCCGGTTGCCAGTTGCCAGTTGCCAGTTGCCAGTTGTCGGTTGCCAGTTGTCGGTTGTCGGTTGAGCGCAATATCCATAAAATGCGCAGATAACCATAAGTCCTGTTTAAGACCCCTGTTTTTGGACCCAAGGGGAGGGGGAGGGGGAGGGGGTTGTGTAACAGCGGGGTTACGTATGTGGCTGGGTGCGTGTGGCAAGTGCGTTCATTCTGCAGGACATTGTCGCAGCATTCTCGCTTTTGTTGCGTCATCTACATAACAATAAAATAAAAGGGCCCGCTCTTTTTTTTTTCCTTTTTTGTTTTTTTTTTTTTGGTTGCCTGTTTTGCGTCTGGCAAACATTAACCTAATTTTATATACATTTAATTTTATTTTATTTAATTTTAACACACATACATAAGCACAGCCTCCGCGTGTGTGTGTGTGAGCTTCCACAATAACTTCTTCTATTACAACCAAATTTTAAGTCTAATCAAATTTTGGCCGACTTCTCTTTTTGGATTCTTCTACCAAACCGCAACAGTAAAAAAAAATATTATACCCTATAAAAAAGAGTTATGCGTTCAGATAAAGGTTCATAATTAAGAGGAATTTGCTGGAGCTTAAACTAAAAAAAGTTATATGAACTAGTTTACATAATCTGTATTAATCTGTGATTTATTGATTTGCTTGAATGATTGAATATTGATAGTTGATTGATAGTTGATCAATTCACAGGTTGGAAAGTTATTTCCCTTATGAAAGTGTAGAATAAAATCTTACTTCATTTTTTATACACTAACTGCTTGAAGCATCTTACTCAAAGCTTATCAATATATTTATATCTTATATATATTTTATATATAAAAATGTATATATCTTGCATAACTCTTTGTAAAATTTCCCACTTAACTACCAACCAATATTTTTTGTCGTATTTAAGCAAACAATAAGAACTTTCCTTTTTTTTTTTTTAATCAAATTTGAAATTATGGAGATGATTATTATATTGTTGCAGATGATAATGATGACACTGAAAAAAAATCCATTCATATATTTAAGAATTTAGATTGGGTTTATTTAAGATTTTATAAGAATTTTTATTAATTTTTACAGAAAGAAGTTGCACAACACCTGCGAGACAATCTATGTATGTGTGTGTATAGGAGTTTATATGCATGCATGTGTATTATATTTATGTATATGTATGTAGGTGTCCGTTTCTGTATGTTTATCTATGGTTTTGTATATATGTATATATGTATGTATGTATGTATCTGTAGGTATATATATGTGTATATGTATGTACATATATATGTGAATAAGTATAAGATATAAAATCGAATGAGATGCACGGCACGATCTTAAACCAACCTTCTAGTCCGGCTTACTCTGATTACCTCTTATTCACAGTCTGCGCTTTAAAGCACTTTTCTTATGCTGCCTTCCAATCGAAGTCCTGTCCATTTAATGGAATCCAGCTTTAGATGAAAGCCGTTATTAGAGGCATGACATGTAATACTTCACTCTAAAGAGTGGAAAAAAAAACTGTTGTCAAGTACATTTGCACGTCACAACGAGAATGAGAAATAGAATGTGAGTGTGCGTGCGTGTGTGTGTGTGTGTGCGAGTGTGAATGTGTGTGTGAATGCGAGTAACTGTGACCAGTCATAAAAAAAACAGCTTTTCCGACGATTTGTTGTGCGGCAGTGGCAGTGGCAGTCGCTGGGTCCAACTTTTGCAGTGGCACATTCTCAGTGTGTAACGGCTTTTCAGTTGCCACACTCGATCCTGCCTCTTGCCCCTTGCCCCTCAGCTCTTACCCGTTGCTCCTGCTGCTGCGCCCTCTAGACAATTTGTGCGATGCTCGTGCGCATATTTCATAACTTTTCCCATAAGCTGCCCCAAGATAAATGTGCACAAAATCTACACACAAATCGAAAGCTGCACAAAAAACTGCAAAACAAAACATGCCACAAACAACAATAACAACAACAGCAACAACATTGTTGTAACCAATTTAGAAGCGATTTTTGAATAACTCGAGTTGCGAGAACAAGATTTATACAGCAAATGTGTTAAGTTGTACATCATTTGATGGAGTTACGAGCCGAGTTGCCCAAACACACATCTACCATTATCCCCCAACCTACCCCTCCCCCTCCCCCACACCGCTAGAGTGTAAAAGTTTGCTTTTATTTATGGCAATTGGATTCTTGAGGCTCTGACATTGTGTGTGGGGAAATTAGAGCGCCATTTCGCTGCCCGAAAAGAAAATTCAAAGCAAGGTCTCCCTTTTTTTTTTATGCATAGGTTGAATTTTCAATTGTGAAAAACATTCGCTGGTCAGTTTTCAGTCTGCTTCTTTTATTGTTTCCTCTCGGACGGCACATAATACCCGGCTATATGATGAATTTGCATCTAAATCGAATGATGCTGATTTTATGTGACTCGCTCGAGGGGGTGCGGAATGGGGGTGGGGGGAGAATCACATTAAAAGGAGTAGGAAAATGTCTCAAGGCATTTTCCATTTGCATAATAAGCTCGCACTGGACTCAAAAGCTCTGCGGCCAGCTTAGTAGCACAGTTCTTATATCCGTTATCCTTTATCCTTTATCCTTTATCCTTCAGCCTTCATCCTTCATCCTTTATTCGTTATGCAATGTATTCATTTCTTTCACTAGTTTTCCATACAAGTGAAAGCGCATAAAGCATCTGTTTAATGCATTTCCGCTTGCATTTGTATGCCTTTAATTTTGTATACCTCGAGTACCGTTATGTTATATACCAATAAGCAATATACCCCAATGTAATGTATCCCAAATAGCCAGAAAATTTAAGACGAACACTCTAAAAATTCCCCCAAAATTTTGTTTATAAACCTGATATAATTCGTACATACATATAGAATATGTGTTTCATATTTTAGTTTAAGCAGAAGTTAGAAGATGGTAAAAAAATAACAATATTTTTAGGATAAAAGCCATTTAATTAATAAATTATTTACTTTAGGAATACATTAAAATCAACTCTCTTAATATTTTTTAATTGATGTAATTCGATCTATTTGAGTGTCATATACATATATAGATCATCACATAAAGATAAGTTTTTAAAATACAATCTAACAATATTTGAAATAATTATTTTATATTCAAAAATGGGCATAATTAAAAAATCCTTGAGAAAAAGAAGAGAATAAATAAGTGTAATTTTTGCCGTGATTCTCATATTTCTCTAAAAAAAAAAGAGCTGCAATTATTAAAAAAATTAATAATTAATTCTAGAATCTATTAAACTGTGGAAGTGGAAAAAATAGGATGTAATAATATTGGCAAAAAATAACCTTATATATTCTTGATTAAGATCTTCGATTGGCACCAGTCTGTCTGTCAGGCTTTACTTCCGTTAATCCGTCCGTCTTTTTATCTGGTATATATAGTCTATTATAATCGAAACAGAAGATCCGCACATTTTTCATTTCAGATTTCAGACTGTCTTTGAATAACTAATAAGGAATGCTTAAGTATATCAGAAAAGTAAGAATGTCATTTGTTGTAAGGCTAGTCCAAAGTTTAAGTTTTATTTAGGTTGCTTGGACTTTTGTTCATTGCGTTGCAGTTGCAGTTGGAGTTGCAGTTGAAGTTGCAGTTGCACATGCATGAGTAATTCTCATTTATTTAAGTAGAGTATTTGCAGTTGGTTGCCTGCGCTGTGCTGATTGTGCCGCTTAACAATTTTTTTTTATTGCTGCACTGACCAGGAGTGGGACTGGGACTTGGAGCTGGTCAGGATTCAGGATTCAACTGCATGTCCAGCTGCAATCTACGAGTAACTTTTACATTTAAATTTTCATTAAGTATTCTGCATACGCATAAATAAACTTGAACGTGCTCGAAAGCACAGTAAATGCAACACCCACACACACACACACACACACACACACACACACACACACACACACACACACATAGCAAAAACTGACATAACAATCCCTTTGTTGTGCCACGCCCCACACGGCCGAAAGGGCTTTTGTGCATGCGGCGCACATGCAGATTTTTGGAGCCCAAACAAAAACATGAGAAGTTGCAAAAATAAATTTATATTATGTTCATAAATTCATAGAGCCCAGTCCCAGAGCCAGAACCGGAGCCGGAGCCGGAGCTGGAGTCGGAGTCAGGACTGGGCACATGCACTTGGACATATTTTTGGGGTACGGCTATTACAGCAATCTGCACACACAATGGGCACAATTCAGTGCTTCTCGCTCTCCTCCTTCCCCTCTCCCTTTCTGTATGTGAGTGTGTGTGTGAGTTTTTGATATGCAAATTTCAACAATGCGGCGCCCAGTTCGCGTACCAAAAATAACAGCCAATCAACTGTGCCGCACACACACACACACACACACTCACACACACACACATAACTCTGGGCAATCCTTTCAACATGTTGGCCCTGGCCAGCGTGGGCCATTAAAAGGCCGAGGCACAGGTATTGGACTGCGGCTTGTTTGCTGTTTGCTGGTCCGCAGCGACATGGACAACGACAACGACAACGACAACGACACCAACAACGACAATGGCAATGACAACGCCGTAGAGGAGGCTGCCCGTCGATGCTTGTCCGGATGCTGTCGACAATGTCGCTTCAAAAATATTGCAGCCGCAGCACATTTCATGTTCTCCTTGCTCCTTGTTGTTGCTATTGTAGTTGTTGTAGTTGTTGTTGTCGTTGGTGCTGGACTGCGTGCATTTATAAATTATGCTCAACATGTAAAATGCCATTTTGAATATGAAATTTGATGCCATTTTAAGCCCTATGCCTGTGCGGTCCTTTTACCTGTCCTCCGCTCTCTGTTGCCCTTTGTTGGCTTGAACGCATATTTCATTTGGCCAACAGTAGCAGCAGCAGCAGCAGCAGCAGCAGAGCCTCGACTCATATTTTAATTACTTGCTAAACGCAGTGCATATTTTTTTTTATTTTCATTTAGACCAAAAACATATTTTTCGTCATCAATTTTGCAGCCGTGCGACGCATTTGTCCTCATTTGTGGCTAACACCGAGGCTGCATTAGCCGCCGTTGCAGCTGGCAATTTGGCCTATTCGGCAATCTGCAACTTAGCAAAAATAGCAAAAAAAAAAAAAAAAAAATAATAAAGAGAAGCAATATATATGTATACGGAAAAAAAGGTCAAAAAATCAATCGGCCACGCAACTAATTCATTTAAATCTAACAAAATCTGAGAAAATCCCTGGCAACGACCTTCGGGATTTTGAGATTTTACGAATGTCAACCGAACGCAACCAAAGTAGCTCAGCGGCAGTGGCAGCGGGACAGATCAGGCAGCGGGCAGGGGGTGGGGGAGAGTTGAAGAGAGAGAAACAGAGAGAGAGAGAGAGAGAGGAGATGTGTGTGTTGGGGGGCGCTGGTCTGGGCCCTGTTAAGCTGAGCAAGCAAATCACCGGGCACCCCGGCAATGTTGGCGGCAACCCATGTGAGCTTTGGCTAAAATAGTTGGCAACAGCACATTAAACAGTGACACACACACACACACACGTACACACATTTTTGGGTGCGAGTGTGCGTGCGAGAGAAAATGAGGCAACAGCAAAAGTCGCAGAACTTTAGCAATTTGAAGCTAATATGTTGACAATCTCTACGTACGTTGCCGTCGCTGCTGCACAGTGGCGCCATCTATGGTTATGTGTACTTAAGTCAGTGGACAAACTCATGCGACAGACAAACGGCGGGGTGGGGGGTGGCTCTAGGGTTCGTTCTTCGCAGCGGACGTCGGAGCTGCGCCCTAATGATGAGCAAATCTGACTAAACATCCTTCTATATGCATATATCGAGTCTTAAGGAAAAATGTGAGTTAGACGGAATTTGTTAAGGTTTGATTGGATTAATAACTTGTTTAGACAATTTTTGAAGGTTACAGACTAATTGGAATAAGTAAATAAGATAATATCAATCGGATTTACACTAACAGTAATTTGCTTTGCTAAGGCTTGGTGGAAAGTGTTGTTGATCTTATTTTGGGCTCAATAAATACATTATATATATGCTATTGTTATTGTTATTGATCTTACTTAACTTAGTTTGAGCTCAACATATGTATAATAAAGGTTGTAAGGGTTAGAGATGAATTTTAATACTTTTTGAAAGTCCGAAGCATCGATTGCATTACCTAATATTGGCATCAGTCAGAGTGTTGGAGTAGAAGTATTTTTTAGCTTATTAATAAATATAGTAAATTCTTCTATTTGAAGATTAAAACAATCAGAACGCAGTCGGGAGTTAAGAATATTTATTTTCATTCTGAATTTTACTTTTGAAGTTTCCTCGGTATATTTGATATTAAGCATGATATTAAATTGTCACATATTTATATTATTACAATCAAGGGAAAGACTTTTCTGCTTTAACTCACCGATATGTATATTCTATATATGCTTTGCGATCGTGATTTTGCACGTGAATTTTTCGCTCTTCTCTGTTGACTATTTGGAATGTTTTAATAACAAATTCCAGTTGGGTTTCAGAGCTCGTTTGTGCACATACATGAGCTACAACAAGGAACTCGTGTACTCGTAAAAAGTGGATTTTACTGCTTAACTTTGCCACAACAACAACAACAACAACAAGAGATGAAGCAAATGGAAAACGCACACAGTAGTTGTTTTTGTGCATAAATAAAATAAAATAAAATGCAATTTTTCCATTGTATTTTCCCTGTGGCAGTCGCAGTCACTGCTGCCGCTGCTTCTGCTGCTACCGCTGCTGCTGCTGTTGCTGCTGCTGATGTTGCAGTTGCAGTTGCACAAATCCCTTGCACAAAAGTCAGCAATCAAAGCAGATTAAAATATGATTTGACAGCTACGAGCTATGAGAAATGTAAATATACATGCATGTAAATGCTGCACACACACACACACACGTATATATATATTTGTATTCATTCATATTTGTATTCATATATTCGCATCTGCGGCATGTCCCTTGCAAGTGGCGCCACACTTTTTGCCTCGCTGCCCGATTTCATTTTGGCATTTCGATATTGTTTCCATATTTAACTAGAGCCCCGTCGCTTCATATCTTCCGCCGTAAGCCTTCAATTGATGCGTGCATTGCATTTTTATCAAAGCCAGCTCCACAGAAGGGGTGGGGTGGGGGAGAGCTGGGGGGTGGCCTATTAAAAATTTAAATCAATTTTCAATATGGATTTCGTATAACTGGTATCTCCTATATGCCCAATGGCATCTGCCGGATCGCAATCCGACATTTTCCTGACACTTTTCGTTGATATTCAATATATATTTTTGTCTTTTTTATTTATTTTTTTTTTTTGTTGTTTTTTAATTTTTTGTTATATTTTATTTATTGCCTTTGTTTTATCGCAATGGCTGTCAGCTCTGTTTTTCGCAATGCGTTTATCTTGGAAATGTATTGCAATTGAAAAATGCTTTTTCTATATTTATTGGATTCGCTCCTAACATATGATATATACGGGTATACGAGTATACGGGTATACGAGTATGCCCATTACGACTAGTTGGGCGCTGATCCTGGCTGGTGTTCTGTTCCATGGCCCCGGCTTTGCGTTGCCCATTTGCGCAATTAACAGTTAATAAGCGCAGCCTTTGGCCAATTGCCGGCATTCACAGTTAGCCAGTGGCTAGCTGACCCCAAAGCAGATTTGCTGCAATTAGCTGCGCCACAGCCGGTTGCAAGCTGTGTGAGTGGAAGGGGAACGGTCTAAGCCCCCAAATGAACGCCACAATAATTAAATTATCATTAACGGCAGTTTAACGGGGAGCTAGCTTTTAATGTGAACTGAAGAGATTGAAAAAGAATTACATAACCATATAACTACATAACATCTACTTATTAGTTATCATACATATATCACAAAATAATATAAAACTGATCTTGATGTTTCTTCTAAATGTAGAAAAATTCAGATTGAAGAGCATAAGTAAGAATTACAATATATAATATATAACTAGATAATATATAGTTCATATTAATATATAGTTCATAGTTATTACTGCACTTAATCCTTATTATAATATAATATTGATCTTTGGTTTTCTTTACAAAGCGAACCAATTTATGCAGATAGTCAGGATTGAAAAAGAATTACAACACTCTCGTACATAAAATACATATAAAATATAATGAATAGTTATTTTCATAGATATATCACACAATAATATAAAATTAATCTTGACTATCAACATAATATGCTTGGAACTACAAAACTATAAAATTAACAACAAGGAATATAACAACCATAATTTCGGTCTAGTTTCATTATTTTAAGTAACATTAAATTTCATAATATTAAAAAATATAAAACATTTTTAAAAACATTAAGGAATTTATTTACAAAATTTAACAAAAAATATATGGGTTTTATGTTAGGCGTTTAATAGATAATGAAGAACTTAAGTTTATTTTTGACAGATTGATAGAGTTCTGCTTTTAATCGCAATCATAATTGATTATGTTACTTATGTTAATAATATAAATTACCAAGACAATTACTTATATGTTATCCAATAATTGTGTGTGCGAATACCTTTTCCATCACTGTGCACACTTAATCTCTGTTTGACCATCACATCGAGGCAAAACCATGCCATGCAGATTTATAAACTTTCAGCTAATTTTAAACCAGAAACCGTCGCTAAATGAGCTCAACTGTACCTCACGCGCATAAGTGAGGTTATGTGTGGATGCAAGTGAGGTTATGTGCGCTTTGCAAATCCATGCTCAAGGGGGGGAGGGGGCAAAGGTGGTGCAAATGCTTAAATTCTCATTAGGCGCATTAGTAGCGCTGACCAACCGATGGCCGGACACCTGCCACAAACCGCGCCTAAATTCAATAATAATAATTGATTGCTTATTACAAATACAACAACAACAACAACAACAACAACAACAATGGAACATTGCATATGTGACTCAAATTTATACGTTCCGGTTTTTCGGGTATGGGAAATTCTCCACATTTCGGGCATTTGCTAATATTTACGCATTAGTTATTTGCAGGTGGTAAATGGAGAGAGGGGTGTAGGTTAAGGGTTGGAGGGTAGGGGCTGCACATGCATAAGCAGACATAAGTCCAGCTGTAATTGGCAAATGCAGCTGGCATGGAGACTGAACACTGAACAATGAATTGAAAGTTGGGCAACATTAAATTTTCATATTTTCATTTTGGTTTTGTGCACACAAATTTTAATTATTTACTTCATAATTATGCGAAATCACGAATTACATTAAAATCACTTTGTAATGTTGATTTGGTTTCCATTCGCTGCTTATTTCTATTTTTGCCATTGCACACTTTGCTAAGCGCTTCGAATTTATGATTTCCCACCTAATCACACCTTGTTAAGTGGGTTAGCCCATAACATTGCTCGGCCAGGTGTAACAGAGTTCAGCTTAATTATTCACGTGTGCGTTGATTAGCTCTCAGTTAGATCAATTTCGTTGATTACTTAAACATCTCTGCTTTATCTTAAGTATTTGTATACAAACATTTATTTAATTGGGTATCAATTGTCAGACTCGTTAGACGACGAAACATTCCTTATAGCAAATGTTATGTAATGCAAATGTAGCTGGCTTCATAGATAAAAACATCGAACTTTAAACATCTCTGCTTTATCTTAAGTATTTGTATACAAGCATTTATTTAATTGGGTATCAATTGTCAGACTCGTTAGACGACGAAACATTCCTTATAGCAAATGTTATGTAATGCAAATTTAGATAAAAATCATAGATAAAAATCTGTCTGTAAACTGGTTCGAATCCCAGGCTTGAAATTGGATGTCGTGTATCACCACAGCCCAAGGCATCAGTTAAAATTTTTGACAAATGGGTTGATAGTTTTTAAATTATATCCTATTCATTATATAAGGAAATAAGTCATACATTATTTTTAAATTGTCAACTTTAAATCAAACTAATGGCAATTCTGTTTAAAAGCGATTATTGGAACTTAAACAATTTTATTTGATAAGTGTAATAGGTTTTTTTGTAGTATTTTTAGCATATAAAATTGGGAATTCTTTTAAAGCAAGTAAACTTCAGACGGGTAGGCACGACTATTAAATACACCTCGTCGTGCTGGTATGCTAAACACTCTAGTTTATATCCAGCATATTTTCCAAAAACTACTCGAAATAGGGGCATGCATTAATTATTCGAGCTTCTGTCTGAAATCTTCCAAATACATGATTAAATAATTTTTATAATCAATTTATTCATATAGTCTGATCTTATTGAAGTTGCGGGTGTAAGAATAAATTCTTCTATGCTTAAAATGAGTAAAAATTTGAATTGGAACAATTTACTTTAGAAAAACGAGGTAGAATATTAAAACAATAGTAAAAACAGTATAAACCAACAGTAAATAGTTGTTATTGGCAGAGTTGTCAATATTAGGTATTGTCCTACCGGCTTGACATTGTATTGTTCAACACTTTTTCGACAGCTTTACTACAAATTGAAAAATAGAAATGATTCAGTAGCCATTCCAGCCAAACTACAGCAAGTATCCCCATAGAAGAGTTTGGTTCTGAAACAGTTGCGAATACTTCACGCACAGCTGGCATTATGTTGGAATTCCTATTGGTCTGTTTGGTGCTGATGGGTCAACTGGTGATGCCCGTGCTGGGGCAGAACGTGAACTGCAGTGAGCCAAGCGTCGAGGCGTCGCTGAAATCCTGCAGCAAGCTCAGCCCCAACGGATGCTGCCCCAAGGGCTGCTTGCGGATCAAAGTGGGCAAGTGTGTCGCGGAGGATTGCGTTGGCAGCTGGAATGGCTGGTTGCAGCGACCAGTGACCATGTCCTGTTACTTTCACTGGTTCCTGCTGATCTTCGCCGGCATCGTGCTGACCCTGGTGGGAGTCGTTGTGGTCCTGAATCTATTATTCGAGGTGCGAGTGTGTCTGCGTAAGCGTCGCGTCGGCAGATATGTGCTCGTCAGTCCCAGGAGCAGCCCAAGCAGCAGCGTCGTATAGAATCGGTGAACGGATCTTAAGTGGCTGAGAGCCTGAGAGGCTGAGAGGCAACGAGGCGGCATCAATCCAGATGTTAATGCACATGCGTGTGGCATAAAAACTGTGCGGGATTTGGCATAATCTACAATACATTAGCGCTAGCTTTGCTCTGGCTTTCAATTCAATTCGTTGGGTATCTCAACGGAATCCATGTAAATTACGATTTGGCACCTTGCTGCCATACACACGCACTCACACACATACACAGATACACACACACACCCACACCCACACACACCCACACACACGCAAGCAGAGACACTGAGAAAGATGCCAAAGTCTCAGAATCCCATTACATAGTAGTTAAAACCTGATTAGGAAATACTTGCGGCTGCTTCCAGCTCTGCCACACGCTTGGTTAAAAAGAAATAACAATAAAGGGGGCACATATGAAATGGCTACTTACGTTCGCAAGGGGGGGGGGGTGGTCCTGGCCCATTCTTGGGTGACAACACAAACGTGGCCCAAAAACCAAAAAGAATTTCGCAACAACTCAAAGTCAAAGGTGCAATAACCCAGAGGCACATAAAAGCAAATGGCTGCGGGCTGTTTCTATATACATATACCCTGTATATATGTACGTAGGACTGCATGTGTATATGAATATGTATGTGCGATGGTGTATGTAATGCTGCTATTGCGGTAAAGATAACACACTCGCACACACACACATACACACACAGAATGGGACGCAGTCAGCCATGCAGCCAAAGCCAAACCGCGCAGAAAATGAAATGGAAAATATTGCCACGAGAAGCAGCGAAATAAAAAAGAAATAAACGAGCCAAAAAGGAAAAGCTCCGCCAAAAGGTTTGTTGTGTCAGTATGTGTGTATTCGTGTGTGTGTGTGTGTGTGTGTGTGTATGTGTGTGTGAGTGCCGGGTAGCAGATTTAGAGGTTGCTTATGTGTGATTTAGTGTAGCACGCGCGAATATGGCGGCGATAATTCTTTAAAAATTGGAAATTGTTTTCCAATCGATTTCGCATTTAGCCAAAAAGTACTCGGCACACACACACACACGCACTCACACACCAATACATGCACACACCAACAAGCAGACAAGCGGAAAATGTCTTCCACAGTATTTCCCCTTCTGTGCGTGTGTGTGTATGAGTTTAGTTTTCGCAAAACATTTTATAAAAATGTACAATGTGTAAAAAAAAAGTAGAAAAAAATGGAAACATATTTTGTTATTTTTCACCTGGTTGCAGCTTTGAAAAGGATTTTGTAGCCGAAATCATGGATTTGGATTTTAGCTTTTGTTTAGTTTTAGGTGGAAGGTGAAAAGCGAATGTTTCTTCTCTTTTTTTTCCAAACGGAAAATGATGAAGATAAAACGCAAAAAGGAAAAGGTCAAGGGAGCAATCGTTAAACTCTTTAGAATATATAATGGAATAAACAAGTTAAACATAGCTTAGGAAGTCAATTAATAAATGTTTGGATTTAATAGATATATAAATGTGGAAGAGATATTGACGAATTAGCAGAGTTCGAGAGTTCGATGAATATTTTTTTATTTGCTATGAATACAAAATCTTATAGATTAGAGATATATGTAAGATACGATTGTACCTATAAATATATTATATACACATCGAATTGTATAGCATATATGATGATTATATACAATGATTGCAATACAGCATTCCAATCAAGTTATTTAGGGGTCTCACGGCTTGTAACAATCTCTCTATCCAATTTACATTCCCAGCGCTCGTTCATTCAAGTTTATATAAAAACGATTTTCCTCGCCGTATTGGGAGTGGAAAAACCAGCATAGTGCGGCTCATTCTGTGTGGTGTGCAATGACTACAACGGGCAACAAAAGGTTAGATACGCACACACACACACACACACACACACACACACACACACACACACACACACCTTACTCACACTCACAGCGAGGGGGCGTGTTTCGGTTTTAGTAAAGAAGAAGTGGTTGGGGGCAAATGGGGGAGGGGGAAAACAAAGTACTGTCAGGGCAGCGGGCACGCAGCTCTGGAGTGGGCGAGTCGTGACATATTTTATTTGCACAATGACAATGCGAGTTACTCGGCAGACGGCAACGACAACGACAACGACAACGCCGACGACTACACACCCGCCATTACGCAAACACACCCCAACACACACACACACACACACAGATACAGAGAGAGAGAGAGAAAGAGCGGCACACATAGCTAGAGCTAGATCTGTATAAATTGGCTGGCAGTGGAAAAGGGGGGAAAAGTGGCGTACAAAGTAGTAAAATAAGTGCAAAGGATAATGCGAATTGAAATGAGAAAACCCGGAATAATCATTGGCTCCACACTCAGCATGCAGCAGTCGAGGGCTGGGGGCGTGGCAGCAGTGGGTTGGGGGCTGTTGTTTCAGATGCCAGACGCTAGATGAGTAGACTGTATGCCATTCTTGAATGATTTTTATTTATGCCTTTTAAGTAAATTAAAATTTACTCATTTTGTGTTTAGTATTGTTGTTGTCGTTGTTGTTGTTATTGTTGTTATTGTTGTTGTTGTTATTGTTGCTGTTGTTGTTGCCTTCAAATCGTCGCACATGACAATATTGTCAATTTTATTCTGCACAGCCATTTTTATTGCAATTCCTTGACTTAGTCCTGCCTTAGCATTTGCCTCAACTCGTAAAATATTTTTATGTATTTTTTATTTACCCAACGCTCTGCTCCCATGCATGACCTCAATATAGGAGCTGGCCAAGTGGCCCCGCTGCCAGCCAATGCAATTGCTCCCCGCCTCCTACTGCTGCCTGTATTCTGGAGCTCAGGCTCCAGCTACATGGTCCCTGCTACTCGTAACATGCTTTTAATGTGCCCCATTTTATTTGCCACAAAACCGACACACGGCACCATTAAAAAGCCATAAGCGCTGAGCCTCAAGCTTCGAGCTGGACTCGCGTTTAGACGTTATTAGAACTGGCCCCACTCTCTGTCTCTTTCTCATCTCTATCGCTCTCTCACTCTCTTTCTCTGTCTCTGTCGCACTCACATTGCTTCCTGCTTGCTCTGGTCATAAATTGTGTGCGCGGCTGCATTTTGATTACAATTTTTATGATTTTTAGGTCAAAATTTGCCAACATAAAATGGCCAAAAGTAAATTTGAAATAAATAAAGCGGACCCCGGCATAGCAAACAACAACAGCAACAAAAACAATAACAATAACAACAACAATAAGCACAACAAAATGGTGTCGTGTTTTATGTGCGCCCCTTTTTGTGCCATAAAAGGCAACATATACGGATATATATAATATATATATATATTATATGTATGTGCTTGGAGACCGGAACGTTGTTGTCCGGTCGGAAATTCTGGGGTCTCCGGCTGGCAGCATTTCAAGTTTTGGTTTATTTATACGGCCAGCATGTTTATAAGTTGCGAATTATTTTGGCTTTTGGCTCATATTTCATTTGCATTTAATGAGCCCTAAAGCATTGCAGCAATGGCTCGTAAAAAGTGTTGCAAATTGAAATTTCAGTTGAGGCAACATTCTAATGACGAAGGCTAAGCAGGTGCCATACATTTAACCAGGCTCTAAGCTGGAGGCCCAAAAACTGTGCGTGGCAAGATAAGAGGGCCAAAAGATTTATTGCCAACGCAATGAGTTAAGAAAGACAAGTACCTAAGGCAAAAATACAACAGCAACAACAGCAACAACAGCAACAACAACAACAACAACAACAACAATAACGACGATGACGATGACGATGACGACTTTCTGTGTATAACACAAAACGAATCAAGCAACAACAGCAAGACCAACAACAATAGGAACAGGAGCAGGAAACCGGAATAATAATGATGAAGCTTTCGCACACTGACAAACTAAATGATGGAGAATGATGCCAACGAGCCAAGTCGAGCCTGAAGCTCCAGCTCCAGCTCCATCTCCAGCTTCAGTTCCATCTGCCTGGTTGTCTGATTGCTCACTGAGCTGGATGTGGGTGGACGAATGAATGGGGTGAGGAGAATGGGGAGGAGGGGATGGGGCACACCGGAATCGGAAGGTTGGCAGGCAAATAATGGCTGACAGCGAATCGTTGCTTTTGTCTGTTGTGCGTGTGTTGTCTAAAGATTATTTCAAGATGGCGCAGCTTTTAAACATGTGCTCACATACACACACACACACACACACACACACACACACACACATTCATATACACATACACATACACATACACATACATATGGACATGCATACATATCCATACTCAATGACACTGGCCTATAATAGCACAATTAATTGTAAGCATTGTGAAACATAGCGTCAATTTTTAAAGTAAATTTAATTGCTTTTCAGTGTTTAATTCTTAAGTATTCCAAAACTTTAAAATTTTTTACATTTGTAGAGAAGTCATCGTATTACCTAATAACAAAAAACTCCTAATCTTGTTATTTTTATTATATAATTACAATTAATACTACTACTACTTCTTCTACTGCTACTATTATTACTATTTTTAGATTACTTCTACTTCTACTTCTGCAACTATTATTGGTACTGCTGTTACTTACTGATACTTATATTAATACAACAGGAACTTACTACTACTAATTCTACTACTAATTCTGCTACTAGTCCTGCCACTCTTATAACTACTACTTCTATTGCTGCTACTACTACTACTACTAATTCTGCTACTAGTACTGCCACTCTTATAACTACTACTTCTATTGCTACTACTACTTCTACTACTACTACTGTTACTACTATTAGTACTTCTAGTTCTACTACTTTTACTACTACTACTACTACTATTACTACTATTAGTACTACTAGTTCTACTACTTTTACTACTACTATTACTACTATTACTACTGCTATTTCTACTACTTCTACTACTTCTACTACTAGTACTACTAGTTCTACTGCTTTTAATACTGCTACTTCTACTACTACTACTACTATTACTACTACTACTATTACTACAACTTCTTCTTCTTCTACACTTCTACTATAGCCACAAATTCAATTGCTAATTCAAATAATATTAAAAAAAGCAAACAAATAACTCGCCTTGTCAAATTTTAATCATTTTTCAAAGTTCATTTATTTATGAATTCCACTTCTCACTTTCAGCTGGTGTCATTAAATTCTCTCAAACGTTGTGCGCTGTAAGTGTGTGTGTGTGTGTGTGCGGGTGTATTTGAGTTGGCATGTTGCTGATTTTAATTGCAGCTCATATATATTGCTGCTTGTGCCAGGCTGAGCGTGATTAACAATAATTAGACTTGGCATTAATTACGCCAAAAAGTTAATTACGCCTTGCCAAAGAATAATGTCATTCATTCATGTTGCCGAGTGTGGCGCCTCCGATAACGGCAACCATTCCCGGCCCTCTGAAGGAGTAGTTGCCAAAACTTGCTCCGTGTTTAGTTTTCGATTCAGCAGAGAGAATCGCAAACACCCCGAAGATTTCACCAGCTGCTCATCTTTCAGTGGCTGCTTATTCAAGCAATTTAATTGCTAATTTTCGTGCATGGCAATTGCAATTGCAATAGCCCACGCTCCATGGCCATGGGGGTGGGAGAAGGGTGGTGGGGCTGCGTCTCTGTGTTGGGGTCAGGGCACTAATAAAGTTCTTAAACAGCAGGCAGGCAACTTATTAACCCTTTGACTTTGGCCTGCAGACACCCACGCGGTCGCAATAAAATCAATCTTATTAAAACATTAACAGCGGGCAGAATGGGAAATGAAATAAATCAAATGGTTGGCCCCCCACCCCTGGGCACCCCCGCACATCTGCATTGAACGACGCTTAACGCGGCGGGGTGTCATTCTTCAGCGGCGTCTCTGCCACAGCCTCCCGCCGCACGCCACTCCTGCCACTTTATTAGCCTGCCTTCAATCAGTGGCAAGTGAGCCGGCAGCCAGCATATGAAATTCAAATTTGATGGCCACCCTCACCCTCAGCCTCAGTCGCAGTCGCAGTCGCAGCCCAGGCCAAGGGCGGCTAACCACCCCCCATGGCTGACAGTGCCATTTGGGCATTTTGCATAGCACAACAACAACAATGAGAGCAACAAAAAGAGCAAGAACAAGAGCCTTGGTGGCATGTCCTTTTATTATTATTTTTATTGTGCGGTGATTTTGTGCCACCCCGAGGCCGAAGCAGGGGTCGCGGGCGTTTGTCATTCATCGGTGGGTTGGTGGGTCGGTGGGTCGGTGGGGTGCATATAAATTCGACATAATTTCATTGTAATGAATAAATTGATGGATGGCACATTCAAGCGGCAGTCCAGGCACCACCTTTCTGCCAAATTAAACACTTGCCAACCGCAAGTCCAACCAGTCTCCGGGGTCCAACTACGGATATCTGTACTTGTACGTAGCCGTGGCCTATTACGGGTTTTCTGCTCTGCATAAATTACAATTTGATTTTTTAATTTGAAATTTTCATAAACGCATTTGTCATTTATTTATAAATCAAATAAAATTTGTAGCTTCGATTTTTTTTCCATAATTTTTATTGTTCTTTTTTGTTTTTTTGGTTTGATTTAATTTCTATAACTAATAATGTTAAGTGTACAATTATTAAATATATTTATATTTTATTTATATAGGTTTCTTTTCTGTTTTCTTGTTACATATTTATTTTGGTTTAAGTAGTTTTCATTCCATTTTGTTCATCTATGTTTGTTGACTTTTCTTTTTATCTCTGGTTGTTTATACGACTAGACAACTCCTTAAAAACTGCTACGGTTTTTGATATATTTTGTTTACAATACATTTTTGACTTGATCTTGATACGTTTTCATTACATATATATATATATATATATATATATATATATTTATCCGTATATATATGTATAATTTGTTAAATATTTGGTATAAGCGCTGCCAAACAAATCTTATATTAAGATATTGGCAAACTTCTATATAGTTTAATCGGCTTTTTAGCTACCGCACAGTGGGCAAAGACTTATTTGTTTTGCTGAACTTTTTTTCTAGTTATTTAGTTCTTTAGTTAAGAGCGAACTACATCTTATAAATTCAGCTTGCTGCTTATAGCTAAATATTTGTATTATATGTACAAAACACTTAATATTCTACATAAGTTTTTTTTTTGTTTTTTTTCTTTTTAATTTTATTTTTTAAATGAACATAATTGGCATTTAATCTCAATGCAGAAATGCAAAATATAAAAAACACACATTTATCAATTTGTAATTAATTTTGTTTGCCTTTCTGACTGCCACTTAATACCCACTAATTAAAACTGCACAAAAACTCGGCTTTTCCTTTTTTTTTTTGCTGTTATTTTTTGTTTTGTTTTTTTTTTTTTTTAATTTTGTTTTATAAATGTAATTATTGTTCTTCAAAAAAGTTGTATTTCATTTGCGTTTGCTGCTTTTTGCGCTATTTGTTTTTTTTTTGTTTTTGTTTTCATCTAAAATTTAATTAAATACGCTTAATGCTAAAATTTTATTTTTTCCGTTTTTTGTTTTGTTTTTGGTTTTTGTTGGTTTACAATAACAAATCGTTTATTATTTATGTTATAAGTAAGTTGATTTAAATATTTTATTTATACATATACATGCATATATATATCTTTGTTTTTTTTTTTGTTTTATTTATTTATTTATACTTAGCAATCGCTCAATCGATGACCTCCTCGTCGACGTCGTCGCCGTTGTCGTTGCCGCTGGAGGCGCCGCCGCCTGCAGCTGCGGCCGCTGACATTAACCGATTGGCGCCTAACGGCGATTTGTTGTTGTCATCGTTGTGGGTCACCGAGCCGCCGCCGCCGCCGCCGTCGTCAGCGCCGGCACCGCCTCCTCCGCCCAGGCCCAGATCGGTGTGATCCAGCAGCAGGCTGTTGTTGTTGTGGCCGCCGTGCAACATGTTGTTATTATTATTATTGTTGTTGTTGTTGTTGTTGCTATTGTTACTGTTGCTGGACAAATGCTGGTGCATGGCATTGCCGTTGTGCTGGCCGGAGAAGTGCTGCAAGTGGTGCTGATGCTGATTAAGCAGAGCACCGAGTGCGTTTTCTCAGACAACGTCTGTGACGCCGTACTGGCAGGCGGACAGTCCGGCGGAGTTGGAGCGCGACACTGGCGACGGCGCCGAATAGGGGCTACCAAAGCCGGTGGCATGCTGCTTCGCCTTCAGCCGCAATGTGGCAATGCTCGAGGACATGCTGCTGCTCATGCAGGGCTCGGCGGCGGCGCGATACATATACGGATTGGCGGGTGTGGTATACGGACAGGGAGCAGTGCCCACGCCCACATTCGTGTTGGTCAGCGTGGATCCCATTGTGCCAGGCAGCATCGAGTTGTTCATGCTCACAGCCACGCCGCTGGCGCCGGTGTTGAAGCAGTTGACAGAGTTCTGGTGATGATTGCTGGTCACCATCGAGCCGAGCGGATTGACCGGCCAGGGGAACGGCTTGGCGCCCAACGGTGACGGCACCTTGGTCCAATTGTTGTACGGATATGACGTATACAGCGAGTCATCCGCAAACGGTTGCATGAACTGTGTCCCAAAGCCCGACTTGAAGTCCGCCGCTGCCACCGCCGCGTTCATTGCGTTCCGCTCGCGCTTGCGCCACTTGGCCCGTCGGTTCTTGAACCACACCTGCAATGGGAAGAGCACAGCAAACAATGGTTGAGGCAAGGGCTGAGTGCGACACTTTGTGGCAAGTTAGTTAAAGTTTTAAAAGCTTTCTGCCACCGGCAGCCATTTTCTTTTATTGCGTCTCCGTGCCGCATAATTTATAACGTTGCCGCCAACTTGAAAATTTATGTATCCGTCTGTATGGTGGGAGTCTCTTCGTGTCTCTCTCTGTGTGTGTGTGTGTGCGAAAAACTCCCCCAAAATGCAGCCCCCTCCAAAATCAGCTGCCATCCGAACCCCTCGCAAAGGGCGCTGCGTAATACGCATGTGCAGTAATTATAAATACAAATATACATAAATACTGCTGCCATTCTGTTAGCTGTTAGCTGTTAGCTCTTAGCTGTTGGTTGTTGGTTGTTAGCTGGTGTTGCTTTTCCTTTTTAATGGAGAGCTTTATATAAATAAACTCGTCGTGCCACCCTCAAAAAAAAAAAAAAAAAACACCCTTCCCCCACCATTGAAGTTGTGGGTCGGGGGGGCCACAAAAATAAATCAAAATTATTTTGCAAACAAAAAGTACACAAAGCGAAAAAAAAGAAAGAAAGCAAAACCGTAGAGCAAGTAGATAAAAAACAAAATGGCAACTTTGTAATTTATTGCTGAAGTTTGCGCAGCGCACACAGATACTCGACTACAGATACAGATACAGATACATATATATATAAATAGATATAGATACGGATTCAGTAAATGACAAAGGCACGGAGCACGCTCTGCAGACGTTGCCAGCATTTTGCCTTTTGTCTTGGTTAAAGACTCGCTTGGCCTGGCCAACAAATTGCGCTTTAAGTTTTCCCACCAGTCGATCGTTCAGGTAATTAAACCGGCTGCAATTTGCGCATTTCATGCCACGCATTTGCCGCCTTGTTGCCGCCTTGCCACATTTGTACTTAAATCAACGCAGCTCGCATTTGGGGTTGCAAATTTATGGCCTGCCTGTCGGCCAGCCTTGCAACGCAACATTTCGGTTGCGTAACTAAATGTGGCCACGCGCGGCTCGTATGCAAAAACTGGGCCTAAACGGCCGCACCATGCATCATGCTGCATGCAACGTGTTTGGGTTTGTGTTTGTTTTGTGGGAACAAAAAAAGGTTGCCACGAGCCAATTTAATGCGCATTTATTTGCTCGCCAATTGCTTTAATCAAATTAGTTGCGCTAGTTAATTGAAATTGGATGAGCTCGAGTTTTCGAATTGAGTTGTAACTACAAATTTGGCAGCGTGAGAAACGCTGCTGCGAGTTGCATGCAACCTTTTGGCGCAGGCATAAATCACAGCGCCGACAATTTCAATGTCCCCCACAGCAATGTGTCAATTTGTGAAGGTACATTGCTCAGACGCAGCACCATCATCAGTATCAGTATCAGCATCAGCATCAATATCATCATCATCATCAACATCATCAACGTCGTCGTCATCATCATGATGGGAAAACTAACGTCATCGATCTCGTCAACTGTCATTTTCACGTATCATTTAGCAAGTTGTTGAAGTTTGGGCCAAAATGAACAAAAAATGGCAACGTTTGCATGATGGCAAATTGATGTGACTGCAGAGAGCTAACAAAAAAAATATTCTATGAGTATGTGTGTGTGTGAGAGAAAAACCAGCGCAATTTTCCACTCAACGGGCAGACACTTCAGCGCCAGCAGCCGCTGACTCAAGCAGAAAATCCTAATTGGTTTTGATGAAAGCGGCAATGACACCCCCTACCCCTCCGCTCCCCATCCCCCTCCCCCTCCCCTTACAGCCCGGCGACTCTGCTATGTTTTATGCTGCTGCAGCGCTTCATCAGGTAAAGTTGTAAAAAAAACAAAAAAAAAAAGAAAAATGAAAAAGTAGACAATTTTTTGGTATTCGAGTGGCCCAATGTGAGCATGTGGCAAAAGTTATGGGACGGAGGTGGCCTTTTTTTTTTTTAACTAGGGGACTTTTCTTTGAGTGAAGAGCTGCCATTTTGATTGATGGCCACAAATTGCAGCTAAATACGTTTTTTATTTGCTTAATTCTTGCTGCTGCCCTCAGAGGGGAACCCTCACACTTCCGGTCCGGCGCTTGCATAGCATGAAATTGAAATAGAAATAGAAGTGAAAATTTTGATTGCAAACACTATTGATAAGCGTTACGAGACTCAAAAGGCGTATCGCAGTTGATTGCTTGCTTATGGGCGAAAACCTCTTAGATGATAATTACTAAAGGTCTCTAGATTGTAGAAATATAAATACAGTTATGCTATATACATATAGATTACATATATATATATATATATATATATATTTGTATTTTTATTCACATGTGACTTACAATTTGTTACGTTCTTCTTATTGATCTCTTCTCGATTTGAGTACTTTTTAAAAATACATTAAAGCTTTAGTATTAATTTATGAAAGCAAATTAAGGCATTTATATTAAGAATATTTCTATTGTCTTATGAACTTATTTATATTAACTGAGCATTTAAAAGAGGGGTTTAAAGGGTATATACAGAAAATCTCATAAAAGTCTCCACAAATTTGTTTAGAGACTTTATAACAGCTCTAAACAAGATTAAAGTTCAAACAACTGTTGAAGATAAGAACAAGCAAAATTGCTCTCAGATTAAGTCCATTTTTTGCCTTCAAATTCGGGTTTTTATATATCGACGAACGTCAGTTTAAGTGCAAATTTCAATTTTTTATATTGACAAGGTTCACTAAAAAAAAAATCTGGAAATGTTGTAAGGTGAATCAACTTTAAAATGCCGGGGAAGTTAAAATAAATCCACAGATAAAATTGGGAATTACATGAATATAGTTCATAAATGCATTTGTTTAATGAGAAAAAATCTTAAATATTTTTTAAATATTCTAAATATAGTTATGATACTACAAAAACAAGTAGTTAAGCGGTTTGCTTATCAAGTACTTTTGGTTGAAGCAACAATTTCACTTTTTTCATTTTGGTCCAGTTTGGCTCTTAGCTGGCCATATTGCGGCGCCTTTATGGCCATTTCTTTTTATGCCGCCACTGCGATGGCTTTTCAATAGACAGACAAATGTTTGTTTGTTTCCAGGCCATTGCCAACACCTGACCATAAAAAAAGGAGAAGTTCGTGCTACAATTTTAGTAGCATTTTTTTTTTTGGTTTGCCCCATCGGAGAGTCAACAAATGTTTTTACGAGTTTGTTGCGACTGTTAATTGAATGAAAAGCATTTGTATTTCGCTAATGTTTTAAAAAATAGAAAAGTCAACCAACAGTCAGGCAACAGTCATGCCAAAGTCAACCGACAGTCAGGCGAACATATTGCCATAATTGCCATCGCATGTAAATCCCCGGATTAGTAGCTATCAGGGATGTCCAAGAAGAAGCAACATTTCCTGCCTTGTTTGCCCAGACGGGGCACTTTTCACTCTTCTCTTCTCTCTTCTCTCTTTTTTTTTTTTTGACAATTTTAAACCCACCCAGATATATAGAGAAATATGTATGTATATAGCCGAGCGGAGCTGTAATCCTTTTGTATATTTGATAAATTTTATTGCCTACGCTATTATTGCAGTCAAATGTTATTTTGCCTTTTAGCAAACCCCTCGAACACCTCGAACCCCTCTCTGCCCATCCGGGGAGAGACAGCACGATCATGATCATTAATTCTCATGCGGTTTCTAATTCATTAAACAACCCTCGTTGGCTGCCAAACACTAAAACTCATCCAAAGCTGCTGACAAATTGCCTGGCATTGTTTTGCATTTTATCGCGTGGTTGGGGGTTGGCCGTTGGATGGTTGGGTGGTTGCATGGTTGGGAGGGTTGGGAGGGTTGCAGCTCCCCCCACCACCGGGCAAACCTTTTGTCATCATATAATGGACCATAAAACAAACTGTATCAATATTTTATGCATTGAGCGCAACACATGTTTAGATTGACATAATTTCCCGACTACAACTCCGGCGTGAATGCCCTTCCTTTCCGGCAAACACTTGTTTCCGGGCCGCAGCTAATTTCTTTATAGTTGCCCCTCAAGTGTTATCCAGAGAAATTCTGGGCATATGCCCGATTATGCAAGAGAAATTTGCATAGAAAAACCATGAAATATTTTGTATGCCAGCAATTTGTCAACAGCTTTAGTGAAAACTTTTGTAACTGGCAGATGTTTTTTATATGCCAGCTAATTGCATTTATATGAGACGTTATCCATTAATGTCGAGCTTGTCTCGCCAATGATCATCATCAACGTCATCATCGCGATCGATCAATCCGCAGCAAGTCGCGGCGCTGTCCACACAATCATATCTAGAGTGTATCTGCCGTGTCGCTGTCTTCACTGACTGGCAGCATAGATACAGATATCTATATGGATAGATATTATGGCTATCGGTCGGGTTTATATTTGCCACGCATATTTGCCGCTTGGCGCCACTTATGTGCATACAACTTCTTCAATTGTTTACCAACTATCGTTTACAAACAATTACAACTGTTGTGCGTGTTTGCGTTGTACAACCAACCGACCTACCCCCACCCCCATCCTCATCACCACCCCCACCCCCACTCCCACCCGCACTCCACCTTCTAACCGTCTGTGGCTATCTTAAGTTGCCACGGCCATACAAATGCTTGAGGCTGTCAATAGTTGTTCGGCTATTGCCGTGGCATGTTCAAACAGCTGCGGGGGCATTTTGATAAGCCGCGCGTTCTCGGCCCAGTTTGCACAGAGGGCCATAAAAAGGCGGCTACGCTGCAAACTGCGGCAAAGTTTTAGCCGCAATCGAGGCGGCAATTTATGGCAACTTTGCGCCACTGCCACTGGCACTGCCACAGCCATAACTAGTTGCCACTGCAACGGCTAAGCCCAAACAACGCGCCACCGTCCAAAAAATTGAACCGAGTCCACTGTGGATGCAACATAAATTTACGCTGCAACATGGCGCAAAATGGCGACGGACTTTTTTGGCCAGTGAGCGCTTAAGCCGCGCGAATTCAAACGGCAATTTTACCAGCCAGCCAGTCAGCCAGCGGATGGGGTGGGGGGTGGTTGGTGGTTGGTGGAGCAAACATATTTACGAGTTGGCGCTTGCGTTTGCTTGTATTGGTGGCAGTTACGTGCCGCGGTTGCATTGCGGTCATTTTGGCGGCTGCAGTCGCCGTCGCCACCGCAGTAATTGCCGCATAATTGCACAATATACACACACACTCACACACACACTCTCACAAACATTCACACACACTCACACACTCACACACTTGCGTTGTTTACAATTTGTGGCTTCGACTGTGCAATTAATATGAAATGCAATTGAATTACTCACCCGAACTCTGGCCTCGGTTAGATTGGTCCACATGGCAATCTCCTCGCGGGTGGACATGTCCGGATAGCGATTGCGACTGAACGTATGCTCCAGCTCCTGCAGCTGCTGGGAGGTGAAGTGTGTGCGTTGTCGCCGCTGGCGCTTGTTCTTCTTATCGTTCTTTGGCTCATCGGCGCTGGTGGTCATCGGCTCATCATGTCCCGAATTTGATATGTTCTCCGTCTTAATTGTGGTCTCATTGACACTGCGATTGCCTGCAAGCAAAATGGTTAAACAGAGTTTATTGTTGCATCAATGTAATTGCCGTCAGTTTCTATTTGTGGCGCCTGCTCTATCTCCACCCTCCAGGTGGAGGTTCGCTGCCGTTACTAATTGCCATGCAACCTTCAAGTGACGCCTAGGCCCCAATCAAGCCCCCGACCCAACTCCCATTTCCATGCGCCGCACACTTCAAACGTGGGGCCGATGGCAAAGCTAGCCTAGTTTTTGGCTGCTACCAAATTTACAACCCGTTAATGTGTGTTCCGAGCATGTCATCGATCATGGCGGCGTGCTCTCTCTGTTGTCGTTGTTGCCGCCGCTGTTGTTATTCTTATTGTTGTTGTTGTTGATGGTGCTGGTGGTGGTGGTAGCGAGCACCGAACCTTAATCAAATAAACTAAACGACCGGCCATATGAAATATCAGTTTCGGTGGCTCGACAACGTCGTCATAATGTCGCAAATCAAAGCAGTCTAATCGAAAACTAAACGGACGCGAGTGAGTAAACTTTCGCCGACAAAGGCCAAGAGGCACCTCCGCCCAACCAACGGTCGGCACCCAAAACCTCAACCTCAACCACCACCATCTCCCCCCTTACCAATTATAGCACGCCACCCATTGGCCACCCATTAGAAAATTATTATAAATTATGTTTCTTATCGAATGCGCACGCACGTACAAAATCAATAACGAGCCACTGCTCGACGCTTATTCCGATCGAACTTCGTGCGATTAGTCCTAACGATCCCAAATAAGAATTATAATTATTATATTATTGTCAATGTTTCACAAATCTAATTTTAGTTGTACTTTAAGACATTCTTAGAATCGGACAATCGAACAATCGATTTCAATTATGAGATATGAAGATTCTTTTCGAATAGTTTTTACCCAAGCTCTAACTTCTGCCTTCTAAAGATGAAAAATAAAATCAGGCTTACAATTTAATTTCAGAATGAAAATTAAGAAATATCCTTATACCATCAAGTTTGTGTGTTACTTACCATCTTTGCGATCCCGACTTCGATTCGTTAGGGTGGATGATGAAGAAGTTTGAAAGTTATTTAAGTGTGTGCTATCCAAACTATTTGCTACGGCGGTCATGGAGCTATGACTATCACGAAAATCACCGGTTTCGGCCCAAACTGAAAAGAATAAACCAGCAAAGGGCACAAAGATATACAAAAAATTAATGTTTTAACATAATGTTTTAAAGGCATTTAAAATTTAAAGGCAAATAGTGTTTCGCACAAGAAGCGGCTCCTTAAAAGGCCCATAAAAGAAGCGGATCATAAAAGGATTTATGGCCAAGCGAACGCCAGTGGAACAGTTTTAAATGGGCTTTTGGTTAGCTCGATTAAGGACACAAGTGTCTGGTCTTCTCAGCTGAGAGCCAGAACTTGGCCCGTTAATTGCGCAAAGGAGCCAACATTATAAGAACTTAATGCAATAGGGTTCCATATATACATATGTACATATATGTATATGAACGAGTCTCGCTCCATAAATCGAACTCAAATGAGCCGTGCCTGTGGCTACCCTATAATAATTGATGTAATTATCGCAGTTAGTCACGCCGAATTTCATATTAATTAGTCAGCCTTTGACATCGTCCCCAATGCAGATTTATGGCCAGACAATTGATATTCGATTCTGGGACGGCGAACCTTGAGGTGTGTGCCCATATGGCATAGGTCTCAACTTCGACTTCGACTTCGACTTCGACTTCGACTTCCTGGCCATCGCTACTAAATCTTATGGACTTCCTTGAGCAGCTCGTTGCCTAATTTATGGCCTTTTCACATGTTGTCAGTTTTATGTGGTTTTTAAAGTGTTTTCCCTTCATTGCTGGCTGCAAACACCCGCTGCGACAGTTTTTGTGAAACAATTAGCTCGATTCTGGTGTGAAATGTGAAATTCGAGGGGTACTTGGAGTACCATCAATTTTACGGATCCTAAACAGAAGTTTTCTCTCTCCGTTCAGCAACTTTCTGCAGCTCTATTAATTACGTGGTATTTTCTGTAATTTATGCCCTTTGCGCTGCCATCACTTGCGCTTTATAGGGTAGATATTTACCTATAAAATGTTTGTATTTCTTTCAATTAATTGATATTTTTAGCAAATCATAGTCGGGATTCTAATTCTATTCCCC
Organism: Drosophila pseudotalamancana; assembly: GCA_037075185.1. Lineage (NCBI taxonomy): Eukaryota > Metazoa > Arthropoda > Insecta > Diptera > Drosophilidae > Drosophila > Drosophila pseudotalamancana. The sequence goes on along the minus strand of JBAMCK010000833.1, from coordinate 428,428 downwards.
GGCGTATGTTCAGTGACACGCACAACTATTTTCATTATTCAACAAATATTTGAAATACACTTTAGGGGATGGCATTCAGGCATAACTTTGACTTTGATAGGTAAAGTATCAGAAATAATTTGGGTAATAGTTAAAACGGATATCAGAATTTTAATAGTGTTGTATAACTTTAGGAATATGAATAGGTTAAGTCGTAGTGTAGATAACCCTCTTAACTATGTAGATTTAGGGAATCTGTTCTCTCTTTCCTAATTAATACATTTTATATTTTTACTACAGCTGGAACTCAGCTTTAGACTAGTTTTTAACCCTTCCATAGACACAAGTTCGCAGTCAGCTAAATATTATATTATTACCTATATATCTATATATTATATATGTATATTTTTATATATAAAACATTTTTCGATTACTCAATGGTTGTAGCATGTGCAGTCGTCATTCTTGAAGCAAGTTTTTTAATGATCCGTCCGCCTCTTAAATACCGAAATGCTTCTTAATAGCCGCTGCTGTTGTGTTGTTCTTGTTGTGCCCGATTTCAACCTGAGCATATGTTGTCATCTATAGCCCCCTTCCTTCCCCTCTTGGATGAGTGGGAAATGTAAAAATATTTTCCTAACGATGCGCTCTAAAAAACGCAGAGAAAAGCACGTACCGCAACGATTTTTATTTGTTTAAATATTTTGTACCAAAATTTTCCTAATTTTCCGACTAATTTGAATTGAGATTTTTTTTCTTGTCTGTTTCGTCTGTCAGTTATCGCTGACATTTTGTTGGCGCAGTTGTTCCCAGAGATTTTTACATAGACTGTCTTTCAAGGTTCGCGACATGTGCGAGTGGCAAGTGTCAATACGAATAGCTGGCCAAGTGTCTGGTGGGCGTAGCCCGAACATCTTGGCCATGTCAGTGAGTGAAGAGTGCGCCGTGACAACAAGTGTCAGCTTCAGCGTCAGCGTCAGCGTCAGTTCTTAGCCACATTATTGTCAGCCATTTTGCAGAGGCGTTTAAGCAAACAAATGAGCGAACAGCTCAGCCAGAATCAACAACAAAAGTCAATGCACACCCCTAACTAAGGGCGCAACTATTAATCAACCCGTAAATATGATCGGGCAGAAAAATGAGAAATAAATGTTTGCCTAAGCAATGATTTTGATTTTTATATCCTGCACACACACACACGCACACACACACATACATAGAGAGTGAGGCATTTGGCCATTTGTCGCATTCATTCATAAACATTTTCCACACACAAAAACTTTGACACACGACACGGCAAGGCAGAAGCAGGCAGCTATAAATTATCCTGGCGAAGCACTGTCAAACCCTGTCGCAGGATGCGGAGGACCAAACCAAGACCAAAACAAACAAACAATCGCGCACACACAAAGGCAACGAGCCTTTGGGGCTGGCCTGGCTATATAAATTGCCATATATGTATATATATATAGTAAATATATATTTATATGGGAAGCTGGACAAAACGTACGCCCCGAGAGCGCGTCCTTTGACACGAAGCACAACCCAACAAAAATACAAAAAAGGAAAGGAGGAAAAATGGGAACGTTTACTTGTAGCATTTTGTGACCAAAAACAAACGATTAATGTGACAGTTGAATTGGGATGCGCAGACAAACACACACACACACACACACAGACACTCAGACACATGCATGACAGACACTGATACAGCAGGAATTGGAATTGTTATCCTTTGGTCAGGATGTTAGCCCTTTTTTCCTACTGTTTGCTGCTTCTGCTCCTATTTTGACAAGTTAGTTGCTTTCATTGTTCAACCAAAATTAAACCACTCGCTTGTGCGGAGGGTTAGAAAAGGGTTATCTATATAAATATATAGATATATTTTTTCCAATTTCACGCTACATTTGCTCTGGCCAAGCCGAAAGTGTTAATATGCGACAGGTTTTGTGGCCATATGTGCGTATTGTCTCTATGCGGAGATTCGGCAGAGATCACAAGATGGAAACCCTTCGAAATTAGCCGGAAATGCAGTAAAAATTAAGTTCGAGGGGCAGACTTAATTTTTATGTGGCACGGGTGTATCACAACAATCCACAAAGTTAATCCTTTATAGTTGCTTTTCGTGCAAGCCAGACAATGACAATGGCCGTACGTGTGGGCTGGCTGGAGATACGTTATGGCCTTATAATGAGCTTGGCAGCTCCATTGGCCCAAACACACACACCGCACACACACAGCCAGCCACACATAAAAATCAGTGCAATGGCATTGACATGGCCCCAATGTCCGACCAGCCCTCAGAGCAGAACGAATCCCGGCCAGACAAACCGGCAAAGCAAAGTCGGGCAGCCACCAGGCGAGCTCATTAGCCGACGTCCTGCAGATAAGGATAAGACATGCAGACCCCAACAGGAACTGTTTGCTGGTTTTTCCTTGCTCCTTGCTCCTTGCTCCTTGCTCAGTTGCCTTCAAGTTTCGTTGTAGTTTTCCACTGCAATGCCTTTTTCCGTAATTTTCTCGACTGTCAGCTCAAATTTTGGCTCCAGTTGATGCCGTCGGGTCATTTGACCATCTGCCCATCTGCCCGTTGTCTGCTGTCCGTTGTCCATGTGGTCCGTTGTCCCGTGGCCCCGTTTGCCCAGGCGGAAGCCGCCAGCGTCCGGACAGTCCGTGCAAGTTTGTTGCCTCAGATAATCTCTAATGCGACATTTTTACGAAATTGCACGATACGGATAATGAGAAAGAGGCGGCTCTGGAGTCCCCACAAAACCCGTAATCGTAACCCAAACTTTCCCAGCGAAGTTCTGCAGTGGCGCAGCAACGTAATTGCGGTTGGAGTCGAGTTTACGTGGGCGGCTGAGCCACGTGGGGGAGTTGCTTGCTTGCCTGCCTGCTCGCCTGCTTGCTTGCCATAATGACATTATAATTTATATAAACGAAATCAGTGCCAGTGCCATCAGTGGGAAAGGGAAAGGGAAAGAGAATGAAGAGAAGGACGAGTGAGCCACATGTCTCCGTCTGTGTGGCAGGATTGATATATGGGCAGTTTTTGGCTTGTCCTTACAAGTTGCAGCACTTCAGCTGGAGCTAGCAAAAACTGGATGTGGGCGTCACCAATGGGTGATTATCATTGGTCCGGTCGCCCGCAATTTATGGGGTGTTTCCTTGCCAATTGTGCTGCGATCTCTGTTTTTTTTTTTTTTTTTATTTTTTTATTCTTTGGCAATTGTGTTCTCTGACATATGTGCGCAATTTTCAAGAGATTTGCCCGAGAAAATGCACTCTTGATGAAAATTGCTTTAAGTGCCAACATCATCAGCAGCATCTTAAAGATACAAATTACAAAATGGCTGGCGCGCAGAAAAAAAATCGATAAAACGTATTTATATTCATAAAAAAATTTTGAGACATGCCACATGCCACTTGCCACAGCCGTTGCACGTTGAATTTAAAGCAGCTACAGGCCGCCGCTGCCGCACATCTTCGAGCACGCCGAGCAAATGTATCTGTATCTCTATCTGAGCCGTGTCGCATGTGCGTTCTGTCACACTCGCAGACGCTCGAGCTTAGCTCCATTATTTTCCCCTTTATACGAAAAGCCTAGATGTTCGTTTTTCTTTCTTCCTTAAAATATATATGCTTGAGCCTCTCGTATTTGTATCTAGACTATTTAAGATACATTTTCCAGTAGAGTGGAGAGTAAGCGTTATTTATAGATTTATCTTGCCCTTTAAGTCGATTTCGTTTAAAGGACTTTTATGAAATCTAAAGGCCGTAATGCGGAGGTGCATAAAATAGTAGAGTAAACTCTAAGACAGCTTTCTTAACGTGTTTGTTATGTTTATAGCCGCAATACCGACTCTCGAGCTGCACGTGCCATTAACACTTTATGCCAGGCACTCGCCAAATAAACAACTACTAAAACAACAACAATAACAGCAGATGTAAGTGCGGACATTAATGTACGTAATGTATGTATATGTGAACAGCAGGCACATTAGATAACGAGATTTCATCAGAAAAGTCGAGCAGAAAATTCTCGCACTCCGAGCCACAGTTAACAGAAACAGACACAGATACAGATACAGATACATATACAGATACAGATACAGATACAACTGTTACACTTAGATAGAGCCGGCAATTTCATATTTTATCAAGGGCTACGAACGACAAACATTGTCGTAGGCAAATAGTTCTACCATATCTATGTGTGTATCTGTATCTGTATCTGTATCTGTATCTGAAGCAACACGGCAAACACGCAAAGGACTCGTAACACAACAACAAAAGCACAAATTTGTTGTTGTAGTAAAATATTGTATTATTTGCATAACAACCAAAATGTAAACTGCTCTGATTTGGTTTGTTTGTTAGTCTTTGTCTTTGCTCTGGCCAAATAAACGAAGATCTTGAAGAAAAGATACACAGATACTTAGACTCAGAGATATTTGTCGCTACAGAGTCTGGCTTAAGGGCAGATAAGTGACTAATTGCTAATTGCTAATTGCTGTAAAAGGTCGCAGGATAAGACTTCGATTTCAGTTGGTCTTATACAGAAAGATATATATGTATAATACATAATACATATACATGTAGATATAGTTTATATAGTTGATGAAGAGAAAGCTCTTGAGCAGCTGTTGACAACATAATTCAGTTCGCTAGACAAACATGGCCAGCTGCCAGTCGTTGAGCAGAGACATTAAAGAGTTGTAGTCCGGGGTATTAAAAAGTATTAACTTTTTATTGTTTTACTCGCTGCAACCCGCATCCATAATAAACTGTATAAAACTGTTGGAGAAATTATTGTACGTGAACTTGAAATCCTTTGAGCGCAAACTTTGAAATAAAAACACGCACAGAAGCCATAAAATAATGTTTAAAAATATATGTATATGTTATGTATCAAAAAAAAAAAAATAAAAAAAAAAAATAAAAAAAAAAAAAATAGAAAAGAAAACAAGCAACTAAACGAATTCAAAAGGTGCGACTGAGTGTGTGGCTCATAAAAAACTGCAATAATAAAAAAGCATTTCCACATACAAATAAAAATTATATTTTCATAACGCAAGCAAATGTCTGTGTAGGTGTGTGGATGTACGAGTATGCGGCCCAGCAAGGGTGGCGGCTAAGAAGGGGTGACCATTAAATTGGCCAATAATTGAAAATCCGTTTGCAATGTGCAACAGTCCAAGCAGCGGGCACGTTGTGCGACCATTATTTAAACAAGAGCGTAAACAATAACGACAAACAACAACAGCAAGAACAAACAACAAGCAGAGTGAAATTTGTTGGCAACATGTTCCGCACCTGCAGCTCTAACGGTCTATCAGCTCCTTTCTGTGTGTGTATTGTGTGTGTGTGTGTGTGTGTGTGGATGTCAAAGGATAACTGCACTCGTGCACATTTTAAATGCGCACAATTTTTGTGTTAAATTGTTTTGGCACGCAAATAAATGGCCAGACAGATGCGACCACAATGCCAGCCCACGAGCCACGCCCCCTTTTTGTGTTATGCTGCCGAGTGCAAAGTTTGTGCGGCTGTTCACCTGGCAGCGCAGGTGCTTAGGGCATAGGTTCAAGGCAGACAGCTAACAAATCTCTCTGCTTAAACAGACAAATATTTAAGCGATGCTTCTACAAATTCGTTGCATTTATAGATATTATTCCGTAGTGCGGAAAACTTTTGAGGAACTTTCGAATACAGAGTGAATTCTATTCAAATGGAGGTTACGAACTGACCTTAAAGCTTTAAATGCGATTCATCTTATTTATTTAACACAATTAGGTTTGTGTTAGGGATAAGAGCGCTTTATAAACTATAAGCTAAATACTTTAATTGCTTGATATTGAATATAATGGAGTTAGGGACAAGGAATAGATTTTAAATACTTTTCAAACATGTCGAATATTTTTATAAAAGGTGTTAAGCTAATCATATCTGGATAATCTATATATATCTAACATTTCGATCTAAACTATTTATTTTATTTTGATGTATAGTTGATATTTAAACATTATACGATTTGATAAAGTCTTGGTTCATATTTTATATTAATTATAAGAATTAACATGAGAATTAATTATAAGAATTAACAAGTTCTTATATGATATTTATAAGTACTCAAGTACACAAACATATCAAAAAGCGATACACTTGGACCATCCGCTTATCGAACCTGTGACTTCTTCAGTCCAATTGAAAGATCATCTGAAGCGTAGACCCAAGCAACATATTGAATGTCTTTCCGCATCCAAACTCCCATAACAATTAGCCTAAACGGAACAACAAACACTTGACTACAATACACATATCAAATTTCAGCTATCGAACGACCCTCGAGCTGACTTCGCAGACGAATCGAATTGGGAACGGGAACGGGAGTGGGAAATGGGAATGGGAAATGGGAACAGTGTTGCCTTCGGCACTACGCCAGAAGGGTGCTCAATTAGCCGTGACATGCGCAGCGAAAGTGAAATTTGTTTAGTTCTTCTTCTTCACTGTTATTTCACATTATTTTTGTTCTTGTATTCTTTGTTGTGTTCGCTTTTGTTACGCTTTTATGAAGATTATGCGCTAATGATTACACAATGATTATGAATATGCATGAGGCGTGGATGTTGTCACACAGAAAAGTGGGGTTTGGGTTGGGGTTGGGGTTGGGGTTGGGGTTTGTGTTGGCTGCGTCGCATAGAGTCGACAAGTGGCCAGCAGCAATTTTTGCACATTGTTTAGAAATTCACGAGCATCGCATGAATGATGAAGTACAAGTATTGAGAGCGTGAATGATTGCCGTAACGGATGAATATTGAAATGCCGACAGCTGTCGCTGACATTTGCAAAAATGGGCAATGAATATGAGTATGTGAACGTTGACACTTGTTGAAGATGATGCGGCCAACAACATGCAACATTCACACATACAAACACTAACACACACTCACACACACACACACACACTCACACAAGCACTCTATTGAGGCGGCACTGAAAATATCACGCATACGCACCGCATAACTGCGACGCTGCGTGAATTATGGGCGCATTAATTACATGTAAATTTGTTAGACTCTCAGCGAGCAGCTGACTGGGCCCCCAATTCGAGGCAAATAAATTGAAGAACAAATTGGCCAAGAAATTAAGTTGGCGGCCAGGCCTTGCCCAGCTGGCCCCATAAACTGTACCAAAATTATGGGGATCGTCTCTATTCGGTACTTACTTCTGAGTTTCTCGAGCGGCTCGTGCTTCGGTGTGTGCGGCGGCACGACGGCATGATGCGGATGCTGCGGATAGCTGCCAACCAGATCCTGACCGGCGGCCGTGTGATGCAAGTGACTGAGACTGCTGATGGGCATCAGGCTCGAGATGGCGGGTGAGATGCTGACCGAGGAGCTGGAGTCGTGTAGACTGTGATGGCTGTGCAGATGATCGGCACCGGAGGCGCTGCTACCCCCACCGTTGACTGTGGAGCTGCCACTGCTCAGCGCTGTGCTGGTGGTGGTGGCGCTCTCCGCCGACCCAGCCGAGCCGGCGCCATTGGCCGTGCCCGCACTGACCAGATCCTGCAGACAGAGGCCAGTCGACTCGGCGGACATGGCTTCCAGGCCATTGAGGGCGCCGCTGACAATGCCACCACCGCCGCCGCCGCCCGTAATGCCGCCCGGACCGAGGGCGGTGGCCGAGCTGGTGACCACGCCCAGGCCGCCACCGCAGCCGCCGGCAGCGGCGCGGTCCATGCCTAGATACGTTGGAAAAATGGTGGAGAAGCTCTGGGCGACAGCCTGGTGCGGCTGATGGTGATGATGCAGCGCGGACTGCTGGTGCGCGGGATGCGCAGGATGCAGCGGCGGCAAATGGTGATCTCTGCCGTTGAACTTCGTCGTGACGACGTCCTTAAAGTGTTGCAAGAATGTCGTCGTCTTGAGGCCGGTATCTTCCAACTGTGGCGAAAGCAGATCCAAGTTGCGGCTGTTACTGAGCTCGCTGCGGCTGCGAAGCGCGCTGCGATGCTGCGAACACAGAAGAGTTCAAAATACCGTTAGCTTGCTGTTAGCTGCCATTGCAATGTGATCATTAAGTTCATTATCAAAATTACTTTCGCTCTAGCTCTATCTTTATGTATCTGTATCTGTAGCTATATTTGTATCTGTATCTCTGGCTGCGGCTACCTGGCAAAGCAAACGGAGCGCTGCGCTTTCTGTTTTTTTATCACATCGAGGCAAACAGTGAGCTTAACCCAAACACCAGCCAACGGCAACTTAACACCAAAGACGTCAAGGGGTTAATACCACATCAGCAACACCAATCTCCAGCCGGAGAGTGCCGATGCCTCTACCTCTACCTCTACCTCTACCTTTACCTTTACCTTTACCGTTGCTGAATCTGATGCTGCTGATGCTGATGCTGGGATGTGTAACCAGCGTCGACTGCCCACACGGAAGGGAGCTTGCAATGTGGCGTTGGGGCAATCGTAAATCGTTGTGGTTGCCGGTGGCGGGTGCCGCGCTTGCCGAGACGTTTCTGACTTAAGTTGACAACGCAGGCCACGACATGCCCGAGGCAGAGGCAGAGGCAGAGATTCCTACACCTACGTTCTTATCAGCGTGCCGGAGGTTGAGAGCGGGAGCGCGCAGAAGAGAGCTTCCAAAGATAACAAGCTGCTGCTTATCAATGTAACAATATTTACATTTCTGTGAATTTTGTTATATTCTTTTCTTTTTTTACTTTTACTTTGTTTTATTTTTATTTTTATTATTGCTGCAGGCCGTGTTGAATTTGGCAATAAAGTGTGTCGGGCTGCTTAATTAGTTTTTTTTTTTTTTAAATAAATACTTAACCGATTTTATTAGAAAAATAGTTTCAAAGGTTCGTAAATCAATTACCAGTTGCCCAGCAATTGGCACCATTCAGATACAGATATAGATACAGATATAGTAAACTCGATTCGCGATTCGCGATTCGTGATTCTCTCAGTTTTGTTCGGGCCGTTCGGGCACATTTCTGCGCTATCAACAAAGCCAAACAAAGCGCTCGTTGCAATAAATTCTTATCTAATCTCAATCATAACAAAAATAAAAGCATTCAAAAAAATAAATAAAAAAACGAAAAGAAACACGAACTAAATAGTTGTAAAAAATTTAATAAATTATACAGCAGAAGCGAAATAATAAAAAAAAGCTATTATAATATAAAACAAAATTCTCAACTTTCCAGACCCAAAAAAAAAAACCTCTAATGTAATCATGGAAATATTTATTTACGGCGCCTGCTTTAAATTATGCTGAATTATTTGTTTAAGTCATTTTTATTTTTTAAATATTTATTAAATTTCAATTTCAATTTGATTTGTCACTTTCGATTTCGATTTGGCTTCAAATTGAAAATTTATACCTTATAATGCCGCTTGATCTAGACTTGATCCCCAGTGGATTAGTGGGGCTGTAATATTAAATTGCCTTGCGGTTGTTTTAATAACAATAATAAACATAATTTCACATTAAACAGATTTATACGGCAATCTGTCCAGCGTTTTGTTTATTTATGACCACACGCCATTTTTCTTTTTTTCTGTTTATGTTTTTTGTTCTTAATTTTTGTTTCTGCTTCTGTTTTTTTTTTTTATTTTGATGAAAAGTTTTGCATTTGGCATTGTTACGGGTTGTGCATTGAAATATTGTTGTCAATTTGTGTGGCATCATTTGTGGCATATTTATATGCCGCATTGCTTATAAATATTCTTTTTTTTCCCCGATTTTATTTTATTTGTTTTTTTGTCAAGTCATTTTATTTCAGAAGTGAGAATTTATTTACATAATGATTTTCTAAGACAAAGAATGCCAGAAATTATTTTATGCCACTTTATTGCCGCAGCTCTTGCTGTTCTTTCGTGTTCTCCCCATTTATGTTTTTATTTTCCATTATTTTTTGGCTTGTCGCCTTTCGCATCTGCCCCCTAGACTGGATTTCTTATCGGTCGCCGGCAGAGCAAATAGTTGGAGCCGAAGGTGCCAAGATTTCTATGTTTTGCCAAGGTTCTCCAACGTGTTGGCATTTCTATTACAATTTATAAATGTATTCAAATTTAATTTCAACATTTGGCTCCCTCTTTATGTATCTGTGTGTTTCTTTTGTGTACTTCGGTTTTTTCCATCCGAAAAAAAAACACACACACCAAAAACAAAAATTCGCATCTAATTGTTTAAGTGACGTCAATGGCAGTTAGCGTCTTTCTTTTTTTTTTTTTTTTGGGCCTGCTCCGCTCGAGCCCCAAATGCTCCATGAATTTGAGACAGTTTATGGTTGCACTGTCTGACGATAATAAGTCTTAGATATAGAAGTTGATTTATGTTTGGCGCGAGAGTGCAGCAAAAATTTAGAATCCATCTAAGCTCTAGTTCAACAAGTTTTTATTGCCAGCTCTGAAATTTCGGGAGCTTTTGCCGTTATTATTTTACTAAGCAGGCAGGGCCTGGCCGTACTCTCTATAAAGTGGTAAACGTCTATTAAACTGCAATTACAATTGTATACCTCTTAGCAGAGTTTATCGGACAACTAAAAAATCTGAGTATATTAGTATTTTATATTAAGCACAGACGATTCAACATTTCTGCTAACTCTATTTATTTTTTATTTTTTGTGTAAAGAATAAGAAATAAAATTTGATATACTTAAGAATTTCCTCGATTATGCATAAATCATTTATTTATCCAAATATTTAAAAAAATGATTAGTCTATTCATTGCTCTAGCATCTATCGACATAACTTGAATATATTTATAATATCTAATCATAAAGAACAATATTTGATATATTTGTCATGTTTATTGAAAATAATTTACCTCTAGCTTGTAGAAAGAAATTCAAGTTAATCCACTTGCTAGCGACGTCAATTTGACTGCTAGAAATGATCCTCAGCTCCAGATATGAACACCGGAGGTTAAAGTTTTAGATTTTGATTTGGTTTTGGTTTTGGTTTTGGTTTGAACTCTTGTCTTTATTTTGTTCGTTTTTATGGCGGATAGCACTTGAATGTGGGGCAAATGTTGTGCACTGTGCAATAAATCAAATTGCTTTCATTTGAATTTCATTAGTTGGCAGACGCGAAAATCAAGAAAATTGTCTAAATCAGATCCCAGATCTCAGATCGTTGAACGTGGACGAAATGTCGCGTGGGTTGCGTCGGCTATAAATCTTTGGGATCTTTGAGAAATTGTCGGGAATTTATTGATAGATGAGATACCAGAATTTCTCTGTGTTTTATTATTATTATTGTTGTTGCAGTTGTTGCAGTTGTTGCAACAGACTTGTGTGTTTTGTTTTTATTTTATGACTTGCGATGGCTAATCAAAGGCTAAAACATTTAAATCGCTTTTTATAGTTTGCACTCAATTTGGCATCGTTTGTTGTTGTTGTATTGTTATTATTGTTGTTGTTATTATTATTGTTATTGTTATTGTTGTTGCTGATGTTGCTGTTGCACACGCGTGTGAGCGAGACGAGAGCTCGGGCTCAAATAAAAATCACAGTGATTATGTTAGTGATTAATTTTAAGTAACTCATGGATATGTTTTTAATACGACTTTGATGCCAGCTCGTTGCTGTTATAGCCTCACAGACAGCCGCACACATGCAAACACACATACACACACTCCTACACACACACGTGCGTAGACAAAACGGAATCGCGGTGCTTTTTAGCACACGCACACACACACACACCGAAATAGGCGGTGAATCAGGCGGTGGCGGCGTTGTGGTCGGTAAATTCGGCTGTTGATTCTAAATCCGCGTCGGCTTTAGTGTTTTAATAATTTAATCCAGCGCGTAATTAGGGTAAGTATATGAAGTAGCTCAAATGTTTGATTGGCTGCCGGATGGCGGATGGCGGATGGCGGATGGCGGAAGCATGCACAAAACGGAAACACAACGCGTCTGCACCCGTAACAGGACGTGGCTGAATTGAAAACGAATTCAAAAGCACACGCAAAAGTATCTGTTGGATGTGTCGCAGCGACGGCGATAGCGACAGCGACGGCGACGACGACGGCGGCAGCAGAAGCAGCGAGTGCGTGACGACAGCGCCAGCAACAGCGGCAGTGGCAGTGGCAGTGGCAGCGGCAGCGGCAGCGGCAGTTGTTGCTGCAGGGGGCTGGTAGGGTGGGTTTTGGGTGGCCTGCAACTTGCAGCGAAGTATAACAAACGGTAAACGCACAAACACACACACACACAGAGAGATGGCAGCAGTACGGCGAGTACGTTGAGTACGGCGAGCACTCGGCGAGTAGCTGCCAGAGTCACGACAAACGAACGTTGAGCAGCGGCGACGACTGACTGGCAAACGGCAACTGAATAACGGAATTTGATTTCACCAACTAACTCGCACGCAACGCGAACGCCTCGAACGCCTCGCATTCACATGCCCAGCCGACGCTGACGCTATCTGTGCCTTATCTGTCCACGGGCCACGCAACCTCCGCGGGTGCGACAGAGCGCGCGCATGCCGGCGAGTAGCGAGTGCCGCAGCGGCAGCTGAGAGAGAGGGAGAGGCAGTGCGCTGTGCACGCAGCCAAGACACACCCCAAATGCCGTTGCCACTGGCCGTTTATCGCGCGCGCACGCACACACTCACACACACACACTCACACACAAACGTTCAGCTCGCTCGTACATGCTTGCGCACGCTCTCGCTCTCTCTCACTCTCTGTCTCCTTCACCCTAGCGCCAGCGACTCACATTCATGTTTACAGAGCGCCATTGCTCCAGTTCTGTTGCCGTTTCTCTTTTGGCTTTCGCGTGGGCCACGGCTTCAGCCTCCCTGCGCGCGCGCACCCCTCGCCCAGGTCTCAATCCCCCTCATCCCCTCCACTCATCCCTTTATTCGCAGCAACTCTTGCTGCTTGGAACTGCTTCTGTTTATTATTTGGCTGCTGTTGTGAGGCGCTCTCAAGGGTTTGATTTGTATTTGTACTTTGTGGGTCCTTTGTGCCCGCTTCTGTTCGACCCAGCCCCCCTCTCCACTCCACAAACCTCACCCCCTTCATCCACTGATGGCAACGAAAACCGTTACCGCTGCCGTTTGGTACGTGCCCGAGCCCCAGCCCGATTCCACAATGTTCATAATAATAAGGCTACTTCTATCGTACACTTTTGAGGGCTGGCTGTCTTTTTACTGGGTGTCAAGGGCGTTTTGTTATCCCATTATTCTCCGTTAGCCGCCATTGTTGGCTCCGCTCCTTGCCGCTTGAGGCGGTTCCCTCTCGGCCCCTTCCTGCTCTGCCTTGGCTTGCCAGCCTCTGCTCTCGATTGCGCACAAATAAATAAATAACTGTTCTTTTTGACGTATACCCGCCTGCCTGGTTCGGTATTCCTCTTCCTGACTTTCCTACCCCAAGCCTTCCCTCCCTCCCTTTGGCTCCGTTGGTTGATTTGCTCACTCCGGCGCAGTTGGCAGAAAAATTTATTAAAATTCACAACAGCTTTTGTGCAGTTCATAATTTTGGCTTTTATTTCACATTTGCCTGCCTCAGTTTTTATTTCCTTTGGATGCAGCCTGCCTCAAAAGGTGGGCAGGGTGGGGGAGTGTGTAACCAGGTAAACAGTTTATGTCCATCAGTCGGATATTATAATTGTGTATAATCTTCTGTGGGAAGTCCTGCTCTGAGTTTATTTGAGCATCCGCTTAACGAACTAGTGGTTCGGTTTAATTGATATCAAATTTAGTGGGAATTGTAGATAATATTTATATTATTTTAACCGTTAGGCATCCCCTGCCGTTGTTTAATCGAATGGATGTCATTCGATTCGCAATTGAGAAAGCAATCGAAAAACTTTATTAGATTAGCGCTTGGACAGCCAGATAGATGGAAGTGCAACCTTGTAATCTCTATAAGTAAAGGCTCTCCAAAAATCGTGCACTTCAGCACTCAGACTTTGTCGAGTTGGCAGGCGGCGAATGCGCTTTGAAGTTATATAAACTGAACAAAAACAACAAATAAAACAGACTTGACTTTCGATTAGCCTCGCACTCAATGGAGCGCCCATTGCTAGGGCAGAAGCTGAAGTATTCGCGTATGGCACTACTCGTACTTTTCAAATATCATAACTCAAATAACCAATTATAACGGCAATCATATGGAAAATGACTTCTGTGTGTCTGCGAGCAATAGGGCAAAGTCCCTCGAGAATAACACCTGTCCGATTATGTTCTACACGTTGATAAGCTGAACCCGAAAAAGGGTTACATGAATTTTCGGCCTGATGTTGCATTGTCCTGCTATTACATTTGCCTCACTGCATTACTAGCATTTGGCCTAGCTGAAGTCCATTTAACCATCAATAACCAATGCAGGGCAAATGGCAAATGGCAAATAGCAAATGGCAAATGGCAAATAGCAAATGGCAAATAGCAAATGGCAAATGGCAAATGGGTAATGGCCAAGGTAAAGACGCCTTTCCCATTGATGATATGATATCTATTTTGGGGCACAGCGTGGTGGGATTTACCCAGGCACATTTCAATTATAAGAGAATAACGAAATTAGACTTTCGACTCGCCTGCCTGATAGCTGCCGGGACTGGCCAATGCGCAAAAAGGGGGCTTTAACATAGTTTGTTATCTGGCAATTGGAATGTGTCAAAACAAAATGGCGGCCTTCCGCATAAGGGCTACGTGCCTCGAACTATGTGCGCTATGGTTAACTGCCAGACTCATTCTAAGATATTCTGTGAGAAATATTGCAAGAGCCGAACTTCAATAGGTGTGACTTTTTGCGTGGCATATTTTAAAATATATTCTGGAGCGTAATATGTCAAGTGGCAGAATCTCGTGTATCCTTTGATGACCGAACAACAAAACTTAATGCTCAACATTCGTGAAGTCGCACGCGCACATAAAATTGATATGCAAAGCATTTGGAGGCGGCCAAAAGTGCCACAAATCTACACCTAACACGCACACATACATGCATACGCACACACACACGTACAGAGCATTGGAGACATCCGCATCGAGATCCAGATCCACGACCACGTCCGCGCCCTTGTTGTTGTCACATTTCCCTTTTTAAGCAACTACCAAAAAGTTCACAGCAGTCGTTGCAAAGTTCAGAGCCATTGCTCAGTCGCCAACTAATCCGGCCTAATCCCGAAACATGACGAAATGAAATACGATGGTGCGTAGGGAGCGCCGAAGATGTCGCTGCCTGCCTGCCTGCCTGCCTGCCTGCCTGCAAATGTCGCCCCTATTTCCCCCATCATCCAACCCCCATTCCCCATTCCCCATTTCCCATTCACATTCACATTCCCGTCCCTTGGCTCGGCTCTGCTCTGAACTAATTTTGTATGCCTTATGAGATGCGCGACGCTAGAGTTGTCGTTCCCATTGCCACTGCCTCAGCTGAAGTGGGCAACTCTTTCACAAAATGGCGGCATTGATTTCCTGCCCGCCTGCCAGCGAAGTCAATTTTCAGGATTTGCGAACGGCTTTGCTGGCCAGCCTTACATTCTTTAGCAGAGATCTCTACGAAAAGCACTTCCCGCAAGCAGTCAATAAACTATACACACACACACACACACACACACATACGCACGCACACATGTGTGTGTGTGCCAGCTCCTCCGGCTGTGAGTGTCTTCGCCGTTTGTTTGTGTTAGTATTAGTGTGCGTGGCATGTCCTTGTTGACATTGCCAGCTCTGTGGCATCCGAAGCAGCGCCCTGCAAAGTGCCAGCTAAAAAATCAGTGGCAATGTAAACTCGCAAAGGAGTCCGGAGTGCGGAGTGCGGAGTGCGGAGTCTGCAGCCACTGATCGGAGCTGAATCAGAGAACAGTTCAATCAACTTCCGGCAGCCAAGCAAATTGCTGTACTAATTAATAAGCGCAAAAGGCAACAATACAGGAAAAAAGCAAAAACAAAAAAAAGGAAGTTGCTGCCACAAACTGCGGTTCAAGCAGCTGCATGTCGCAAGTAGCAACTGGCAACTGGCAACTGGCAAGTGGCAAGTGGAAGGTGGCAAGGGGCAGGTGGAGTCGGAGAAGAGGCAGCCGGAGTGCGGCTGGCTGTGGCAGCCACGTTCTCTTGCGGCAGCATATCGATTTAAATTAATTTTTGTTAGAGGGATGCTCAAGCGAAAATCCTCCATTACCGTAAAGTACTTGTAACAAAGTCCCGGGTGCCATGATGTCGCATACATATGCCGGACAAGCCCGCAGCGGAAAAAAAAAAAAAAAACAAGGAATCAGGGCAAAAAGAAGTACAAAGGAATGGGGCATGGGGCCAGAGGCCATACTCGGACAGGAGCTGGCAAGGCGGTTCGTGATGGTCGCAATGGTCCAAGCAAATTAAGCGACTCACACATCGTGCTGTGGACGCCGGCGTAAGTAACAGGACCTGTGTGTGTGGACCAGTACAAAAAAAAAAAAAAAAAAATAAGAGAAAAAAAATATGATGACATTTCCATCTTGCGGACACGAACCGTTCGCCAAAAGTTACATCGATTGTTGGCCAATTTATGCGCGGCACGTGGTGTGTGTGAAATTTCCATTTGTGATGCCGCTGCTGCTGCTAATGCTGCTGCTGCTGCTGCTGATGCTGCAGCATCCTTTGCCGCGATACCTCATCATCTTCTCACGCACAAGCACACACACACACACACCCATTGCCGCACTCTCTTTCCCACCTTATCTCCAGCCATTCCACAGCCCATTCACTCGTCTCTGCGCTGCGGCTCTCTGATTGGCTGCGCTCTCGCTACTCGCTGCTTTCCGGCCACGCCCAGCGAGTGGCGTGTCTTAGGGGTGTGGCCTATAACGGTGCTGTGCTGCTTGTGCGTGTGGTTACATGCGCAAAGATCTCGCCGGAGTGCGCACAGATTTCCCCAGTCCCAGCGGCTGGCTGGCTGGCTGGCAGGCAGGATGCGTCTTCCATGGAATTGTTGGTGCGTGCCCCTCTTTTGGCTGTTGCACATTTCCTTGTCCGGTGGAGTGACGAGTGGCGCGTTCCAAGATTGGATTTGCGTGCTCAACAGCAGCCGAACAGCTGTTTGGGATTGTTTTGATAGCATTTTAACCAGAGAGTTGGCAACACCAAAGAGCAGCACAAAAGAAAAAAAAAAAAAAAAAACACGTAAAGAAGCAAAAACGTGGCCATGAATACGCAACAGCAAATTGATGGCCTCAACTTGTGGCATTTAATTAGGCTTTTGTATCACTTGGGCTTTGAAAAAAAAAATAAAAATTAGAAATGGAATTACATTTTATGCTTGTGTTTGACAGAAATCAAAAGTCGAAGGTTGAAGGTAATAATTTCACTGCAAGCATATTTTAATCAAAATCTTAAATAATAATAATATCAACTATTTGAATTAGAGTATAAATAGCTAGACACATAGACAGCACAAGATATTTGCTGAGTCAGTTTCCTTTATTTTAAAAGTAGGTTAACGGTTCAACTGCGGTTTTTAATACTTACTTAACTATTTCTAAATAGGACAGTTCCTCAGTTTCTCTTATAAGTATCAATCATCGAGTGTACTATTTTTTTTAAGCTCGATCTCCTTCGGCGGCACCAGTTCAAAGCTGACTGGCGCAACCGCCCACCCACCCACAAGCACCACCCAAAAGAAAACAAAAAAGCGGACATCAAACAAAGCGCACACAATAATTGAATATATCTAAATATCTATATATCTATCTATGTATTTATATAAGTGAAAATCACTTTCAACAGTTGCCGCCAACAAAAAAAATGATCTCAGCCATTGGCTGACACATCCAAAGCTCTAACATGCGTGTATATGTGTGTAAGTGTGTGTGAGTGTGTGTGAGTGTGTGTGAGTGCGTGTGTATCTATGTGCATGTATCGGCGATACTTATCTTGGCTATTTCAAATTTTTGGTATCGACTCCGATAAACTTTTACAGAGCAGCCGCGCAATGTTTGTTCGTGTTTGGCTGCCGCAGTTTCCGTGTGTACATAATTAATTAATAAATCAAGTAAACAACAATAAAAGCTACAACAACAACAGCACAGCTATGCACCAATATTCATCATCATCAACAGCAGCAGCAGCAGCAGAAGCAAAAAACGAAAATTACTGTTAGTTCTTATCAGTTATTAGGCCAAATGGCTGCCATGAAATTGGTCGGGCTTGTGGAAGAGAGGGGCTGGGGGCAACGAGTAATCCATCAATTTTCGGTACGAGCGAAAATACAAAAAAAAATACACATATATATATATATAAATATAGTAGCTGCAGCCGGACATCAGAGAGGCCGCCGCCAATGTCGAAAAGTTTGATTTTCGGCTTTTTATGCGCTCGAATTAAAATGGGGATTACAATATCAAAATGTTTGCTTATGATTTATAGCGAGCAAAAGACAGCAGAGGCAACCACAACAACTATGACAACAACAGCGTCAACAAGCGACTGACTATGACTGTGACTCCGTCTCTTCACATATTTGTATATATTTCCCACTCGAAGATCCCATTGCCCATTTCCCAGTTCCATTTCCATTTCCATTCCCATTTCCATGCGTTCAATTTATCGCCACATGCGGGCCGCGGAACGTGAGAAATGTTGGACTAACTTAGTCCAGTGGTTCAGCTGGGTAAGCCGCATAGGCTTTGGCCAGATCAAAACGCCATTTTTCCATAAGGCAACGCGCCGCAAGGTGGTCTCTGACACTGATGCATGCCTCTCCCTAGTCTGTGTGTGTGAGTGTATGGGTATGTGTGTGTGTGTGCTTAAGCTAATGCATGTACAAATAGGCCCCACAAATGTGAAGATTTCCCAATCATATTTGGTATAACATCTAATTCCATATGCATTCGTGGTTGGGCAGGTGTAAGTGTTACCTCACTTTCTCACAGGGAGGGGCTTGCCCTGTTTGTTTACCTCACCATTCGGATTCGGATTCGAATTCGGTGTGTATCTTTGGATTATGGATCATGGATTTTAAGTTAACTACTGCATTTGCTTTGGATTAAGCGTTGGTGGGCGTGGGAAGCAATCAGAACTCCCAAGGTCTTAAGATATAACCTCCAGCACAAAGTGGAATTTATAATATATGTACGACTTTGTACAAACGATATTTCTACCATTTCAAGTCTGGTGAAAAAAGTAATTCCATTAAGAAATATAAATTTATAATAATTTAAAAAATAATAAATTAAAACTGAATGATAAAATTTTCGTCTAGTAGTCAGAATTCCGACTTAGTTTATTGTGTAATAGTCTAAATCAAATATAATAAAATTAGTTCTGTCTTTCAAGATATTAGAATAATTATGAATGACATTGAATAGACTTTTAAAACTTAAGTTTTACATATTGTTAACTAACAAAGAATCTCACCCACACATTCAATTTTACGAGCCAGACAATGCAAATACTATGGAAAGCGAAGGATGCGCGCTATGTACCGTTATACAAATGGAATGGGGAGGGGGTGATTGCCTGGTACTTTGACATTTGAAAATCAGCTCGGAGAATGTTTGCGACTGCGACTGCGACTGCGACTGCGACGGCACTTTGTTATTTTTATATTTTCAAATTATAAAAGCAAAGGCAGGCGGCTTTGTTGTCCCACTTGGCTAGAGGGTCGAGGTGTTGGTTGTTGGGTCTTGGGTGTTGGTTGTTGGTTGTTGGGTGTTGGGTGTTCAAGGAGGTTGCTTCGGCTCGGTGGTTGGGCCGTGTGCGTGTGAATCCTTGACACGCGCGAGCGCTTTCAAAATGCAAAAATAAATAATTTCAATTTAAATTCGTTGTTGTTTTTAGCCGCATTGAATGGATGGAGGCAGACATTTGGCTGTAGTTGTTTTATAGATATAGAAACATACGTTCCTTTGCGATTCTCATTTGTGTTTTCATTTTGATTTTAGCATAGACAACAATGGGGCAGACAGCGAGGCGTGGGAATCGATGCCAACATCGATGCGGAGCCCGGCCAAGCGTCAGCTGTCTTTAATTTCGCAATTATGTGCTTAACTTTACAGCCCCGGCCTAAGCCGGCCACTAACTACCAATTTGGCTACTGTTCGCATTGGCCATAACTGATTCCAACGGAGCTGGCGTCCAGCTTGCCTCTGCCTGCTATCAGCAACAGGCTGCGGCTAAGCCAGCTTGTCAATTTTCTATAAAATTTATTATTTTATTTGCGTCAGGTTTCTCTCTGTGTGTGCGACTGTGTGTGTATGTGACTGTGTGTGTATGTATTCTCTTTACTGCTGCCAGCAAAAATTATTTACATTTTGCTTATTGCGCCGATTGCTCCCTGGCCCTTACCCTTGCCCTTGCCCCATGCCCCTTGTTTGTGTGCTCGCAAAATATATTTTGCAGTTGCATGGCCAAAGGCAGACCACTGTTTGCCATTGTTGTTGTTGTGGTTGTTGTTGTTGTTGTTGTTGGTGTCATAAAGCGCTCTTGTTTGCCCTCGAACAGTGCCTGCTATCGCGGAGAGTGCCATAAAAGTTGCATTGCATTGCACGCAATCGACAGCGACAGCGACAGCAACAACAACAACAAGAACAACAACGACAGAGAAATGTTTGCTCAATTTATGACCCACAGGCGCTGACGTCGCCGTCTGGAGGGCCCCGGGAGACGGCTCAACTGTTAAAAGTCTAGCCAGTCACCAGTTGCATTTGCTGCTGCTGGTAATACTCTTAGATCTGTGGTGAATACCCCAAATACAGATACAAAAGAAGATATTCATTATGCCATGCGCTGGCCCCAATGCAAATCATTTTGGCAGCTGATTGGCAGTCATATGATTTCCACTAACAGCCGTTGGACACCTCATTGACAGCCGCTGCGACGCGACTCTTGCGAATTGCGAACTCACCTGAACTGAGCTGATAGAGCGACGGACACACACCTTAGACTCCACACGGCGACAACGCGGCGGATGAGTAATGGCCCCAAGCGAAAGCCGAGGCGTGGTACCAAATGAAGCAACAAAATTCATCAACAGTGGCCGCAGATTAAGAACCTTTTAAGGGATTCACGATTTTCACTTTTCCCAATGCACATCACAGCTTGAGCAGACTATCTGAGAAATGTGCTGTACATGTTGATCCATGGGGTATATGCACTTTCTCAACCATGTTGTCAAGTTTTATTGTAAAAGATTATATTAAGATATTTTTAAACAATCTTTTTATACTTTTTTTTATATAAAATAGATCTTCAAACTCTCTTATAATTGTAACTCTGTTTTTATTTTTAAATTAATTTTATATAAAAAAAATATAAAAAGATAATTTAAAAAGGTAACATTAGAGCTCTACCAGTCCAATAAGAACAACAAATTAGTGTAACACAAATAATGAGATAATTTGATTATTTGATAATTTAATCAGTTTTTAAGTTTCCTGACTAGGAATAACCCAAATAAATTCGAATTCCGTTTTAGTATAATCTTATCTGTCTAGTATATTACGTATTTTTTACTGCTGATTAATCCACTAACAAAAACCAGCAATAATATCAATAAAAAAAACTCTTAGCTGCAGTAAAATATAATAATTTATATACAATTGATTTTTAATATAATTTATAAGATGCAGGGAATATTTTAAGATTTTACCTACATAAGCAAATAAAAATGAAATTCTGCAAAACTTTAATACTTGACTCCAATATCGGATAGAGTATTTCGATAACGGTTTATGCAAATTATTTGTGTCTTCTTATTTTTTGTGTCAATTTTGTGGACATTGTTGCGTTGCAGGACGTTTGTTTACTTTGCCATTGGCGAGGCAGTTTGGCAGCAAGGACACGCACGGCAGCATCCTTGTCCGTGTCCGTGTCCGTGTCCGTGTCCTGCCAGATATCCGGATTGTTTGCTGCGCGCATTAAGCTAATTATGGCCAAATAAAGCGGCTCGAATCGAAGCGCGCGCTCCGAGCAAACAGTTGAGCTGCTGCTGCAGCAGAGGGCAAAGTGCCGCACTGGATGCCACACAGGATGCCGCACTGGATGCCACACAGGATGCCAGCACTTAACTTTAACAACAGCCTTGGTTTGCTTTGCTTTCTTTTTCAATTTTCTGCATTGTTAAACTTTTTGTTTCCTTACGTGTGTGCAACTGTGTGTGTGTGTGTGTGTGTGTGTGTGTGTGTGTGTGTGTGTGTATCTCGGGGTTGGGGCTTGTTTAATTTGCCGGGATGTCACGTGTCGGCAGGCAACTGCAAGTGCAGGCACGGCACGTGTCCGCGTCCTGCGCTGCTCTGCCTGCTCTCCTCTGCTCGTCCTGCACCAGCTGTTAAATGTGGGCATCGGCGATGCCAAATATTTAGCTTGTGCGTTGAGCAAATCAATTTTGTATGCTCGCCCATTGCCAGCCCGTCAAATGGGAAACGTATCTCTGCCGTTGCACACGCCCCTCCCCCAGCCTGCCGCCCTCTTGGACCAGTTAGCATCAGCCGTCCGGCTCTGGCCACGTGTCGTCGACGCGCCTCTTTCGTTCTCGCTGCTAATCTATCAAAGGCGCGTTGGCAGCCAACCAAATTGAGTTTGTTTGGATATCATTTTTCGGGCTGTTTCTTGTTTCCTGTTGCCCGCTTTTTGGCTACCTGTTCGAAAAGCCACTGCCAGGTCCGCTGCCAAAACCACTTTCACTTGCTTTCACCCGCTTCCGTTGGCCGCTTAGAGCCAACATTTGTTTTTTTTTTGTTTTTTTTTTTTTCATTTATGCTTTGTTCCCACATTTTGCCGCGTTGACGTCAACGTCAATCAAATTAGGCTGTCCTTGGCCAGAGGCTCGATGCTGGATGCTCTACAACCCGTGCCAAAGTTCACACATCAAATGTTTTCCAGGGGTGGCTTCCACTTCCATTCCCATCGCCCTCTGGTGCTAACCTCCGATTTGCGATTTGCGTTTGTAAATGTTTTTCTAATCAGATTTGTGTCCCATTCTCTGGGGAGTGCAATTTGTTTTGATGTGCCAGGCGCAATCCGTTTAAGTGACGTCCGGGCGGGGGTTCAAAGGCAGCGATGACAATGCCTCCGGTTCGCATAATTACTTCTGCTCTTTTGCCTGCCGGCGTCTGGCTCCCAGTCGAGGACACGTTTGGAAACTTTGTTGCTAGTTGGTAGCATATGTTTCGGTGAGCATTCAGTATTCAGCATTTTAGACTGGTCAGTCCTCCCCACGGACAACGTATCCTTATCTATGTATCACCTAGTCGAAAACAGAGAAGAAATCCTTTTGTAAAGTTTGCTCTAGGCAGAGCAAAGTTGAAATACTTTACCAAAGTTAGATGTGGTATGAAATACTTTACTGTTTATACAATAGGAAATATTCTTATTTTACGCTGGTCAGTCCTCCCTTTATTTGTATATCCTCCAGTCAGAATCTTTTCTGCTTTTCTATATATAAAATGAAAAACTAACCTTTGCTCAGGTCTCCAAATAGACATCACTTGAAAATAACCTCAGTAAGAACTGAACTGAAGCTAAACTACTTTTTCAATTAGGCGACAGCTTACATATACAACACACATCATATATATCGATATATAATGGACGTCACATCGACAGATCCTCAGTAAGGATTGCGGTAGCCCACAGAGTGAAATAGTTGAAATACGTAACTCCCACCAATAGAAACGAAATGATATTTATATAGGGTTTAGGGTAGCGTCTAAGCAGGGACATATTTGAAGAAAACCAGAAGGCATTTGCTCCGTCAGTATCCAGTTTTAGCTGCTGGGTGACACATTTGCTCTACTCGAGGGCAATCGAACGAGTTTTGATCGATTGGTTTTTAACCCCGCCATTAAACTAAAATAAATAATCATCGTTGACATTGTAAATTCATAAATTAATAAAGCAAACTGGAACTGGAACTGCAACTGCAACTGCAATTGGCAATTGGCAATCGATTTATTACGACGATTCTCTAAGTACAAACCGTCGAGTGATTCGTTTTGTGGAATTGACCATGGTCACAGTTTGTGGCTCTCGATTGAGTGCATTTCCTTCAGTTGCGTGAAAGCAAATTTTTTTTGCCATTTCTCGAACGCGCATTTTTACTTATTTCTTGTCTATCTGGGGAATTACATTTTAAGCCCCATTTGCGTTTGCCGGATTACTATTATTTAGCAAGATTTTGCCATTCTAATTGATTGTTTGCCCATTCGCCGCCGGCACTGGCCACCTCCTCCTCCATAGCCTCCTCCATAGCCTCCTCCAGCTTTGCTTATCTACTCTGGGTAACCTATCGATCTAGTTATCTATTTCAGCTCGCCCGCGGACTCCACTAGGAGTTACTTAATACGTGTGTCCCACCTTCGCTTTGATATACATATGCTCGTAATATCCATTTAGATATAACCAATCGCCAACCCAGGTGCTCATTGCTGTTGTTCTATTTGTGCATTACACAGCGTAAGCGCACTTAAGTTGCTTTTAAGCCCTGGCGCCGCTCCAATTGCGAAAAGGAAACGGGCCACAGCAACACACACACACACACACACACACACATATTTATATATATATATATATATAAACACACACGCGGAAAGCCAACAGCCAACTGGCGCCATTTCTTGATGACTTGGTGATTGTCCATTTTCCAGTTTCAACTGTAGTCTGCGGAAATGTGTCGAGTGTACCAGTAAAGCTGATCAAGAAGAACATTTCGCATTACAGTGCAAAATTCACTTTGTTAGCACCAGTGGCTCCATCTATTGAGCATTTGCAATATGCGCACTCACGCTGATCTGTTCGATGGGTTGGTGTCTCAGCTAAACGCAGTTTAAGAAACAGTACCAAAGAGTGAACACGTTTGGTACAGTTGCTTGCAGTGTATACTCGTATAGGATCATAAGTCAGTGTCTTAGCTAATTCCTAACTAATTATTAGTTGTATTTGGTACATTTGCTTGCAGTGCATATAAGATCTTAAGTCTAGTTAGTGTCTTAGCTAATCGCATCTAAAGGACCTTTACTAATCATTAAAAGTCTTTGGTACAATTGCTTGCACTGAATAAACCATTTCAAAGCCGGTAAATTAATATAAAATAAGATGTTTGTTCGGCATGATTATGTCTGCCTGTTACTCTAATTTAGTTTACCAACTTAAAATGTATTCAATAATTTAATCTAATTTAGAGTTATTCTCAATTCCTGCTCAGTTTTAGCTTAAAAAATATATTAAGAACGCAGTACTTTCTATTTAAAAAAGGGTGTTTATTAACATTAAATGTACAAGCTAAAAAATATTGGTTCATTGAGTTAAATCCTCATACAACGATTACATATTCCACAGAGGTCAAAAAGTTATTTGCTAATTTAGCATATCTTTACTTAAGTGAATCTAAAACCTAAACTAAATATATTTACAAGTTAAATACTTTGGATCAGTAGCCGCAGTTCTGCTCAATAGCGTGGCGTGATCTTAACCCTAAGCCCATCCTTGGGCCGCAGGATCAGTTCGCCAAGCAGCGTCAGATCTTCGCGACGATCGACAGCCTCGATCTTGTATTTGCGCAACACAGTCGAGATGACCGCCTTCTCCTCCAGAATGGCAAACTTCTGTCCGATGCAGTTGCGTGGCCCGGCACTGAATGGTATATAGGCAAAGGGATGACGTCCGGCGCAGTTCTCTGGCAAGAAGTTGTCCGGATTGAACTGCTCAGGCTTGGGGAAGACCCTCGGATTGCGATGCAGCGCATACGTCATTATTATAGCCTGCGTGCCGGCGGGCACCAGTTTGCCGCCTAAATGAATCAAAGTATTAAAAGATAATCCAGATCTTGAGTCTCGTGGAACACTTACCAATGGTAACATCCTCCCCCACCATGCGTGCCATCATCGGCACACTGGGAAACAGTCTGAGGGCGTCCTTGATGCAGCACTCCAAGTAACGCATGTCCAGCAGATTCTTCATTGTTGCAGGAGTCTCTGTGTCATTGCCAAATATGGACTCCAACTCCTCCACAACGCGCTCCTGGTACTCCGGATTGGCGCTGAGCAAGAACAGAGTCCACGAAATGGCGGCCGAAGTTGTGTCGTGACCCTCAAACATAAATGTGTCCACCTCCTCACGGATGTCCTCCTAAGAATTTAAATAAATAAGATATGTATATAAAACATGCATTTAATATATTTTGCTCAATATAGATTTTTCTTTAAATATATGACATTTAATCTATTTAAATTAAAATATACTTCATTTAAACATTTTAAATTGATGCAGTATATGAATATTTAGAATAAAATGTACCGCTAATTAAAAAAAGATTTTCTGTCGAATAGCAGTTAATATTTAAGAAGTGCC
This sequence comes from Drosophila pseudotalamancana, assembly GCA_037075185.1. Lineage (NCBI taxonomy): Eukaryota > Metazoa > Arthropoda > Insecta > Diptera > Drosophilidae > Drosophila > Drosophila pseudotalamancana. The sequence continues at coordinate 402,159 of JBAMCK010000833.1, read as the reverse complement.
GAATATCGATTTAAGTATGTGAATATTAATAAAAGCGATTATCTATTTATCTATCTACGATAACATCTTTCTAACAATGTAAAGAATTCATTAAAAGGTCGTCTGTACTTACATTGGACAGAACGGTGCCCTCTTTGGAGGCATCGATCAGCAGATCGAGGAAGGCCAAGCGCTTCTTCTTGCCCAAATCGTCGTAGGCATCGGGCATTTCGTTGTTGTTGTTGTTATTGTTGTTGTTGGCCAACTCAGACTTTCGCTCGCGTATCACCATATTGGAGAAGCCATGGAGCGTATTAATGTAGCTCTGATGCGTCTTATAATCCTCGGTGAGGCGGAAAAGCAAATCGCTCTGCAGCCAGATCTTTGCCTGACGACTCTGCACGATGGAGCCGATGCTGTGGGCGAGGGATGTCGAATAGATGAGAAAAGTGTTGCATTAAATTGAAAGTTAGTCAAGTGTTTGCCTGTCTGTCTCGCTGTCTGTCGCTCTGTCCCGCTGTTTCTCTGTTTCTCTATCTCTCTGTTTCTCTGTCTCTCTGCCTGTCTGTCTACTTCAGTATCTGTGTGCTTTATGGGGCATGTTATCAGCAGCAGCAGCATTTCCCATTGACATCTTAATCTCGCATATTTTTCGCTTGAGCGAACATCACCCCAAACACTCACACACACCCACACACACACACACTCTTACACTCACTCGCAATCATAATGCGAATTGGAAGTGTGTGGGAAAGTATTTGACATTTGCACTGACAGCTCTCCATATTACACGCCCAACCCCCGACTCTCTGTTAACCTATCGCTTAAAGTCTGCACAATTGAATTCTAGTATTTTTCATATAGTTTTTAGTATTTTTTCCACTTACCCGTAAACCGCCTTCACGTACTCCGACTCGCTGTTGCTCTGTGCATAGATTTTGCGGCCCATCGCAGTTTCTGTGACGCAATTAGCAGGAGGTTATTCGATATGCCATTATTATACACATATACATATACATGTTTGACTGTATTTGACATTGACACTCACCACATACAATGTCCAGGGTGCAGAGTGTGACGTAGGGGAATATGTTGAACGCCTCGCTGCCCAGCTCCACGGACAGCTTGCGGGCCAAGACGGCGCTTTGCTCGTTGAATACATCAATAAAATCATCCAAAATTTTGAAGTGGAAGGCGGGCGTCAGAATCTAATAATACAAACAAATATATATTGATATATATGTATATAAAGTAACGGTAACCTGAACTCTGGACTTACCTTCCTGCGGGAATGCCATTTGCGGTCGGTGCTGGTGAGCAATCCCGTGCCCAGCCATGGATGCAGATAGTCATAGTCATGGCTCTTGTTCACGAACTTCTGGCTGTTCAGTATGGGCTGCAAGTGGCAAGTGGCAAGTGGCAAGTGACAAGTGAGGCAACTGTTGCATAACACTCTTTCAATTGGAATAAACGGACTCTCCACTTACCTCCACGGTTTCCGGCTCGAAGAGAAGCACGCGCGGCGATGTTCCCTGCCAGACGCGGTTGATGCCAATGCGTGTGCCCCAAAGTTTTTGCATGCCTATAACTCGATTGAAGAGCTCTGCAATGCCATACGAGAACACAAAGAAAGAAAAACCAGTTAGCAATTTGTCTCAATGGTTGCCAGACAGACAGTCAGGCAGACAGTCAGGCAGACAGTCAGGCAGACAGACAGACAGACGGACAGACAGTTAACGAGCGTTTAAGTACACATAAATAATAAACAAATGACTCAAAGTAAGTTTTGTTGTGACGTTGCGGTCAGTTTTTCTACTACCAGATGACAGGCGTAACTTTAATTGTTCAGATGGTAATGATATATAGAAATTATGAGTAGAGGTATTAGTGTAGATCTTAGACGTGAGCTATGCCTGTTGACCGTTGTCCTACCCTATAAACACATCGATCTCTGAAACTAGATGAACTTCGATTCGAATATACTTGAAATCCGATTAAACATACTTGAAATAATCTTCGCATTTCCTTCCACACGATTTCCCTTTCTACTGTTCTCAAATATAGCATTCTCCTCAGATTTCAATTGTTGGACGATTTGAATTTTTGAATTTCCAGTTCACGTGTGAAAATTGTTTGCGACACCAATTTAGGTAAAAACTTACAAATCTATTGTGTATGTGTGTGTGCTCACATGTGAGAAACAATCAAGGCCGGCATCATGTAAAATGTTGTGTTAATTTTAATATGTTACACTTGTTTATCACGTAGGTAAACATAAATACAAAATTATATCTGGACGCTTCTGCGGTTTTTCTTTTGTAGCATCGCTTTTTATTGCAGCTAGCAACCTGTTCCGGTCTTCTGCTCATGTGTTGCATTAATTAAAAAGATGACACACACTCACAACACACACACACACACACTACACACACACACACACACACCTTGAGAGATGTCTAATAATGGGTTTATGTAACGCAAAAATTCAAGCGACAGCACGAATTGTTCAAAGAAGAAGCGACACCCAACAGAGAGGCCGATGCCGCTTCTTCTTTGGCTGTCCGGGTCCAGGTGTGTGGCGATTGCTCCCCGGTCCACACTTGGTCGGAAGTTTGCATCTTTTAATGGGGCAAAAAAAGGTAACAATCAAATTTTCTACGTGCAAAAATAATATAAAAAGCCCAAAGCCCAAAGCGAAGCGAAACAAAACAAAATAAAACGCATTTCAAATATTTTGCCGGCTCCATAAGATTGGCCATTGTTGTTGTTGTTGTTGCTGCTGGCCAGCTTGTTGACAAACTGAACATAAAAGAGCAACAAAAGTTTGTCTACTTTAAATTGCGTTAACAATTTGAAATAATTTATGTGCCTCTTTATAACTTGCAACAATTTGTCATTGGGCCAAATTGTGGCACATTAAATTAAAAGCAAAATCTCTGTGCGAGCCGCCGCCGCTAATCTAATACCCTTCCAGCAAGGTAAAATAAGTAATTTTTTTCCCAAAAACAAAATGAAGCAATATCTCATAATATTAATGCAAATTAAAGCCATTTAGTTAAACTATTCACGCTTTATGCGTCACGCTCGATACGCGCTGTAAAGGGTGTATCAAAAACAAAATCAAAATTAACAGTGGCTGTTAATGTTGCTGTTAATCTAGCCGGCAGTCAATGCCAAGCTGCAAGCACCCACAGCACAGAGACTTAAATTTGAACACAAATCAAGACTCAAACCCCAATTGCGACTCAGATTCGAATTCGGATTCGGATTCGAATTCAGCATCGCGGCGCAGAGAAGTTGGCACTGACTGCCAAATGTAATGTTCTTAACATTAGAACTTGAATTCGAAAACCTGAAGCCGACCTTGTTGAATAGACACACTTCAAATGTTGCTTAGTCTTAGGCAGCTGTTAGGTAAATAATTATGAATCAAAATCTGTGGCACTCGGGCCGCGAAGGTGACCTTGGGCCGCAGACTTGTTGCAACATCATTTGTGGATGCTACTGTTTGGTCGCTTGGAGTGTTCTTAAGTGAATTTTAAATTGAATAAAAAGTCTTGAGTTAATTCAAGTTGTTTTTGTCGCGGCATTTGCTGGGGCAGTTGCAGGGGCAGGTGCGGGTGCAGGTGCAGGGGATGCCACAATCGACATGGTTAGACACAAAGAGTCCATAAATTGCAGCAACAGGTTCGTTGATTACCTTGAACTAAACGGCAGACACATTTGCTCGTGCAAAAAGTCGACGCTTTAAGCACACAATTAATTTTTAATCAAGTTTTTTTATTTGCATATTTTTGTTAGCTTAATACTTGCAGATAATAAATAAAGATAATGAGATATATAAAGAACAGGGCTGTAAGCGGAAAAATAAATATCCCTGGTTCGTTTTACGGTTCGATCCAACCAGATCTCCAAACTTGATGTCCATTTTAATTAAATTATATTTTTATTACATATATATCATATTTTTTATATATTCATTAATTCTTGTTGAATAAAGCTCAATCTGTACTTCATTTTCGGCTGATTAAAAAAAAGACGAATAACTTGGAAATCCGGGATAATAAACGGGTTAGATTTGGATTTTAGTAGCATGGTCAAAATGGTCGAATTAATTATCTTAACTGGAATTCGTTCTATCATCTTCTTTTCTAATTCATTAAACTATTGTTGAATGAAGGAACGACTAAACCTGTTGCCAAACAATTGAGAGTGTGCCTCGAAGCCGACTTCCGACAATTCAAACTGATTGAGAACATTGAAGTGAGGCCAAAAGCTGAGTTACCAAAAACTCATCTAGCCAGAAAAACCACTTCACTCCAGTTGGCAGGCGTCACAAATTGTGTAGACAAAGAACAAAGAACCAGACGAAATAAAAACAACGCACCTTAAGATCTTACCAAAAGAGAATCACATGAACGTCGAATGGAAATTCATCAAAAGTTTTCGATAATCGAATATATCAAAAAATGATTTCCTAGACTCGAATTGAACTTGGCCGAGTGAAGAAGCTGCATCCGGAATAAAAGATAGATTTGTATCTTTGTATCTGTTTATCTATTTGTGTTTCTTGCTGCGTTTCCGCATTCGAAGATATGCGTATTCGAGTGTGTGTGTGTGTGTGTGTGTGTGTGCGTGAATGTATGTTAATTGATTTGTCTGCGGAACTTTAAGATTAGCTTGTGAATTAATCATTCTTAAATTTATTGAACGTTCGAGTCTGGTGCTTTTCGAAAACAACTCTCTGCATAGATAGCTGCACGGATTGGTTGTGAGCTGCTTTTGAATGTCAAGATCAAGATCAAGATCCAAGATCAAGTCCAAGATCAATTCAAGCGCACGTCCGGCTCGGAGTCAGCTCTTGGATAAGACCTTTTTTTTTTAAGTTGCGGATTACAGCAGAGGTTTACGACCGTTTTTTACAACTTCTCGAGTGTTTTGTTTGGTTTGTTATTTAACTATTTTTTTATGGTCAGCTACCGTTTACTATGTATTATATGTGCTTCAGTTCTTTGTAAAGCTGTCTAATATTATCTTAAACCTAATTTCATTTCAATTTCCGTTTTTACCAACAAAAAAAAGGGCCTTTTATTTGGCTTGTTATGTTGGTTATTCGGATGACGGTGAAAGTTTTATTTTTTTACTTTTTGTTGTTTTCTTGCCTCATATGAAGTTCAAATTTGGTACTAGCTCAAAAAAAAAAAAACAATAAAATTAAAATAATTATGTGATGGACACTATCTATGGGCATTATTTTGCAACCCAGTTGAAGGTCTCGTTACATACTTAATATACAATATGCCATATTTTTTATTAATTGAATAATAAATTTACTTTTATTTATTAATAAAATTGTCAGAGACTTTTATATCTATATAAATCAAACATAAACTTTAAGAGCTACAACTTACTTTAAACAGATAATATTAATTTCAAAGAAATAATAAATAAAATACTGTCATAAAATTAGATTTTGTTAACAGCTGTTAATGCTCTTAATATTGTTAATTAAATTAAGCAGAGATACAAGTTTGTCTAGAAATTAGCTTTGTCTAATGTTTACCTCAATTTTATGGTATTCTATTGTTCTATTAAAGTTGAAGTCAAGCTCGAACATTTATATTGTCAATATCTCAATTAGCACATTTTCGATTTATATATTCTTCATTTGGTCACGTAATTCGGTTTCTGTCAAGATCTATTCTTATGAAATTTCGGACAATGAAAGTGAAATTGAAAGTAATGTAAAGTTCATTAACATTTGCGAAAAACTAAATACGGAGAGCAAAACAAACACACTTGATGATCAGCGATCGCATTGATCGCTGGCTTGTCTATTAATTAACACCTAATACCGAGTGTATTTATGCTTTATTTACTGCTAGTCGTAGTATTGGCTTATTCAATCAGATCAATCGAGCATGATTCAGGGTCGACACAACAAACTATCTATAGATCAGATCACTTTTGAAAACTCACCATCATGATCCACATTCATTTCAATTGCATTTCCCAGAAAGGGCAACGCGGCAGGTCCTGGAATCTTTTCGATATATTTAACCCAACGCGCGCGCCTTTTGTTATATACCACTAGGAAAATGCTGATCGCGGCCAGCAGGAATATAGTAATCGGCGAGTAGCCCGATATGATTTGAGCGGCTTTCGAGAGCAAAATGCTTTCGGCCATTAACGAACTAAATACTTTCGAGGACATTTTTCAAACAGTTTAACACTTGGATAGTAAAGAGCCTTTGGCATATCCTTTACACACACTCGATTAAAATTTGTCGATCAAGTTGACCCGGACCCGGCTTCGAACTCTCTTCGCGACACAAACGCTGCGAACTCCGACACACAACTAACAAAAAGCTCGAGTTTGCATAAAAATTTAAAAAGAAGTGCTAAATTTTGTAGCTTGCGTTTCGGTTTCGGTTTCGGCTTTTCGTTTTCGTCTCTCTGCTCGGCTGCTGCAAGTGTGTGCGTGCGTGTGTGTGAGCCGGAGATGAAGCCGATCGCGTAGACGCTGTGAAAAGGCAGTAGAAAATCTACTACTACTACTACTCCGGGCCACACTTATCCGTGTGTTAATAGCAGTCGCCGCCGAATGTTTTTGTCATTTTTTTTTCGTTGTTTTTGTTGTATATGTGAATGTATTTACCATGAGTTGACGATTTGCTGCTATTGCTGCTGTTTGTGGCAATACGAATTTGGCCACAATCTTTGCGCATTTTGATGCTTTCCTTTAATACTCTATTCACAAAGTAAAAACAAGCATATTTTTTTGATAATGTGTGCGTTTTGCTGGCCTTCTGTCCGTCCCGTTGTAGCCGAAGACTTGCTTCTTGACATTATTTCCTCTTGTATACATATATCAATCAGATTAATGGAACCATCATTGATCCAAACTATGCTAGAAAAGAAGAGTTATAAAGACTAAGTTCTTCGTATACTCTATAACCATTGAAAATGTCAAATGTAGGGTATATTTTATATTATTCCAATTCTAACTAAAAGTTTATTTTATCCCAGTTCCATTATCACAAAGATTCCTTGCAACCGATTGAATTGTTAGACAGAGTATGTAGTAGTCGTTGACGTCCGCCTGCAGCATTCACACTGGTTTCTTTTGCTGCCCTTATATTCGTATCCCAAAACTCAAATGCAGTTAACTGGGTGGACGGACAATTGACTGTTCTTTTGGGCCTACGCCGGCTGTCGGCCCGGCTTGCTTCCATTTAGTGGCATTTATTTGATGCAGGGGCAGTCGCAGTGGCCTTTGGGCGCAATTAGCAGGTGTTCTGGGATGAAATCGCTTGCTTCTACTAATGCCTCCGACTGCGCGTTCGTCTGGCAGTCAAGTAGTCGGTGGAGCTACACATTTCATTATATGAGTGCAGTTAAAACAACTTGACTGTGTCATGTCCGCCGCTGAAATTGGAGCGTTAAATTGGAATGGACAGAATTTCATAAGTCGCATTAAGTGGACGGTTTCTTTTTTCTGCCTTCAGCTTGAAATAAATTTTGTATATATCTGAAGGAAATCACAATTCGCAATTCGCAATTCGCAATTAGAATATAGTGGTGTAATTATCACTCAAATGTTAAACATTAATTCTTTGTTTATTAGCACAAGGTCGTGGACAAATTCTACTTCAAAATAAAACGTTTCGGCAGCTAATCCGATATAATGGAAAACATTTTCATGGCCAAGGCTGCCCGTACTCAAATAAATATATGTATATATACGTTTATATAACTGGTTCCTCACGATATTCTAAACGAAATTTTGTTATCAATTTAGCATCGTCTTTGTCTGGACGACGAATCAAGTTCTCTTGAAGACCAACTTGTGTTCTTAACCTTACAATCAAATATTATTCAATCCGACTTAAATAAGTTTGTGGTTTCGTTTTATACCCATCAAATGTACAAGACGGAGTTGTTACGTTACTTAATTAGAATTCAAAACGAGGAAAACTTATCGTAATACCGTGAAACCATGTAAAATGCGAATACAGGGTATAATGTTCTTGTTTAACAAATTTATTCTTAAATTTTGTTCAAAAATAAAAATAAAATCATACTTAAAAGTATATTTTATTTTATTTTATTTTATTTTAAAAATGGGGATTCTGTAAAGAGACTTGTTAGGCGACTACTTAATTTATTGTTGCTGCCATCAAATAGAACCTGTTTCAGCCGCAGATTAATTCAAGTCAGATTAAACCCAAAAAAAAACCTTTTTTTTTGTATTTTTGTTGATTGTTAAATCGAACCAATGAAATATTCTGAAATATTAAGAGTTGGCTTTTAAAAATACGGCTTTGGGTTCAACAGAACCTGCGGCATTATCGAAATTTAAAACTGGCATCAATAAAAACAAACAAGACAAATAACAAGTTTCTTGTATAACAATATGTAAATTACTTTCTAGTTGAAATTGATGAGGTAAATATTCAAAGAATATAAAAATACTAATTTATTCCAAAAAAAATGTTGTAGCTTTACCTTTTTATTGTGTAATCCGTCTTTGTGTTATACAAACCGTATGCCCTTGCATATTATTATAGAAATCAGCACTAATGTGAAAATCTAGATAAATATCAATAAGGTCTCAGTCCATAAACTGTTTTATGCGCACTTCCCTAACACGTAATTATTCTATCACGTCGCAGCCACAAGATCTTTGTCTACACTCGTCCGTCTAGGAAGTAAAAACTGACCAGTGAATCGTTCTTTAATTAGAGACAAATTAACAGCTTCTCTAATAAAAAGCAGTTCCACGAAATAAGCAAGTCACTCTGCGTTCAAGACTTCCACTTAAGACAGCAATCCTTAACCATACATTTTCATTCATTTCTGCTTTTTCGTCTCTATAAACAATGTTCAACCATAATATGACTCCACAACTGTTAAGTAAGCCGATTTGCTTATTTAACATATGCTCAAAATCGAACACAGAATATCGTGGGGCTTCCCCAAATTGAGAAGTAATTATATCATAAACATAAACAAGAATTTGTGTTTTCCATTGCTCATGCAATTCATTCTACAAAAACCTAACTTGAAATACCTCTCAAGATGGACCCACTCTACCCGAAACCAATACTACAGAAGAAGCCCGCGTTGTGATATCCATCACGTACACCATGAGACTTTTATAATGTGTGCAAAATACAATGTATTAATAAATTCGGGACGGCGCGAACGCCATTCCCGGCTACCAAAAATTACACGCACGAGTTATTCACATTAGGAATAATCGCAGAGGTCAACTCAGCCGAATGTGCAATGACCAAGCCTCGCTCCGGAGGAACCGCCTTCGTGATCACGGTTAACCTCTACGCCAGGTAAGTATGCTTTTCTCTGCTCGGGAACAGCCACTCCAACCCGCCAGCGTCAGAACCAGTTGAGAATTATAATGTGTACATTTCTACACAAGTGAAAGTAGCAAAGCCAACTGGATTGCGAGCATTGCATTGTGAACAAATTCAATTCAGATTCAAGGGTTGAAATCTGTAAGTGTATGTGTACGGGTTTTGTTACTTGCTAGACCCTGCGGTACCACTAACATTGTTTTTGTGTGCTTAGTTTATATTTTAGAACTATGTATGCATTATTTAATTTATCCGAAAAACCTTACTTATGGTAAAATGATATATGAAAACATTGTAAGCGTGTTATGCGGAAGCAATAGAAAACCTAAATATTTTGTTTATAATTGTATTTCTCTATATAATGTATGTACATATGTATGTAAATATATGGATACATATACATAAGAACATACAGATTTGTTCTAAATAACATTAATTTTCAAATACATTAGGAAAATGTGACTTTCTTCTTATAAGAGAAGATACGTGTCCGGACTCCGGACTGGCACCGTATATACCTACATATGTACATGCATACATATAGTATACATATATTCGGTTCCCAATACTATGCCTTCTATCAAAATGAGAACTAAATTATCATAACCAACGGCTTATCTTACGTATAACAGTTGATAAAGAAAATAATACTCTCTAACAGACCGATTTTAATGCTTTTAAATTACATTTATATTAAAAATTAACTTTTTTTAATTATCAACTATATTTCTACATGTATTTATGTTTAGAACTTATCACTGTCCACACTATTTTCTCAGTATATTATTGCTTGCTATGGCCATCATTTCACTTCTCTCTTTCTCTCTCTCCCTTTAATATCCAACAGACAGAAGTTCTTGCTGTTGCCACACACGCACGCACACATACACAGTTGTTGGCATTGTATGCCTTGCCAGTTTTGCTTGCTCTAGAAATGTTGAAATGTGTGCGCATATAATTCTCAAAAGGTTCTGACGCTGGCGTGTTGGAGTGGCTGTTCCCGAGCAGAGAAAAGCATACTTACCTGGCGTAGAGGTTAACCGTGATCACGAAGGCGGTTCCTCCGGAGCGAGGCTTGGTCATTGCACATTCGGCTGAGTTGACCTCTGCGATTATTCCTAATGTGAATAACTCGTGCGTGTAATTTTTGGTAGCCGGGAATGGCGTTCGCGCCGTCCCGAATTTATTAATAAATACTAATTGGTTATCTAGTAGTTAGCAGAGCGTGGCAGTGGACTTTTGAAGTCATCCACTTGACTGGGTCAAAGCAAACTAGCTAAGCAGCTAGCTAGAGCATAACAATAATCAATAGCGGTCATTGTCCACACAACTCTTCTAGTTCAACTAGCTTCTATAAAATCATAACTCTTGAACTTGATCTTCTTGCATAGATTGCGGAAGAAGCCGAAGCCTTCGATTGCGTTTTATCATAAATGTTTCATAGTTGAAACTGTTATTGGTTGGGTTCCTGGCCTTTGTTATTGTTGCGGTGTGATGGTGTTCCGTTGGTTTATTATCATTAGCAGCAAATTTGACTCACAAATATCAACAGATCCAAAATGTTGGTGCTGTTGGTGCTGCTGCTGCTGCTGCTGCTGCTGCTGCTGCTGAATTGATTAACTCCAGTTTTGTTTTACGCCATTCGCACTACCGCTACGCTACTAAGCTGGCAGCAACAGTTGCTGTGGAGCTGGCGCTGATAAGGTCAAGTTCATTTCCGCATGGCTCTGATCTTGGTCTTAAGCGAACAAAGAATGTTCGGCGGTAATGAGTACCATTTGGCAGCTTAGAGATTTATCCGCCTCGATTTGCACCTCCCAGCTAACTAATTATACCACATAAAGGAAGTTGCACAAGTTTTACAGACTGATACAGACGAGGGGCAATAAAACAATTTACCATTAGATGACGTGTATGTGACGCAGTTAAGGTTTAAGGTTTAAGGTTTCTCTGCCTCGTTGACCGTTGACTGGTTGCAGTCGCTCGTAATTACGCACGTAATTAGGGTTACAAGCGTACAATCTCTCATTCCGTCGCCAACTAAATATGCCACGCAACAAGCCAACCCATCTAAAAGTGAAGCCGAATTTCCCAAACCCAACTAGTCTTTGGCAATGCTGTCTTTCCACCGTGTGAACAATTTTCTATGCGTTTTTAATTGGTGTCCAGCGAACTTGAAATGTTACTAAGCTTGGAGACTAAATTTTTAAACAAAAAATTCTTACAGACTGCCAATTGCTTGGCTCACAATTCATTGTCAATGGCCAAGTGCACTTTTAATTTGGTCTCGCTGCAATTAAATGTGGTAAAGAACCAAATACCAAATACCATCGCCAGCAGCTGGCCACCTTGGCCACGCCAAGTCGAGTTTCAAGTTTCCTTCGGCGGCTTGACACACATTTTCGACATATTGGTTAGATCGATGACGGTGGCGGCTGCGACTGCCACTGCGACTGCATTTGGCAATTCGCTTGTCAACTTAAACACTAAGCAGCCACAAGCCACAAGCCACAAGCCACCAGCCACCAGCCACCAGCCGCCAGCCACTAGCTGGCCTCGACTTTCAGTTGGGGCTGAATATCACAGCAACAGCTGCAAATGAGAACGGCCCAAACATTCTCGACTGCGTAAAGCTCCCACTCAACTTTTGTTTTTTTTTTTTTTTGTATTCGAAATTAATGGAAAAATTGCATTTTGATAGACATCACTGAAAAGATTTGTTTAGATTCATTGTGTGAACATTTCGGCTAATTAAAATGCATTTTCCCAAGATAACAACAATTTTTACTGACTAAGATCCATATACGGCCATACTTAAAGCCAGTCGCAGCATCAATCAATTATTAGAATTCTGTAGGGTATAATTACAATTGAAAATTTATGCGCTGTTGAACACTGTTGAGTTGTAAGAAATAATTGAGTGTTTGGCTAAACATTTACGAGAGCTAAACACTTGCGCAAAAGTTCAAGATCAATTGCCGATGGTTATTGCCATAGTTTTATCAATCATTTAAAAACAATTAGGACTGAGCTGATATGTTAAGTAAACAATTGAATGACTATTATGAAAACTATTTTCTTATTAAAGGCCATATACAAATGACAAATCAAAAATATAAGTTAAATCATTAAAAAAAAAATGCTATAAAATAAAAAAAATGGTTCGGGTCGAACAAGATTCGAACCTCCATCCCCTCGCACGTTTTTTTTCACAATAAGGTGCCACATCATTTAACAGTCTGGTAGCATCATCAACTATTTTCTGAATGTATGGCATCCTTTTTTGCTATTTGAACTATTTAAGCTCAACTTTATTAAATCAAAACAATGAATTATCATTTATTTATTAATTAATTATTATTAATTTGTAAATTAATAATCAATTTTATTTCTTACCTTAAAATAATTAAATTTATGCCGTAAAAATACTGATTTTAATATGCTTGGTATGTGGTTGTTTCTCTAAGAGATGAGCCATATCATGATTATTTAACTAGATGGCTACATGTGGACAAAAAAATAATAGCCCTTTGTTCAAGTGTCATAAGTGTCGGTTTCAACTTTTGTTTGTTTTATATTCTTAGAAATACTAAATTAAAATTTAATATGCCGAACCTTCAGCAATGCAACTGACGGAAAACGCCTATCGATTTACTTCGGCTCCACATATCGATAGAAATCAGTTCCGGTCAGAGTGCGGTCACACTGAAAAGTAACAAAAGCAAAGCAAACGCAATTCGTTTTCTTCATTAATCATCAAATATTCGTTCGGTGCAGTTGCAGTTGCAGCTAAAGTGTTTAAAGTGCAGGTTAAAGTCTATTTATATAATATATAAGTCGAGTCTGGCAAAAAGTACAGATCCATAAGAACAAAATGCGTAACGCGGGCCTTTTGGCCATTTTGGCTGTGTTTGTTTTTGGTAAGTTGTGACGTTGTTAGTGAATATTGCGTATTTGTCTCACAATGGCACACATATATGTGATTTAATGAATATATAATTATTATGTATGTCTGTATGTGTATTTTGCCATTTTAGGCGTTTGCGTCTCATCAACGCCAATCGCTGAGCAGCCGCTGCTCGGTGCCAGCAAATGCACCTGGGGCCCCTCCTATTGGTGCGAAAATTTCAGGTGAGTCTTAAATCTACTACAAAACCGCTTTGTCATTGGTAAAAAAAAAAATACAAAAACAAAAAACAAAACAAAATGCAACACCCGCGCTTGCACTAAATAAGTACATATGTAAAACAATGGCCACTACGCAGTTTGTCATTTCTTTATTTTTGAACGTTCTCATTGTTCGCTTTGAAGCAACACTGTTTGATAAGGAAGGCAATCAGCAGTGGCCAAGGCGGCGTCGCCATTCTATTAGTGCCATCGATAACCTTTGTTATGCCGTTTACAGTTGCTCTAATTTTTCGTACTATTCTCTTTTTTTTTTTTTTTCTATTTGAACACTTGTTATTTGTGTGAGTTTTGCACGCTCTCTCTCTTTATCTGGCCCTTCCTTTGTCTCTCTTCTCTTACCACTATCAAACATACATATGTGTAGTTGTGTGTGCATTTTGTTTTCCGTTTCAATCTCGCTTTAAATTAAATTAACAACGATTTTGAGCTAACCGAACTGATTACATATGTATAAATGAACTGATTACATATGTATAAATAAATATATATAAATAACCAAACTGAATAATCTGTCGCAAATGTCGATGACTAATAAGTTCATGTGATGCCTTGGGTTGAGCGCGTCTTAGGGCTGCTCTTTCTTAGAAAATCGCTTTAAGTTCATACTTTATAAGCTTTGTCTCAACTATTCGTCATAGAGGAAACATTGTGTATCAGAGTCGACAACTGGTGATTCCTTATCACAGAAATGCCTTCGATTTCTGAGTAATCCACAGAACACGAATACCTATTTGCCCTAGGTTGATACATGAAATACAAACTGTAAACACGCCACTCCAAACAAAAAAAAATGCATTTACTTGCAATTGGTTGAATAAGCAGCGCTCTCGCAGCTAAAGTTACAATACTGCAATTGGTCCATTTTACTAAGTATTTTTCCATTAGCAATTATTTCTTTGTTTGTTTAATAATTTATTAATGTGCACGGGATCGCTTAACTCTTCTTTGTTTTCCTTGTCAAACCAAAATTGTAAACATTCAAAAACGTCGCAAATTTCGTGAAATGAAAAGTCGTAGATATACACATATATAGTACATATTTATATAGCATGTCCGTGCTTATCTTCTCTATTATATATACAATATATGTTTGTATACTAAAAATTAGCACTTACTGTGCCCCCAAACCCATCACACAGTACAGTAAATTTTGTGAAATAAGATTCCGCAACGTATTCCCAACAGTATCAGATTAATTCAGTTTTGAAATGGTAGGGGAGTTAAACATAATCCCGTCCGTTTAACGATAAATGCTTGAGTAGTCATATGAGTGTGTTTATACATACATAAGTATGTATGTATTTGCCGCGGGTGCATTCAACTAGTGCATGTTGCGAGGGTTCATTCAATGGCATGGACTCTGATCTTTGCTGACTTGAGCTCTTGGCTTAGTGAAAGACGATTATGAATGCGGGTCATTTGAAGCATTTGTTTTGCCCAACAGCGGACGTTGCAGTTTTTATTGCAAGCTCATCGATTGATATATTTTGTTGACTTTATAAACATTGTCGTCCGTTTCTGTTTGGCAGCAATTCAAAGGACTGCAAAGCAACACGCCATTGCATTCAAACCGTGTGGGAAAAGCGATCTGTGCCCGTGGACAATGATTCCATTTGTGATATTTGCAAAGATATGGTTAAACAAGCGCGTGACCAGCTGCGCAGCAATGAGACCGAGGAGGAGCTGAAGGAGGTGTTTGAGGGCTCTTGCAATTTAATACCCATTAAACTGATTAAAAAGGAGTGCATCACTTTGGCTGACAACTTTGTACCAGAGCTAGTTGAGGCGTTGTCCTCGCAAATGAATCCCGATGTGAGTAGTTAATGAAAAAACACATGCGATTTCTTATTGTAATCTAAAATAATTTCCCTTCAATTGCAGCAAGTTTGTTCTGTGGCTGGTTTGTGCAACAGTGCCCGGATTGATGATCTGCTGCGGCTGAGCTATCAGGCAGCGTTAGACGGCACACTCAAAGAAGAGGATGTTGTGATGAATAATGATGACGATAAGGTGGTAAAGGAGACTGGTGTTGCTCAGCTGTCCTGTGGCAACTGCAATCTGCTCACCCGCAAAATGCAGAACAAGTTTGAGTCTACTAACCGCGACAACATGGTTGAGCAGCTGCTACACTGGTGCGGCACGATGTCCAGCTTTTCTGATGCTTGCGCAAACTTGGTGTTGACCTACTTCAATGATATGTACGATCATGTGCAGCAGCATCTGCAGACGAATGGCCTTTGCCATTTGTCTGGCGTGTGTGCCGCCCGTTACCATCAACATGAGGATGACGTGAAGGAACCAGAAGCGATTACCACACTGGAGGGTGTCAGCGATGACATTCCCTGTGCATTGTGTGAGCAACTGGTAAAACATTTACGAGATGTGCTTGTGGCAAACACCACGGAGACAGAATTCAAGCAAGTGCTTATCGGCTTCTGCAAACAGTCGCGTGGCTTTAAGGACGAGTGCGTTAGCATTGTGGATCAGTACTATCATGTCATCTACAGCACTTTGGTGAACAATCTGGATGCCAATGGAACTTGTTTCATGATTGGCGTTTGCCCCAAGGGCCTTGATCTGACTCACGACGCTGCTATTATGCCTTTGCTGCCAGTCGTTGCTCCCGCTGAAGTGCATGTGACCATTAAGAAACTGGGCGCCAATGAGCCAAAATTGAACCAAGAGGAAATTATGCAAATGCAACTCCCCATCGATCAATTGATGGGTGCCGCCAATCCCGGACTATTGGTGCATGGCGGTGAACTATGTACCATTTGTGAATATCTGCTGCACTTCATACAGGAAACACTGGCCACACCAGCCACCGACGATGAAATTAAGAATACGGTTGAAAAAATTTGCACCAAGCTGCCCCAAGGCGTGGCAGGCCAATGCCGCAATTTTGTAGAAATGTATGGTGATGCGGTCATTGCGCTGCTCATACAAGGCCTGAATCCGCGTAGTGTTTGCCCCATTATGCAGATGTGTCCACGCAACATTGAGAATCGCGATGATATGGAGGTATTCCATCCAGAAGAGGTCACCAGCGATGAACAGGATAAGCCCACTTGCCCGCTCTGTTTGTTTGCTGTTGAGCAGGCGCAGTCAAAGATACGCGACAACAAGTCTAAGGCGAATATCAAGAAGGTTCTTGACGGTCTCTGCACGCATCTGCCCAGCAAGTTGCGTACCGAGTGCGTGGACTTTGTGGAAACCTACTCCAATGAGCTAATTGACATGCTCATTACAGACTTTAAGCCGGAGGAAATTTGCGTACAGCTGAAACTGTGCCCTAAGACGAAGGACTATCTCGATGAAATGGGAATCAGCCTTCAAGATAGTGCAGAGAATGATAAGTCATCCAGTAGCAACAGTGAGGAAATTAGCGAAAATGACATTTTCAACAACGAGCTACCCATAGAGATCTCCTTTGATAAGGACTTCGGCACGTCTCCGAATTGCTTGCTCTGCGAGGAGGTGGTTAAGACAGTAGAGAAGAAGATTGGCAAGCATGCGACCAAGCCAGAGATTGAGAAAGCCCTGGAGCAATATTGCGACAAGTTGAAAAAACCTCTGGGCTCTAAGTGCCACAAATTCGTTGAGAAGCATGGTGGTGAGATTGCCGATCTGCTGTTGAAGGAGATGGAACCTAAAGTGATCTGCACGGAGATAGGCATGTGTCTGGCTGGCGAGCAGGAGGATCGTAAGTGCAAGGAGTTTACACAAAAAGTTCAAAATATATCTAATAATTCAATTTAATCCGTAGTTGAAATCGATGAGGCTTTGAAATACGACGTTATTGTATTGCCCAAGCATCACATCGAGAAGCTAGAACGCTTGGAGTCAACAAAGGTCGACGAGCCACCCACCTGTGTGCTGTGTGAGTTTGTCATGACGAAATTGGAGGCGGACTTACAGAACGTAACGGAACAGGACGAGATCAAGAAAGCTATCCGGGCTGTCTGCGGACGCCTTCCGTCAACCATTCGCAAGCAATGCGATACCTTTATCGACGGCTATGCCTCGGCCATTATTAGCCTGCTCAGCAAACTGCCGCCCAAGGAGGTGTGCCAGAAACTGCAGCTTTGCTTCAGTCAGGCCATCACCGATGAAGTCATCGAGTGTGGTGTCTGCCATGGCGTTGCACAGTCCTTGTTTCCCTATATCCGTTCGCAGAAGGATCACGAAAAATTGACAGTACAGGAGATGATCTCACAGGCCTGCGAGAACTTGCCAGCCAAGTACTACAGTATTGTAAGTTAATACATCTCGAGTATTTCTACACATTTAATATTATATATTGCTTTCCTTGTAGTGCTCGGAAATGATCTCGATTTATGGCTTCAGCATCATGAATCTGTCTGAGCGTCCATATATCGATGAGTCGCACGTCTGCGCAGAGATTGGCAAATGCTTCGATTATGAGAAGTCTGCTTTGGCCTTTGCCAGAATTTCAGGTATATAGAATAATCTACACATTCTTCTAAAAAGTTGTTTAATCTATTTCAATGTTTGTTTTCAGCTTAAGATGTAGCGGTCAGCGATACAAATGCAACCGCCTTGTGATGTGTCGCAAAGAGGCGCCACGGTTTATATAAATATTATATCATTACTTATCTGTTTACTTTCTGTAATCCATTGTGACTGTAAATGATCGAAAATTACTTACTGTTCTGCACATATATAAGTTTTTTTTCCTCATTTAAATTTTTATTATATTGCGCTAAGTCGAAAAATGAATTGTGGGTGATAGTTACCAAGAGTATGCAAATAAAACTGATTGATTTTAGCAAACAATCTGAACCGGGCTTAAATTAAACATTATTTATAATTGTAGACACGCCCATTCTGGTCATGTACTTTTTATAAATCACTTAAAACGTGAAATGAATTTACACTAATATTGCGATCCTAAGAGAATATATCATATGAAACAATGAGCCTAAATCAACCAGATCCGATTTAATAAATAAATAATATAAAAAAAAAACGAATATATAAAGTGTGTGTAGCATAAGACGACAAAAAAGTGTAAAACATGAAAACGAGAATAAAATCTGATAAATAAATCATTGAACAAAATAATAAACATTGCGCGTATATTTAAAATTTTTGGAAATAGTTTTTGAAGTACACAATAATTTATATTTAAGATTAAGAATGTTTCAGGATACTCTACTCATAATCAAGCCGGATTATATGCACAAGCGGCGGCCGGTTCTGCTGAAGGTTTTATCCTGTGGATTCCAGATACAGGGAAATCGCAAGTTAAACTTTTCACCAGAGCTGGCAGCCGAGTTCTACGCCGACTTTGCAGATGAGAAGGGCTTTATGCTGGAGGTAATATTATTGTCCAAGGGCATCTCCGAGGCATTCATACTAACCAAAGAGGACGGAGTCCAGGACCTGCTTAACATAATGATATGTTACTTGTAAGTCAAAGTCAATTGAATCCCAACTGAAACTAATTTATTTGACACTCAGCGGCACAGCCTCGGAACTGGAGCGCAACATCCATGTAACTAAGCACATGGATAGCGTGGCCCGTGAGATATCCTTTATATTTCCGAACTGTAAGTGTTGTGGAGCACACATCTTAGTCGAAAGATTCCAGTAATCGATATCAATTTATTCAGATATCCACGAGCCCATTGAACTCTTCGATACAAATCGCTTTTGTTGTCGGCCAATGCTTAAGCCACTAATTTCGGAAATCTATCATATTATGCAGAATGTTGACTGTAGCCAGGAGGATTGGAAGATTCGTGTGGCGGACTATTTGATGCGCAGTAATCCCGTCGTGCCACAAATCACCAACCAGTGCCAGATGGTACCCGATCTGGGCATGCAGGAGAAGTCGCAACAGACCACCATGACTTACAAATCGGCTGACAAGGACGCCAAACCGAGAGATAAGGCTTTGAGCACCTCTTCTGTGCTGTCCAGCTCCTCACCACACTCCTCACTGCTGCTAACCACATCCTCTTGTATTACTTGCGGTGGTTTCGACCACACCGAACCGTGCACAGAGGAAATCGATCTGAATAAGCGCGTGGAGCCGCAGAGCGATGAGCCCGTATGTGTCGATGAGGAGATTATTTGGAAGGAGATTATTGTCTACGAGGAGGTTGTGCCCGAGGAGGAACAGTCCGATGCGAAAGGATTGGAGGATGTATTTGGCGAGGACGAATTTGCAATACTTGAACAGGGCAGCAGTTCGCTATCGGACTGTAAGCCGGATGTAGCCTTAGCTCCACCAGTTGAGGAAGATGATGGGGATGAGGAAGATGAACAACCAGATGCAGCAGCTACAACTGCCGCAGAGGCACCAGCCGCAGAAGGAGCTCCAGCAGCCGAAGGGGAGACAGCAGCTGAAGGCGCACCAGCCGCACCTGAAGAGGCAGCGCCAGCAGCAGAAGAGGCACCACCAGCAGAAGAGGAGGCACCGCCAGCTGCCGAGGAACCGGCCGCGGCAGAAGAAGCCCCCGCGGATTAACCAACCAAGCAACCTGTTGCCCGCACTTTTTATGTTTTGACCAAGCAATTTGTTTTCATTTCATCTCTAACAAAAAATTGCTGATGTAGTGAAAAAGGCAAAACAATCCACACACCCACACTCCCACACACCCACACACCCACACACCCAAACTCCTAAGCAACCCGAACATTCCGAACAAGCCAAACATATGCAATACCTCACAATCGCCTACTTAGCTGGACGCCACCCACAGGTCCTGCAGTGCGCACTCGCGTGGCCAGGCTGCAGGCAATATAGTCTGCAATTTTCACTCACCAGCGTTGCACTCACACTCAGAACTTCAACTGTGGCAGTGGCAAAGTGGCAAAGTGGCAGTGCAACAGGAAGAGCAGCAGCAACAGCAACAGCAACAGCAACCCATCGAAAGGATTATCATTTTTTCCGTAAGTTCTTTTTGTGCTGCCCACATTCAAAGTGTTCAATAAAAATGAAATAAAAACAATTGTGATCTCTGTGTGTTTTTATGTGTTGCATGCCACATGTGAGCTTATGCATGCGTATGTATGTGCGAGTGCATTCGAATGTGTGTCAATTGTAAGGGATAAAAATATGGCTAATTGGGCGCGCAGCTCATTCAATGGGGTCGTCTAGTTAATTGGCCATAACTTGATTGACAGCAATTATTGCCGTTCAATAAATTAAAGTGCAGTTTCATCGATTTTTCCTACATCAATCAGGTGGGTGGGTGGTCAGCTAGGCAGCAAGGCAGCACTAGGTATACAAATTATGAGTACGTGTATGTATACAACTATGACTACAACCAGCAACTCGTTGCAGCTAATATGTAGATACCAGCAGCAGCAGCAGCAGCAGCAGCAACATCAACAGTAGCAGCAACAAACTTGAACAGCAATATATTTTGACAACAGGCCAAAAGCGCGCGCAATACGTGATGTTGGGCATCAACAATCGACAGTCGCACATACTGCACACAGGCACACCAACAACAACAACAACAACAACAACAGCAACAGCGGTGGCAACACAGCAGCTGGAGCAGCAGCAACACCTGCTTGAAAGTGCAGGCGCAACACATGACAGCCACCTTTACGGGGGAGAGGAGGAGGAGCTGTGCGAGGTGGCTTTAAATTTTAGCAACTTTGGAGAGCTGTGCCGCCTGTGTGGCATACACCATGGGCCAACCAAGCTGCACATATTCGAGCCGCAGGCGGAGCAGCGCCAATTGGTCTACAAGCTGCGAACGGTGCTGCAGGCGATTGTAAGTGTGTGTGTCCTTGTGTGTGTGTGTTAACCTTGTTCATATTTATGTGTGTTATTATCATATCAGATAACCAGAGACGACCATCTGCCCAAGCACATCTGCGAGCTGTGCCTGGACCGCTTGGAGCACTTGTACGAATGGCGGCAGCTTTGCGTTCGCAACGAGCATATGCTCCGTAACTATGCCGCCTCCATGCACATCGTTCGAGCCACCATAGACTTTCAGGTGAGTGAACCGAGGCACCTCAGAGGCATGCAGCTTCTGCTGCGCTGCTGCTGCTGCTGCTGTTGCTGCTGCTGATAAGCGGCCTCGTCGACTGTCATTGTCAAAGTTACGCGGGCGAAGCTGTTCCTTTGTCAATTTGTTCCGCGGCAGCAACCACCACCAAGCAAATATGAGAGAGGGAGAGAGAGAGAGAGAGAAAGCTCGTGGGCAGCTCGCCGAGTGGTATGCAATACCTTTTTTTAAGCTACACTTCCGCCTTCTACGCTCAAGTTCAGGCGCTTCAGTATCTGTCTGCCTCTGACTCTGACTCCATCGCTACCTTCGACGTAGTCGTAGTCGTCATCGTCTCACGTTCCGTTCCTGTTTCTTGTTCAAGAATAACTAATAATCACTCAAATTGTGTTCGTTGTTGCCGCAACTGTGACTGCGACGTCAACGGCGACGGCGACGGCGACTGAGCGAGTCGACTCCAAATCAGTTTCGCAATACATACACAAACAAAAGGCGATGGGCACTGGCTCGAGGAAGTAAACGGCGACGGCAGTAGTAGCTAAAAATAAAGCTCGTATTGCTTTAGTATATAACATTCTAAAATCTCCCAAATTGTGTGCTGCGATTAAAAAAAAAAAAGAAAGAACAACTATAGAAAATCCAACAGAAAATCGTGTCCGAAACGCAACGCTTTTTATTGATTTTCAACTGTGGTAAGCAACATTGCAAATAAACTAACAAAAAAGAAAAAAAAAGAGAAAAAATGAATTGAAAAGAAAAGCAGGCAAAGAAAATCTACAAACTGAGCCAATGAAAATGTCAATAGTGCGTGCGGTGTGGGGCAAGCATAGCTCGTATTTATTGCCATTGCAACAAGCAAATGTGAAAAGTGTGCTATAAACATTTAAGCGGAACTGTGTGAGCAGTCAACATTTTGCTTAACTTTCGGTGGCGCGCTTAAAATACATTTAGGCAGACACGGAAAAGCCTCAAACCACGAAACGCCGCCAAAGGGAGCGCGGCCGGCATACACACACGCACGGCTTCGGTGGCAGGGGCAGTGGCAGTGGCAGCGGCAGTGGCAGTGGCAGTGGAAGCGGCAGCAGTGGCAGCGGCAGCGGCAGAAGGGGCGAGCAGAACCACACCACCAGAAGCGGCGCCCCGCATCACAATCGAAAATCCGCCCGAGCAAAAGCTCAAGTCGCAAATTTTTGCGCAAGGGCAGGCAAATTTGAGCGCGTTGCTTGGGGGTGGCGACTGCTGAAATTTCGCAACACTTGCGCCGCCATTTAGGGGTGGCAGTGCGGCCCGCGAAACCAAACGAAACGCAACGTAACGTAACGGAACGGAACGGAACGGAACGGAATGTGAGCGAGACACTTGACTCAATGTTTCATTGCCATTTGGTTCATTCACAGGACGGCACCGTTAACATGGACAAGATGACGGTTGCCCAGAAGAACGCATATCTGGAGGCGCACATGGCCGTGCAGCAGCAGATGGCGCAGGCGGCCATCCAGTTCAAGCAGCAGCAGCAGAGCTCCGTGCAGCAGAGTTCGCCGACGGCCAACAACAACAACAGCAGCCAGAACAACATGCAGCAGCAACAGCAGCAGCAGCAGCAGCAGCAACAACAACAGCAGCAGCAACAACAGCAGCAGCAGCAGCAACAACAACAGCAACAGCAGCAACATTATGCGGCCACCATTAAAGTGCCACAGATCAGTTCCTCCAGCTCGGCGGGCGGCGCTGCAGGCGCAGCCGGCGACAGCACATTTACGGTGCCCGACGACGGGATGGGCTTCGAGGGCGGGGTGCGAGTGCTGCAGAGCCTGGGCACCTGGTCGGCGGCGGAACAGCTCACCTACAACATACCGAAGCCCAATCTGATACCCTTCACCGAGCCCTATGTGGAGGGCGGCTCCATGCACCCGGCCAGCAGGCTGAAGGCCCTGCAACAGGTGCAACAGGCTTCCTCCGGCGTGCGCAAAACAAATCCCTCAAAAAGTAAGTAAGCAGCGTTCACAGCGTCGCCAGCTGGTGGCCAACTCATTCACTGACCTCCACTGATCCTTGCAGCCACCAACAAGGCGTTCGAGTGCACCGTCTGCGGCAAGGGGCTGGCGCGCAAGGACAAGCTGACCATACACATGCGCATCCACACCGGGGAGAAGCCCTATATTTGTGAAGTATAAGCAGCACTTGATTCTAGGGCTGAATGGCTCGACTCTGGCTGGCAGCCACTAATCAGTTGCAATCAATTCTATTGCAGGTGTGCAACAAGGCGTTCGCACGCCGGGACAAGCTCGTCATCCACATGAACAAGTTCAAGCACGTGACGCCCACAAATATTGCGCCGCTCGGCAAACGGCTTAACAATATGGTGAAGAAGAAGGAGCAGCCGGACCCGCCGCCGGAGGACAACAAGCAGAGCCTCGAGTTGCAGCTGCAGCAGCAGGCCGTCCAGGTGGCCGCCCAGAATATCATTGTCCAATCGGCGCAGGGGGCGCCCACAGCGATTCCGGGCATCATCATTCCGCACCACCAGCAGCAGTTGTCCTGGACGTGCGAGCTGTGTGGGCGGATGTTCTCGAGCAGAGACGAGTGGTCCATTCACGCTAAGAGTCATCTGGAGGTGAGCAAATGTCGGTTGAGCCTACCGGCCAGCGGGGCCTAGGGCAGTATACGCACTGTTAGCGGGGCGGCTCTAAACTGGCCTTCTCTGATCCTTGCAGTATTGACAACAGGAACGGTTAGTCGTAGAGTCCACAAAACCAGCAGTCGCCATCGCTAAGAGCAGCAGCAGCAGCAGCAACAGCAACAACAGCGCCGGCGGTAACAGCAGCAGCAACAACAACAGCAACAACACCAACAGCAACAGCAACAGCAATAATCGCGGCTATCAGATTGATGCAAACCGAAACCAAATACTCAACAACAGTCCGCACTTGGAGGCACGCAACCAGAAGCTAATCATACAAAATCAGATGATCCTCAATGCCAGCCAGCAGCAGCAGCAGCAACAGCAGCAACAGCAGCAACAACAACATCATGTTGCTGTGAGCAAGAAAGCGGCCAGAAAGCACCACCAACAGCAGCAGCAACAACAGCAGCAGCAGCAGCAGCAACAACAACAACAACAAGCACAGACCAGCGCGCCCATGTACAATAATAGCAGCAGCAGCAGCAACAACAACAGCAGCAATCATCAGGGACACGAAGTAACTAACTATTAACAACAACAACAACAACAACAACAACAACAATAATAACATCAACATCAACAACTATAACTATAACTATAACAACAAACACCATTCAACAACAACAACAACAACACGCTACAAACAGCACACGCATCAGCATGAAAATGTTGTCACTTTCACTCAATTTAAAGCATAAATGTATCTTTGTATCTGTATCCCTTCAATCCCTCTTCCCGATTAGGTGTCTGTGCCCGTCTCGCACATCATTGCCAACTCTCCGACAGCAGCCACCTACATGCAGGCACAGTTGACCGGCCTGCACGCCGGCAACACAATCGGCGTCAATGTTGGTGTTGCCGATGCCGCCGGCAACATGAATGTGCCCATCGTCACCTACAATGGCAATCAGTACTGTGTTATTGCTCGTGCACCGGAGTCGGACGGGATGCAGAAGTCCCTGGACTACGGCCAGGCCACCACAGCCAACATAATTGTAATGTCGCCGATGCTGCCCCCGCAACAGCAGCAACAGCAGCAGCAGCAGCAACAGCAACAGCAACAGCAGCAACAGCAGCAGCAGCAGCAATAGTAAACGAGTCATGTCATGACTTGCACATTAAGTACTGAGAAAATGAGGCGGAAAATTGAAGTAAGCCGAGGGCGTTGGCGGCGTCGCCTCATTAGCCATGCTCCCGAGTTTCGGTATCGGATATCGAATATCGGCAGTTAATGGCGCCTCATAACTGGCATTTGACGTTTGACGATGGGAGAAAGGCAGCCGCATTTGCTGGCCAGCTAAATGGATGGGAAAGTGCGCAGCCTCAGGATCCGTCTCCAAGTTTGCAATTAGCCTCAGCTCGCAAGCAGCTCTAAATACAAATTGTAAATAAAGTTTTTAAAAAACAACAAAACTGAACAAAACAAAAGGAAAACAAAAAAACAAAAAAACAAAAAATGCAATTTAAGTACACCTAAGTAAATGTTTAATTGTAAGAGGTAAAAGCAGAGGAAACCAAAAATTCAAAAGGCCAGCCGAAGAAGATTTCGCATGAAATGCTTCTTCACTTGAATGATTTGTTTTCAAGATCCATAACCAAGCAAATACCGATGCAAAATATGAATAATGTTTATGTGAATGGAAATTAAAATAAACCCAAATACAAAATACAAAATACAAAATACAAACACCCTTCACTATGTAGTCTTAGACATTTTACATATCCATTCAAAAACTTCAAAATCTATAAAGCCACAAGAATAACCACGTAAAGCAGCCATAAATCTGAGATATTATTTTTATTTATTTTTTAATAAACTCTTTTTTGATAACTTTTGTTTCAACACATCTTAGGTTCAACATTGGTAGTATTAACAAAAACAAAAGACAAACAATATCGATGTGCATGAATGTATTTGTATAATAGTACGTGTTTAAATCAATTGTTTATAATTATGCTAACAGCAATACAATATTTATGTCTAAAGAAAAACTAAACAGAAAATACCTTTTAATATACAATGTAAGTAGTTCAGTAGTGTCCGTCAATGATACTCACATTCCCAAATACTACAGCAACAATGTGAATGATGATTGAAAATATATAAAATACAATAAAATCTAACAAATTTTCATTGATTGCAGTTAACTTTATTATGAGTGAAGACAGGGGTAAAAAATGATATGAATAATAAATCAAAAGCATCATTTACTAAGTGTTAAATACGTTTACTTTAGCAGTTTAGAATACAATATTTATTTAACAAGTCACGGTTGAGTAGATTCAATTTTGGAATCAAAAGAACACTTTTTAATCTTCATATCAATTTGTTTATATTGTGTTTCATAAAACCTACCAAAAAGTTGAGACTCCTACATAAACCAGTAGAAGCGATTAAGACTGAACTGAAAGTTCTTCAACTCGTGTCCATCTACAGCTCCATCACTTCACAATTAATATTACGTATACGACCTGGTAGCCAACATACAAGCACTTGTCGTCATTATTCAAGCCATATTGAAACCTTATTACCATTCTGGTCTGCGAATAATTGGCAGCTGTTCACGGCCGAGAATTGAGCCACTTATGTGCTGATTGTTGTTGTTGTCTGGTCTATGCCGCTCGGTCGCCGTTGTTTGGCGGCTCACTGTGAGAAGCTCAGATCTGAGGTCCAAACATTAATTTTTGGTCAACGCGGCGCACGAAAAACAACTTTTCGTTGGCTTGAAAAATGCGGCAAGTTGACCTTAAACGGAAACTCGTCGTTGCAGTCGCCGTTGGCGTCGCCTTCGCTGCGCAGTCGCTAATAAATTGAACACTTCAAATGTTCAAGCTTCGTTTTTTTTCTTCTTCTTCTTTTTCGTTAATGTTGTTTTTCGCAAGAATTGCAAATTAGTTGAGTTGACAGCGCAGCGGCGCAGCAAACTTGAACACCTACACGAAGATGAAGACAGCGACGTCGACGTTGACTGTGGCAGCGGAGGCAGCAGCATCAACGACAGCAGCTGTCGCTGGCTTGTTTTCGTTCTTGACATCAGTTTCAGTCGGAATTCGCAGTTGATCGGACACGGCGGATAAATGCTGAATGGAAAATTCTACACGGGACTGCCGCCCAAGATGGAGGGGCGACAGTGCGGGGGTGGACAGAACCGTCAGCAGTCGCACTTCTTCTGGCCGGATGACACGCGGGTGGACAGCGCCGTGGAGACGCGTGTCAAGCGGCGCAACAGCTTGCAGCTGGAGTCCGGCGCGGAACGCCCACGCCTGACCACAACTCAGAGGATGAGCTCAGTGCAAGATGAGCCCAAACCAGATGTGGACACGCGTCAGATGTTCCACAAGGAGTTCGCCAAGTCGTCCATACAGTTCTACGATAATCTGCAGCCCAGCCCCAGCCACAGCCACACAAATAACAGTAACAGATCCCGTTTGCAAAACAGAACACAGCGAGAGGTGACGCCCAAGTTGACGGATGTGAACCCACTGCCAGCTGTTGCTGCTGCTGCTGCTGCTTCTGTTGCGCCTGAGATAGATCCGAGCGCGGCGAGACGTAAGCAGGCCTACAGCTCCAAGATACAGTTCTACGATTACGTCAACGCTAATGATGCGGACGCCACGCAGAACAATGTACGTCGGCCCAAAATGGACATGAACAACAAACGCGAAGTGGAGCTCAACTCCAAGAACAGCCCCAAGCTGCAGGTGAAGCACAATGTGCGTCACCTGAGCGTCGAGCATGACCAATTCAGTTCACCTCAGCGCCTGGTCAACAAGAAGCCTCTCAACGATGGATACAATTGGCAGCAGGAGCAATATGAGCCATTAAAAAGGCCCGCCAAGAAAATACTCAAGCAGCAGCCCTGGATTGAGGACTACGACGATTCCATGCTGAACTACATGGACATGGACAATGGGATGCAGCAGATGCGACTGCGCAGTCCGGCGCCTGCTGCCAAGAAGCACGTCACCTACAATGAGGAGGCGGCGGAGTATGCCTACTATGACGATGGGTTTGAGCCAGCTGATGGTCGCCAGTTAAGGCAGTCGCGGCCAAATATGCACACAGGAAGTGGCCAACAGCAGCAGCAGCAGCAGCAGCAGCAGAGGCAGCAGAGGCAGCTGCCCGGTCCATATGTGGAAACTGGTCGCCATACAAAATCGTTGAATAACTACAATAAAACAAGTCATAATAATTATAACGAATACAACAACAACAGCAGCAGCAGCAACAACTTACGCTCACGGAAAATCTTTCCAAAATTGCCAGAGCTGACAGAAATAACAACAACAGCAGCAACGGGAGCGATGGGAACTCGTCGCTACGATGACACACGAGCAGCATCGGCACAGCACAGCACAGCAGCAACAGTTGCTGATGTAGACACTGCTCCGGAGGCGTTGTCTCCCTCTGACCCACGCAAACACCTGCGCAGCAGCCTCTGCTTCAATGGCGACGCTTTGGTCGTGGATGTGGGTGCTGCGCCTCAGTCGACGTCAGCTGTTGCGCTCGCGCGTCGCAGCTCAGCCGGGCAGCGCGTCAGCGTCGGCCTGCCAGACTGAAGCAGCGACTTTATAGCACCATATAGCTTATAAAATATACGATATTTGATAATTGTGTTTATTGAATGCAACTCGAAGTTGGCGTCGAGTCACGCTAATTGAATTGCATCAACTGTCGCGGCGACTGCGACTGCGTCGGCGACAGCGGCAGCGCTCACGACGTTGGCAGCGACAGTTTTATGGCTCGTCGTTTGTCGACTTCGACTTCGACTTTACCCACAACGCACCAAATTAAACACCGTCAGCAACAACAACTATCAATTATAAAAGTGCTAATGATCTTGCCTAAAAAGCGAACAACAAATCTTATATAATTGCTATATACTGTACGCTATATGCTATTGTTGTTATTGTTAGTTTGGGCACACAAAATGTATTAATTTAGTAATTTAAGTCAGCTAAAAGAGAACAGAAATAAAAAATGCTAATCAAACACTATGATAACCTAATGAAATGCTTTCTTTTATTTCAGACAAACGACAAAATTGGGTAGACTTAAGAACTCTGTTAATCATTTGTAATAAATTAGTTATGCGTGCAGCTCTATTCCGGTTTTCAAAAGCAATTTATTCCAAGCGAGGTTAAGTTTCGAATTTGAGAATAAAGAGATATATAAATAAAAGTAGATAATGTTATTATAATATTATAATTGAATAATTAAAATTTGCGGCTTTGAATGACAATGAAAAGTTTCTGCAAGAGGTAATTAATTTCTGAAGTAAATAATTGTAAATTTTTATTGTAATACGAAATAAAAATATACATATGTAGATAATTTTATTATAATATTATAATTGATCGATACAAATTTGTAATTTTGAATCCCAATATAAAGCTATTGCAGACACAATTAATTTCGGGAGTAAATAATTCTACAAAATAAAAAGTGTAAAAAGAAATAAAAATATATGTAGACAATACTATTATAACATTATAATTGAATAATTCAAATTTGCGGCTTTGAATGACAATGAAAGCTTCTGCAAGGGTTAATTAATTTCTGCAGTAAATAATTGCACAAAATAAAAAGTGTAAAAAGAAATAAAAATATATGTAGATAAAACTATTATAACATTATAATTGAATAATTCAAATTTGCAGTTTTCCTTAGCAATGAAAACATCTGCAGGGGTAATTAATTTCTGCACTATATAATTGCACAAAATAAAAAGTGTAAATTACTTTGCGAGCACATTTGTATAATTTATAGTTAAATAAAAGTGAGCTTTAATGTCGCAGTGCCGAAGGCAGTCAGGGATTGCCCGAGGCGGATCTGGCAGCTGGTTGAAGTTGGAGCTGGAGTTGGAGTTGGAGATAGACCCGAACTCCAGCTCGAACTGAAACTGAAAATGGAGCCTTTCACCAAATGTCCATTTCACCAAAATACGTTGACTGAACTTCATTTTGTTAACGGAACTTGCAACCAGCTGAGGCTCAGCTGGCCAGCCTGGCAACCAGGCCGGTAGCTTGTTTTTTATCTTTTTTTTTTTTTGTTTTTAACGAGGAAAACGCAAATTACGACGAGCGAATGTTGGCAGCGCCTTTTGTTGCAACTGCAGCTGGAATTGTCGTGCGTCTTGAACTTGAGCTTGACCTTGCCGCAAAGTGGAGGAAAATGCTGCACAAAGCCAACATTAATTGGGCAATTATGCATGCAGCAGCCAATACATCAATCAAAGTGCCGTTAGCCAACTATTTCATTAGGGGCATGCATTTAATTATTTAAAAATAGAAAAAAATGCGAATTGTAAAATGAATAAAACAACAACGAAACAGGATAGGCGAAACGGAAAAGATTGGCCAAAAGTTGTGCAAATGGCGCATGATGAAATGTTATGCAATTGTACGCTGGCCAATTCGATTTTCACTTCCACCTACCGAATGCCAAACATACAAGACAGGCCAAAGCAACATGCAACAGGCAAGAGGCAAAAAACCAAATGCAACAAGCAACATCTTCCGCATTGCGCCTGCGCCGCATCCTGCCAAGCTAGAAAGTAGTTCAAGCCAGCGAGCCAAATGGCGAAGACACGTATCGCCGGCACTTCCTGGCGCAGCTGAACCTGAACTTCAGGCCAACAACAAGTCAACCGCCAAAAAAGTGCAAGTGGAAGCATTGGGTAACACTCGCTAGGCACATCTTCAAACCAGTTAACCAAAAAAATAAACAAACAAGCAGATCTAAGAGCCAGATAAAAACGACTTCACGGGGCCGACCAGTCCGCAGCCTCCCTCCACTCCAGTTGGCCAGCTAATAGACTCTCGCGCACTTGCATTCCAAGACCCCACTAAGCACTCACAGCAGTTAACAAATGGTTATCGTTATTTGCAATTACGACCATAAACAACATTTTATTTATGCCGCCTGCTCCACTTCCTACTGGATATGCAAATGATGCCATCCCCTGCCCCATCTGCTGTTGGCGCAACTTGTGTTTGGGGTCGCAGCTTCCTCACCGTATTGGCCACGTCTGTGCGTGAAACGTGAGTGGCTGGCCATCCGCAGATTTTAATCTCTCTCTCTCTCTCTCTCTCTCTCTCTGTCTGCGTTGGCCACAGTTGTCGTCTTCGGGCCGGTTGCAAAACATGTTGCGGCTGCGCGTTTGGCCCGCTGCAGTAGGAAGGAAGCTGGCATAAAACCGTTGCCTCCATTGCCAAGACTTTCAGTTTCGTTGGGGCCACGCGGCTACTCAAGACGTGCAACAGACTTCAAAGCAATTTCGTCATCTCGTTGTTTCGAGTGTCTTGAGTGTTAGCCACTGCTGAAGATCCAGTTAATCGGTTCGCGTGTACTTCAAGTGTTAACTCCTTACCCCATACCAAATGCGTCTCTGCTGGAATGTAAGCGAAGGCATCTGTGGGCTTTGATGGAAAAGTGGAAAAGTGGAAAATGATTACCTAACAAGCAATTTGTTCACTTGCAGCTGCTGGGAGCTGCCCTGCTGCTGGGCTCGCTTACCTCCGGCGTGAAGCCGCCGAGATCCTTCTATCGGCGCAGCTACTACAGCTCGGTGGGTCCTCCAGGACCCGTGCGCTTGGTGTCTGCCTCTAATGGACCGCCTGGCTACCGCTCAGATCTGCAGACCAACGAGAGCAAGCGCCGCGATGTGACCAGCAAATATCCCAAGAAGAGTCACTACAGGCCTTTCACTTCGGTCAGCCTGAGGCATTGGATTTATCCCCTTGAATTTCAACTAATAGCCATTTATTTTCAGGAAGAGGATGACTACTCCAGCGAACGCTACTCGGGCGAGTACTCGGGTGAGACTGGGCAGGACAGTCGCGAGTACACGATAGGCACACAGATACGCGTACAGCATCCAATTACGGTGCCCAAGAAGGTCAGCTCCAGCTCCACCTATTCGAAGCCTCACAAATATGCGCCAACACCGCCATACAAGAGCGGCGGTCGACCGGTTTATGCAGGCGAATCCAATTCTGGCGAGGAGCACGGAGTGGAGCCACCGTCCAAGCGTTCAAAGTGGGCTGCAGCTCAGTATGAATCGGACGCCGATCCTTTCCATTTGGTCCCACCACCCAAGACGACGGCTTCTTCCAGCCATTCGTACAGGGTGTTCGAACCGGATCAAGATGACTATGATGTACCGCCACGTCCGAAGAGTCACGACCGCTACAAGAACGTTGCGTCCAAGAAACAGATTGAGGCATTCCTGGAAGATCAGCAGAAGCTGCTCGACGATGCCATCAAGCTACAGTTGCTCAATAATCCCAAACTGCAAAAGTTCCTTAAGTCCAATACGCATGAGTCGAGACCCGACTTGGATATCGAGGACTTTGAAACGTTTCCACCAAACTTTTCGGGCCCAGGTCCGCTCCACAACAACAACTTCAGTGGTGAGCATCCGCCCCTGTTGCCGCCCAAGGGCAGCCGCCCCCACAGGCGTCCGCCCGGCGTCGAGCTGAAGCGTTCACCGAAACTGAAGCACATTATCAAGCCGAAAAGGAAGTACAGATCGACTGCGCTGGTGATCAACGTGTGAGCCGGGATCGAAGTCGGGGCTTAGTCCTTAAGGCGTTCTTATTTAAATATGTATTTAAACACGTTTACTATAAAATGTATAATAGACTTGTTTTATGTAAATTATGTAAATATAACTAACTGTTTACTGTTTAGATCTGGTCACAATTTGCAAAGAAAATCAGAAAAACAAGCTTGTAATCGAACCCTGCAATTTTCTTTTACGATCAAACAACAGACTAAGTTATTAACAAAAATCTTTTGTTTCTTATTTGGGGTGCCAAAAACATTTGTGATATAAATTTTAATGGAAGGTTTACTAAGCTCTATCTAAAATATTGGGTGGGTGAATCTGTAATACTTGAATTAATTCATTAATTAATTCCTCTTAGCGAATACCAATCCAAAATGTGAAATCCAGAAGTAAAAGACAAATTATTGTATATATCTAATACCCTCTATTCGCTGCGTAAACGGGTATAATTAATAAGCTATATTAAATTGTTTAAAATATTTGCGCACATAAAACTAATAAGGTTGATGTCCGCACTAATTCAGTGGCAACTCTAATCAAACAGCGCCATCTACTGGATACATGCTAGTTGAGTTTCTGCCTAACGATAGATGGCGCCAGTCGATAAAATGCATTGATTTCAATTAAAGCAACATTAAATCGAATTCAATAAAATTATATAATAAGTATAACGTTTTTTTTTAGTTTATAATGTTGTGTGGTTTTATATGTCTTTAAATTATTTAATTGAAATAAATCGAGTCGCACACATTTGACTAATTTGGTAAACAGAAAACAATAAAAAAGATTCCAAAAATAGCCACAACAAATTCTTGGCTTTTAGCGCTTTCGCAAATCTGATCGAAAATCCGCAATTGAGCAAGCGACACGATTGCCACAGCAACAACAAAAACAATAAAAGTTGGTGCAAAATATAAAAAAAAGAAAAAAAAAAACAAAAGCAAAATTGATTTTCTTAATTGACTGAACAATTTCAAAAGCCATTCTCGAAGTGCCGGAGCCGCAGTCCGAGCCGCAGCCACAACAAAACTGACCTTGAAAGCAAATCCGAGTGCGACAGCCACAAGCCACAAGCCACAAGCCGCAAGCCACGAGGTGGTGCAAAGAATGCGCCCAACAGAAGTGAAAAGTTAACTTGGCTACAGTCAACACCTGCTGCCGCGAACCAAGCTGAGATTCGATACGGCAAATCGATGGGGCATATAATTGAGTAAACAGCTCGAAATATTATCGCATAATTAAAGAATTACAATAAAGCAACCGAAGCGTGTTAAATCGAATGGCAAATTATGCAGATATGCATAGGAAGGTTGCATAATATACAACATATAGTTAAGAACACACAATGAATATATGTGGGAGTTGCATTAGATTACATAATAATTAGCTATAACTAAGAAATTGTCCAACTGTGAAAAGGAACACTTGCTATATAGAAGTTCCTTGGATATTAAGCTACAAATTGGATATATATAAGTTCTGCTTTGTTATAGATATACATTGAGATATTTGAATAACCTCTTTGATGGAGTTCACATATGTCTATATATAGCATTCCGGTTCAGGTCGACATGCCTTTGCCGGTTCTTTGGCCGGGAGGTGTGGGAGGTACTCGATTTCGATTTACATTGGAATTCAACTGGTCTCTAATTTATTTTTTATCTCGTTTTTTTTTTTGAAATTTATTTTTATTTTGTTTTTTTATTTTGTACAATTGGCCACGATTTGTGGCAGCGGGCAACCAGTTTTTGTGTCTTTCCTTGTTTGTTGCATAGAATCAAGCCCCGAAACTTGTTTGCCAGTGTATATGTATATATGTATGGCGTGTTATGCATATCAACTGTCGGTTGTGCAATGTCCATGGGGGCGTTTACCGGGCAAGGTGTTTAGATAAATCTGTTCAAAATTAAATAACTAACAACCGCCACACGCCCAAAAAAAAAAAAATAAAAATAGAAAAAATAGAAGAAAAAAAACAAGCACAACTTGTTGCAAGTAAAGGAAAGACAATAAATTGCTGGCGGTACGTAAGAAATATCGTGTATTGCTTAAAAGACTATTTAAATTGTTTATGATACAATGCAAAACATATATTGCTAATACGTCCCGTGGCCCGTGCTGGGTATTACGATCTAGCATTAAAAGATTTATGAAATTCATTTGATCAACGTCTTCTTCTTCTTATTCTTCTTATTCTTCTTATTCTTCTTATTCTTCTTATTTTTTGACCGCAAACACACTTACAAATTTATTGGTTTCGCTTCACATTAGGCGAGTAGAATTGGATTTAACAGCATTGAGGAGTATTTATAAATTACAAACAAAAAACTGCTAGACATACTACATACAGGATCGTGGATAGGAGATACGACATATACAGATAGATCTATACATATATACATATATATAAGTATATGCAGCACTTTTACTTTCTTTCTTAAACATATCACAAAAGAGTTTTGATGAAGGTAAGAACTGGAACAGCAATAAGTGGTTGAGAGAGTTGAAGGAAAGAAAGAGCAAGAGTCAGACATAAATGTCTCTAAAGAGAGAGAGAGAGCGATATATATATATATGGAGGGAAGGTCAGAGGGATAAAAAAGAGACAGAGAAGAGTGAGAGATAGATATAGGAGTGTTTCGTGTTGGGTGTGAATAAATGAAAGATTACGTAACATTACAATAGAAACAAGCTCAATCTATGTGGTTCTCTCTCCATCGCTTAGACCTTGTTGAACGAGTAGGTGAAGCCGTCGGGTGTGCGGTTGAGCGACAGCTTGCCGGGCGGCGAGAAGCGGTGAGGATTGGGCGTGGTCGTATAGTAGTTGGGCTGCTGCTGCTGCGGCTGATGGTACTGCTGCTGGGGAGCGGGCTGATGGTAGGACTGCTGCGGGGCAGGGT
Source organism: Drosophila pseudotalamancana (assembly GCA_037075185.1). Taxonomy (NCBI): domain Eukaryota; kingdom Metazoa; phylum Arthropoda; class Insecta; order Diptera; family Drosophilidae; genus Drosophila; species Drosophila pseudotalamancana. Next base: position 366,462 of record JBAMCK010000833.1, on the reverse strand, counting down.
TGTAAGCGGGCTGGACGGGCGCCGGCGCGGGGCGGTACTGAGGCTGAGGGGCAGGCTGCTGGTACGACTGCTGCTGCTGGCCGAAGCCGGGATCGTTGTAGCGGGGATCGTAGGAGCCATCGTCGTAGTCGTTGCTGCGGTACGACGACTGAGGCGCCGGTGCCTGGTACTGCTGTGGCTGGTACTGCGACTGTGGCTGATAGCCAGACGTGGGCACGGGCTGTGGCGGTGCGGGTGGTGCCACTGGCAAATGATCGCCAGACGCTTGGAAGCTGCAGACGATATCAATTATATTAGTAAGCCAGGCTGCTGTAGCTGCCAGTAGCTGCTGTACCTACCCATTCTTGCCGGCAGTGTAGGAGATGGTGCGACGCTCGCCGGAGGGATCCACATAGCTGTAGCTGCCGTGGCGGGTGCCATCGGCATCTGTCTCCTCTTTGAAGTTGATGCCATCCTCCTGTTCATAGGCGGCACCGAATTTACCATCGCCGGACAAATAACGCTGCTCGCTGATGATGGCCGCCGTTTTGGGATTCTGGTGATAGTTCTGGCCCACTGCCAGGGTCACGAGTGTGGTTAATGCGAGCTGCACCGGCGAGAGATTGAAAGACCAAAACATATCAATTAGCTAACAGACACACACACACAATTGCACACTCAAAGTGGAAAACTCACAAAGCGAAACATTTTATTTTGGGATATCCTTGATAAGCTACTACGTAAACTGCACGCTTAGAGAATCGGAGAATCGGAGAATCGAAATCACACGCGATTTGGCGCCTTTACGTTAAATAGTCCGTTAGCAAGGAGTTACTTATAGATGGAGTGCGACACCAGGTGAGTGCCCGACCGACGGCTTTGGGTTTTGTAAGTCAACTGCCTTCCGCAATGGAGCCGCCCAAGCTTTTATAGCTCCATCGAGAGCTGGGAAAACCTTGGAACGGCGGCAACGGCGGCAACGGCGGCAACGGCTGCGGCTACAACTTGGGCTAAACTCATGGCCCGCCTAGGCGGTAGCTGGTCGAGTTGTTGCTGTACCTCTTGTTGTTATTGTTGTTGTAATTTGGTGTGCTTGTGTTGGTACTATTAACAGTAACAATAACAAGAATTGAGCTAAGTGCTCCAATAAGTCAACTCTCGACATCGTTGTTGCTGCTGCTGCTGCTGCTGCTGCTGCTGCTGCCGCAAGCTGTTTTTCCAGTTTTGCGCTCTTTCGCTTTTAACGTCTACTTTTGCTTTCTATGCCGCAGCTTAACTATTTTTTAATTATTTCTACATTAAAAATTTAAAGCCTGATCTGTGGCCGAACCTCTGGCCGAATGCTCTTGGCCAATTGATATCCCTGCTGCGATGTTCTGCGCATTGCATGATGCAATTCAGTGCCAATCATTTCATTTGGCCAATCAAATTGGCTCCACCAGCCAATTGAATGCACATGACCAGCCCAACCCAACCCAAAAATAAACTCAGTCTATGGAAATTATCATTATTATTGACTATGCTGCAGTCTATATGCACTATTGTTATTGTCCGGAGCTCAACAATAGCAGAATTGAATAATGTACAACATTTTTAAACTAATTTAATATTAAAAGAAAATTGTTTCTTTCGACTTTCTGTATGTGACTCCAAACCGGACTTCGCAATCGGTAAGCCGCTCCCTTAGCTGCCAAACTAGCTAAAGACCCGACTTTTATTTCTCCCTTGGTGTCAGATTAATCATAATAATTATACAAATATAATAGAAATACTTACATTTGTAGACTTGACTAAATGTAGAATCAATAATAAATGCTGACTTTCCTTTTTGTGTAATTTATTATATAACACCTGTGCATAATTTCGTATTCTACTTAAAATGTTCTATTTGGAATTAATGATGCAAATCTTACTTACTTACTTCTAATGATTTAAATTGATTAAGATTCCTAGTCCAAGATAAATATTTGACTATAATTTTCCACACTGTGAATCTTACACAATAATAGCTCTATTTGTATTTCAAGACTTCTGGTAAAGAAAAAAAAATGTTTTTTTAATTTGCTTTTAATTAAAAAAAAAAAAAACCAAATATTTAAATGTTGCAAGACCTAAAAAACAATTCAATTTTAAAGAATGCCTCGAGACCCGTTACACATACATACATATATTTGAAGCATTTTGGATGTGACACACCTAAAGACTCATATAAGTTTTTCATGCTTTCCGCTTTCCCAGGGTATTGTAATTGCAGAGCATAACTGCTTGAATATTTGACGAACGCCGTAAGTCGGATTAAGATTAAGAAACTTGCGATTACATGCAATAAGCGCGGGTGTTGCTCAGCGGTTGTTGTTGTTGTTGTTGCTGTCGGTGTTGCAGTTGCTGTTAATGTTGTATGTTGTGCTCGCATTGGCTGCTTAGTATTATAAATAGGCATTAACAATCGCAAACGCTGATTTATATCGTTAGGCCAGCTTTTTGTACAAGTTTTGTTTTGTGGTGTGGCCAGCACTTGGCAACAGTTCTGAGCGGTCCATAAAATAGTTTTAGTTGTAGTTGCAGTTGCAGTTGCAGTTGTTGTAGATGTTGTTGTAGTTGGCGCAATGTCTTTGAGTTGTTTGACTTTGCGCTTGGCTTCAATAATTTATCGTTGTTTGAAAAGCCGTCAGTAAAAGGCATTGTTTGAACTGCTTTATGGCCAACAGCTGGCGGCATTTGTTGTTGCTGTTTCTATTGTTGTTGTTGTTGTTGTGTTGCATTTGGAGCGCCCACCCACGCCAGCTTTTGCATAATTTATGGCCAATAGGTTCGTTATGAGCGCCTTGCTGGCGACACGTGCATATGTGTTGGTGCTTAGCGATAATTACACGATCTTAGAGCGTTTTACATATTTTAATGAGCGGCATGTGAATAGACACACGCATATAGGCCTCGGCGTAAACCATTTGTCCGGCACTAAGCAGCCGCATGTGGTCCGCAAAAGATTGAAGTGGAAACATTTCAACTCAGAGCCTTTGCCCTTTTGCAAGTCGCCATCGCCATCGTCATTGCCATCGTTGTTATTGTCATTAGTGCGGCCAGCAATACACACCAGAAACATGGCACGCCCTCTCACAGCGGGCGGGCGGACGGACGGACAAAACAGCAGTTGAGGAAATTAAATCAGTTGACAAACAACAACAGCAAATGGCGTTGATGAAGGCCAGAAACTGGGGCAGCCAGCGACAGCATTTCATTTCGCTGTTCTGTTCCGTTCCATGTTCATTTGGATTAGCCAGAGGGTGCAGCAATTCATATAGTCGGGAGGGTTGTTTACCCCGCCCAGCACAGCCCCTTGCAGCCCCTTGCAGCCCGATCACAAAACTATTGCAAGTTCCTTGAGCTGCCTTTTTGATTTCGAGGCGTTTGCCTAATGCCGATGTGACGATACTGCCACCCAGAGCAGCGGCTGTGCTCTCGATTTTATCAAAAAAAAAATAAAAGGAACAAATTTGATTTCGGCCTGGTTGTTGTTTTTATTGTGCAGCGCGCAATGCTTAACGCTCAACGCTCAACGCTCAACGTTCAACGCTTTTATTTTGATGCTTTCACTTCTGGCGAGTTAATCACAATGATAATGAGGGTTGAGGTTGAGGTTGAGGGGTTGCTGCCCATCCATTTTGTACAAATTGCATGCAAAATATATATACATGTATATCGAGAGCACATATCATCTCTTTAGGTTTTGCGTTGTCTCTCAATTATTTCAGCTGCTGCTGCTGCTGTTGCTGCTGCCACCACCCGATTGCGAGCCCAGATTCAGGCCAAATGCCGCTCCCCGGCCAAAGGCGCAGACAATTGCGATTATTTGTAATTTAAGATGCAGTCGAGCGTTTGAATAAAATCGAGCGAGTCAACGTTGACGTCGACTCTTTCGCATTGTGCACACACACACTCACTCGGAGATACATCCCCAACCCCACATGCATTTTAGAAGGTTAACAATCTAGTCTTTTGTTCAGCTACATTCTCGGCTCTCAGCTCTCAATTTGCTAGCCAAAAAAATAGAATGCTAAACGCTTATCAGCGCCGACTGATCGCCCAGAAGTCAAACTGAAACTCGCTAAACTTGTTGAGAGCTCTAAAAGAAATACGATATGCTCATATATAGAGTGAGAGTGAGAGTGAGAGTGAGAGTGAGAGTGCGAGTGCGAGTGAGAGTGAGAGACAGAGACAGATTTATAGAGATAGGATAAGCCGTAGTGATTCACAGGATTCACAGGATTCACATATAGATGGTGATTTGATAGCCAAGTGACTGACTCATGAATGACCCGGCAGCTAGATTTCCTCAAAAGTCATCCAGTTTTCGATAATTTGTAATTTGAGAGACGGACTCAGAAGGATGAATAATTACGCGTTTACAGAGCAAGAGATATGGGATAAATTGGAATGGGAAATCTATGTAAAAGTGCGCACTAATTGCGCATCTGTCAGATATTTCAGTCCGGTTTCCATTTCACTGTGGATTTTAATGCCATTATAATACTTTTGACTTTGATTTGGCTCACAGCTTAGCCTCGCACACACTTGTTTCCCATTCCATTCCATTGCAATTGCAATTGCAATTGGAATTGGAATTGGAATTGCTTTTGGTGTCACTGGACCAGTTTTCCAGCCTCCCAGTCTCCACGCTGCAATGCGGCTATTAACACGAATTCAAGGTCAATAGCGTTGGGGCTGCGTTCGAGCCAAGTGCGTGTCTGGGCCGGGCCTGAAACAGAAACGAGTTTGTGTCTCATGCGTAGCGGTTTTCGCATTGCAGACTTCCGCATGTCGCTGACGTTAGTAGGAAAAACTGGAAGTGAGCCTGGCAGAGACCAAACCAGACCAGACCAGACCAGACCTCAGCGAGTGCTGCCAGATCGCAGTTAAATCTGCGATAGTGGCCACCTCTTCGAGCTAACGATCTTCTTGGCCTTGATTGCAGCACACGATTTACACACTGTCCAGTTGCAGTTCGAAAGTTGTTTTCGTCAGCTCCAAATTGGCAACCTTCGGAGCCAGGGCACGTGCATTGAACCCAACAATGGATTCATTCTCATACCGATCAAGCAGATAGTACCCAGAGATTTACAAGCATTACTTAAGCAGCAGCAGCAGCAGCAGCATAGAGGTGGAAAATGTTCAGTAATTACTGGATCGAATTAACATACACGTTTAATACCCCGTTTTAATTCCATATACAGCTATCAAAATAATTGAATGACATGCGGTTTTTATTTGGGATAATAATCAAACGATCATCGCTAAAACTTTAACGTGATTTGCAAGAAGGTCAACAGAATATCTTTTCTCATGTGTCACATTGAGTGAGTCATAAATTGAAAGCAGTTAACACTTTAATTACCCCAGGCGTGTAAGCCTAGTGAGTGACCGACTGCTGAATACTCTGTAATTTTACTTAAAATATAGCTCAGATACTGAAAAAGTATATATGTATATATATATCTTATAGTAGAGGCTAGATTATCGGATCAATTATGGAAAACAGATTCTCACCTTATAACAAACATATACAACTTTTTTTTTTACAATTTTATGCTTACGGAGCATTATGAAATTGTTAAAATGTTGATGTCGTGTTGAATATAATCACATATTCAATGTCAGCGGATACGATCCGTGTGTGACAAGCCAACAAGTGAAATATTAATTGCAGCAGCAGCAGCAGCAATAACAACAACAACAACAACAACAAACGGTGCGATAAATGGTTAATAAATGCGGGTAATTGTACACTATTGTGGGCTGGCCATATTGTATCTGAGTGTGTATGTGCGAGTGTGCGTGTGTGTGTGTGTGTGCCGGACCTGCTGAGTCAAGTCAAAGTGCAAGAGTTTGACAGTCAATAACAAACAAAAGCGAAAGAAAAGACAAACAAGCTCAACTGTTAAAAGTGGCTCCAGTGTCGAATTCCACTGCGAGCCAGTTCCAGTTCCAGTTCCGCTCCACTCCACAGTGTCAAAACATGACGTGACAATAAATCCACATCATCAGCCAATTGCTTGGCTATAATCGATTTCATATTTCGGACCTTAACTCGACTCAAGTGTTTGTCTCGATCTTTCGAGTGCGGTCTCTCTCCCAAGCTCCAATTCTTTTTTTCATAATATTTGTTTTTTTTTTTTGTCTTCTCAGGTGATTTGTGGCTACCTGCTTAATTAGCCAGTTATGGCCATGTTGTTGTTAGCTACTCGACGGTCTATTTGCGGTAATGATATGCCAATCATAATTAGCTTGCCACAGGCAGCTGCTTATTGAATTCATTTAAAATGGCAAACCGAATGATTATGAAATCGAATTCGTAGCATATCTAATAGAATTGTATTCGAAGTTCGGAATTCGAAATGGATTTCGAAGGTGGAAGGTTTTAGAGAACTATTTACAATAGAGCGAAGGCCAATGGCAACTGCAGCTAATCGCATCCTGATTACATGAGAAATGTCGCAATCTTGAGTTAACAGATCTCTTAATTTGTTTACTGAGCCTTGGTCTAAGCCCTAGCCAAACGGACTGACAAGGAAAAACGTGGCCAATTAACTGCGAACGACATAAAATCAAAAAGTAAATAAATCAACAAAGAATTCAATGGTCGCCCTTATATGGATATATGGATATATGGAGTGCCGTTAATATTTCCTGCGCCTGCGCAATGTTGGCCAACATTAGCCCGTATTAGCCACTGGCAGAACCAGTTGCCGGCTCAATCGACATCAGTTTTGACAGCCCATCGACAGTTGGCAACAATTTTCCTTTCTAGTTGCAAAACAAAAGCCTGCGGTTGATTTTTTGTCTTTATGCCTCGCTTTTCTTTTCTTCTTTTCACTGCTTCGCTTTTCTTTGCTGGCATTCTTCATGCCAGTTTTTCTAGCCGCCTGCAATTATTTGGCAATTTCTTCAATTTTTCAACTGAAACTGCATTCAATTTGTTTTCCTTTTATGCGCTGGATTATTTTGGTCATTGCCATGTTCTCACATGTTGTCTGTTTTCCATTTTCCATTTTCCATTCTCGTTTTTCCATTTTCGTTTCGTTTGGCTTTGTGCGCATTGTGCTCCTGGTTTTTGCTGGCTATGAAAATATTTACACATGCTCCGACGGGCATTGAAAACACAATTAAAAGGTTTTTCGAAACTAATTGGTTTCAATTATTTCGGCTTCCCGAGCAGACACCAAAGAGATCTCCCAGCTACTTGTCAGGATGATATGCTACCAGATTTCTGCTTATCTACGTTCTAACGATTCGGCTTTTGCATTGCGCGATTTTACGGCTCATTGAATTGCAGTTAATTGGCTCAAGAATGTCTGAGAAAACGGTTACGAAATGTTTTGCAAGAAAATGTTTGCAAGATTTATTTAATTCATATTTCATTTTTAATATTATTTTATATCAAGTTTCACTAATCTTTCAATTAATTTGAAGATTAAGGGCATAGTTTTTTTTTAGTACATTTTAATTTAAATAATCAGTAGATCATGAGTTATTTTTTACATCTTGTTTTGTTATTTTTCAAATTCATTTCTCAGTCGGCTTTCAAATAAGATTTTTTTCTTAAATATAGTTTTTTAAGTGCTGCTTTGTTGATTTATCGTAAATCTCACGCCCCTTAAATAGGCAGCCGTGGCAATTAACCACAACAAAGCACAAATTATGTCATAAGTATATTTCGTGTTGATGATTTTCCCATTTTCATCTGCCTGAGAATTATGACAATAATGTGACAATTTACATAGCCCAGCTACAAATGGCTGGGTGCGCAAGGGGGGTGCCGAAAGCCACCCCTAAATGCACACACATAGACAATTCAAACCAGTCGAAAGCTGAAACAGTTGCTCAGGATCGGGTCGGAGGTTGATCAGACGGCCAAAGCCGGCAGTCAGTCAGACAGCCACTCATTAAAATTAAACGAGCCAACGCACAAAACATTTTTGGGTCGGCCATAGTGAGCAGTTGAGCGCCCTACCAAAATAGATAGAGCCAAAAAGCATACAACTGCATGGCATCTCAGTTGCTTACGCAACATTGTCAACGGTTCTCAAGTGTGATCCGTACGGTAAACAGTGACGGGTCCTGCTTACTTTTTTAAGCAGCTCAGCAGCAGCACGCGCAGAACGAAGCCGTGTCCGGCGCATCCTTGTTTACATTTGATTGCCACCCCAAAGGATGTGCCAGCAGCAGCCCACACGAAGCTGACAAGCCATGCCGAGTCAGTGCCACCTAACGCGATCCGTTAGATACGAGTTTCACTTGGAGTCCCATCTCTAATACTCTAACAGAGGGTATAGCAACTGGCACTTGCAATTTGTTAAGCATAAACATTTCATTTCTGAGTTTTTTATTAAATAACATCAATTATGGAATTTATAAATTCTGAAAAATCATATTTATCATTGTTTTATTTAACTGAATGGATATTTACAATGAACTAAAGTAGTTCTTATGGAACCGATTTTTTTTTCTTAAGTTTATAGTAAAAATATATATGATGTTTTTTATATATAGAATAAAAATATGTTTGGTATTTATTCCTAATATATGTATTATTATTAAAATGAATGGATATTCATAATTAAGCCATTATGGATATCCATTCAGTCTTATAGCTCTTTTTTATTTTTTTTATTTATTTATAAAAGTAATGAATGTTTTCTCTATCCAATTATCTACATATATAAGCTCAAATATGATTAGTACAAAAATATATATAGATGAAATTCGGCATTTAAAAGTTTTTTAATTTTTAAAATTTGTTTTTTAATTTGTTTCGAAAGTTTTCTACTTATAATTCTGAATTTATATAACCAAGCAAACGATTGATTAAGGTTTTTATTGATACTAGAAATCAATGTAAAATTCAGTTAAATTTAAGTTTTTTAAAGCTCGTTTTTTAAAGCTCGTTTTTTTTCAAGCTAGTTTTTAAGCTGTTTTAAAGCACTTCAACAAAAAATTCGACAATATTTTAGGCAAGGGTATTCAAGCTTCGGCGCCCCGAACACTTTTTTAGCTGTTCTAACTGTAATTTGGTTGCTGTTGTGATTGTCGCCATGTTTGCCGTGCGGCTAATCCCCGCAGCGGGCTGTCGCGCGCTTGCCGCAAACTGATGCAAATATTGTATGAAGTGTTTGAGAGCACTTCAGAAATTAGTTCCCATGTAAGCGCTTAAATTGCGCTCGGCTACAGGGTATGCGTAGTCGCACCCTCTCCCTCGACCTAATCTGTGTGCTGGCGCAAATTGAAAGCGTTCGGTTTTTTATCTCTCCTCGTCAATGGCAGTCAGTTAACCAGCTGTTGTTTCGGCTCTTGTCAATTGTGATGTCAGAAATCAGGCGCCCGGCCCCGCCTTTGAGCGTATCCTTTGGTCCTTCAGTGTTTAGTTTGTCACCAGCTCGCCGCATCCGCGTCCCAATTGCGGATTATGCCGCAAATCCCTTTTATTTGACAAAATGGCATCGATAAAAAAAATCGAAATAAATTAGAGTTTGTGTGTGTGTGTGTGTGTGTGTGTGTGTGTGTGTGTGTGTAGTACATAATCATAAAATTGAAGTTGATTTTGTTGTTGCCGCACACTGACAGCTGTCGCTATTTGGCCCTAAGGTGAGCCGCGGCTCGGACTCGAGCCCGGGCCAAGCTCTTTGGAGCGATCGTTGTTGCCAATGGGCCACTCGAGAGTTGGAAACAAAGTTTCCACTATGGAACGAAATTAATTTCTCGTACAGCAGCCCGCCAAGTGGATCGGCTTGCTGGCTCTACAAAATAATTCTCGAGCATTGTTGATCCTTTGTGGCTTACTCGCGACGTTCAGCGAAACAAAGGCTCTCCAAAATTGGTTTGCCAATATCCGCCACATACCTTTTACTAACCACCCCTTTTGTTTTAACACACACACACACACACACACACACACACACATGCATCTCCCTTTCCCTCAGTCTCACTCTCCACATCCTGGGAGCGCAAACGAATAACTAATACACTTTTCGGTGTGAGCTGGTCTCGAGTTGCTGCCGCATAGTGTAAAAGTGGCCACTTGGTTGGCTCAAGTGGCAACCCCGCCCAAATAACAGTAACGACAGCTTTCCCAGCTTAGCTGTTGCTGTTGCTTTTGCTTTTGCTGAGCCGCAGCTTTGTCAAAGTCGATTTGTTACATTCTCGAGTGTTCGTCGTCCGTTACGAACCCCAACCAAGCCAAACCTTTCAATATTTGCATTGCACTTGGTGCAGGGTCGAATCTGTTGTGGAATGCAGCAGCTCAGGGTTGCACTGGTACGCCTTGGCCCAAATTACCGTTACGCTCTGGGGTGGCTCCGACTCCGACTCGGACTCCGGCTCGTTATTTTGACATATGGCCCTATTGATGTTCTCGATGACGCTCCCGGCCACCGGCCAAAGGTGGTGCAAGCCACAGCCACAGCCGCAGCCGCCGCCGCCGTCGCCGCCGCCACCGTCAACGATCTGAAATGATGACGCGACTGCTTTTCACTTTTTAGCTGCACGGGTCAAGTTGGGCCGTGTTCCCAGGACTTTTACGGGACCTGCGTGTTGTGATAATAGCTTCATTCACGGATGCGCCATGCACCTGATGACCACCTGCTTTATTGACCGGAAGTTGAAAAGTTTCGAACTTTTCCCGACCATCAAGGGGTGCTCAAGCAGGTTCCTGGGTTGGGGCTGCGCTTCGGCTGGGGGTCACGTGTAACAGCTTAATTAATCGAAATACGGCTTTTCCCTCTGCCTCTCTAAATAATAGTTTACCGACATATAAATGAGTAGCTAGCTCTATAATAATCATTGCCAGGCAGACAGCTGCGACGCCATTTTCATACAAAAAAAAAAAAAAGGATGATATCTTTTTTTTACGGACAGATTGTGCGTAGCCCTGATGAACTATCTGCGCACTCGATGGGCGCCTCGGGCAGTGAGCGGTCGTCGGCTTTGTTATGCTAACAAAAAAGCAAATCTAAAGACAACAACAACTGAAAAGGCAACAAATTCAATTAGGCTGCGACGTCATCATTTGCCCGGTGGCAGCCACACAGCGGAACAGCATCCTGCAGCCAGGACTTGCAAGCAAATATGTGGCAATCTTGACAGCGTTAAGTTTCCCATACTTGGCCCCTATTCCGGGGAGGGCGGAACACACACAACGCTCGCTCGTCCTGGTGGTCCTGAACGGTACAGCTTTTGATTGGGATCGGGAAAGTATGTAATAATCCTCGACAAGCCCATATAAATGTGTCGCCGCTGATCGCATAGCACTTGCTAGCCTGTCAATATTCGAGCCGAAATTCGAGTGAATCTTTGACAAAGGATCTCCAAGATGCGGGCAATTGCAACTTTCTTGAGGTTAAACGCAAGTTGCACTTGAGCTCTTGAGCACCAGCCTAAGCCCGGGAGGCTTTGTTCCTCGGGAGCGTCGCAATTTGCCCTCAATATTTTTCTCACCTCCAGGAGGTCCACTCATCAGCTGCCCTCGGGGCCCATTGTGCCCTACGCAGATTGCAACAATAAAAAAAAAACTGAAGATTTAAGCAGACTTAGACTCGGGCATCAAGTACTTAAGAGCATAAAAGACGCTAGGATGTGCCAATGTGCCAATGTGCCAAGTACTACTTTTGATTAGCAGACGCTTCACTGATTTTAATTGTCAGCTCACCTCTGGGAATCTGATCTCGCGATCTTCTGATTCTGCAGCGGAGCAGCTGCTTTGATTGAACCAGTTTGGCTAATGGCCATCATTAGATACAGCCAAACGTCAAATTAACTAGCTAAGCGCTAAAAACAATGCCATTGCTTTGCGATCTTTGCGGAAATGCAAATCGAATTTTCCACAGAAAAACTGCCATTTGCCCACTAAAGTAAGTTAAGCTGCCGAGTTAGGCAGAGGCACAGGCACGGGCACGGGCACGGGCTGGGCTTAGGCTCTAGTCCGTAAGCCATACAACAATTGGAATTAGAGAAGAGCGCATGCATTACCTGCCTCCCGCTCACTCGCTTATCTGTGCGGCAGATATAGAAAATTGATCTGGCGATAAATCGAGCTACTCAATTTACAAAAACAACGCCGCTCTGGTACCGCTTTGACTTCGGAGTAACTCGTCCTGGGACTGACTTCAGGTACAATAATGAGGCAAGCGGAAGCCGGATTTGCAGCTTGCGTTTTGCATTTTGTGCCTTGCGGCTGGCTGGCTGGCTGGCTGGCCGGGATCAAAAGGCTGTTTAATATTTTGGCTTAGAGACATTCTCATTATATTTAAAAACAATAGGTTATGATGCGGCTTGGTCGACCGCCCGGCCAGAATTTAAGCGTTTAGCAAAAGGGTAATCCAGCCCATTAAAATCTATTTGCATACTCATATTTTTGTTTCTCTAGGTAATTGCGCACGGATAACCGCTAACCCACGCAATGATCCGTCCAGAGACCGAGCTCAGACACGGTGTTCGACTCACAGCGCGACCTGTCGTCGCAGCTAATCTAGGCGTTGGAATAGCTCAACCCTGCCACAGACACGGCCACAAGCACGGGCACAGGCACAAGCACAGGCACAGGCAAAGGTGCAATTGCACACCTGCCGTGGCAAGCAGGTCCGCGGAAAGACATCGATGGCTTACGCGAATTGCGTTAATCATGCGCGTCCCTTTTCATTGAGGACGCGGATTACTTAATCAGCCGAAACCTATGAATTAAACGTGTTACTGAAAATCCGGCCAGAAAATCTTCGTGCCAGATTGCGGCGTGGCTTAGGCAACCCACTTGAGCTGAAGAGTTGAAGCTGCTGCGCAGGTAAACCGGCTGCGGATTAACCCGCACACCCACACAACCCAGGTGGGAGTTGATCTCAGGCTTGATCTGTTTCAAAGCAGTTCAAGTACTCCGCACTGCCCAAAGCTTGTGAGGCACGTTTGTCCCTTGCTGGTTGAGGGTTTATGAGTGGGTTATGACCTCAGTTAGAGCCCAGGGCTCAATTAGGGCTTACTCCACACTCTACTCGAGGAAATGGAAAACTGCGAACATTTTTATGGCGAATTCGAAACAAGGGAAAACTGCATATTTAAACCTATGCAACTGTTGCTTGTGAGGCAAACTAGTTCGTGGTTGATTGCTGCATTTTTCTTTAATTTCAATTAGAGCCCAGAATTTAATTAGTGGTTGCTGCACATCCTACTCGAGGGTATCAAAAAGTGAGAAAATGAATTATTATATTGCGAATTCAATAAAAAGGGAATATTACAAATTAAGACTCAGGGCTCAATTAAGGCTTGCTCCACATTTTACTCTGGGAAATCAAAAAGTCAGAAAACTCTCTTTTTATTGCAAATTTGAAAAAAGGAAAACTGCAATTAAAGATCTAAACAAATGTTTTAATGCAGTTCAAGTAGTTCGCACTGATCCAAAATTTATGAGGCAAAAAAGTTCCTGGATGATCTGCTCGATTTATCTTGTGTTTCACTTAGACTCAATAAGTGTTTGCTGTGAGAAAAATCTCTTAAAAAAAAATTTTAAAAAAAGCGACAGCTGCAAATTTAGTGACTTAATTCTTTTTTTTATTGCGAATTAAAAAATAGGGAAAACTGCAATTAAGACGTAAGCAACCGTTTAAAAGCAGTTAAAATAGTGCGGACTGAATCAAAACTTGTGAGAAAAAATTAGATTATTATTCTTGGATTAGAGTTAGAGTCCAGGGTTCAATTAAGTCTTGCTGCACATTCAACTCCACAAGATCAAAAAGTGACAACACTTTTTTTAATTGCTAATTTGAAAAAAAAAAATTTAAGCTGCTAAATAAGACCCAGGACTAAACAGACTGTTTAAAAGCAGTTCCAGTAGTTAAGTTTGTGAGAAAAGTTTTCCTGGTTGAAGGCTGGATTTATCTTGTATATCAATTAGAGCCAAGGACTCAATTATGGTTGCTTCACATTCTACTCGAGGAAATCAAAAAGTGAGAAAATTTTCTTTTTATGGCGAATTTGAAAAAAAGGGAAAACTGCAAATTAAGACCTAAACAATGCAAAGCCAACAATGTGCAGAAAAACGTTCCTGATGACAGAATGATGAGGATTAAACCAATACAGGCGCACAGCTAGGACCATGACTGTAGGACTAGTAATAGCAACAACCACAATTGCATAGTGAGAGGGGGAAAGAGAGAGACACAGCATCGGCGTCGCCTCTGAGTCTATTAAAAGTCTAAAGGCAGATAATAAAGGGCCATTAGGACTTAAAAGGGCTCAACAACCCAGCGGCAGCAGTCGAAACGCTTTGTGCCCTCAGAGACAACAAAATTTGTGCCGGATTCGACAACAGCAACAGCAACATCAACAGCAGCAACAACAACAACAACAACAACAACACGAACTGCAGCATCCAAGCCGAGTCGAGCATGGACCTTGGCAAAGTCGAAATGGCAGCAGCAATGAAGCATATTTAATTCCAAATCCCCGCAAGCATTGAGCTATGGGTGCTACGGGTTAGGGTAGGTTTTTGCACCGTGCTGCTGGATATGAATGTGTGTCAGTGGCATCAACACACACACTCACACACACACACACACACACATCTATCTATATAGAATGTATATATGTGTATGATGCATTCAACATTTCTATTTACTTTGGCCAACGCAATTTCAACAATTTTCTCGACAACTCAAGTTGGCAACTGTTTTCATCGCCTTGTTTGTTCAGCCTTGCCAAAGGGATACTACATTTTGGCATGCCCGGTTCCATGAGCGATTCATTGTCAAAGGATTCAATTGCTATTGTCTGCTGTGGACGCAGAGGCGATCCAACGCCGCTCGACAAAGTCATCAAAAGTGAATTTTTGCTTTTTAACTTTTTGAATTCTGTTTTGTGCCCATCGAGACATCTGGGCTAAAGGATACAAGGCCTCGGTCGAGGGTACACAGATTTGGAGCGGCCATTTTAAAGCCAACTGCCATTCCCAAATTAATCCCGACTTTGGTTTCTTGATGTGGAAAAACTATGCTAATTTGTTTGATTTCAATGCCAAATGCATCCGATCCTTTGTTCAAGGATTTGCATAATGCATTTCAGATTACCTGGACGGGCACTGCGGTTGCTCCTCAGATGTTTTTGAGGAGCCAAAGAGGTCGACGGATAGGTTAAATACTTTTTAGTTTAAGATTATGCATTTATCATATATTTTAAATAGAACTATATTCAAATATAATAATAAAAGTCCAAAAGTTTTAAAGACAAAAGAGTAATTTCTTAATAATTGAAGCATGAATAGAACAAAATCAAAAAGTCTACTTTTCAATAATTAATTATATTAAATAAATTTTATTTCATAAATGCGCTATTGTATTAATAAACAACTAAAATAGAAATATATAATATTTATATTTTAATAGATAATGTTTAATAGATTTAATAGATAATGCGACAGTTTTTCAACCGTATTTTTTAAACTAAATATAACATTTTTCTTTCGAAAGTCTAAACTAAGACAGTGTGGTTCTGTGACTCAGATTTGAAAATCTTAACAGAATCATTATCTAATATAATTTCATCACCGAAAATATTTACAAACATAGTTATTAATAAATATGTTGAATAGTGTCAAACTAAAAAGTTTTATTCACCTACGATTTTTTAATAAAATATATCCCTTTACCCAATAAATAATCCAAATTGTTATTTTTTGTTTTTATAAGCTTTTGCTATATGTATATTTAAAGTTGTTTTTTTTTTTTTTGTTCAGTTTTCTATGCTAATTTCATTAAACATATATGATATGCTGTTAAGTAGCTTAATGCTAGACAACAAAAAGTTTCAACTTCTATGAATGCAGTTTGTATCACGTTGCGAATAGATTTCAAAGATTTAAGGCTCAGCTCCGAGAGATTTTTTGCTAGCTTTTTGCAGCAGTTCACTGTTGAATATTGTCCAATGGTCACTGTTACTGTCACTGTCATTGTTATGACCTTCAACTCCTCAACTTCTCAACTTCTCAACTTCTCAACTCCTCAGCTTCAACTCCAAGTCCAATTTCAGATATCACAGTTTCCAGCACTACAAAGGCACTTCAAGTGCGCGGACGCGGTATTCCCGGCGGCAAAACGAGTCGTTCCCATTTGGATTCGGATACGGATGCGGGGACTCAGATCTTGCGCTGACTGTACATGTCCGAAATGAGGCGCACAATGGTGATGTCGCCGATGGTCTTGCGGAAGAACAGCTCCTCGATGGTGAAGCTGGACACCTTGTGCATCAGCGAGACGACGCCGAGCAGCGTCTGGAAGCGCAGCGGCTGGCTGGGATGGGTGCGCGAGATGTAATTGTGGAGCGCGTTGCGGGCATCGTTGTGCATCGTTCCCACCTTGGCGGACTCCTGCAGGCCACGAGATTCAGCCGAGGCACTGGAGTTCGGGCTGCCGCTGCCAGTCAGGATGGAGTTGTTGACCAGATCCTCAGTGGAGCCAGCCGCTGGTGGCGACTTCCGGAACAGGCTGATGGCGCGCAGGCATTCGTATTCCGTGCTATCGATGTTTAGATGGCACAGCTGATTGAGCACATCCTGGAAGGCGTGCACCTCGCGGGCAACCACGGCCACAACCTCGCGGTTGGGATTCTCCGACTCATAGACGAACAGCAGCTGAGCAAAGTTCATGGGCATCAGATATTGAGCCATGGCCAGAATGAAGAACTCTTTCCAGGACTCCTCCAGCAGCAGCAGCTGGTCGGGCATGGGCAGCTCGGTGAAGGCGCGCACACTCTTAATCCAGTTCACATTCTTGAAGAGATGCTCCGCCGCAGTTTCCTTGATATGCTCGGCGGCCATCAGCGGCGGCGTCGGTGGCAGCGCCCGAGTGGCCAAAGCATTCATGTAGGCGGCGGTGGGTGAGAAGAAGCCATGATGCCCTGGGTGTCCAGGATGGTGTGGCACTCGCGGCACGGATAGATCGAGCACGGCGGCAGGCGGTGGTGGCTGGAAGGCGGCGCCGAGTGCGGCATGATGGTGACCACGCTGCACGGCTGGAATGGGCATTGGCATGCCGGGGAATCCGGCCAATGCAGCCGTGTTCATGAGTATCTCAGGTGGAATCTGGGGCATCTCGGCGGCGCCCATCATTGCATCCTTGTACATGGCCATGTGACGGCGCAGCGTTGAGTTGCGTGGTCCGCGCTCGTGCTGCACTGCATCCTTGTTCATGCCCACCTCGAAGCACTTGCGCAGACGGCAGGCGCGGCACTGATTGCGATGGGTCTTGTCCACGACGCAGAGTCCCTGTTTCTGGGACTTGCAAACGTACTGGCGGGAGCGCCGGATGCTGCGCTTGAAGAATCCTGCGCAGCCATCGCAGGCATAGATGCCGTAATGCTTGCCGGAGCTGTGATCCCGGCAAACCTTGCACGGCACATGGTAAAGAATGCGACCTGAAGTAAGCAGAAGAAGTGAAAGATTTGGTTAGTTTCCATTTCGTTGTTGGAGTTCCTTGGGATTTGCTTGCTGTGGACGTGGGATGGGGCGAATACTTACTGGATGCAGCCGGCGACAATCGAACGTTGTTGTACTTTTGATCCATTAGGTCTGGGGAACCCTCTGACGATTGCATTTCGATGTGGGGCGTAATTTTGACGGTTTTAAGGCACAATTTAAACAGGATAATCACGCACACACACACACACACTTTGCACTTGCGCAATTGTTGTATTGCTTTTGAATTTCAGTTTGATTTCGATTTGTGAGTTTTGAATTTTACTTCTGTTTTCGGTTTGGCGCACTACACGACGACGACGTGGAAGTGGACGAGCGAAGTGAACTCGTTGAGATCACGGACGATTGTGTTGTCTGCTCACCACCCAGCTCCTGTTTTAATAGTCCTGCGCTCGCATCTCCTGCCGCCGTGCCATTCAACTCACAGTCGATCACCCCTAGGTAGCAGTCGAGCCCGCTCATTGGTCGACGCGCTGCCTGGCTAGAGGGGGTTGGCCTGCTGTTGCGCGCTCGCTCGCACGCATTGTCTCTAACGTGCCGGTTGGCTGGCAGCGATTTTTGATCCTGCAGGCAGCGGCTGCCATTGCCAAAATTCATTGAGCAGCCGTCGCTTGTGCTCATTCTCAACTTTTCGCCTCTGGCATTTTATGGTCTTTTTCCGATGAGGTTCGCTCCGAGCTGTCTACCTGCCATACGCTCTCGCTCTCGCTCCCGCTCTGATTCTCTCCCTCGCGCACTCTCGGCGAGTGTGACAGTTGTCATTATGACCTGGCACATCCTCATCAGGACTCATGGCCGGTCGTTTATGGCGCTGGCCATTGTTGCCGCTTTGTGATTTGTGTGAAGTACCTGTGGCCGAACGATGCGTTTGTCATTATTATCTGCCGCACCACCCGAACAGCGGTGCAAGGGTTGTTGCTCTCCGAGTGCTCTCCTTGCAAATGTTTTCATTCATCTATTGAACAAATTGAACTTTTATGATTTAATTGTGCTATAAGCAGTAAGCAGACTCTGCGATTGATTTTTTTTTCATATATCAACACTTTCTGGCAGCCCCTCAAAGCTGTAGCCTGACCCACTCAAGCCCAGCTCACCCACCACCACCACCACCCACCCACTCACGCATTCTCTCCCTTCCTCGCACTGTCTCTCTTTCTCCCTCTTACCCACACCCACACCCACACCCACAACCACACCTAAGCCAGCCTAAAGTACGCCTTTTGCAGAGGCGGCTCAAATTAAACTCAAGTGGCATCATTATTAACGGCCCACGCGTAACTTGCCCAACAGCCAGCGAGGATTTCGCAGAGGCTGTCGCCTAATCGCGTGCTGCTTAAGCAGATTACGGCCAAAGATCAGGCGAAGATCGCGGCGCAGATCAAGATCAGCCCAGGGCAAACACTTTACAGCAAGCTTTCCGCAGAGGCAAG
Source organism: Drosophila pseudotalamancana (assembly GCA_037075185.1). NCBI lineage: Eukaryota > Metazoa > Arthropoda > Insecta > Diptera > Drosophilidae > Drosophila > Drosophila pseudotalamancana. The sequence continues at coordinate 347,550 of JBAMCK010000833.1, read as the reverse complement.
AACTCAACAAAGGGATCAACGCCCGAACCAAATGCCGGCATTATAGAATTCAGGTGAAAAATAGAGTACTTAATAAATGTTAAGCAAGATCCCGTAAGTCTGGTGCGATTAAGAATCGTACGCCTTACCTGTCGAGCCCTGCTCGAGGGGTTGTCAATCCCTCCCTGCTGCTGCTGCTGCTACTGTTGTGGGAACTCGCGTTCGAAATGCAAATGCCTACGCATTGATAGATGACAAGACACTTAAAAAGAGCAATTATATATTTCGATTCATATTACGGATGCGTAACTTGATCAATAAAACGCTTGCGATGATAGCAACAACAGCAACAACAGCAACAACGGCAGCAAATAAAAAGGGAAAAAGGGCAAAAGGGTCTAATTAGAATAGCAACCCCTCGAGTGGGCTGTCGCTGATGCTGAGGGTAGTTCTTGTTGGCGTTTAGATTGAGTGCGATGAGCATGTGGCGCGAACACCCACCCACCACCGAGCCCTACACATGGAACAGTCAGCCGTCCATCGTCAGTACTCAGGTTTCTCAGGTGTGCAGCATGGGAATGTGCTTGCGTGTGGTGTTATTCCAATATAACGATGCAGATCATTAGCCTACGAGTGGGACAATGCAGAATACTGTTGATTATGATGCTCTAGTAAACCAGATGACGATGACATATCAACTTTGTGTGCATCACACGTTCTCTGGCCATCGGTCAATTTGAATGTTCTGATGCGTCTCTTTTAACTAACTTAGTGTTTATCGTGGGAACTCATGAATATGCATGATCTTCTTCTTCTTCTCTCAGTTGATGCTGTCCATGGTGTTGCTGACAGCTGGCCCCTTGGCTATCAAACTTTCCCACGTAATTCATAATTATATAAATTCCGCAGCTCCAATTTCGATTGAATTCGCACAAGGGAAACTCGCAGGAAAACTCCGAGCACAACTTTCATTCAAGCTAAATAACGCTCCCTTACTTAATGAAAAATCGTAACGCCGGCGAGCTGCTAATACCGCTAATCCCCGCGGATTAGCGCTAAATCCACCACAAATCCTTAAATAACAGCCTCGCAAGGCCAGCAAAGTTTCAGGTAGGTCCCTATGATGAACACATACACCCATCTGAAGCTCAACTTAAAAAAAAAAATTAAAGAATATGAATAAAACGATTTCGGGGAAAGCGAAAAGCATATGACTTTTTAGCAAAATTCCAAAAAGATTGCAGGTTGGGTGGACGACTTGAGCCTTGCGAAAGCGAAATCGAAATCGAAAACGAAAATGAAAGCGAAAGGGTTGAGCGGGTGTAACGACTGCATCAGGTAATGACTGAGAAGGCGGCCAGTGGTCGCCTCTCTAGAGTAGAGGCTAATGATGATACACAAAAACTGTAGTTAGCACCTTTTTGTCTTCGAAGAATGCCAAGAATGGCTGTCAGGTAGCATGTTGCTTCGGACTGTTGAATTTTATTGGCCTCATTGGCACTTTCGCTGCATTTTTATGAATCGCCGGTTGATAGTGGCCGAAAGGGTTAAGACCCATAAAAATGCAACAAAATCGGTGCCATGCATATGCATAGTGGTATACTACTGGTACACTACTGTATGACATTGTTTTCAGGCGTCTGACGACGCCACAATCCTAATGACACTTCGGCCGAACCAAAAAAAAAAAAGGGTTAAAGCATTTGGGAAATTTTTTTCATTTACTTTGCCGTGGAGCGGAAAAATGTGATGCGCTATTGTTTATGGCCAAAAAGTTAGCACCGTTCATTGAGCAGCGCAAACCATTACCGGCTGTTCCCCGGCTCATCATTATGAATCGCTCCAGACTTTTGATGGGAAAGTCCCGAAATGTCATTAGGTGAACGTTTTGTATTTTGTTTATGGCCTGACCCAAGGCGCATTTTGTGTATTTACGTGTTGCACCTTATGTAGATCATGTTTTTGATAACAATCGTTTGCTTTACAAATTTCAGGAGTAGTCAATGACAAATGAGCTAGATTTACAGCTAGAGCCACAACCTATATAGTTGAACACTTAAACAAACTCTATTAAAAATTGAATTAGGGAAAGTTGAGGCTTATGTTTTAGATTATGAATTAGGAATAGGAATAAATAAAAACACAGGTTCATGAACAAAGATTATTGTATGTATTACCCGTAATAAAGTAAAAATTGCATTAATACGATCTGAACATTGTCAGCCTTAAAACCTTCAAGTCTGTTTTCCGGTTGCCTTTCCCTTGATTTTTTGGCGCGCAAATCGTGTCTTTATGACAAATATACAATTACAAAACGTCATTAAATTTATAAGTTTTGGCGCCCATATTATGTAAATTTCTTTTTCAAACTATGCATCGAATTTGCGGAAATGAAAATCCCTTTCGGGCAACTTCCGTTCAAACGAGATTCCAATGCAGCGCAGCAGCCAAAGCAAAGTTCATAAAAGCAAAAAGCATGTCAACCCGAAAGTACAAACAGACAAGTCCCCAAAAGGCAGGACAAAAGGATTTAATAAATGAGGACGAGCCGACTGCCACATCAACAGGAAGCGACTCAGAAATCACATCGAAATGCCTTAAGAACCAAGTGCTAGCTTGACATGTATGGAACCCAGGAAGTAAACTATTATAGTGCCAAGACAGAGAAAAAAAAAAAAACAACTAAAAGGTACAACAACTACAAAAAAGCGCAATAATTACACAGTGCATAAATTGAATCAGGACAAGGGCAGAGCAGAGCAGAGCAGAGCAGGGACAAGGTATCTGACAGATAAGCAATCTGATCTTGAGAAATCATTTGAACAATTCATAAAAACATGAAATTAAAGTGCTCAAATTTCGACCCCAAATTGCGTAAAGTAGGAGCCGGAATATGCGACGGCAGAAAGTTGAGCAACTTTTGTCGGGTTTGATAAACAGACAGAGAATCAGGAGCAAAGCGGGAGATCTACCGAAATTCGGTTCCCAGCGCTGCACGTGCAAAAAAAGATATATCACTCATATATATATATATATATATATGTATATAAATTTATATATGTACATATAGAGGAGAGAGCAGGGCAGAGGCATCCGCTGAGATGAGTTTCATATGGCTGGCACGGAAGCGCGACCAAACAATGGGACACACCTCCAAGATCATGTGCGTCCATCAAGCTCATCAGCTCGAATCCCTATGGGACTGGTACTGCCGTACCGCTGTTAACCTGATATCTGAGCGTGTCCTCTTTCAGGCATTCGCTCGCATTTGCTCGCAATTTATGCAACAGGATCTGAAGGATCTGGAGCAGGAGTTGCGCGCGCAGAGGAAACAAGTGATGAAGTCGCTGCTTCCATTTCAGTTGATTGTTGATTGTTGAGTCCTGGTTCCATAAAAAAAAGGAAGCAAAAGGAAGCATAAGTGCCATGTCCCTTTGTGCTCCGTCCTCTCAGTTCAGCTTCGCGTTCTCCTGGCCTCTGCTGCCCTTTGTTTTCATTTCCATTTGCCAGCCAAAATGACGCACAACATAACTTAAGGACTTTTTGTTTGCCTTTTGTAGAATTGCATTTTTTTTCTCTCCTGCTCTTTGTTGTTGTTGCCCTGGGCCGTAAGTAGGATGTCCTGTTGGCTCTGCTACCATTGCCCGTTTCTGGTTGCCTTTTTTGTTTCTTGGCTAAGTCGTTTGCATGTGCTAAGCCCAAAGATTATGTCATGCGCAGATTATTTGATTTGCTGCCTCCGATAGTTGAGGCCATTGCTTTCCATTTCTCACGCCTGCGCCTCATCCAAAAACAGTTTCCGATTACATCTGACGATCAACGAAATTTTACACATTTCCTGCAAACATTCTTAGCTAAATGTGTTTCTCTTTTCACATTCTGCACGAGGATAGACATCTACTAATACTCCTCCCAGCTTTCCAGCTAAAAGTGTCGCAAAAACTTGTTTATGTTTGGTTTACGAAGTGTCCTTCGATCGTCAGATAGTTGCATTTGCAGCGGTAACTTTCTTTGATTAGATTAACCTTACAAAGCGTGTTTAGTATAGCAGGAAGTCGGCAAACTCTATTGATAATTAGATACCAAAAGGAAACCTGAGGAGTTAAAAAATGCATACATCCAGATAGAAGAATAGGTGTATTTTTTAAATACTTTAATTTACGTGCTGAATGTGTTTGAATAACCAAATTACATTCAATTTTGTTTTTGACCAATTGCGGGAATTCAATTATTTAGTTCTTTATATATTTAAATTGTATATATTAAAAAAAAATAATTAAAAGGGGTTTATTATTATAGTGCAACAAAGGTTACTATCTCTGATATAATTATTTATATTAATTGATGAATATTTTTGACAGTCTGGGCTTATCTAGCTGGAATTATTTAGCTTTTATTGAATGTACAAACGTGCAGATCTTGGAAATTTTAAAGGTTACAGAATACAAATTTCGGTGGTACATATTTTACCTAATAAAGAAATTACTTAATCAGTTTTTTGAATTCAGCTACCATTTTTATTCGATGGGAAAACGGTATATATGGTAAAAAGTCAATCTTTAACTATAAGTGTGTAAGGAATCAAATTAAACAATGAACCATAAGAAGAGTTGTGAAGAAGAAGGGGGATATCTTAAACTTTGTTACTCATATATGTACTAATTTTTTATCACAATTAACTAAGACTAAAGGTTTCTACCCTTGTTGTTTAATAGCTGCACTCTATTCGATGTTTAATAGCTGCACTCTATTCTATGTATAAATCTAAATTATAAACAAATTTGTTATTTTAAAAATAAATGACTTTCAAACACCGATTAAAGTGAATAATAACTACACAAATCATAAGGAAAGAGAACTCTGTAAATGCGTGTAGACTTACTTAGATATATCTTTCTTCCCAGCCAGAGTTCAATGCTCTCTCGGAGAATGAGATCATTAACCTTAACCTTACCCTTAGATATCGTTAACTGCTCATCAAGAAAACAATTAATTTGGCCGTGGGAGAGGTCCAATGCCAATGTAAGCTTCCACTCAAGGATATATGGCTGATTGAAATTGAATACAAAGGCAAAGCAATTCAAGGTCCATTATCCTGCACAATAATGCGACGGCACCTGATGATCTAACTGGCAGTTAGCAAGCTGCCAACTCAATATAACAATTGATTCCACACTCGAATAGCCCCCAAAAGGCAGAAACCATTTAAAAAATGGATAAATAGGGGCGCTAGACAAGTGATTCAACCGATCGGAGCAATCATGCGGGATATATTCTAGAATTTCTAAAAAAAAAAGGCACACATAACAAGTTGAGAACTGAGTTGAGTTGTGAATAAATAGTGAAAATATTAGAATTAACTTCCACGAAATGTTCTTTTCAGCGAAGTTATGCAGGGAAAGGATAGAGACTGGCAAAAAAAAAAAAAGGGTTTTTCCTAGACATTTCAATTTCTATGGCATTTTTGTTAAATCGAACAAGTGAATGAAGTTGCGATCAATCTGGAATGGATGCGCAATATGTTTTTTGTTTCAATTAACGAATGAACCCTCATCAAGAGCGCTAACTGCCTGATGAATGGACCGGTTCCTGGGCCAGGCTTATCTGAAGTTTCGCATCAGGCGTGGGCACAATCGACTACCAAAGAAGCGACGGTAAACTTGTCAACAGCGTTATCTAGATTTCAGCTAAGATCAGATGATGGAACGCTCTATGAATTAATATATTATTTGTCTAGTTTTAATTTTTTTTTAGAACGGTTTAATTAATGCACTGTCATGACTTTCGCCGCGCTACTGACTGACGGCATTTTGATTTCAAACTCGGTTTTCAGCTCGTATCGAATGTCAGCGACGTGGGAAGCACGCACGACCCGGCTCCATCTACCGTCAAGATGAAAGATATGCGAGATCAACATGTAATCTTTGGCATTAGTACGAAAAAAACGCTTAACAAAATGATAATAACAACAAGAACCACAAGCGCACAGACAATGGCGAAGGCGCAGCAATGAGCGCATGTTGCATGCCCGATCGAATGTCCTTTGATATCAAACATCTTATGGTACTTATATTTCATTATGCGAAAAGGTAGCACACAAAAGGATACCCAGAGAAAAAAAGAAATACACATCGCTGCCGAGGCACTGCCTGTTGAAAGACGGAGACCTGTTGTCATTGCACCGACCAGGTCCCCAAATATCAAGTCTCCTGTCTCCTATCTCCCTGTTCCCTTTTCCCTGTCTCCTGTCTCCAGTCTGAGTCAACCCCTTACAGTTCGGGCGAATTCTGATTTCAGCCGTGTGCTCAATGCTGGTTCTTCTTTTTTACTTGGAACGCACACTTCAACCCTCAATGTCAGCCAGCCAGCCAACCAGCCTGTCTGTCAGTCCGACGGTCTGGCTGCGTCAACTCCCTTGCCATCATTATGATTGTGCGGTTGCACGTCGTTATCCTGGCGGCAGGCTTCCACCGCTTGACACTTGCAGATTAGTAAAGTGTTGAGTCTTAAATAAATTTCCTGCTAATTGCTCTGCCCACAATTAGTTCTGCTCCATATATGCACACTGCAGAGGCCAGAACTCGGCCGGACTCGCCTGCAGTTGCACTGTTCCAGCTCTAAGGACCTGCAATGATTTGCATTCTTTTTGTTTGTTTGCATTTGTGTCCCGTGTTGCGGTTTCAGGTATTATTTATTATTTTTTTCTTCTTGAATTAACTTTTTGCCTGATTCATGACTTTTGGTAATTTTTGTTCGTATTTCCGGTCAAATTTTGACCATCTTAAAGTAGGGTGAACAATAGAGTTTTTCTGAAAAATGAAGAGTTTTCCGAGCGTCTAATGGGATTATAGATGTTAAAGGGATTTTTTGGTGCCGTCTAGTCTGACAACAAAAAATGTATGTGTTGTCAATAGTAAAATATAGATATATATATATATATATAAACTAATGCATAATAAAGTATATTAAAAGTAAACACGTTTTTTACTAAATTCATAATTCCAGTGAATTTGAAAATAGTTTGACAGTCACTGATAAGAAAAACGATTAATTTACGCTCGTTGACCAGCTTTTTAAAGAAAACCTTGCATACTTTGCGGCTGTTAATATTACAAATGCAAACTGCAGCCAGCTGCCGATAGATGGCTCTAGGCAAACGCACAATACATGAAGAAAATGGGCTATAAACTATTAACCGCAACTGAAAATAAAATAAAGAATGATGAATGTGCAATTCGATCGAAGTTCGATTAAATTGTAGGGCTCACATATTAATATGTGCCAGAAGGATATTTTGTAACCAGTTTAAGGCGCCTAATAGACTTTTCTGTAAGTGGAATAAATGATGTTCAGCATAAATGAAACAAAACAGAATGTATAACATTCAACAACAACTTATTTCTAAAAATAGTCTCAAAGCTTATGAATAAATTAATGTATCCCTTCGGAGCTTCGGAGCTTCGGAGCACAAGCGAGTCGCCTAGGCCAAGGCAGGTAGCACGGCTGCACAGCGTGTCCACTAATTATAATGACAAATCGGTCAATTATAATGTCATGTCGTAAATTTGCAAAGCCCGATCGATCATGGCAATGACTGGAATATTGAATAAGAGTGCTCGTAAATTATGAAAAATGAATGCAGCGCAGGAAAAGAGGCTGCAACAAAGTTGCAGCTTCAGCTTCAGTTGCAGTTGCAGTTGCAGTTATAATTAACTAAACTGAGAACAGGACACTTGTCCCGGAACGGAACGGGATAAACAGAAATTACAAATGCAAAAAGAGCTCAAGGCAAAAGGCAAAAGGCAAAAGGCAAAAAGCAATACCTGGAGTGCATTTAATGAAGCCAAGCACTGGCTACAGAGCTGTCAGAATGGCAATCCACGCGCCACGCCCACCACATTAAAAAGCAACTAAAAAGGACGTGCGGGCGTGCTGCCGGCGTCGTTCAACCTGTCAGTTGGCAGATGCCGAGCCAGCTATAAACGTGTAGTTTTCAAATTTATGGCCGACACGCACTGCCGCACGCCCCCAAAAATTTATATATAAAAAAAAAAACACAGATTCCACACAGATAAACCCATGGAGTGCCCCGAGGCGAACGTGTTCCCTAAAAGTTCATTTCTGAGGCACTCTTTTGTTGCATTGTAAATAATTTTCGCAGCAGAATTGTTTACGTTTACTTTGTTTACGGATGCGGGGCAGCCGGGCAGCTGGGCAACTGGGCAGTAATTGCCGCAGTTGGACACAGTGGGGACTACGCTGATCTGCAACGGTATATGGAACGGTTGGTAACCCGTTCCTTTAGCTGTCCATCAGGCAGCTGACCGCAGAGGGCACGGCCCAGCATCATCAACCAGCAACTCCGTTTACTCCGTTCTGTCTGCCGCTGTCTGCCCCTGTCTGTCTGTCTGTCTGTCTCATGCATTTCGCATTAAAAACAAAATCTCTGCGGCACATTCTCTTTTCGCCAAGTTTATGGGCACAGCATGCATAGTATTTCACAGCGATGCTGGGCCAGGTCCAAATCGAGGTCTAGAGTGCCCCACCTGATTGCCGGCCAGCGATAAGATGACATACCAAAGCCCCGTTTATCTCCAGGCTCCACATTTATAAATAGCTCGACTCTCTTGGCGCATGCAATCAGTGGAATATTTTGCTGTTTGTGGCCCAAGCATTCGCCGTTTGCCATTCCCAATCCCTCAGTGGCAATAAAAACCAAATGACGACACGCAGACGCCAAACACGTCCGGCCGACCGCAAGCAAGGTCGTCCAGCGACCTTCATTTGGCATTTACAGCTCCAGATTGGGATTCAGTTCAGTTCAGTTCAGTTCGGTTCAGTTCAGTCCTGATCGCCATTTATGCACCCGTTGTCTGCCAGCGGCCAACTTCTACATCATCATCATCATCATCATCATCATTATCATTATCTGAAAGCATTAAGCACTCGCATGCTCCGCTTTTTGTATGCCAACAGATCGGTTAACGAGCGTCTTTGACTGGCTCTTAATTGACCAAATGTAACCATAAAACTCGGAGCCCCGATTCTCGACTCTCTTATCCCGAGTCCGTTTCCGCATTTCGCTGTCACAGCTGATAGCCCCATTGTAGTTGTTGCTGTTGTTGTTGCTGTTGCAGTGGAGCATCATCCCTTTGTCACTTGTTTATATCAATTAAAGTTTAATGATAATGTCGCGAGTGTCAGTTACCACCGATCGCCGTTGGCCGCATGTTTTTAATCAATTTTAAATGGCTATTTACCCTTGCTGGACCTGTTTGTTGCCACCACTTTGTTGCAGCTGCCCCCCGCAGTGTGGCATTTATTATTGCATTCAATATATTTCAGTTTAGGATTCTTAATTAATTTACTTCATTTATTTTTATTTCATAATATATTTTGTTTTTTTTTTTGTTTTTTTTGTTTTTTGTTTTTTTGTAGTAATTTTTCACATTGCAATTTACTTAGGCACTAATTAGGATAGTTTATGCATTTAGGTGCGTACGTGCTTGAGGGCCAAATTGTAAGAACTTGGCCAAGTTGGTAATATGAGTAATTTATGGCAAGTTGCTAGGTAAAATTTTGCGGTTCGTTTAGTTAAGTATAGAGTTTAAATTAAATTACATTAAATTATAATACCAACAACTACAATAAATTAATTAAAACATTAACTAAACATTAAACAAATTCGTTAACACACATTCACACACACACACACACAAACACATGCACACACACGCACACACAGAAGATTTAGGATAAAGTAGGACAGAGAGTTGTGGCTGTGGGTTGACAATCTAACTAAGAATACTTAAGACCCAATGACACTAGCTGAAAATGGCATTCCGATAGAATTAATAGATTAATCGTGATTGTTATGCTGTGAAAGCTTGGCAAGTTGTTAAGGGCTTTAAGCTCGTTTAATAACTGTTAAGAGCTGTCAGAGACGGCAAATAAAGCCGAAAGCTAAAGTCCAGAACTCATGAAAGCTGTCAGCAAAATCAACTCAACAACTGGACTGTTGAAGGCATGCCTAAGCCGTTAAGCAGGTTAATCAAACTTCGATGAAGGACATAAATCCCACTGGTAGCTGCTTGAGAGCTTAAATCAATCAACTGGTTTACCGTACTACGGATATTTCCTTTCACTGATGCTAACTGTATTTGCTTGAATCGATTATTCGTTTACAACTTTCAGCTCGTGTCATTGGGATTGTATTGAATGAAGGCTAGTTAATATTAATCTAAGCTACGCTAACTACAATACGACTTGGATCACATGTGTATGAAATGAATTGCCGCTGCAGCTGTGGCAGCTGAGGCAGCTGATTCGGCAGCTGGGCAGCCGGGCAGTCGGGCAACCGGGCAACCGGGCAACCGAGGAGGCAGCTGGGTCAGCTCGGCCAGCGAACACTGCCACGGAGTACAGCTGTGAGTGCAACTACTTGAGCTTCAGAAATGTCAACAACGCCTTTTGTATCAAACTGCGATCGATGGTGGAGTCGGCGGTGTAACGCACACCGCTCAGGTTGCCATCGTTGTGGTCCACGACGCCATATTCGCCAACGATGAAGCCGTCGTCGGTTTTCTCCTCGACGCGATATTTGCGATAGTTGCGTCCCTCCACCACATAGGCGACTTTATCATCGTCTGACTCATCTGCGCTGCCCCTGCCTTCAGCATCTTCGTTCTCCCCATCACCATCTTCGTCCCCACCACCACCACCACCACCACCATCATAGTCGTTGGCATTTGCGTTGGCGTTGTACACCACCGAGCCACGTCCCCGGTCTATGCCGCGATTGCGACCGCGTTGCGTTGTTGCTGTTGTTGCTGTTGCTGCTGTTGTTGCAGTTGTCGCGGCGGCAGCATTGGATGTTGCTGGTGTTGTGCTTGCTGGACTGGCTGGTGTGGTGGCTGTGACCAGCGCTGTGCTGCCGCTGCCGCTGCCGCTGCCACCCTGCAGTCCGTGGGCTCGTCCGTTTGTCATAACACTTACGGACTCTTCAATTTCGTAATTTTGCTCTGGGGTCGGTGTGTAGAGCTCGCCGCGTTCGGTTGTAAAGTGTGGCAACATGGTCGCGTCGCCAGTCGGCGAGGCGGCAGCGGCGGCAGCGGCGACAGCGGCGGCAGCAGAGGATGAGGATGATGAGCTGCTGGAGCTGGAACTGTATGAATAGGCGCTAATGCCGGACCCGGCTGCGGGCGATGCATGTTGCTGGGCAAATTTGGAAACACACTTGACTAGATCTGCCAGCAGAGAGAGAGAGAGAGAGAGAGAGAACGAGAGGCAGAGAGTGAGAAGTGAGAGAGGGAGTGAGATACATATATAGAGTTATAAGTTCAAGATTAGCTAAGTGAAACGTGCGTTGTCTCTCGTAATTACACTGTGCTGCAGAGTTGCAGTTGGGGTTAAGTTGTGCTCGAGTCTGATCGTTAGACTAATTGCAGATACATAAATTATGCCAAAATGCGGCGACCCAATGAAACGCCCAACTAAATTGTCGGTACTCAGAAATGCGAAACCTGCAGCACAGTGTAATTTGGCTGGGCCAAGACTCACCTCTATTGGGCAATCCTTTGGCATTTTGATTAGAATGTTGGAGCGACAGTGATGAATGCTGACGTTGCTGTTGCTCCCAACATGGACGATGATGTTGCTGCTGTTGCTGTTGCTGTTGCTGTTGTTGTTGCTGTTGCTGTTGTTGCTGGTAGTCGCTTTGACTTGGACTCTTTGATAAAATTGGCTCCAATAGATGGCGCGCTGGCTGCAGTTGCGGTTGCGGCGCATTCAATAAATCATAAGGTAATTTATCCAAATTGAAGAGTACACGACGTGGCTGCGAATTTCCTCCACTGGATCCACTCAATTGTTGTTGTTGTTGCTGTTGATGTTGCTGGTGGTGATGTTGGTGTTGGTGTTGCTGGTTGTGGTGCAGTTGATGATTGTGACCACTGTGATAATGATGTTGCCAAGTGCTTGGCCTAACGGTGGCCAGCGTGCTGCTCGTTGCCGTCTGGGATTCCATGGATCTGCTGGTTGTCGTTGTCTGCGCCTCGCCGAATGCGATCCGCGAGACGATCGCCGGACGACGAGAGGGCACAAAGGTGCTGGGAGCAGGGCCCGGTGGCACAGTTATTGCCGGCGCTGTGGTTGTTGCCATCGCCAATGTTGCTCCCGTTGTTGCCGCTCTCGTTGTCGTGGGCGAACTGGTCGTGCTTAGTCCACCACCAATACCCGGTCCGGTACCAGTACCTGTACCTGTACCAGTACCTGTACCTGTACCTGTACCAGTACCTGCACCGGTACCAGTTGTGACGGCTTGCGGCCAGTAGGTCTTGGCAGGCTCTCCATAAACCTTTGCTGGCTGCGAGTAAACTTTCGCTGGCTCCGAGTAAAACTTCGACGGCTGTCCGTAGACTTTGGCCGGCTCGGAGTAGACCTTCTCCGGCTGGCCATACATCTTGGCCGGCTCGGAGTAGACTTTGGCTGGCTCCGAGTAGAACTTGGATGGCACGCTGTACATTTTGGCTGGCAGGGAGTAGAACTTGGAGGGTTCGGAGGCGAGGCGTGGAATCGGTTTGAGGCTGTCGCTAACGTTGCGCTGCGCCTCGGCCAAGATGCCGGCGGACTGATGCCAGCCACCAGGCACATGGAGATCGTCCACGTTCTGCGATATGGAGCTGTACGATATTGATCTTGACTGGGGTCCGTGACCCTGCTTGGTGTCGTGATAGATCACCGTCTGGAACGGCAGCAATTTGTCATCACCGACCGACTCATGAGTGTTTGCCTCTGACGCCGACTCCGGATCGTTCGCTCTCTGATTTATGCGCGTGGCATTTCGCCCGCCGACAGAAGCGCCTCGGAACGCCACCGAACTGGAGCGGCTGGAGGCTGCAGCCGCCAGCAATGGGGCAGCCAAGACGGTTTGTATGTTGGAGGCGCTGTTCAGCGAGTCGCCCTCCACCTCCATGACATCGGCGGCGAGCCGCGGCTCCGTCTCCTCAATGGACAGCTCGCTCTTATGCGAGCGATTGACAAAATCTACGCCGGCAGCGCTGGGTGCACTGCTTCTGTGTGAATGGCTGCTGGCAGCGGGCTTGAAGGCGGGCGGCTGGGTGCGGCTGATGCGGCTAATGCGGCTGCCACGCTTGCTGGACGAACTAACGCTGACGGCGACCACCTTGACCTCGTCGCTGGTCTTTGATTTTGCGGTCGTCTCTGCGGGCGCATCCTCCAGAAAGACAATCTTGCTGCCAGTGGTCACCAGCTTGACGACCTGCTTGCCCTCGGCGTCCGTTTGATGCTGCGCATTCGCATTCCGGTAGCGCGTCTTGTGCTCCAAGCTTCTGCCGCTGTTCAAACGAGCCGCTGCCAGTCCATCGAACTCCTCATCGCTGTGCAGGCTGCGCTGCTGTTCGTCGTGATCGAGGAACAGCTTGAGAAACTCATTGCCCGCAATGAGCTCACTCTGTCGACTCGTGCCACCGGGCGAAGCCACTGGAGCGGGAGCAGGAGCGGGAACTGGAGCGGGAGCTGGAGCGGGAGCTGGAGCTGGGGCTGGGGCTGGGGCTGGCCGCGAGTAGCCGCAGCACAACATCTGCAAGTTGAAAAAGTGAGAAAAATGGAAATGATTTAGTTATATGCGATTTTTATGCAAATCAACTGCCGCATGATGCATTTGCACCCAAGCCCCGCTTATCGCAGCGATCTATTTATAAATTTGCGTAATTAAAACATCATTTGCTCCACACAAAGACATTTATGTGTGCCACGAATGTCATCTTGCCCGCAATGACATTTGAATAATAATCTATTGGGTTTATTAAGACATCAATGGAATGTTGCGGCTACGTTTGAGCTGCCACTAACTGCCTCTAGCTGCATGTGGCGGTGCATGTAAACAGCCGGACGGGTGTCATAATGAGCTGACAAATGGCATGTTGCAGTGGGTGCAAGTGGCAGCTAATGAAGACCATATGGAGATAAATGACAGCTTATCGCTGAGCGATCTGTTCAGATATTCCCTATAATATGTGGATGGATGCCTAGAAATAACCCACACTGATTATAATCGAGTGTAAACTTAACTGCGTTAAAACTAATTCTGACAGAAAATAATGCAAATTTATTTTACTCAGTAAATCTATTAATATCCAATTCCAAATCATTGTGAGTCAATTCCGCAGTCAGATTTGGTTACCAAGAAAGCAATTTTAAAGGCGAATTTATGGGATGAGTCTTTGGGGAAACCCAAACATAAAGATCAAGTCACAGCTGGACACTTTAATGACTCGTTAAGGATGTGAACAAGTTGTGAGCGGAAAGAAACTGTTTGTTAGATTTGTAAAGCTTCGTTATTGGGTCAAAACCATTAGCTGTTAACAATTCAGCTTTGACCTTGCCTTTAGCCACATTAATGCTTTCAATGAACTCGTCTAATGCATTAAATGAGCTCGAAATAGGCATAAATCAAATCAATGCAGTTCAACCAAACTAAAGTTGAACGCCCAAAAAAAAAACAAAAAACAAAAGACTTAGGACACGAACTTGCCCTGGAACAGTCGTCAAACATATTTATTGCATTTGGCACAATCAGCATAACTAATTGTAATCGAGATAAATCACATAAAGCACCGCTATGGGTCATAAAATCAAATGCGATTGGAAAGGCGTAAATTGAAAACAGCAACAGCAAAAGCAACAACAACAAAAGCACAATAAATAAATTCAATACATACACACATTTTTTTTGCATGCAAAGCAATTTATAAAATAATAACATAATTATTATATACTATTATATAAGTTTACATATATATATATATATATATATATATAAAGTAAATGCCAACAACAACAAGAACAGCAACAACATCCGGCAGCTTTTCGAGCATAACTGCAAACAGCGCAGCGATGTGCAACAACAACAACAACAAGAAATTGTTGAGTTGAGTGGGCGACAAGCGCGACTGTCGTCGTCGTTGTTGTTGTTGTTGTTGTTGTGGCTTAAAACTAAACATTTCTAGATCATATTTAAGCGATTCAATCTAACAATTGTTGGCAGGCAGCATTAGAGCAAGCAAAACACCTTCGCACATGTGCTAAAATTACAGTGTAAACAGGCGCAGGCAGCAAAAACGTTCGACTGGCCAGTTGCCAGTTGCCAGTTGCCAGTTGCCAGTTGCCAGTTGGCCAGTTACCCGGCTGTGAGTTAGTCACCAGTGAGGCGGCTCGCCTTGCCTTTTATGTATAAAATTGCAGAAGTAACTGCTGCTGCTGCTGCTGCTGCTGCGGGCAGTGAATGAGCATTTAACATTGACACACAAATCGCTGAAAGTTAATAACAATGCGAGCAGTTAAGAACAATGGGCCCAAAAGGGCTCTCAAGCAGTGTCACCTTATATTTGCCCAACCAATTGGACACCAAAAACGTTCTAAATACACACAAACACACACATACATATATACATATATATATTTATTTACTAACTAAAAGACCACTTTGTGTGGCATTGTGTTTGGGCTTGTGGCATTCCTTTCCATTGTGGCCAGTTACTTGAACCGAGTGGCCAGTGCCACAATGGGCTTAAATGTTAATGAATGAAATGGATTCGAGCCAAAAATAGATAGGCAATTATTGGGCAATCATTAATCTTGATTGATTTATCAATGCTTATGTGATTGAGTCGAACAATTGGCAAAATGTTAATCCTGTTAGACATTCTTTTGCACTTAGCTGGCAAACCGCTCCAGATATCGTTTATCGTTTATCAATTATCAATTATTAACTCACATTTATTATCTGTCATTTATCATTCGATTGTTGGGCCACTCACAACAACGTTGACAATTTTCACGGCTGTCAACTTAGCGGAAGTGTCAAATGACACGTTTCGGACTTATCAAAATCGGTCTTTTGAAATTCTAAACGCTGGGCTGTCGGTGAAACTCAATGAGATATCCGCCTTAGCCGAATCAATAGACCTGCTGCTATAATCGCATATCGAACAATTAAGCAATAATCACGCCTTAATGAACGCTCTCTCAGTGTACTCGAACTTCAATTGGCTTTCAAGTGCCGCTTCAGAACCTTCCAATTTAATTAGCCACAACTCAACACATAAACAACAACAAAAAAATTAAAAAATTGTGTTCAGAGCAACAAGTTCGTTTTATGGGTTCAGCTGCTCCACCTTGTCAAGAAGAAGAGTTTTGTCAAATTCCTACAGTTTCAAATTCAATTAAAATTCCGTCTGATGTTTTGATTTATTTGAAGATTTCGGAAGTGCGCACATTAAAAGTGGGATTAAAAGTCATTGCGATTCATGGCAGAGCAGAAGCAGTTATTCAATTAGCATGATTGATGTGCCGCAAAAAAAAAAAAACAACAATAAAAAAAAAAACAGTATTTGGTTGCATAAAAAACGAATGACTCAAGACACGAACTGGCCACACACAAAGCTCTCAGAGATTTGCATAGAGCGCAAAACGCGGAAAAAGTCGCCGGGCTATAATAATGAAAAGTTTTGCCTCTTTTTTTTTCGTGTTTTTATCAAAATTCATCTGGTCAAAAGGCAGGCAGCGGGCAACAGGCAACAAGAATCAGCCTGTCCACATATATATATATATATGTGTGTGTGTGTGTGTGTGTGTGTGTGTGTGTGTGTGGGGTGTGTGTGGGGTGTGTATTGTGGTGTGTGTATTGTGGTGTGGCTGTAACGGTTGTGGCCCGTGGCATTTGTGGTGGGCGTTGCGGCGTTGAAAGGAGCAGCAGTAGCTGCAGTTGCAGTTGCTGTTGCAGTTGCAGTTGCACGTTGCCAGTTGCCACAATGTGAATGTGTCAGCGGAGATCTGTTGCCAAGCAGCCATTGTTTAATTGCAGCTACCACCCGCCAGGTGCCGCTCAGCTGTTTGCTCTATGCTTATGTTGCAATCGGCAGCTAACAGCTAACAGCTAACAGCTTGCAACGTGCAGCCTGCCACTTGCCACTTGCCACTTGCTGCTTGCTGCTTGCCGCTTGCAGCCTGCCATCTTATGACTTGGCATTATGTCGAAGCATCGATCTTCGGCCCCGCATTAGGGCGCTCAATGCCACCAAACCCAATTGCAGGCAGCGCTCGCACTCTGTCTGTGTCTCTCCTTCTCCGTCTCCATCTCTCTCACACTCGCTCCGTCTCTTTCTTCGTCTTTGTCTCTGTCATAATAACACACTTTTATTAATTACACAGCACAACAAAAACACTCCTGCCTGCGCTACACTATTCTACATATACAAACATATTTGCTAATCGTCGTATGCATATCAGACCGTACACACACACACACACACACACGCACGCACACATACAGAGCTAACGGAGCACTTACTCTATATGTGAAAGAAAAGCTGACGGTGGGGCTTTAGAATGTTGTTGCACCACGCGACGCACCGCCGCACCCCCCACCACATCGCCTTCTCAGTCAACGTCCCGCTCGCCCGCTGCGCATAATTTGCAAATTGCCAGCGTCATCGACAGCGACTGCGACGCCGACTGCAACTGCAACTGCAACTGCAACTGAGTTTTGATTTTTAGTTTCGCTTAACCGCACTCGAATCGCGTGCAATTATTTAGTTTAGCTCTTTTTTTGCCGTAGTTAAGTTGTTTTAGCCAGCTTTAGTTTAGACTTACATTACGCTGCACACAATCGGCTGTAACTGTATTTGTGGCTGTGTCCAGCGGGCAGTCAATAAAGAGTCCATTGCAGCCACAACAGACATTAGCATTAACCAACAACAATTAATAATGGAAATGCATTCCTATTGTCGATGATTTGGGCCAATAAATGCAGGCCAGACCGAAAGCAGACACCATTATGGCCAGCAATTAATCCATCTATTACTCTACCAATTGGCCAAGAGAGCAATTGACCGCATGTGCAACTTTAACTGCAACTGCAACTGCAACTGCAATTTTTTGGCCGGGACTGTTAGCCACTGCAAATGGCCAACGGAATGTTTGGCATGAGTGTTAACCCAAAGGGTTGGCCAATTCCAATCGATTTGCTGCGCTCTCTGCAACTCTATAAGTGTGTGTGTGTGTGTGTGCTCCCGCATTAATTTTGCCTCTTATGCGTAATAAATCATTCCCAACAATCAGACAACGGCTCACATACCATCAATCTCTAAAGTTCAATGTCGAGAATCGTAAGGCTGTGAAACTTGTTGGATTGCTGGCTAACAGCTAATGAGTATTACTAATGCCATGGCTGGAAGTACCCGTTAATTAATTAATAATTGGTATTCATAATTGTCAAATTGTAGAGTTCATCTGTATTGTATTATGAAACAAATTTTATCCTCGAAATTTGGGCCAACAGAGAACTGCTCTGATTTTTGGATTGTTTTCTCTTTTGCATATTAATTTTATGTACGAATTAAAAGTTGTTTTCACTTAATTCCAAAAGAGAACTAAAGAAAATTACTTAAACATTCACATTCCTTATTGCTTATTTTTAGCTCTTGCGATCGTTTGCTGCAAACCTGAACCGCAATTCTTTTTACGGATCAAATTATAATTTCATTTTTGGCATTAAGTTAAGTAAATGTAAAAACAAAACTTAAGTTTATTGGCCTGTGAATCGACTTGAGCCGTAAATCGAAAAACTGGCAATTGTTTGTGGAGTTTGTATTAAAGTTAAACATGTTTAATATTTGTTTAATATTTGTTGCCTTTTTTCACCTTCCAAACTTGCAAAATTGCATTTCTCGAAATTCATATAAGAAACTCATTACTTAAGTCCTACATATATCTTAGCCATATTTGGGAGAACACTTACCAGCAGCAGGAATACCAATTTATGGTACCAGCAAAAGTGTGCCATTCCGTACTTAATTCTGTTCCGTAGCTTCCACAGTGAGTCCGTCAGCCGAAGCAGATAAAGAATCCACTTTAATTGGTGGCCTTAATTTGGTGTCTGCTTCTTCTTCAACACGAGTTCTTAATGATTCTCACTTTCTTTGTGCGACAGCTGATTCATTTGGCCCTTGGTCCAGACTGCATTTGAATCATGCTGAAGAGGCGGCACATACTCCAAACTTCTCAGGTGCTTGCTGCTCAGGTGTCTCTGGTTAATCACTGAAAAAGAACAGAAAAGAAGTTGTGAACTAAATTTTATTTAGATTAGCTTTTTATTAGAGCTGAGCTCCATCTGATGTTATTATACCAATAATAAAGAAAACAAGTACTATAAATCGAACAACAGCTGTTAAAGCGTATCAATTGTTAAATAATTTATAGAGCCTCAAATGGAATTGCAATTAACTGTTGGCTTTTAAGCCAGACCAAATAAAATGAGTTTCTAGTCGATCAAGTGAAGATCAAAATTTGCAAAATTTGCAAAATTGGAAAAAATTTGCAAAATGTTGCATAATTCAGAAAAGTTATTGGCTGGCATTAGCATTAAACAAATTTATTGCGATCGGCAACCGATATGAGGAGGAAGGGGGTAACTCCATGAAGCAGAAGAAGAATAAGAAGAAGAGACACGCGCAAATGTCAAGGTGCATTTCACACTTGCGAGCAAATATAAGATAGAAATATTTGAGCATTTGCAGCTAATTTTGAAAGAGTTGCCAAATGCGATTGAGTCACGGCTGAAAGAATCATTGAACTTGTTCGCCGCAGTGCGGAGCGGTGTGGCAACAAGTCGCAACAAGTTGCAGCCGCCACAGCCTCAGCCACAGCCCCAAGTCCCAAACCCCGAGCCTCAAGTCTAAGCAGATGCTAAGCTGTTGTTGTTGTTGTTGTTTTTTTTGTTTTTTTAGCGATTTCAACATATTTATAATTAATGACAAATATTTTGATAGCCACAACAATTGGCATGTCATTGAAGCTCGTTTGGCTGCTCTTAACTTGGCTTGTGCATTGTGTGTTGCTTGCCACTGGCGCGCATTAGCCTTTAGCTGATTTTTATTGCCAATTGGCGCCCTTTATGCACGGTTTATAGTCACAGTTTAATTTCATTAGAGCCCAGCCAAGCAATTAGCAGGCATTTCCGCTTAGCCAAATCTGTAATTAAGCCAAGTCAGCGAGAACTAAATAATAATAATAAACTAAAAATAGTTGTTGGCCAACAAGAACCGGCAACAGTTGCGAACCTGGCCAGCTGTAAAACCAGTTCTAATTCTTATCAAGCCTTCTTCACGGGCCATATAATTACTCATAGTCGCAACTTTGGCCGATTTCAATGGCCTTTAATTATCCAGGAATTCGTGAATGTGTGTGTGTGTGTGTGTAAAACAAAACAATGTGTTTATGGCCAAAATTCAGCTCATTAAAAATGAAAGTTTCTTGGCCAGCAAAAAAAAAAAGAAAAAATTAATAAAGGCTGAGCTTGGCTCATTAATTAGACAAGTCAAAACAGCCAACTTTTAGTTATGGAAATTCCTTTTTATAAACTTTATCTTTCTTATTCATATTCTCATTCTTCTTCGTCTTTTTGTGTTCTCCGCTGGCCACAAATGACGCATTTCTTCCACATTTGTTATCTTTGACAGCTTGTCAGACAGTTTTTTAGCCGTTTGGGCCGCTGGGCACTTATGTAACCGAACCCGGAGCGAAAAGTAAAAGTGTTAACCACATCCCGTAAAGGTCGTTGTTATCTAGAAGTCAGACGTGGTCCACAGCACTCTCCGACCTCCACATACGGCTACATATATCCACTTACTAAACTGGACAGTTCGGTTTGGAGCTGCACCCAGAAACTGAAACAGAAACTGAAACAGAACCAGCTATAAAAATCTAGCATCAGCTGGAAACCCGCTAGTGTTAAGGCCAAAAACAAAAAACTGTATGCGAGCATAAACTTGTTTGAACCTTAGATAAATATAATGAGTGTATATGGAAATTCTATAGACGCTCAAGAATTCACAGAACTTCGAATTATTTTAATAATAATCATTAAATATTAATTAATAAAATGTTAGAACTAAGACAATTATTATATCCATAAAAAAATTAGTTTAATTAGATAAAATGTTTTGGTATTGATGGATGTGTGGCTATCAGAATGTCCGAAATTGATGCTTTTCGATTTTAAATGTCAAACAAATGTTGACTTGGCCGAAAGCTCAGCTTGGTATAAAACATTATGACGAAACAGTTCAATAAACCCATTTTTTGTTTGTTAACTTTTGAATGTAAAAAGAAATCACAAGCACACGCATTTACATTATAATGTGCTTCTTCTTACCCTCAATTTTTAAAGGCAATTGCGATAGGTTTTCAGAAAAGGAAATTTGTAAAAACTGAATCGATTCTCATGTTCTTTCTTATGTTTAAGTTTGATTATGCAACTAAATTTTATTCAAATTTGATAAAAGCAGTTCTAAACTTTTAAAAATTTTAATTAAAAAAATGTTTTTTCTTTAATTGTTAAATCTTAAAATTTATTATATGTACATGATTTTATTTCTCATTCAAAAAGGATTCTGGCTTGAATCCCTGACTTGTAAATAAAACTCTAAAATTTGATTTAATACAATTAATTTAAATAGTATACATATAGACTAATGTGTACTTTATATTGTAATTGATGCTATTATCTGCTCGTTACAAATACTAACAAGCAAGCAATATACCCTTTGTTAATCATTTGGAAAGGGTGGGGTATATAAACAATGCTACAAAGTCAAACATGGGAATGTTGTGGGAGTGGAAAATCGATAGCACTCACAATGGAGTTACAATTATTAATAATACTTCTAAATATGTCAATTGGCAATGGGACTTAATCTTGATCTGGGTTTGGGTTCGAGTCTGGGTCTGGGTCTGGGTCTGGGTCTGGGTTTGGGTTTGGGTCTTGGTCTTGCACTTGGTCGATCTGTCGATCAGTCGATCCGTCGTGTATGCCCAATGGCGTCAAATTTGTACGATATTGGATCAGTTAGTATATAAATTAGAATGCTAATCGATAGCTATGGATACGCCCAGCCCAAGAAATGGCAAATAAGCCAATGTACAAAATAGAATGCTGGCGATTCCGGTTAATAAACTTGATTTAAAACCAGAAGTGCGCTCCAATCAATGCAAACGCAAATAAATTACCACTAAGTACGACAATAAAATTGATTCGAATCGAATCGAATCGAATTTAATTGGAGTCGCAATCGCAACATACAAAATCGAACAAATGGGTCAAAAGTGGGATCAAGTGTTCGTCTATGTGACAAATTGTCAAACATTCTCGCAACAAAGGCAAAAGTGAGGCAGCAAATGCCGACGACCAGACTCAAAGCCAAGTTAAGGGAGAGGCCACACGTCGTATACGTTTTATTTTATTTAATATTACTTTTCTGTCCGGCTGACTGCCAAATAATAGTGTAGCAAAAGTAAATCAAAGTGAAGCAAATGGCCACGGCCATAAAGTTGTTTATATTTTCATGGAATTTCTTAAGAGTTTATTGCACTGCACGCATACCCTGTTACCATTAAATGTGACTAAGCCTGCCTATAATAAAAGTGTGTGTGGCCAAAAGGCTTACATTAGATAGCCTTTAAGTTGGATGGGCATGCTTTGTGCTTATATATGGTATACCAGAAGGGGATAATTCAGTCTAAATTCTAATAAGGTTATTTCTAATAAAGTTTTAACTATTATAAGCGATTGTTTGACGTATTAAGATTTTATTAATAATTATATGATAGAAGAGTTGAGTAAATGAATCTGTTACATATATGAATGAAGATCCGGT
Source organism: Drosophila pseudotalamancana (assembly GCA_037075185.1). Lineage (NCBI taxonomy): Eukaryota > Metazoa > Arthropoda > Insecta > Diptera > Drosophilidae > Drosophila > Drosophila pseudotalamancana. The sequence goes on along the minus strand of JBAMCK010000833.1, from coordinate 324,835 downwards.
TTAGAATCCCATGTTAGTGTATGGAGGAAATATTGCCTGCTAGACCAATAGGGTTGCTACTTTTTCGGCTATACCCTATTCAACTATAACCTATTCGATATTTCAATTAATAGATGAGCAAATATACTTTATATAGGGCATCTGGCGGCCTTAAACTCCCACTTGCTTTATCATGATAATTATTGTCATATTGGTGTAATCGCAGCTCAAAACAAAATACAAATAGTGCAACAGGTTTTATTTATTTTTTTTTATATATTTATCATTTGCTTCTGTTGGCAACGGCTGCAAACAATTTGTTAATTTTGCTTAGCGGCGTTAATTGTTTTGGCCAAAGCTCAGAAGAAACATTGTTGTTGTTGTTGCTATTGTTGTTGTTGTTGTGGTTGCTGCTGCTTCTACCGCTGCTGGCATTACGAAGTGTGCAATTAAGCTTTTAATAATCATTTGTATTAAAATAGTTGAACGAGTTAAGTTTGGCAATGGGCTGCTAACGTTTTGCAATTTGGCATAGAATGTGCGGCAAATGAATGACTGAAATTGTTTATGCATTTGTTTAGTTGTTGCAAAGCATTCGAATCAGCTTATTTGGACGTGTGAGAAAGTTCGTTGTAGTTGTCTTTCATATGTCGGACAACTTTGTTGAACACTTATTTGGATTTGTTTGTATAACGATTGGAATAGAGGTGACAAAACTAGCAACCCTTTTTATAATGGTATTGGAAACCAAACCTTACATAATAGCCACAAACTAGCCTGGGATTCAAACAAATGCTCCCATTCTTCATAGCCAATCAATTAACTTGTATCTGAGAACTGCTGTTTAATGAGTATATTAAATATATTTAATATTTAATTTTTAATATAACTCACATATTTAATGTAATATTTAGCTACGAACTCTTAAAACTTCTTTTTTTTTGTTGACAACGATAACATTTTATTTTTAAGACATTTCTGTCGAAAATAATGCTTATTAGCTGAAATTTCATTTCATTTTATTTAAGGAGATACCCTTTAAAAGTCGTGCTTACTTCCATGCATAGATTGACAAAAGGTCACACATATACACGCACACGTAAACACGCGCGCTGCTTACATCAGACTTTATGCAGCTGCAGTGCTTGACCATCGCTTCAGTCTAGACTCTAGACTATGGCAAAGTATATGATATTCAAAATCAATTTGTGTCAATTAATCAAATCACGAAATCCTTTTATTGGAAATGCAAAGAAAGGGTATCCAGAAGTAAAATTATTAGAATTTTATTATAGAATCTAGTTTAAACCAAGTTTAAACAACAATTTAAATAAATATTAATTAATATATTTATACATATATACATACATATATACATATATGAAATAATGATCATCGGAATCTAAAATATCCACATACGGAATTCTCATTCTCAATACTTAGTATCATAAACTACAAAGAGTAAAATTAAAAATGATAATATTGTTAAGCTTAATTAAAGAGAGAAATGGCCCAACACTAATTTGTTTTTTTAAACGAAACCAAATACAATTAGTAATATACCAATATAATTAATGTTAGAAATAAATTGAAGCCTGCCTGTTAATCATATCGAATGCTAACGAAAGAAAAGATGAAAATTGATTTAAAAAACTTGAGCCCTAGATAAGACCCCTTAAACACCGATCGGAGAGTCTCAGACGCAATACTCAATTACATTAAGCCGTTAATTATGGCAAACAAGTTGGTAATAGAAATAACAGCTGCAGTCTATCTGAGCCAAAATTATACGAAATTATAGTTGCACGTCGCACAATTTGACAAGCCCTGCGTAACGGCTCATTTGTCCGTCAGTGGGGGATAGAAAATCCATTGAAATAACGGACGGACATTGCGGCAATCTATGAGAAACCGTGCGATAAACATCTGCTCAATCAAAATTGATCTACACGCCCGTCAATCAAAGCTGGACACAAAAGCACCAACAAAAAATATTAGGAAAAAAAGGCTTTTCAATCGATTTCGATGGCTAATGCATGCCACAAAGGCTAACACACACACAACAACACAAAAGCACACACACACACACATACACACATACACTTTCATCGATGACCTTGACGCAAATCACTGGCTATTTATTTTGTTGTTGTTGTTGTTATTCGAATGCCTTTTTTTCTGCACCTTTTGGCCGACATATTTTCAGAGCAGTTGCAGTCGCCGTTTTTTCTGGCTTTGGCTTTGGCTTCAGATTTGTCTTAGGCTTTGGCTTTGGCTTGGGCCGTGCAGATTTCTAAACACAATTGAAGACAAATCCACTTTATAGTCGTCAAAAGGTACGAGAGCAACAAAAACAAACGTTGAGCAAGGCAGCAAAAATTAAAACTTGGCAAAAAAAAAAAAATACTTGAAGTACAAGCAGCAAAAACCTAAAAGCCAGCAAAAAAAAAAAATGCTAAGCATAAAAAAACGCGTTTGCGCATAAAAAAAATGAAACACAAACAACAAAAAACGTTTTGGCCAATTTCAGCGATTTTGTTGCTGATTTTTTTTTTATGTATTAACCGTTACTTTTTTTCCTACCCGCTGAGCTTACCAATGCACCCACCACATTTGTTGTTGTTGTGGTTTTTTTAGTGGTTGTAGCTGGATTTTTAATCCCGTGTTGTCGTTGTTGTTGTTGTTGTTGTATTCGCTGCTATTGAAGTTGATTATTTGTATTTGATTGTTGGCTTTCTATATGGTAAGCCGTTTTGTTGTTGTTGTTATTATTATTGTTGTTGTTATTGTTGTTGTTCAGTGCATTTGTTGCTAAGCCGTTTTGAATTGGAGCAATATTGGCGCGCGCTATATGTGTACGAATTTTTATGATGATTTGTTTATGGCTTCTATTTTTTTTTATTATTTTAATAATGTGTTCGTTTTAATTTTAAATTAATTTTAAATTTTTTTTACCAGTTTTGCATTTTATACATAAATTCTGCTTATTTGTTTTTATTTAGCCGCACTCACACACTCTGAAAACTTTATATTTAACTGACTTTGTCGAAATGCTTGCGTTTAATTATATTTATTTTATTTGATGCGTTGCACTGGCGACCAACGTTGCGTATACGAAATATTTGCGGATGACTTTTAGTACGGTCCTTAAATATGTTTTCAGCTGTGTTCGGCTAGCGCAGACTTAACACAAAAAACTTCTAAATGGAAGTCTTAAGGCCAGTGGCAGGCAGTGTTGCCTGTCAAATGACTTTCACGCGACAAACGCAGCGGCAACAACAAATAAAGTTCGAGAATCGAATTCGAATTCGTGTTCGAGTTCGAGTTCGAAATGTATTATTGTGCAGGTTGTGCCGTGCGTCCGTTTGGCTACAGCGTCCACAATTAACTGAATTCCCACAGCGATCAGAAAACTGATAAGTGCTCGCTGCTGGCTAGCGCCCAAGAAGGCTGCCAAAAGCTCAGTAAGCCAGGCAGAGACGGAGCCAGAGACTGAGGCAAAGCCAGTCGTAGTCGCAGTCGCAGCCGCCGCCAAGTGCCAAGGCAACAACAGCAACAACAATAACGGCAGCAGCGCACAAGAAAGGCAAAAGCACAAGTCCAAACACATACAAACGCACGTGCAAGCACGCACACATACTTACATCTACAGACAGGCGGCGCACAGTGTAGCAGAGTTGGAAGAACTCATTTCCTACATATTAACCATTTATTGTAACCATTATTTACAATAAATTATGGCAATTTGACTTTTTAATATGAGGTAACTTAAAAAATATTAAGAAATTTATAAAACGCCATCTTCGTTATGCGAAAACCTTCAATTATTGTAATCCAAACGTATATGATAGAACAGTCATCTTTGAATATTTTTATTATAATATATAATTTAAACAACATTTAGTGAACATATGCCAAAAATTTGCACTACAAAAACATAATTAATAGACCACTGTGCAACATGCTGATTAGCTTAGATTTTCTGTCATAGCACAAGCACAACAACAACCACAGCGTCAACAGCTTTTACGGATCAACATCAAAGCAGCCCACGAGCTTCAGCCCAGAAAAGAACGGACACTTCGTTCCACCGACAAAGAGTCGGCTCGGCTAGAGCTTTCTGCTCGACCAACGGTCATCGGTCGAGACTCTCAATGTTCGTGGCATATTGTTGTTGATTTACTTAACATGATTCTGTTAAACAAACTTACATGAAGTTAGCTGCAAGCCGAGACTTGAGACAAGTTAAGTTAGCTGTGAAGACAAGCTTTGAATAATCGGCAGCCACCACAATAAGTAACGGAAATTAAAAAAATACATTTTGTTTCGTCTTTTGCTGTTATTGTGCAGAAACTTAATTTAAAAACTGGTGAATATTTTATTATTAATATTTATTATCAAGCCTATCAATTTACATTATTTACAAGCAATACAAAATATAATTTTATCAAAATAAATTGCAACATTTTGCTAATAATTGGATTGTGGTTTTAATGTTTAATCTTATTGCCTAGCTAGCCGTATATATTGTTTTTTTTTTTTATAAATGATTTAACGTTCCAAAATGCACAATATTTATGTATGAGTATAGCTTATCACAAAATCAAAAGGAATTGCTGTACATTTAATGCTTAATTCGTTGCTTCAGAACATCCAATTATCAAATTTCCCGCGACGTGTTTGTTGTCTGGTTATATGAAAATATAAACAAAATTTACATTGAATTGAATTCGAAAGATTGAATTATTAAAAGCAATTTTACTAGGGCAACTACTAGCTACTAAGTGCAACTACAGATCTTAAGATATATGATATATGATATTTAGAATTGGAATGATTTCGTTAAGATATGAATTGTTTAATTGACTTCATGGAATGAAAGTGAATGTAAATAAGAAACAAAGACAAAAAGAAACATTCAAACGTCTCATTGTAATTATTTATTTGGATTACTTAATGTTTAGGCATCTTCATCGAACTTTATTTATGTATATGTGTTTTGTATATATATCTTTCTTTAAGTATTTATTGTACATGTTTCATAACTTTAATACATCATAAAAATAATTATAATCATATGAACAAAACAAACTGTAATTGGGAAATGCTTAAGCTAAAGCGCAGCTCATTTTTAAAAATCACACAATGCCCACAAAGTTTCCGTTTTTGAAATTTGTAAAAATACTTATCAAAAATATAGATATATAGTATATATATACTCGTATCGGAATCGAAACAGTTAGTGCATGCAATTTATACCAAATTTGCGAGTTGTGAAACAAAATGGCAAAATTAACGAAAAAAAAAATAACATAGTTATAGAATGGTATACAGTATATATAGTGTATATAGTTATCTACTGGATATATGGATAAAAGGCAGCTCGCTGTGAACTGGCTACGATTGAACTTTCATTTCGGTTGATAAGTACAAGTTGGGTTTGTTTTTCGTATACTCTACAATGTTGGGATTGTCTTGGGTACGTGGATACGTTTTGCCACACAGTTTGACAAGCATTGGAATGTGAAAACAAATAATTATGACGATAGCTCCATTATTTTCGTTTCAGTTTGGTTAAACATAGGAAAACCATAGATTAAGGCTAGCTAAAATGGATTTTAACTACAGAAATCTCTAAAGCAAACGCACACAGCTAAGCGGGCCAACGATTAAAAAAACAAACAACAACGTGGGTGCAAGCACGACTATGGGCAGAGCTTGGATGGGTTCCGTGCATGGAACAACCAAGCTGCTTCAAACTTGCGTCACGCACTGCGCATATTTGTCCAGTTCGCCGCGCAGCACCTTCACACGCTCCGCCTCCTCGCGCAGCGTACGAACCAGCTCCTCGATGGTCCGCTGCTGCGTCAAAACTATCGCCTCCAGCTTATCCACTCGACCCTCGAGCAGTTGCACCCGTGGCGTGGACTCTGCCGCCGTGCCGTGATGATTGTTGAGCAGCGTTGTCGCCGGACTCTCATTGCTGCTCTTCTCCGGCTGTGTGCTGCTGCTGGCATTGTTGCTCTTCACCAACGGCGACACGCTGCGATTACGTATCGACAAGCTGTTGGGGCGAGCTGCGCGTGACTCCTCATCGCTGCTGGCAGGTGGCGCGCTAGTTGGCGCTATTATTGGAGCGGTTACTGGTGGTGGAGCTGTTGCCGCCGTCGCCTTTGTCGCTGACATGCTCTTTGACATGATGGCATCGTGGCTGTTGTTGCTGCTGCTGGTCAAAATGTTAGTGCTGGTGGTGCTGTTGGCTGACTCTATCTTCTGGCTGCTGCTGCTGGTGGTGCTCTCCACAAACATGGACTGCTGCATCACGTTGGAGGAGGTCACCGCACTCGATTGCACTTTCGTTGCCGTTGCATTGCTGCTGGTTGTAGTATTGCTGACGCTGCTGCTGCTGCTGCTGCTGTTGTTGCTGGTGGTGGCGCTGGTGGTGACTGTCGCCTGCTCGGCGGCAAACACCTTTGAAGTACGCTCCGCCACGGTGATGGCACCGCCTCGAGGCTCAATGTTGGGCGAGGTCTTTTTGCGTGTCACTTGCGACGCTTTCAGCTCCTCCATCCAGGGCGCCTTTTTCTTTTCCCATTCGCGGGGCTTCGGCTTGGCCAGCTGCGGCTCCTCGCCCATCGAATTGTCATCGGAGGAGCCCGTCGCCTGCTTGCCGCCGGCGCCGCCATCTTCACTCAACTCGCTGGCACTACTGGCCATCCCGCTGCCATTCACATACACAGAATTGTTGTTGCTCTCGCCCAGCACATTGATGGCCGCCGAGGGCGGACGACGTTTGGGCGCCTTCACTCGACCGGCGCGCATGTCCTGCAGTATGGAGCCGCGCTCCACACGATCGAAGTCCGTATCCTCAACGGCTATAGTAGCGGCACGTCGCATGACCACATTTCCGGCCAGCCCCGAATCCGGAAGCTGCCCGCCCGTTAGTTTGCTGCCCGCCAATCCGTCGGAGACGTCGTGCGACACGGCGCTGGTCAGCTTGCTATCGGCGCTCTTCTTCTTTATGTTGCCTCCCAAAATGTTGCCTAGAAACGCAGAAGAAGAAGAATGGATGTTAATTGGGTGAAAATTAATCAAAATGAAATGACTCAAAAGAATCGCATTTTTTGTCTAAGCGCTGCTTCATAAAAAGTTGATAACAGAAGAAAAAGAGTTCTTATTATAAGGAATTGCACTGCCTAAAGACTTAATTCCTGGTTCTGGTTTTTATTCTGCTTCAGCTTTTGCAACGTATTTTGTTTCCCTCAGATATTTTAGTTTTACGACTTCCTCTAATTGCAGTAATGCTTTTACCACATCAATGACTTCCTCTTTACAATTTGTTCCTACATTTCTGCTATCTTATCTTATTCGTCGTCAATAATTGTTCCTTTAGTCATCCTTCTAGTATAGGTTTCCAAGCACTTTTTCATATTTTTAGTCCCTACTTCCTGCTTTATATTATTACGTTCTTGGAACTATAGCTTAACATTATAAATATTTACAGTGCATCAGATTAGATTATTATTTATTTACTGCAACTACAATTTTAGCTAAATTGGCAATACCTTTGCCTACACTGTAAACAATTTTGACTTATTTTGCACAAACCTACGATTTATTCTGCTACTATTCTTGGTAGTTCTTTTTTTAATACACTTTCAACGAATACTGTAACAACTTATACCACTTTTTCACCATCCTTCTAGAGTACGACTCTTTTTCAATCTCTGTACATCGTTTTCATACTCTCTCCTGCTCCTGGTTCGTAGTATGATATTTAATACACTTACTTCGATTACCAATTTGGAAAAGCACTTACGAGTTTACGACTTTCAAGGTAATGCTCGCCCACCCACTTTAATGGTACTTCAATGCTTCAAGTTTCAGAAACAAAAGGTGAAACCCTAGAATATTTATCAAGAACTCGTAACTTAAGCCCTCCAATTAGAGCTCCTTTAACTGCGGCGATTGCTCTTTGAGTGATTCCATTTCAATCGAATTCCGGACTTACTTGTGGCATTGCCCGTGGGCGTCTTCTTGACCGGCACACTTGGCTTTTTGCCCACCACTGGCGGCGTTGGCGACTTGATCTTCTCATCCATAAGGTCCAGACTCTTGCGCAGATCCGCATAAGCGGATGTTGAAGTGTTGCTGCTGCTGCTGTTGCTAATGTTGCTTGTGGATGATGTTGCTGCTGTCGTTATGATCGTGCCCCCCTGCTGCTTCCCACCACCAAGCAGCTTGCTTAAGTCGAGGTTCTTGTTCTCCAGCGACTTGCGCTGCGCAGCCACAGTGCCAATGGGCAGGCCCGTCTCGCTGAGTATATCATTGAGTGAATCGCGCGATCCGAAGCTCTCCTTCCGTCCCCCAGCAGTCGAATTGCTGCTGCTGGCCGTCTTCTTGATGTATACCTTCGATGTGGTTGAGGCACTGCTCTGCTGCTGCTGCTGCTGCTGCTGCGTCACCGCTGTGGTGGTGGAGCTGCTGCTGCTGCTGTTGGAGTTCGTTGTGGTCATGTGGCTCGTGTTGCTTATCTTCCGCTGTGATTGCTGCGTTGTGGCCGCTGCTGCTTCTGATGGCTCGTTAATTGGGGCGACTGCAAAAGGGCAGAAAAGAGTGGAAATCATTTTAGACAATGAAGTTTCTGTATTCATCGTTCAGTGTGGGCTGCACTTTTGGCCACCCAAACAACAACAATCAGCGTCTGATCACAACAATAACAGTAACAACAACAACAACAAGATAAGCAACCAGTTAGATCAACTTTAGCTGACTGTTGTGTTGTGTTGTGTTATGTTTATTATTAAAGATGAGCACGTCGCGGCCATCGGCGTGACTAACATACAGAATGGCAACCGCAACAGCTGAGCGACAATGCAAACATCCAAAACGAGTTTCGCTGCTTGCTGCTTGCTGCTCGATGCTCAACTGTTGCCAAATGTCAATAAATTAACGTCGATGTCAAACAAAGCGCTGGCGTAGGAGCCAAATGCAAAACACGCCAAACAGCTAAACAACTAGAGATGAGAGCGTGACACGCACAAAATAATGGCACACAACATTTAGCTCATGCTTATACTGTATATATAACATAACCTATATACGAATGATCAGTTAACATATAGAACACCTTGAAATACATCTAAAGTAATAAAAAAAAAGTGTAACTTGTAACTGAAAAGTAAAAACCTATTAAAAAATACTTGAAAAATAAGACAGAAAAATAAAAAACAAGTGTCTTTCAAATTTCTCTTTGTTTGATGTGAACTATAATAATAAACAAGACATGATTTGTTGTTTGAAATAATGGCAGATGTTTAACTTGAAGCAGTTCAAAAATACTCGCAAAAAAGAAATTGAAACGTGAATTCATTTCTATTCAAATAAAACTCGAAGAATAAACTCAAACTAAGCCAAAATTCAGATTTCTATTTTTGCAATATAATTTAATAATTTTCTATTTTGATTACTCTCTCGTGCGTGTCACGACACGCTTGCATCTCTAATGCAAGCGATCTAAGATAAAGAGCAAACGATGAGAGGGATGCAAACATACATAAATAAACGGCAATAAATGTGTTGGTGATGGCAACAGAAATCAAAGCAAACGCTGATTGAGTAACGCTTAAATGTGTAAAGGTCAAGCAAAACAATGCAGCAGCAGCAACAACAGAGACAAACACAACAACAGCAACAATAACAAACATAAAACAAGTGGAAAACAAAAAGTTAACGCATAGAATAGACAGCTTGGCTTTGAGACGCTGATTAAGCCAAATGGCAAAAACGAATGCGACGACGACTTTCACTGCTACCAAATGACAAACAGGCACAGACAGGCATAAAAATAATAATAACAACAACAACAACAGCAGCAGTAACAGCAAAAGTTGTGCGCGAATTGAAATTTAATATTTGTGATTTTTTTTTATTTATTTATATTTTATTTTTAAGTATTGAGTAATTGAACGTTGTTGTTGTGGCTGTTGCCAGCGGCAAAGCGAACCGCGCGCACACACACACACACACACCCAGACACACACATAGACAAAACGAAAAACTTAGGCAAGAAACTTGGCTGGCAGCTTTGATTTAATGATGACTGCGTTTCGTTTTTAAGTTTTTAACTCTTAACGGGCTAATCATCTATCACACTCACACACACACTCACACATTTATACTTAATGATAGGTTTTAATTTTCAAAGCGACAACTCGCAAGCCTTAGTAACACCTGCCAATTAGTTAAACTCAATGGTTTTCGGACTATGTGGCAAAAATGCAATTGCAGAAAAAACCCGCAAGAACGGTAATTGTAGCACACGCACCAGCTAAGCTAAACAGCAGCAAGAATCATGAAAAAAGCAGCGCAAATAAAACAAAATAAAAGCAACGAAAAAAAAAAAAAAACAACTTTACGCCGCACCGAAAAGAAATATAATTCAATAACGTAAATGGTCAAGAAATCAAAACGTACTGAGCCAAAAAGGTAAACAAAAATGCTGGCAAAGGTACAGCAAGCGCGGCGCAGACGTGTGAGAGCAAGGGAGTAGAAGAGCGAGTGCGATAACAAAGAGAGCGGCTCTCTGGCAACATTGTTGATAAGCCACAACTAAAACAATTGAGCAATCGAATGGAAAGGGGTGGGGAGGGGAGTGGCTGGCATGTGTAGCGCGCGTTTTGTTGTGGGGCTCGGCTCTGATAATCGCCGCCTAATGTGCGCGGCCATAATGAAGTTCACAGCAGGCAGTGCTTATGATCATCATGATTATGTGCTAAGAGAGCGATCCAGGCGGGGCATGTGAAAGAGAGACACGTAAACAAAGAGCGCGACAGCAAATTGGAACAAAAGGCACAACAAAAACAATAAGCGCAGCAGAAAAACCAGTTACAATATATGATGTTTTAATATTGTGGTGCTTGAGTTGTTGTCGCTTTTGTTGTAGTTGTTGTTGTTGCTGCTGCTGCTGGTGCTGTTGTTATTGTTGGCGAAGGTGGTTTTGCTTTGCGGTTCTTGTTTTTGCTTTTGTTTTTGTATTTTTCGAACTGCGACGTTGACAAAAGCCAATTCCAAAGCAAAGGTAGAAAAATAAATAAAAATTTGTATTCATATGCAAGTGACTTATGCAGTGACAACGACTTTCAGATACACTAATAAATATAAATTAAACCTGAATTTTTTAAAAAATGTGTAACTGATTCTTCTTTGTAATTCTTAATTTCTATTTTATGGTCTCATTTTCATAATAGAGTAAATGTGAAGTCTATAATTCGCTGATTCAATTCAAATAAAAGTAAAACATTATAAGATTTATTTTTAGTTGAACATCACAAACTAGAGCAAATCTGAAACATATGTATATAAATAAACAAGACTTATTTCCAACTAATTATCGTTACGAATTGGAAACATATAATTGGAAACCCATAATTTATACAAACTTCAAGCTGTTTAAAAGCACACTGTGTATTATTATATATATAACAACTTATTATTAACACTTAAGTACATGCATATCTTAATGTTTAAGGGGCAACCGCAAAGTATGCAACACAAGTCAAGTTAAATGTATATATTTAACTATTTGTAAATGAAATGCAAAACGGGAAACTAATTAAGAAACTGACTCAGCCAAAGCGCGTTTAAAGCAGCGCTCAAAACGCGCACGAAACGCAAGCAAAAATGTCAAACAAAGCAAAATAAAATATTTGAAAAAAAAAAAAAAATAAAAAAAGAAAAGAAAATAAAAACAAGTTTAGACATGCAAATTGACAACTAAAAACGAAAACAAACATGAAAAACCGCAATTGAAATGGCAAAGGAAAACTACTTTGGCTTCGGCAAAGATTTTCTGAGACTTTTCTGGCGCCATAGAAAGCCACAGACAAGCCAGATAAATAATAATAATAATAATGATGAAAATGAAAAATAAATCATGGAAATTATGTGCATGGCCAAAAGAGCCAAGCAATTTTCCATTTCACATCGAAAATGCGTTGCGCCTCGAGCCTCAGGCCTCAGAGAAAGGAAAATGAAAACTGGCCAAAAACGAAAAGAAAAACGCCACTGGAAAAACTCGTTTACATACAAATCGTCGTTATAAAGCTGGCCATACGAGCGCCCAAGAACTCGAAAGAGCCGCCGCGCTGCGCATTACGGCGTATCCGAGGACGGGGCCGTGGAGGGGCCAGAGGAGCTGCCGGAACATCGGTGCAGTTTGTGTGTGCATGTGTGTGCGTGTGTGTGTGTATGTGTGTGGAGTGTAGTTGATGCCGTTGTTGTCGTTGCAATGAAGTTTTTATTACACACGAAATATTGTAGAAAATATACAAGAAGAGGAGTAAAAGAGAAAGAGAAAGAGAGAGAGAGAGAGAGAGGAAAAAAGTGTAGAGGAAAATTACACATAGACAACGACATCAAAATGAAAAGAAATACAAATCAAATCTTGAATTACTCATGTAACTGGAAACTTTGAAACTAGACATAAGAGCGATTGTGAAACGTAAACAAAATGCTAATAAAACTCGTTCAACAAAATGCAAGTAATAATAAACATAAGAAATAAATTGTTAAGATGATGTTGTATGCAGCGATTCGTTGCATCTTGTTGTAGAAATGTGCCGAGTCATGGATTGAATGTCTGCATGTGTGAAGTGGATTCGAACTGATGTAAAGTGTTGTTTGACTATTTGAATTTGGGTTAGGAAAAGGGAAGTATTTGGTTTATCGCAGATGGAGCTGCAAAAGATCTATATATAATGGGATATATATGTGCACAATATGAAGTTCGACAATCGAAAAAATATAAGTGGCCTTTGGGGTTCGAACCGATGTAAAAAACCGTGTGAGTACTCGAATGTGGATTAGGGAAAGGAAAGTATTTGATTTGAGGCAGCAAATGATTTTTATATATAGGACACATGACGTTTGAACAATCTCAAATTCTATAATCAGAAAACCTGAAGTGAACTTTTGAATATAAGGGACAGGTTAAAGAGCAGCTAAGCTTTTTATAATAGTAGTACGAGTTTCCATATTATTGAAATAATTACTAAAAGAAAGCCAGACGATTAGTTTTCTTGAATTTCCGAGCGTTGCATTGCAAAACTTTTAGCTGAAGAACTTTGTCTTATATAAATGGTTATATCAGAAATATTATATATCTTGCACAACTTACTTAACTAATTTTTTTTTATAGAATATTTAGAATTAAACCCCCTATTTTTATCTCTATAACGCTGATTGACATTTTTGCTGAACATACCTCAGACCCTTTCTATAAGATATTGTCTAACAAGCGTCCTTTGTACTGGTAAATTATCAATCAGAAATTGATACCGATTTATCAATATCAAAAATAAAAATATAGCTTTTAAAATTTAAGCAGATCTTAAACATTGCTTTTTCAAAATATAAAATAGTAAAAATAGAATACTTCGTTTTTCAGTTATTAGTAATCAAACGTTAGTTTAGTTTAATCGAAACTTAATCATAGGTAATGTTATCAGCCTTTTAAAGGTGTACGGTCTGTAGCTAAACTTAACACTCGACACAAATTCAACAAATGTTTTTTTTTTATTAAATCAATTAGCTGAACGAAACGTTTATTGACTTTGTGTTGAGTGGATTGGATGCTGCAATCACGTCAGTTGACAGATTGATCCGGGCCGGGCCTGAATTTTCAGTTTGGGAAAATTGCGTCCAATTAAACAACAAAGATGAGGGTGACGAGTACCGGCGAATGACGACGAATGAAGGCGAATGACAAGCGAATAACGAACGAATGGCGGCGAATGACGAGCCAATAACGACGAATAACGATGATAACGATGAATGACAACGAATAACAGTGAATGACGAGTGAATGATGAGCGAATGACGAGCGAATGACGAGTGAATGACGAGCGAATGACGAGCTATAAATGACTTGGATGGACCAAATCAAAACTCATTTAAAAATTGCAAAACAAAATGATTGCGATGTTTGCTATAAATATACATTTTATTACGGATTTTTCGCCTTGCGTACTCACCTTCCGATGATGCCAGCAGCTTGACAAAATTATCTGGAAAGACGCCCACTTTGCCATTCAGCTCACCCTTCCACCAGCCCTTGTCCGGCAGCTCCATGCTGATGATGCAAATAATGTCATTCACCTTGAGCTCCAGTTCGTCCTCATTTTGTGGCGCATAGGGAAACTCGACGCGGCAGAATTCGCGCATTGGTTTCGGTGGTAAAGTGGGCGCCGCAACTGCTCCAACCAAAGGAGCGACCCCAACTCCAGACACTCCTTCAGTTCCAGCGGCTGCTGCACCCGCTTTTGATGAAGTCGCTCTGCTTTTTGATTGCTTCGCGGCCGTGGCAGTTGTTGCAGCTGTTGCTGTTGCTGCTGCTGCTGCTGTTGCACCTGCTGACGTGGCCGCTGCTGCTGCTGCTGTTGTTGTTGTTGTTGTTGCTGTTGAAATGTTGGCAGCTTTGGCTGTTGGCGCCGATGTCGTGACCGTTGCCCCAATCGTTGGTGGCCGCTTGGAGGCCAGAATAGGCGACGGTTCGATATGTTGCACAAAATTTGAGGGAAAGACGCCAACTTTGCTGCGCAATCGTCCGCGCCACCAGCCTTCCTCGACCTAAATGCGAATGAAAATAAATTATATTCTCGCTTTCAAAACTTATTGCCAAAGAGGTTAAATGGGGGTTGCGGGCTGTTGGTATTTTTATATTTGTGTGTATGTATGTGTGTGTATGTGTGTGTGCATATATATACCTCCCCTAGGAATTCAATGACATCACCCACGGCCAGCGTCAGTTCGTCGTCGTTGACTTGTGTGTAACTGTAGATGACTTTGCAACGGCGATTCGATGTTGCTGATTTCTCCCTAAGAGCACAAGAAAACAAAAACAAAGACGGAAGAGAGTCAAAGAGTGCACAAATTATGTAAATCTATACAAAGAGAGAGAAATTGCAAAATGTGTTCACTGAAAAATGGCACCAGCTGAAAGTGAGCTTTTAGAACAACGGCTTGCAATTGAGATACAAATTATATGAAGAGAGCATCAAAATGGAAAAAACAAATTTAATTCCAATTTTATAATCGAAACTTTACAAATGTTTTCAAATATGTAAATTGCAATAGTAATTACACATAAATTGCTGAGGCTCACAAAATAATGCAAGCTAATGGTTCGCCTCTTCAGCTAATGTCATTTAGGCTTATTGCATCACCCACCTGAGCTGCACCGCCGCAGTGTCATCGCTGTGGTTGCCATTGCTGCTCGGCTCCAGCACGCGGACAAAGTTATCCGGAAACATGCCTGTCACGCCGCTATCCTTGATTGTGCCTTGCCACCAGCCGCCGGGCATCTGCTTTATCCGATGTATGATGGCACCCTTTTGTAGATTCAGTTCATCTGGTTCCTTGGCAGCGTACTCGTACTCCACTATTGCACAGATTGCTGCGGAGACAGAGAGCGAAAAAGAGAAGGAGAGAGAGAGAGAGATGACTGGTTAGTAAGCCATTGGGGTAACCTTATATGATATGGGACATGCGCATTTATAATAACCATGTCCAAGTGCACATATTTACTATTGCGCAATCCCCATCCTCCTCCCCGATTCCCTTTCCCTATCCACTAAGTAATTTGTTGTTGTCTATCGGTTTGCTACGTGACGCTCGCATTTTTGTTTATTTTTTAATAAATGCTTAAAAAGTAAAAGTTACATGACACGCTGTTTGTCACCATTTTTGGAGCTACGCACGGAATAGGAAATACAAAAAAAAAAAAAAAAAAAACCGAATCGTGGGCATCTCTCAACTAGGCGTCAAAAATTGGGTTAACGCTGACTGCTGGCAGTGACTGTGCCCCAAGACAATTCAATTATTCAAACCCCGCATTATTTTTTTCTACATATTGTACAATTCATAGAATGCTATTATAAACTATTGTTAACATTTATATCTACATATTTTATTGTTATCAATTGTGAACTCTAGATTTGTGGTCAATTTATAGAATGTCATTATAAACTATTGTTAACATTTATTTCTAGATATATGTATGTTTTTCCCATTATGAGTAATTGTTGATAATGATAACTGGCATGTATTGATATACATACATATATAGAAAACTCTTGCCGATGACACATTTTCTATAACTTGTAACTAACATTAAAGAACTTTTCTAAATTTGATTGAATTTTTGCATGTACATATATGTGTAAATCAAGATCTTAACTTTCTGTATCGTTTATTTGCAGCGCATTTGTCTGTCATTATAACCAACTACAAAAAACCCAAAAGCAAAATATTTCATGACACATCTTCACAACAATGCCATAGACAACACTCATTTTTTACTATATCATAAATATATATATATATATATATATATATATATATATATATATATATATATATATATTTTATGATATAGTAAAAATGAGTGTTGTCTATGGCATTGTTGTGAAGATGTGTCATGAAATATTTTGCTTTTGGGTTTGAAGATATCAAGAGCAAATACCTATAAGCGACTCTTCGCCCGCTCGCCTTCGGACCAATTCAAAGAGCAACAAAAACAGGTTCCAACTTATTTGGCAGTGGAGGTTGCTGCCCCCGCACTACATATATATATAAATAAATTTATGATGTGATGATTTAAAATAGACTGAGACGCAAAATGTGGCACCAATGCAAACATTGATGGACTTAAAATTGCAATATAGAGGCAAATAATAAACTAGAATCGCGATATAAAGCATTGATAGCAAATTTCCAGTGATAATAACTGAATGAAAAAAATGATATAAGAATTCTTGCTTATGGAATACCCTCTACACTGACAACTTTCGAAGGGAACACCTACTACTTTATGAAGAAAATAAAAATATTATATTGATATCATATATATAGATATCATAATATATATTGTAATTGGAAATTTATTAGGATTATTATGTAAAGACGTATGAGAAAGTCTTACTTTTATGAAAAGAAACTACCTCTCAAAGAAAAGCCGAGGGTATGAGAGCAAATAAATTCCAATTAAACGACACGTTGCGACTATCAATAAATGCATTGGGTGTTCTTTATATGGGTCAATAATACTAAGCAACTATTATGGCCGGGACGAGCAGAAGGCTAACGAAAGACGCTTGCGATGAGGAAATGGAATTTTCATTGAAAAACTTTAAGTGCAAGCCGTTTAGCAATGTGTAATAGCTAATGCAGTATCACACTAATGGCATCGATAATGAACAATTAAGTGAATTGAAATGCTTTTCATTTCACGTAAAGCAAGCAGTCAATGGAGTGGGGAAAAGGGGGGAGGAGAGGGGTGACGACCACCAACGTTGAAGTGGCTGCCAAAAGCAATCTAAAGCCGCTTTTGTGTGGCACACATAATAATTTCACTTTATTTGCAGACGAAGACAGCATTAAAAGTTGAACAAGACTGTAGATAGAGGGGGAGAAGAGCAGAAAGAGAGTATGAGAGGGGGACGAGGGAACGGAGCAAACAGACAGAGAGAAGTGGCAAAAGTGCCGATTTGTAACTGGGCCAACACGGCCGTATTTCAGTTACAGTTTAACCCCACGCGACAGCCAAATGAACCTTTAATGTGGTTTTTGCCTTTGTGTACCCTGTAAAATGTCTTTAAATGGGTATGACAATTTAAGATTAAGTCTTCAATGAAAATATCATATCTATATTTACTAGCAATTTCTTAGTGTGATTTTGAAAATGTTTAAAAAATTAAATTATAATTAATTGCCTTTCCTTCATTTTTTTTTTATAATTTAATTACATTTAAAATGTCTTTATTTTTACTTTAAATTAATTTAAAATTTGTTACCAATTGAAATCAAAGCCAATGCAAATCTAAGCTGTTACAGGGCATCTAGAAGTCGCGCAATCACAATTCGAAATTGTTCTTTACCTTTTTGCTTCTGTTTCGTTTGGCCAAACATATCACAACTGAATGTGCGCTTTAATAAACCAACAGACAGCGAACAACTACAAATGCAATCCAATATACACACATGTGCAGGCAGGTACAAGTGTATACATGTATGTATATTTATGTATGTATATTTTGTAGAATGGGAAGCATGCAACGACGAGCGAGCAAAGCGACGCTTGTGAAATGAGGCGCGCCAGCTAAATGCTGAGAAATGGTGAAAAGTTGCAGCACTAAGTGGTGAAAACCACCACCACAAGCGAAACCAACAACAACAACAACGACAACAGCAGTGGCAGCAACAACAGTAGCATCAACAACAACAACAATTTCAGTGGCAACCGCTGAAAAATGAGGCGACGACCGTGGTGCACGGTGTCGTGTGAAAAATCCACCAAGTTTCCACTGGGAAATCGTGCAAATGTGTCAAAATTGAAGAAAATGACAATGCATGTAGTTTACACTATTGACCGCCAGAGGGCGTCAATGTGCAGTGAGCTGTGATTAAAAAACTGCTCCAATGTCAAAAACAAACCGCACAGAAAAATTTACCATTAAAAAAATATGTAAATTACATATGAAATAAATATACGTTGTGAAAACTGTTTGTAAATGT
This sequence comes from Drosophila pseudotalamancana, assembly GCA_037075185.1. Classification (NCBI taxonomy): domain Eukaryota; kingdom Metazoa; phylum Arthropoda; class Insecta; order Diptera; family Drosophilidae; genus Drosophila; species Drosophila pseudotalamancana. Next base: position 306,283 of record JBAMCK010000833.1, on the reverse strand, counting down.
GACTTGCAAATACCCTCTAAACTCATACACAAATACATGCAGCTATTAATTGTATAAATTGGGAAATTCATTATAAACGAGGATTTTTTCTCTTAGAAAAACCGAACGCCATACTATTTAACCCGAATTTCGAACTCGGTTTAACAATTGTCAACTCTTCAACCGAGATTCTTTAAAACTATTATTTAGTTGCATATACATACATAAGTAAGACTATTGTGGAGATGATTAAAAGGTTTTTTCCCTATTTGTATATTTCTTTTTTCAGCTCCGATTAATAATCTCTCATATAGAGGTGTTTGCTACACTTCCGCGCAGCTAACCAGAGAGAATTTGTTGGGTTGTTAATAAAGAGCCGCATTAAAACGAATTAATTCGTAAAAAGAACGCACCTGGTTGCATTAGCTAGCCAGGGGTTGGAGAAATGTTAGGTGCGGGTGTGGGTGTGGGTGTGTGTGCGTGAGTGTGTGAAGATAAACCCCACACCCCAAAGCGTCTGCACTTGAAGAAACACATGCTAATTGGCTTAAGAATCAGTTTTTGGCTGGCTTTGAATTTGAGCCATGAACCGTAAATGTTAAATTGCGTTTGCGTGAGTCTTAACACACTTAAAAGAAGCCAAAAATGGAATCGGGCGTGGCTGGCAGCAATAAATTCAAAACGCCTGCCTAATTTTCTCACGACAAGTTGGGCTTTCTTCAATGTAGGCCAAACTTAACAAACTATTAATTCATAACACGTCTATACGAAAGACAACAAACTAGTTCATTCAAAGTTTTATAATAAAACTGAATAGGAATATAGAGTAAAATAAGGCTTATGAAGTTCAAGCACGCCTTGCCTTAGAAAATAATAAAGATCTCAAAGAAAATGAAAATAATGGGGAAAACAGTTTTTAATTGGTTCGTGAGTGAAGAAAATTAGACGTACAGGCTGCACCTTGACAGATTTTCTTGGGATAGTCAAACATAGATAATATGTATATATAATAGACGACAGTATAAGGTGTATAGTTAAATATAGGTATGATACACATCATTTAGTGTGGACTATTAAACAATATTTATCCAAAGCAAGTCTGATGAGCTTTGTGTTAACGAGCTCTTTGCACTTGTATTTGGGGCAGGTTCGAAGCTTCACTTCATAAATAATACATTTTACTAACTAACTATCATTTAATTTATAAATTATGACCCACTCAACAGAAATGAATATTAACTTCTATTATATAATAGCACACTCAACTACCTCAAATATTACCTCTTATATTACATACTTTAGGATACCAATCGGACACGCCTGTCGCAGCTGTGAGAGTCCGATTGGCCTCGTCCTTGAACCTTGTTACATTTATGACCTTGGCTTTTTTCCTGACTTTATTGGCATTCAACGGTAGTTGAGGAAAACTCATTGCCAAGGTCACAATTGGGACCGCAAATGTTGCGTGCAAAATGACGAATACCAAAAGTAAACAAAATGTTGACAAAACAAACAAATCGAGCATTTGCCGAATATTGAATACTCTAGCCAGCAACTGCACTGAATAAAAATAAAATATTTATTATAAGTTATTGAATTGAGGGTGTTTATGAAAAATTAATTATGAATAACCAAGCAATAATTACATTTTAATTATAGAAAACGGGTTCAAACATGGTGAAGATTATTTTCTATATCATATGAATCATTGAAATACTACATAATATAAAAGCTCTGTGCTATAATAAGTTTCTTATGTAGGTAATGTAATTTTTTATAACTATATCCAAATACAACAATAACAATCTTAATACAAACAATTGTAGTAGTAGTAGTGTTACACTTTGTCATAGAAAACATCTATACCCTATAAAAGACTAAAACAAAAACGTATTACTCGACAAACTTCACGTGTTTTTCCGGTCTGTTTTGTTTTCCAATTATTAACTTCAGACTTATCGCAATGGATGAATCACAGCGCCAAAAACCAATGTAATCCGACCTGATAAAAGTCAAAAGCTGCTGCCTTATATGGAGTGTGTCTAAATGTGTGTGCGTGTGCATATTGTGAATAACCTTATCGCAGCAGAGTAACTGAATGCGATGTGTGTCATGCAGCTCGATTAAGTCATTTGGCTGGGGTTTCGTTTTCACACGCGTGATTCGTCACGGCCACGCCCACTCGCAATGACCCACGCCCCCGCACCGGCTGCGCACATTGCACTTCATTCATTACCAAGGTCAACGCATAAATAAATTGGAAAACGCATGTGCTTAATTAAGTTAAGCTAAAAGACACTAAACGATAAAAACTGTGTGTGTGTGTGTGTGTGTGTTTGCATAAGATGAAAACTAGGAAAATTTAAGTGGGGATCAAGTTGAATACCAGCTAGGGGTCAGCTGCCATTAAGAGGCTCTTGCTGATTAGATTTTCCTAATGGTACTTGAGGCTAAGCGCTTTTCCATTTCCACGGCACAATTGCATTTTAAACGTTATTTATGTTTCAGATATTTATAGAATTAATTAGTTAAGAGATTGCATGTTTTTTTTTTTGTTAATGGAAAGTTCGCTTCAAACGGTTTTATGGCCTCTTTAAAGTTTTAGGCATGCAATTACAATAGTCTTGCATAGAGTATTACCCATAGAGTACTACCGTGAAATCTTAATCGGGTAGATTGAATTAAGCTTAATCTTGGATTTAAGGTGGAACAATGTGTGGAAAAAACTTTAAGAAAACCAAACAACATTTTTTCAATTAGAAAATTTAACAAATTTCAAAAATTTTAAATTGAAAAATAAATATGTAATTATGTAACAATAAAATAATATAATCTCTGTTTGCACATTTTTAATGGGTTAAGTGTATAAAAAACAAATAATTATTTAAATGAAAACAGTTTTATATAATCTACTAGATCTTTTTTTAATCCGCTGTATGCCAAAATATGCTACACAATTCTGCGCTTATGTAATTCTCTCTCTTAGCAAGAACAATTTTTTTCCGCTTACGCTTTAAAATAAGCGAAACTCACATCTGTCTCTCTCTCTCTCACATAAAACTAACGACAACAATTGTAGGGTATTTAATCTTAAATGCTCTCAAAGAATTCAAAAGTTTTTCACTTTTCCTCAACTAGACAAATAATTTGAAAACTGAACCCCTTAAGTGCTTGAATACTTGAATGGGTCTGTCAATAATTGAATATCTAAATTCAACCCCTTTTGCCATTCAGTTTGTTTGGAAAACATTGGAAAATTCTTGGAAGTAAAATTGTGTAAAGAACAGTTACTTTTCACTTATTGAGTTTCAATTGTACAATTGCCACAATCGGGCACTATTCAAGGGAATGGAAGAGTTGTGGGTGAGGGAGAGGGGTTGAAGACGTGGCCTTGAGTTCAGTCGCCGCTTATCAGTTCAATGATATGCCCTGCGTATGTATGCTTGTGTATGTGTATGTGTGTGGATTGTATTTATATGGGTTGACAGAGACGCCAGAGCGCGTATTTCTTGTACAGAATTAATGACGCCTAAACAATCGACTGATAAGCCAAATAAAGCGTGCAACTGAGAAACTGCGGCCCAATCGCCCAAGCAGCATAAATGTTTACACATACACAAACACACACACATACATATATGTAACACATGCACATATACTTACATAAGACGAGTTTATTTAAGCAGCGCAAACATTTACTAAACTTGGCATAGTTCTCTTTATCTACATACATTTTTCCCATTAAATGTGGATAACGAATGGGTATATTGGTTAAGCAGAGGCGTCACGTATATAGACTATATAGCTTATAAAGCTATACTTAAATTTAAATATAGAAGTAAAAAGACTCTCAAATTCAAATGGTAAATGGGTATCTTCTAGTCGGATAGATATAGTTCATTTAGTTTTCAGTGTCAGTCGAAAGTTGAGCAACAAAAGTTTTTATTTTTAATGCGCCAAACTCGATATGTTATACCATATACATAAATTTGTAAAAAAAAAAAAAAAATAAACAAAAAAATTGTACGCTCTGATAAGTTGGCGATAAGATAAACGAACGCAGAAAGCAAACCAAACAGCCGAACATTTCAACTACTTCCACAATGGTTGAGTTAAGAGGTGCAGAAATCTGACTCGAAGCCCACAAATGGAGGGCAAATAAAATGCATTCACAGTTATTTGCATGCCGGTTGTTTGTTGGATTGGGGAATTGCTTGTCTAACTATACAAAATTCGCATATTTGTACGCTAAACCCATTGGAAACGAGTAGGCAGGGTATATCGATTTTGTTAATTTGTATGTAACAGGCAGGAGTAAGGTGTGGGCGAGTGTATGTATTCTTAATCAGCATCAAAGGCAGAGCCGATTAAGGGCCGTCGGTCTGGCTTTCCGTCTGTCCGTACGTATGAACGCATAAATCTCAGGAAATCCAAGAGCTACAGACTTGATATTTTACATTTATTTTTTCTATAGCAACCTTCAGGTAAATAACATACATTTTCCGTTTGCTTGTCATAGATAACGTAAGTTATTAGCAGTTGGAGCATTAAATACTTTAGATATAGCCAAATTTGGAAGCAGCAACGCACTGCATGTAGGGTATGTCCTCGTCGGTCACACCGGACAAGAGTTTTCTTACTTGTGTCTGCAACCAATTGGCATTTCGCATTTATGATGAATGCTGATGAGTCATCATCTTGATTATGAATGCGAATATGAATACTTGGCCAACAAAGACAAAAAACTTGTAAGCAAATTGAATGCAGGAAAAGGAAGGCAGCTTTTGGGCTGGGCTATGATTTAAACCATTGGTAATAGTAAGTGGCCCACGCAGACAAAAGAAGCGGCAACAGAAGAAGAGAAAAGCAATTGCCACACCCACAAGCCACAAAACGGGGTTTGTCCTAAGCAATTTATTAAATGGCAAGCGGAGCAGCGCTGATAAGCAAATCGTATTCAAATGGTGATTCTTAGTCGAACATGCCCAATTCATGGATACCCTATACTTTTGTTATCTTTAAAAATAGATATGTATATGTTTGCATAAAGTATTACCAACCGAAAATAGAAGTTGAACTTTATCTCAATGGACTGGTTGGGAGATACCCTTTAATATAGTACTAAATGAAACTCAATATTTAATATACATATATATTATAATCTATAATAGCAATATAATCTACTGTCGTAATATCAATAAAATGAGACAGAAAGTATTAAAAATTTAGAGAAGAACCTGTCGATTTAAATATTACGTCTTAAATATGATAATCTATGAATCTTTGATTGAGTATAATGCATAAATTTGTATAGTTTCGTATGACTTAATAATATCTATACTCTAAGAGTATTTTATACACCCTACTGAATGGAATACTGAATCTTTAATGGATAAATAACATATTAAAAAATGTGTGTGTTTTGGCATTTCCTGTTGGTCATCAGCGCATTTGTGTGAGTAGCTGCTGTTTCGCTTTTATATTATTCAAGTTTTTCACTTTTAGTTTTCAAATGGAATCACTTGAATACAAAAACAACAACTACAACAACAAAAGCGAAAGAAAGCAGCTTCGTCTTTTGTTTGAGATGCAAATGCGACCCAGACAGAAAAAAAAAACATTCGAGATGGGCTCCATTGTCTGCCTCGAAAGGTATACTAGAAGGCTATTGGTGGAGGGAGAGGGGGTGGAAGGGGCGGCTGGGTGTGAAATGAATATATGCAACCAATCAGCTACATTATCAGCCTCATCAACAGCAACAATACAAACAAACAAACAAACAAAACAATCTTTAGGTTGACAAAGAAAGCAAAGCCATCATTTATTAATATTGCACGCTCGACGTCTTTTCTTCTTTCCACAGTTTCCTTATCTTTCTCTTATGTTGGGACTGAACATTCCTACTCGTAGTTCAAGTTTATAACCGTTTATTGCAAGTCTTCCTGTTTTCTTATCTTTGACGGTTTCAGAGGATACAGATTGTGGGCATAAAAGAAAACATGGCAGTAGTTAAGTCGAGTTTGTTCGGCTAGCAGATATTCTGCTTCAAACATTTTGTTTATGTTTTTATGTGCAGTGAATCATCGAAAAACTTTGTTGTTGATTTATTCAGTTTTGTTTTGCATTCAACCAAAGCACAATTCGATATATATCAAAAATCCATTTAATTTTAAGCGGAATGGGAAGAGGTCTTAAAACTGAATAGTATAAAACATATTTCTGTCACTTAGATTAACACCACTTAACCAATTTTAAAGACTTTTTCACATATATTGAAAATAATATGTTTCTTTAAAAATCAAAAACTACAATGAATAGCCTAAATTCAATTTTAGCAAACTGAAACTTGTTTTTCAATTTGCACATAAAATCGAAGAAATTCCGGTATATCTAACACACATTTTTTTAAATTATTAATGGGCCCTAGACTTATATACACAATATACATTTACACCTGTTTTTATATAATTCATAATATATGGTATTCCACTCTTAATTCCTGCATTTGAATAAAATAATACGTTTACTAACTCTGCTTGACTTTGGCAATTGTGCAACACAGTTTTCTACCTGCTTCAGTTTCTATTGCGGCTTTATAAATCTGAATCTTTTGTCTTAATCCACATTTTGTTTCCCATCAAATGCCGCACGTTCGCAACCGGAAAAAAAACTCTTTAAACTTTTCGCCGCATGAAATCATCAAAAACAATTCTAATTTTACAAGAAAAATAGAAAACACAAAAACAACTGTAAAACCGGTTTCGATACTTTTTTCTTACTTGACTTGTGTTAAACCCTTGCGAAAAGTTTTGCAGTGCGTACATTTGCAACGGATTAGACATCTGCGAAAATAACAATAACAAAACAAAAACAAAAACTATCGCCAATTTGTTGTGTTAATGTCCTTGTAAAAAGCCACACCCAATGGGATAGAAGCACAAAGCGTAGAGCGCAAGAGGCATAGATAAACGGTAAAGATGGACCCACCCTAAAAACATAGCCAGCAGCAGCAACAGCAACAGCAACAAAACTGCAGCAAGGCACGAATTTCATAGTTTTATTTTTTTGAGTTCACTCTTTTCCTTGTTCTTTTTCGTACTCCTCTTCCGAATACTCACTTTTGTCCATGTTGTTGGCTTTGTTGTATTTCTGCCAGGAAGCAATTGCGTCGCAGTCGCGTCGCAGCAGCAACAGCAGTAGCAACCGTTGCAGTCGTTAGCCGCAGCAGTTCAATGGATGACTCCAACTCCGTCTCCGTCTCTGTCTCCGTGCCGTGTCCGTGTCTGTGTCCGTGTCTTTCGAGCCAACAACGCGCGCTGTCGACTGCTTTTCCTGTACCGCCCCCGGTATATGGTATGAAGGTATGAATCACGCGCGTTGTTCTGCTTACACACACATGCATGCACGAGCGGCACAGACACTCTTGTATATTGTTTTTTTTTTTTTTGTTTTAAGAAATACTCGGAATTAAAACGTTTTTTGCGTGTTTTATTTTGACCCTATTCGCAGCTAAAGAACCAGAATGGGAATTAATTAAAATATATATACATAACACAAAAAATAAATATATGTATGTATATGTATGTGTGTAGCAGAAGAAAACTGCCGCAGCAGTGTTCAGCGAGTCCGCACAAAATGCAGACGCAGACGCAGCACCAGATAAAACAACAACAAAAGCAGCGTTTATAACGGCGCACTTTACAAATTCACGTCACGTCGGATCCACTTGTATGTATTTATTTGTTGTTGCAGCAACAGCAAAACCAACAACAACTACTACAACTCATCGGCCTGGCCTGAAGCTGCTTGCTTTCTCACTCAACAGAACGTTGGCACTGCGTGCGCTGTTTTCTTCTTCTTTGCATTGCTACAGCCACTTTCATATGCACTTTTCGTCTGCGTTTTATTTACTTTGCTATGTTATTGATTTTCGCCATCTCACACCTAAATACACACGTACACACAAAACACTCACGCGTATGCAGATATGTAGATGCCAACGTTGGCCTAGCACGACTTTTTACCGATTTACTCAAATTGGAAAAAGTCTCAATCTATTTGCAAACAATTAAGCAGGCAAACTATTTTTTTGTTAATACACTAATGCTAAGTGACTGCAAAAGGAACTACTTCGACCGCGTAAACAGCCGCTCAGCTAAAGTGCGCGCAGAGAACTGCAGACAATGTGATCAGTGTGACCGTTTCAAGACAAAGTTAAAAATTCCGACCGTTTAAAAACAAAATACACCAAACTACCGACGAAGCACCGATCTGGTTTTAAATTATGTTTTATCACGCATATAACTCGATTTTGGCTTTTTGAATTATCCGAGCAATTTGGGTTTACTTTTAACGTACCCACGCTCTTCATAGAAAGAAAATCGTAAATTCCATTATTCCATATGTGTGACCTGCAGATTAGTATTAAAGAAATCCCTAAAAAAAATACTTATTGGGATAAGAATATATGGCAATAAGATTTAGGAAAAAAATATCAAAAACCTAATATGAATTGTACATATGAAGACTATATACATTTGTTTTCATAATACTTCAGTTTTTAACGACTGTATTAAATGTAATAAGTTTCAACAATATTTAAAAATTCCCGCGGACAATGAACGTATGTTGTAGCATTTAGCTTTTTCTAGAGCTTTTGCTTTCAGTGCTGCCCATTTTAATTTTTTAGTTATCGATAACCAAACCCGGTGCAAGTCTGTAATTTTGAGTTTTCGGCGAACCACCACATTCTACACAGTCGATCGCTCAACCACCACAATCTATCGCCCATCTATTATTATTAATTAAAACAACGCAGCGCGTGGAGGTGGAGGAAAATTTGTGAAAAGTGCAAAAACGCAGCGCGTGAAGGTAAATTGAAAAAAAAACGCAACGATTTAATCTGAAAATAGTGCGCGAGGCGAGTGCTTTGCCATCAAAAATTCAGTACTTCTGAGTTCGTGCGTGCGTGTGTGTGTATATATTTCTCGTGTATGTATGTATTTCCAATTGTGCTGGTTGGCTCTGTTTCTCTTTCTAAAAAAAAATATATGTATATATATATATGTGTGTATATAAATATATATATGTATCTAAGAAAATCTACAAAGAAAACGCAAGTGTGTGAGTGCATTTTGTAGCTTTGTGGAAAATCCAAAATAAAATGCCAAATGCATGCAACGGTTCATCTATTTACATATTTTTCTTCTCACTACGCGCAGTTCGTGAGTGCCAGTGTGTGAGCAAATATGGCTGTGTGTGGGTATGTTTGTGTGCGTGTGTGTGTGTTTCTTTTTCTAACTCTATGCTTCTCCTTACCGCACTCCGATGTCGTTGCCCGCAATATCTGCGCGCTCGTTACTTTACTACAAATCGGATTAAATTCTTCAGCTGCAACTGCTCCTCTCTAGCAACATGCCCTTCATCCATCCCTTTTCCATTCTGTTGCATTTCTTTGTGTATGCGTGCGATCGTGTGAGTGTGTGTGTACGAGTGTGTGCATAATTATGCGCCTCTCCCCGTTGTCCTTAACTATTTCGCTGTCTCTCTCTCTCTCTCTTTCTCTCTCCCAAATGCCATCTGCTACTAATTGCCGTTATTATTCAGGTGTCAAAATTCGTCATTTTGTGGGTGTTTGTAAAATTCGCGAGCAATTTGTTTAAAACAATTGTAACAATTACTGCCGCAACAGCAACAATTAGAAAATGAACAAACAAAAAGGAAAACAAAGCAGAGCAACAACTACAAACTGAATATTGGACCTACTTCCATTAACAGTTATACAAAATGTTATCAATTGATGTTTAACTTGATTTGGATGTTATATAAATTGTGTTATAAATATAACAAAATGGTTTTGATAACAACTGCAGGTGAAATGAATCAATGTTATGCAATTACATTATGAGTTCTCCATTTAATAGATACTCTGAACCAGTTTACTAAACAGACTGTTTATAAAGCGTATTTCGATGCTTCTAAAATATCACTATTAGAATTAATGAGCCGTTGGCCCACTAATATTCACGGTAATGGGAAATAGATAGCTATTAAACAACTGTTTATTTGATGTGCTTGTCTTCTTTACAAACAGTGACAACATAAACAAAAGAACAAACTGGCAAAACAATCAGTTTGCTGTTATCCAATACACCTGTGGATATCATTAGTTTCGTAATAATGCGCAGGTGAATCTGTTGATACAAGTTACATGAAATGTGATCAAGGAAAGTCAAATACAAACAACAACAATTTAAATGCATATAAGTAAACAAAAGTTGTTGCTAAATCTTATCTATAAATTATCAAAATGGGGGAGTGCACGAAAATAATCTATCTGCAAATAAAGATAATTCATATAAACATACAAATTGGATACTCTATGCACTTGAATAAGTGTTTGATTTAATAATTTCATCTCGAGATGCATATTTAGAATATTTAGAACACAGTTTGTGGTTAATTAAATTCATTTTTTAATCTATTAACAAATTAATAGCTACAAATAAGTAGAATGAAGAATAATCTCAGTGGGGGAAAAAAACAAACTTTTCGCAATGTAAATGTAAATATGAGAGATGCGAAATGTGGCACAAGTAACTGCTACAACAACACCAAGAACAACAACAACAACAACAGTATTAACAACTGCGGGTTCGCTTGTTATTATAGGCAAATGATGCTCTGCCGCTGCCTCTGCCGCTGCCTCAGTCGCTGTCGCTGCTAAGAGATGCGCTCAATGTCAGTGAGACGAAAATTTCTCAAGCATCTTATTTATGTTTGGGCCGTGTAAACTAAGCGACACATGTACATACCCACATACATACATACGTGTATGTATTTGCATGAATTAATTTACATTTGCGTACATCACATTGTAAATGTGTTTTTTATTTTACGTGATTTATTTTGAAATTTGTTTTTATTTTATATAATGTGGGGTTTTTGTTTTTGGTGTGACGTGCAAAAAGTTGCGCCAAACGACGTCAACGGCGACGGCGACGACGACGGCGTCAACGCCAGCGACGCTGAAAATTGTTGAGATTCCATTCACATTCCAGCATGCAATTCGTAGTGGATTATAGTATGTGTGTGTGTGTGTGCGCATGTGTTTGTCTGTTAGTTGTTGTTCGTAGCGCTGCTGTTGTGGGCTGCTACGCCTGCAGGCAGCGACTAAACAGGTGAGGCGTTGTCTATGTGCTCGTGTGCATTCCAAAAACATACACACACACACACACACACACACGCGCGCGCAGAGTCCAGGCATGAGCAGGGCAATAAATACAGTGATCTGTTGTAGTTGTTTTTGTTGTTGTCGCTGCTGCTTTTTAAAAGTAAATGAACGATAAAAAGTGACCAGGCCTGGCCAGGCCAAGTCAAGCCGGGGCCAGTCTGCAGCGTCTAGTTTGCGCTGGCTGTTAGGGCAAAGCGGGGTCGCGCGGAAGTGGGTGGGCGTTTGGCCATTGATGGCAGCGCATTGAGTTTGAGAGAAACCCCCTGGCGGCACGCCACTGTTTGCTACGTCGTCGTCGTCGTCGTTGCTGTTGGCTGCTGCAAGTTGCAATCGACGAGCGACAACGTCGACGACGAAAATGCAATTTAGCTCGTTTTTCTTGCTTCTTGCTTCAATTTTTTTTTCTTTTCTTCTCTTTTTCCACACATTTTGAAACATGCCTGTTGCAACTGCACACACACATGCATTTAGACGTATGTGTGTAAGCGTGTGTGTGTTGCATGAAAAAAGGGAAAACGAAACGAAAACACAGTTCGCGCGTAGAGTGGAGCAGCAGGCAGGCAGGCAGGCAGCGGACGCAGACGCGGACGCAGGCGCGGACGCAGCAGCAACAGCAGCAGCCGCCTTGTGGGGATAAGTCGTCGAGGAATGCGCATTTTTGCAATAATAATCAGCAACTAATACTATTTTTATATTCTGCCCAGCAAGGCGAGCGAACGAGCGAATGAGCGAGAGCATCTCTGCATGTGTGCGAGAGTGAATGTGTGTGTGTGAGAGAGCTCCCCTACAGCTTGCTCTCGCACTCTCCGACTCGCTCTGTAAGTGCGAGTGGCATTTCTGTTATGTATTTTATTTGCTTTTGCACTTGCCTTGCCTTGCATTTTGATGGCCAATTTCTTATGCTTTTTACAGGCGCACGCGACTGCCCCTGCACCGCCCCCTCCCCCACACATGCACACAAACATACATATATATGTATATGTATATGTATATGTGTGGGCACAATTACATGCACACACATAATCGGCCCATCTTACGCATTTTACGATGGTTTTTAGTGACGTTTGGACAATAGAGAAACTAACTAAAAATAGGCCCTTACATGCGCCATTAACATACAACTTAACAGAGGCCATGTAATCAAAAGAAGTGAGTGCTGTAAAATGTGGCACATCACTAGACAGAGCCTCATTCTGGTCTTTCTGATGTGATTTTTGTGTTACCCATAAATTTCTAATGCTCATAATATCGTATAAAAGTGTCACTCAATGCGGCGAATTGTCTTTCAAGTCAGGCAAGCAAAAATTTGGCCGCAATTAAACAATTAAAAATTCCAATAGCGTCTCATTCAACGAGCCGCTTAATAACGCATCAAAAATCTCTCTCACGCGCACTCACACACTCGCACACAATTGTTTACGTGTGTGTGCTTGTACATTTGCTTCGGTTTATTTGTATCGTTAATTAGTTATTGGATATATTTATATATGAATTTCCCCTTATTTTTGCGGTATGTGAGGAATGCGAAAATTTCCCAAATTGGCAAAAAGTGTTCGCGCGGCGCAACAGTTGTGAGGCAGTTGTCAGGGGGCGTGGCCGTGTGCCTCGCTCTGGGGGCAGACACTGTTGACATTTGGATTTGGCGCGTGTTTGTTTATTATCCCAAGCACCTTCAGTCTCGCTTATCTAGTTATATATACATTCATATACATATGTATGATTATATGTGCACATCCGAAGTCTCTAAATTCAGCATTCCACAGCACTATAGCAAAATGCGTAGAGTCAACAAAACAAGGCGCAAAAGTTAACTATTGTCAACAAAATAATTAAACTCTTTAGCCCGTGCAAAATATGTACACAAGCTAAATTTATGAACCGACATTGTTACTCTGCTATATGGATGTATGTATGTATGTGCATATGTATTCAATGGTGTGCTCCGTTTTTGCATTCCAGCAGCTTAACTGTAAATAAATTTACGAACCCCTTGATTAACTTGGAATTTGAATAACAATCTTATCTGAGTTACAGTAAAATTAATGATTCTGCTTAAATATAATATATAAGAACTTTTCCATGATCGTCCACGAGTCACAGTCTCATATTTTTTCTAACATTTGCATACATATACAATGTTTACAACATTAACAGTATAACTTAAGACTGTTATTGTGGTTGAAAGTAAATACTTGCAATAAAAGGGGTTAAGTAAGACAAAATTTGATCATTCACAAATTAATTTAGTTCCTATGTATGCCAAAGTTTAAAGCATTATATATTCTTATAATGTTGTCAAGCTTGAAGTGTTTATGTGGTTTATAGAATCTACCATTCTATGTTAATTAACGTATTCACATATGAAACATTCGTAGCTGCAATTGCTTTACAATTTTTTCATTTGCACTTGGCACAATTTGCCGAAATTTTTTCGCCAATTTTGTCTGTTTGTTTACATATTTTTTGTGTAGTTACTGTATGTGTAAGTGTGTGTATGTGCGTGTGTATTCACGGACGGTTCGTTTTCATAGTCAGGTGAGCACACCTATCCCTACCTTATTGCTCATTGCCAATTCATCAGTTTGGTAGTGTGTGAATTTATGGTTCATCATAAAAGTGATTTTGAGGGAATTTATACGCTTCCTGGAATACGCTTATGACATAATGCGTATACTTGATGCATAAATTATGCTGATGCGACGGCAAGGTTTTCAACTTTTCAGCTTGCAATCACCTTTGCAATGCGTGCAAATCATTCCAATATGACAAGTGCTGCCAATTCCATTCCATTCCATTCCGTTTTATACCTCCTAAAAAAAGAACTGTAACAGAATGTCAACTGAATTTTGTAGCCGTCTGCGTGTCTTTCTTCTGACTCACGTCTTTGGCATGTAAATGAGCGCTGCGTGAGTAAGTGTGTGTGTGTGTGTGTGTGCGAGTGTGTGTGTGTGCGAGTGTGTGTGTGTGTCCATGAGTGATGTAGCTGTTTAGTTGCCTTTAAAACGCGTCGCATCTGCGAAGCGTGTGACAATTTTTTGTATACCCAGTAAAGGTCATTTTATTAGCTAGGGTATGATCATAGTTATGCATATTGTATATTCGTTTGTGTGACATACATATTTAAAATCAGAGCCAATGAGTCATACAACTTAATTACAGGTTCACCTATAGATAAATCATGAATGTAATTAAATCTACGCTTAACTAAATATTTGATTTACAACATTTTATTTTTGGTCTACATTGTCTGTGTATTTTTCGAGTACTTTGATCGCGATATAGTTAGTGCATAGTACAGAGTATATGTTTGTTGAGCGCTCCCGTCGTAGGCATCCATACTTTGGTTTTCCTCTTCATTTTTAGTTATTTTGTATCGTCTGTTTTGTGTCTATTTTCAGCAAGTTGGCGACATCGATCGTGTATATTATTAATTAAAATTCCGTCAAGCCGTGTGTTGTGCTCTGCCTCGGCAAAATCAAATCAAAATCAACATCAGCCAATACACATGTGTACATACATACATACCTACATACGTACATATTTCGTATTCAAATATTCAAATTCATTCATCGAGTGACTTCCAGTGCCCGCCTAAAATATTAATTGTATTGCGTTGATGATGATGAGTGCCAGAATTTGTGATAAAAAAAAAATAAAATAAAAATATATAAAATGAAATGAATTGTGTATAAAGGGCGGCAGCAGAAAATGTGATACAAAATGAAGACTTAACAACATATACAGAAAACTGTGAATATATTTACATGCAAAATGAATGAATGAATGTGCAGCAAGCAGAGGAAAAAATGTTTTTATTATAATGCAAATGAAGTGCCTAAGTGAAAAATGTATCGAATGGTGAACAAAAAAGCAAATCAAAATCAAAAACAAAATACGAAACAACAAGCAACAAAAATAACAACAATAAAACAACGATTATAAACCATCATAAAGCTTAATAGACGCATACTTACCTTAAGCCGAGACTAGTAAGTAGTTCATTATAAAAAGTCAACACACGTTTCAAATACAAAGCAAAAAAGTGCCTCAAAACAAAGCGACTGCAAAACACAAACCACAACAAAAGCAAAAAGAACAACAACAGCACCTAAAGAAGCAACAGCAGAAGAAGAGAAAAAGAGCTTCTCTCTCTCACACACACACGCACACAGAAATAAGCATAAAGTATTTATTTAAATTAAATTGCTGCTGCTGCTGTGCGTAAGTGTGTGTGCGTGTGTGTGTGTGTGTGTGAGTGTGAGTAAGTGGCCGTGCGTGTGCGTGTGTGTGTGAGTGTTAGAGTTCGTGTCGTGCGTCTGTGTGAGAGTGGAGCATTTTGTGATATGAGTGCTAAATATCACAAAGAGAAGAAGCAGCAGCATAATGCATCCAGCGGGCGAAAAAAGGGGCGGTCGCCCCAATGATAAATACACAGCGGAAGCGCTCGAGAGCATTAAACAGGATCTAACCCGATTTGAAGTACAAAATAATCATAGAAATAATCAGGTAAGCCAAACAAGAAACGTTAAGAAATGGAATGAATTAAAAAAGTATATATTAAGATTTAATCAAAAATATTAAAATATAATTAAAAATAAACATATGTATATTGCACACCCAAACATATAATGTACATACGTGTGTACTTCTTATCCTTATCAAACGAAAAATAATTGGCTAGATTAAAATAAGAATCATAGTTTTAAGTCAAAAACAAGTAAGAAAACTCTAGTCGAGTGTACTTGACTAAGAAATACTCTGAATACTCGACACTTGAGACTATTATCTACGTATATTCGATGCACAACTTTCTACATTTAACAAACAATTTTTCTTCAATAACCAGAAATGGGACAGGTGTACAAAATCTGAAGTATCAAAAATGAGTGTCTTGAGCTTAAAATATATATATTTATTAAGTTGACTCTAGATTTTAAGATGTACGAGATATGCTCTGAAAAATAAATCGTGTTTATCGATAACACGATAACAAGCTAGAAGATATCGTTATAAATTATCGAAAACAGACTCGATGAGCGAATGCTACAGGAGAACTAACATATAAAATTTCAATTGTCTAGTTTTTGTGGTTGCTGATATTGACGCATTTATACAAGTGGACAGACAGGCTAAATCACAATAACATTATACAATGTTTCAATGGGTTCAAGGTATAATAAATTTTTGCTTGTATAAAAGATTAAAATTTAATCACTTGCAATTATTAAGTTTGATAATTGATTGATAAAAAGAAAACACAAATCAAAGGTTGTTGGACCCAAAAATAATCGGGGGAACTACTTTAAATGCTTCGACAATCTCGAGTAGTGATTAACTCAGGGGTAGAAGGAAATTCCATAGATGACTCATTTAAGAAAACATCAAATCGTGAGAAATTTGGAAATATTTTGAAAATGTTTTCGTTGAACTCGACGCAGTTAGCTATGCAATATAACAGAAAATACTAAAGAGAATGGAAGAACGGGAATGTGTTAAGTGGAAAAGAACAAGAGCAGAATTCTCTCTCACTCTCTTTCTCATTCGAGTTATCAGTTTGTTTTAGTGCTTTACAAATGATGCGGCAACATTTTTCATGCGTAGCAGAAAAGAAACCCAAAACACGACAATAATAAAAAAATTAACAGCTAGATAAAACGCATGTCGCGCGACACACAATGAAATAGAATAACAACAATAAAACAAAACACAAAGACATCAGCAACAACAACACCAAAAGAAAAAAGAAGAAGAAGACGTAGAGAAACATTGTTGTGGGCTGCTGCGTGGGCGCTACGTAAAGACATGTTCAGCTGATGGCACGAGCCGTCGCCGACGTCGCTGCGTGATGCTCACCTGTGCCACAGGGGCTGTAAAATACAGTAATAATACATCAATGTTGGCCAAGACATTTGTCACAACTGCGGCTGCTGCAAGTGGGCGACAGGAGTTTGCAATTAGACTGGCCAAAAGATAAAATGATAGTCACAGCGAATAGAAAATCTGTGGGAGGGTATGTATATGTGTGTGTGTTTTTGTTTGTATGTTTGTTTGTGCTAAAAATAGATGCAGAGAGCTTGAAATGAAATTAATGAACTGCCAACGAAATGCAATTGACCTTCTGCCATTACACACACACACAAACTCGCACACAACTGTTATATGACAGCTGAGTGGGCGGCTTGCGTTGCCAGACAAAATGTCCAGCGACGTCTCTTTTATTCGCTCTCTCCCTCTCGCTTGCTATGCGTGAGTAAGTGCGTGCTTGCGTGCGTGCGTGTCTTGGCTGTATGTATGTGTGTGTATGTGTGCACGCGATCGGCCTGGATATTAAGCATTGACGTCACAGCTGTCAAAAGCTCAGAGAGCGCTCTCTAAGCGAAACGCGTGCGTTAGAAAGAGCGCGAGTGTGAGAGGAAGAGAGTGGCTGCATTTCTTGCACAATCTCACTTAATAAATACTTGGCGTACAATTTGCCAACACAACTTGTGGCAAATAATCATTTATAAACTGTTTGCTCTCTGGTTTATCGATTGTGTTGCCTAAAGCCAAAAGTGCAGCCTCACGTTGAAGCTGGTGGCAGCGGCAAGCAACTGGACGCAAGTCATAAAAATGCTTAAATATGATCTGACGGGTCATTAATTTAAAATTTTACGATTCCCACTGCCAGCTACTGTTTGTGCGACTGTAA
Organism: Drosophila pseudotalamancana; assembly: GCA_037075185.1. NCBI lineage: Eukaryota > Metazoa > Arthropoda > Insecta > Diptera > Drosophilidae > Drosophila > Drosophila pseudotalamancana. Next base: position 288,383 of record JBAMCK010000833.1, on the reverse strand, counting down.
ATTATGATCGAGCGCTCGATCCATGCGATTAGCCACGAATTCCTGCGGCTAAGCCGTTCTACCAAACCGAAGACCAAGAACCGTCCGTACACGCCAGACCGCCAGCCAGCCAGCCAGCCAGCCAGCCAGCAAGCAGGAGTTGCAGGTTTTTTTGCGAACATAAAAAAGTAAAATTGGTTGCTGACGGGACGCGGCAAATTGTTATGACCAGCCGCATTGACAGTTGGCATTTTATGCTGTTGTTGTAGTCCATTATACCCATTGGGCTTAGCATATATTCCTTGCTTTTTGGCCAACTTTCACAAGCAGCCACGTGGCATTTGGCTAATTAGTCATGCTGCGCACTAAATACTAGGCCATAATCTGCTCAAATATGGTGAATTGAATTGTGACCCACTGCCCATATACGGGTTAGGCAGTCGAAAACGATAAATAAATACAATTTATTCATGGCCCGCTCAACACTTTCGGCGGCCATGTTCACGCCCACGCAGCGCTGCCTCTTTTGGCCGGAATTTAGCAGCAGCAGCAGCGGCAGCAGCTACCATAAAACGATTTGACAATGCTATAAATATCGAAGCGTAGCACAGACACGAACCAGCCGGCAAACACGAGTTCGGACCAAATTGAGGCAAATAAAATGAATTGAAAAAAGATAACAAAAATAAATAAATAAAATCACAAATATTTGAAAACCTTACGTAGAACTAATTAAAATAACAAAACGATCGAAATAAATTTAAGAGCCAAACGCCAACGCCAAAAGCCGACGACAGTGGGCTAAATGGTATTATAAAAATTAAAAAATATAAATACGAGCGACAGAAAGAAAAATATACATAAATAAATTAGTCAACACGCAAAGGCAATCAAAGCAAACAATGCACAGCCCCACCTCCTTCTCCTCTCCTCCTGCAAGCCTTCGCCAACGCCTTTTCATATCCATTCCATTGTGAGCTATGGGTTTATCAATACGCACACACATACACACACACAACTTTGAGTGTAGGTACATGTGTAATCCGGCTTTGAGCTCTAATTGGTTGTCATATACACAAAAGATATTCAGAAATCGCATACAGCTACAGCCAAAAGTATGCGTACACTGAGGTATATATGTACAAACATATAAATATATACTCTTTTAAAAAAGTACTATTAACTGATTTAATGGTTTTTCATTTTACATTTTCTTCATACATATTTAAATAATATGTACTTATAACCTTTATCAATTTCTTTAAACTTGTTCTGTGGGATTATCAAAATTTGAACATATGACAAATGTGATAATTAAAAATCAGGTTCAAGGGCTCATTATGGAATTTTAAAGTTACTAAATAAAATGTTTTAAATATATAGTTTGAATTTGTAGTAGTTTATTCTTCCGTTATAGCCACTAAATAAACCATTTTATTACCTTTAAAAATCATTTAATACCTTCAAAATATATTATTATTCACCTACTAAACTAAATCTTTCTGTTTATATAAATCGATGATCTTTTTATGCATCTACTATATCACTTCTAATTGCCATACAAATTAAAAAATTCACCAGAATTCCCCAATCGGGGCGATAGCCAGATATATATTTATATATATACGTATGTTTTGTGCGTTTATAGAGAAAATATTCCCTAGTGTGCGATTTTCTTTAATTTTTGCAATATTTTGCGCGGCGTGTCGCGTTTTCCCAGGAATTTTCACCTAAATAAATATATATAAATATATATGTATGTGATATATAAATATATATCATTTTCAGCAAAAGTCAGAAATGAACATGGCCCCCGTCTCTAATAATAACAAAAGACAGCAAAACAACAACAAAAATCTTTTAGCATTCCCCAAAAAATAAATATATACATACAGACATATATATTGTTTGTGTGTTATGGGCAAATATTTACATACATACCCACTGCGATATATGGCATGTATATTTGCCAGTTGCCAAGAATTTTGATGTATCTTTTGGCCAAATTATGTATGCATGGGCCAAGAAAAGACTAAAATTTATTCCACATTTTTTCTGCTTGTTGGAGAATCTACATATGCATACATATATATATTTATACATATAAATATATTTTTATTCTTATATTGCTAGGTTCAAAGTGAATTCGGTCAAGGGGATAAGTATCTGGTTTTACGTATCGCCGATTGGCAATTGCATTAAACGGGCTCTTAAGTGGATTAGCGAAAGTGTTTGCCGCCTCCCCGTAAATCCAATTTATTTGAATTTCAAATGAAAATTTGTGATGACAAGGGTTCTAACGGTTCGGCTGATTTAGTGTGCTCATTGGCATTTTAGCTAATTTGCCATCAATTGGTTGGCTTGTAAGGCGTATCGGATCAGGCGGACGACAAGCGCGTCGGACAGTCTGCTGGGGGTCTCTTTTGTTGGGTTTCGCGTCCTTGGTTTTAATTAGTCTGGCCGCACATCTAACGTTCGCCCACTCGAGGGTTAATGCAGCGAGCAGCACACATGTACATATGTATAGCTGCTAGAGATGCGTAGGCAATGTAGTCGAAAAATGTTAATTTTATAAACTCGTAATAAATTGAACTCACTCCTCGCTCTTAGTTTGAACAGGTGTTGAATTTAATTTAATTTTAATTTTTACATTAGCATTAACAGTTTGGCCTTTTTATATAAGCTGATACTTAATTTCGTGACCGTGCGTGACTCTGCACATATTTCATGTCACGTTGCCATCACGATATTTATGACCATCACTCATGCAAAGTCAGTCAGTCGCACTGCAAAGTCAAAATGCGAGGATCAGACACAAAAGAAACAAGATGATGTAGTAGCATCAAAAGAATGCGTAAAACGGGTAGCAGCAGCAAGAGCACATACACAAGCACACACTCACACATGCATATACAAATACTGTAACTGAAGGTTGCCCTGTTGTCTGTTTGCTGCAATCTGTCAGCCGGCGATCGCTTAGCTGCTATTATTGTTGTTGTTGCTCGCTTTATGCTCTCTCTCCCACTCTCTCTCTTTTTATCTCTTTGTGCCTGTTTTCGTTTGCTCTTTGCTACTATATGCGTGTGTGTGCGCTTGTGTGCTCCTGACTTTTAGGAATTTCTGAACGATGGCAAGAATTTGATTTCATTGCTTTGGCCGCCGCGTTTCTTGTGCCTTTTGTTTTAGGCGCTGTTCGCATTTTTGTTTTTATTTTGTATGCGCGCCTTTTGTTTAGTTTTTGGACTGCTACCAAGCATACACACACATATACATAGTATATATATTTATCCATGCACATACATGTATGCGTACACAAATAAAGTTTCTCACAGCGCAGGAATGTTGCTCAGGCTGAGGCGTAGTCTGAGGGGGGTTAGGATGTATGCCGGAAAATGTAAATAGCATCGATTAATTAATAAAACTTCATAAAATGTTAAATTGAATGAGAATATTATGCAATTGCATTAATACTGTTGTTCATCTTCTTCAATCTTTATTAACCTTAATGGAATAAGAATGAGTTGTTAAATATTAAATATGAATTAATATCAAAATAATGTAATCTATATATACCTTAACGGTCTTAATGGTATCAGTTTACATTTAGTACTATCGATACACGAATAACAATTGGCTTACCGATAACGATTTCAACTCCACTTTCAGAATTACACATTACGATACACCGCCACCAATGGCCGTAACGATGCGCCCGATTACCACCACGCAAAGCTGCCACTGGAGCCACCATCGGCATCGGCGTCTCCCTCGCCCGATGTCGTCGTGCCGCAGCCGCCGGCCGCGGGGGCCGTCGCAATGCCCACGGCCAATGGACACGTGCCAAAGATGATCAACGCTCTGATATCGACCAAGCTCATACGGAAGCCGAGCATTGAGCGCGAGACACCGACCCATTATCTGCGCTGCAGTCCCGCCATGGACTCCGGCGCCGGCAGCTCCCGCTCGGACAGCCCGCACTCTCACACCCACCAGCAGCTTAGTGGGCGGGCCAGCACCGGGCAGTACTCGCCGTCGCCGAGCAGCTTCAGTGATGCGGCGCCGCCGGCGCCACCGCCGCGCAATCCCACCGGCGTGGGCAACTCGGCGACACCGCCGCCACCGCCACCCACCAATCAGATGTTCAAACGGCGCTCGCCCGCACTGACTCGTCCGCCAGCAATCACGCCCAGCTGCCCGACGACGCGTGGCACCAGTCCAGTCATACCCCAAAACGGAAGCGGGATCAAGGCCCAGCAGCAGCTAACGCAGCAGATGAAGGCCCTGAACATGTATCCGGGCGCTGGCAGCGGTGCCGCCGTTGAGCCACCGCCGCCCTATCTGATCAATACGGTGGTGGTGACCGCACCAGCACCGCCGCCCAGCTACACGGCTTCCATGCAGTCGCGTCAGTCGCCCACCCAGTCGCAGCAATCCGATTACCGCAAGTCGCCCAGCAGCGGCATCTACTCGGCCACGTCGGCGGGCTCACCCAGTCCGATCACGGTGAGCAATGCCAGCGGTATACTGCCCGCCACGACGGGAGTGGCCCGGCCACAGCCACGCGCCTACCAGGCGCGCACCCAGCAGCCAATCATCATGCAGAGCGTCAAGTCCACGCAGGTCCAAAAGCCGGTGTTGCAAACAGCTGTGGCGCCCCAGTCGCCGGTCAGCGCCTCCGCCAGCAATTCGCCCGTGCACGTGCTTGCGGCGCCGCCCTCCTATCCGCAGAAGTCGCCGGCCGTGGTGCAGCAGCAACAGCAGGCCGCCGCAGCCGCACAGCAACATCCGCCGCTCCTGGGACCCAGTCCGGTCGTGGTCGCCGGCGCCGTGAAGCCGCCCACGCCCACAACGCCCCCGCTGATGGCGAGTGCGTTGAATAGTGCGGTCGTTGGCAAGGCGGCCTGCATGGAGCCGCCATCCTATGCCAAGAGCATGCAGGCCAAGGCGGCTACAACGCCGCAACCGCAGCAGCAGCAGCAGCAACAACAGCAACAGCAGCAGCAGCAACAACAGCAGCAGCAGCAGCAGCAACAGTTGCAGGCGTTGCGTGCGCTGCAGGCGCAACAGCAGCAGCAGCAATTGCAGCAGCAGCAGCTACAACAACAGCAACAGTTGCAGGCGCAGCAGCAACAGCAACAAAAGGTACGTCACTGTACAGTGAAAGCTCGCTTAAGCGAACAGCTTGGTTCCATTTGCCTAACCAGATGATGATGATGTTCGTTAACCAAGTCTTCACTGTACATTTAATTGCCGCCAGCAGTTACTCATGTTCAACTCTTTCCTTTGCAGCCGCTGCCAGCCAGCAGCAATGGCAACGGGAATCGACAGCTGCCGCCGCCGCCGCCGTATCAAAGCGCACGCGTTACTACGCCCGAGTTGGCCAGCAGCAACAACAACAACAACAACAACAACAATAATCACAGCAACAGCAATGTCAACCTGACGTCTGAACTGAAGTCGACGACCAACAACAACGGCAACAACAGCAACAACAGCAGCAACAACAACAACAACATACAGATCAGCAACAGCAATTTGACCACAACGCCTCCGATTCCACCAGCCAAATACAGCGGAAGCGGTGGCAATGGCAACAGCTCAAGTGGCAGCAACGGCTCCACAACGACAGCGAGCGCCGCCGCTGCTGCTGCTGCTGCTGCCGCTGCCGCCGCCTGCAAGAAGATCAAACACGCCTCACCCATACCTGAACGCAAAAAGATCTCCAAGGAGAAGGAGGAGGAGCGCAAGGAGTTCCGCGTGCGTCAATATTCGCCGCAGGCCTTTAAATTCTTTATGGAACAGCATATCGAGAATGTGATCAAATCCTATCGCCAGCGCACGTTCCGAAAGAATCAGCTCGAAAAGGAGATGCTCAAGGTGGGGCTGTCCGACGAGACGCAGATCGAGATGCGGAAGATGCTCAGCCAGAAGGAGAGCAACTACATTCGCCTTAAGCGCGCCAAAATGGACAAGAGCATGTTCGTCAAGATCAAGCCGATCGGCGTGGGTGCCTTTGGTGAGGTGACGCTGGTCCGCAAAATCGACACCTCCGACCATTTGTATGCGATGAAGACCCTGCGTAAGGCGGACGTCCTCAAGCGCAACCAGGTGGCACATGTGAAAGCCGAACGTGATATTCTGGCCGAGGCCGACAACAATTGGGTTGTCAAGCTGTACTATAGTTTTCAGGATAAGGATAATTTATACTTTGTTATGGACTACATACCCGGTAAGCCAATTCTCGATCCATTATAAATAGCTCTAATCTATATAATTTTATTTTATTGTCCTTTGCCAGGCGGCGATTTGATGTCGCTTTTGATCAAGCTGGGGATCTTCGAGGAACCGCTGGCACGTTTCTACATTGCCGAGGTCACCTGCGCCGTGGACAGTGTGCACAAAATGGGCTTCATTCACAGGTGTGTAGTGTCCCAAAAGGCAACAAGTAGAATGTGCCCGACTTGGAGATACCTTGCATGCAGCAACCGGATATTAGAATCCCTTTTAAAATACATTTTTTTACATATATTGCTTATTGTCCGGTTTGAGTCAAATCCTTTAATAATGAACATAATCATAATGAATCCATATTTAGTATAGAATAGCAATCGAATAAAGGCTCTAATAGCTTAGATATATTCCTAGAATTTATATCTATATAACACGTATTTAAAATCTACCACCATAAATCTTTAAATTTGCATTTGCAATGTTTGATACAGACTAGAAGAAAATTTAGATATATTTTCTGGGGCATAGAACCTGTACTCTAGCAGTTTTATATGTAGTACGACACTTTAGTTAGATCACGATTTCAGCTTCTTTTATAAGACTAGACTTTCCAAATATCGCGCCAAATACATTTCTTCCAAATTGTATTCACTTGTGTTATTTAAGTCTAAATATATTGAATGTTTTATCTTTTACAGGGACATCAAGCCTGACAATATACTCATCGATCGGGACGGACACATAAAGCTCACGGATTTTGGTCTATGCACTGGTTTCAGATGGACGCACAACTCCAAATACTATCAGGAGAATGGTGGGTGGACTCTCTTGAATACACATTTGCTCCTGTACTTATTTTAAATGTACGTTCTAGGCAATCATTCGCGACAGGACTCGATGGAGCCTTGGGAGGACTTTTCGGAAAACGGTACTAAGCCCACAGTGCTGGAGAGGTGAGTGCATCCATTCCACATGTTAAAAGTCCATGCTGAAACAAATTCCTCATTGGACTCCCTTGAATAGGCGGCGAATGCGCGATCACCAAAGAGTCCTGGCGCACTCGCTGGTCGGCACGCCCAACTATATTGCGCCGGAGGTACTGGAACGCAGCGGTTACACCCAACTGTGTGACTACTGGAGCGTGGGTGTCATACTTTACGAAATGCTGGTGGGTCGGCCGCCGTTCTTGGCCAACACCTCGATGGAGACGCAACAAAAGGTGCGTAGCAGCATGTGTATACACCTGTGTACAAGAATAGCTAACAATTGCCCAATTTGCAGGTCATAAACTGGGAGAAGACGCTGCATATACCACCGCAGGCACATCTATCACGCGAGGCCACGGACCTTATACGTCGACTGTGCGCTTCCGCGGATCGGCGTCTGGGCAACAGCGTGGATGAGGTCAAGTCACATGAATTCTTCAGAGGCATCGATTTTGCGGACATGCGCAAGCAGAAGGCGCCGTATATACCGGAAATAAAACATCCCACAGACACGTCCAACTTTGATCCTGTCGATCCTGACAAGCTGCGCTCCAATGATTCCAATCTGAGCAGCAGCGATGATATCGATCTGAATGATAGGCAATTCCATGGATTTTTCGAATTTACCTTTAGACGATTTTTCGATGACCGACAGCAGCCGGACATGACGGACGATCAGGCGCCGGTCTATGTCTAAGCGCCGTCAGTCAATCAAATAATCAATCAATCATTTTCATTGTTAGTCAAATAGTCACAAAACACACACACACACACACCTAAAACAACCGTTAAAAGTGTGCCAACAGCGTGTTAACAGCGGCGCTGTTAAGTCTTAACATTTTTTATATCAAATTATTCATATAGTATTTTAGTAGAATTTGTTGCCAAAAAGAATTCCGGCACTGCGAAAAAAAAGGATTAAAACTTCTGGCATTTTTTGTTTTTTTTTTTTTAATTTTATATATATATATTAGAACTTATTGAGGAGGACACCCACATCAGCAAGACGAACTATATACATATATAGAATATACATATTTATAACAAATTATAAACGGTTGGTTAGAAAAGGGACTACACATATACATACATATATATGCTTGAATGCATGAACTGAATAAATTTAAAAGAAATGAGTCATAACTTTTGATTTTCTGTAAACTAAAGATCTTGTACACTACAACACGTACACGTATACACATATATTAATATATATATAATAAATAAAAATAATAATGTACGATATCTATGCTGGTTAGTGCAGTGTCAATGAAATGAATATTTTAAAAAATTATGAATATAAATATGTTAAATTTATGTAGACTTTGACAAACAATTGAACCAATTTCCTGGTGCTCAACAGCTATACATACTTACATACACACACACACACACACACTCACACATACACACACCTTATATGCCTTGAAGGAGAAGCGAATTTAACTAAGCCTGGACCAATTTACAATTGTGAAGTCGATGGCAACTATTTCAGCAGGCTGGATAGTTCGAACCATTGACTGCACTTGCAACATTAGCTTGACAACAAAATTTGTGTCCGAGGATCGACAAGAACTGATCGTCGGACAGCATCGCAACAAGTTAGCGATATAAGCGGGTCTTATAAGCCTAATCTACAACTCTGATCTAAACTAAATTGAATATATATATATGTATATATATTCAGAAAAATATATATCTATCACTTTAATCACTGCTCATTCTACAATCTTTGAATGCATTATGCGCCCTTCCCCCCTCCAAAAACAAAATAAATGAATAAAGAACAAACTAAAATGTATCTATCGTATAGATTCTATGCATACACTATACAAAAAATATAAATAATATACATACAATTATTTAAATATCATATATTAGCAATGTTAGACGAACTTGTTTTTTTTATAATATTCAAATGAAATTCTATAAGAAAACATAAAAAGAAAAACAAACAAACAACAACAAAAATCTATATCTATATACAAAAATATTTTATATAAATTGTAAAAGAAATTTAATTAATAGTTTTATATATATATATATATATATATATATATATATATATAACTATATATATATATGCAATACATATCTAGTGCTAAGATGTTTTTTAGTTTATAATTCGCTAACAGTAATTTAGTTTAATTTTCATGTCTAAGCAAAGGTACATAAAACATTTTTGTTTGTTGTAAGTTCGTTGGTAATGCGATTTGTTCAGATATTCATTTTGAGTGGCCCGAGTTTTTGTTTTTAATCAAAGAAAAAAATATAAAATAAAAGCTATTTAAAAAATATAACACTGCGTGTGCCTTGGCCAATTAATTTACAATAACAAATAAATAAATTGAAAGCAAAATATGTAAAAACAACTTTTATTTGTTGTGTGTTTTTCTCATAAGGGGCGTAAATTTAATTTAATTAGATAAGAGTTCGACTTGATGGTAGATAGATTATTGTTTTAGCGCCCATCTTTGTAGCCATGTTGTTCGCTGGTTATGGAGATAATCGTAAAAAATTGAGATAAGATTTTCATCTAATTGGTCTAACAGGACATTCAAATATAGCCGAAATGTTAGACGATTTGCACATCCAGGAATGCCGAGCGAGCGATCAGAAGATTCCTTTCGATCATAATGCATATCATTCGATGTATGGGATAGAATTATTCTATTTAACAACATATAACATATAGAATAACACTTGATAGGATCTGTAAACTGGTTTCCATAATTTCCTATTGCTGAAATAAAATTGTAACTTATACATTTGAAAATGTTTATGGAAGATAAAAACGAGTTGTTTAAATTTTAATAATTTGTTTTTTTGTTTTTTTTTTTTATTTTCACATTGTAAATTTAATAATTATAATAATTTTGTAAATGTATCAAGACAAAAATGTTTTATCCGTTGGCTTATTTTGATTAAAATACATTTATGCATAATATATTTGAAATATAAGTTATTTAAATTGTTGTTTATTTCACTTGTGTACTTGTATAGCATTTTATATAACATTTGATGCTCAACGCCGTCTCAACGACATAACTAAACATAAATGTTTATAAAAAATAAACATAAAACAAATAATACACGCACATACTTTTGTACGAAACCTACGCCAAATGCGATCCTAAGTATTCCGATCTCCATTTTTTCTCACTCTGGCGAACAACTTTAACAGAGGATACGGCAAAATGTTATTTGGGAACTTAAGGCTTAATTAAATAACTAACAAGTGTTTATATTGTGTGTGTGTGTGTATCTCATATAAGGCCCTAGAGTGCAAATATTATCGCCACAATCTCCATCACAATGAAAATATTTGCGCTTAAATATAATTAATTCGTTTCTTTGTTTTATAAGTTAACATTTATAAAGACTTTTCCCCATTGCGGTTCGTCTGTTCGTTTAACTAGTCTAATTTATTAAATTTATAATTTATGCTAAACAAGTGCTGTATTTTTTGTTTATACTTTTACTTTTTTACTTGAAACAATTACAGTTTTGCGTCTGTTTTCTGTGTATTTGGATTCTCTAGCTTTTTTTCTTGCGAAATAATTTACAAAATATATAATATATATATATATATCTATATATTGGTTTTTGTTAAAAATACAAATATAAAAATTAATTAAGTAATAAATGCATATTTTTGTGTACGTTTTTTTGTTTTGTTTTTTTTTTTGGCTTGGAAAAGCAAAAGAAAACAAAGTTTAACGGTAGATTAGACGAGAGAGAGAAAGAGAAATTGAGTTTTCTTTTTAGTTATTTGTGGGTTGTTTAGACATAGCACAATAAACATTAATAAATCAATTTTCGTTGTTTTGGAAACCTTTTTCGCTTTTCATTATGAATTTAAACCTGTTATTGTTTTTGTTTATTTTGTATTTTGTTGTTATTTATTTTTTTTTTTGGGTATGCGATTAAATTATTTGAATTGAATTTATTTGGAGCAAAAATTTGAAAGCATTCTAATTATTTAGAAATTTATTGTCCTTGTAAACATTTTTAATAGTTAATGTTAATAGTGTTTTTTTTTAGTTTGTTTTTGTTTGATTTTTTTTTTTTGTTTAGGAGAAAATTTTCTTTACATCAATACGCACATTGAAATTTGCTAATAATTTTCTTTAGAGACTTTTCCAAAAGTTTTTTTTTTTTTTTTTGGTATTTTTGTTTATTTACTAAATTTTAATGTTTTGTTTTCTTGAAAACATTTTAACTTAGAACTAGTTTTTTATTTTATATTTGTAAGTTATTAATTGTTAAATAATGTTTAATAAGGCCAAATTAAGTTTTTGTTTGCGCTTTAGCTTTATGTTTGTGTGTGTGTGTGTGTGTTTAGTTAAGATTAATTTTAAATTGTAATTTTTTGTTTGTTTAATTTGTGCTCTAATTAAGCAACCTAGCACTTACATAAGCATATTATTTATTACATTTACAAAACATGAAGTATTATTATTTTTGTTTTTGTTTTCTTGTTTTCTTGTTTTAAGTAGCCGAAGGTTCTTAAATGCATGTGGGGGCGGTTCCTTCTTCTAGCTAAATGGAATGATCGTATAGGTGTCTCGTTTGAAATATTCTTCACTTTCGATTATTATGCATTATTATTAATATTATTTAGACCTTTCATACAAAAAGAAAAAGAAAAACAGAAAATAGCGAGAAAATTTTATACAACTTTCCTTTTAGTATGAACGCGCAGCAAGCGGTGGGTTTTCACATTAACATAAGTTACACTTGTATGTCTGTATATGTTTATGTGTATGTGTGTGTGTGTGTAGGTGGCATAATTTATAAAGTTTTGTATTTTTATTTTGTTTTCTTTTGTTTTTAACTCTGACTTTAATACAGTTGGCTGATGTTTAATACTTTTGCGAGAGAGAGCATCTAGCTCGGCGTTTTATATTTTTATAATTTTTTAAGAATTTCTTTAAATATTGTCAAGTTAACGGTTGTTGTTGTTGGTATTGGGCGGTTGGTCCTAAAATGTAGAGTATTTAGACGGCCTGCTAGCAGACAGTTCGATTACATTTTAAAGCTAGAAATTACACCGAATAAGTTTTACATTTATTCCGATAATATAAACCATATAGTAAAATAGAATATTAATAATAATAAAAGATATTTGGGGTTCGGCCCCGAACAGATAATGAAATAAGCTTTGAGTATTTCGCAGCACTTGGTACTGGGTTTACGCTCCTAAAACTAAACGTAAATAGTTCGAATGTATAAAAATATATATATATATATATACACATACATATATATATAAATATGTACGCGCGTTCATAAATTGAAACAAAAACAGCTTTCAACTTAAAATCTAATAAAACTTTTAAAAACATTCTTCAAATAAAAACTAAAAATAATAAATTCGCTCAAACGAAAGGTTCCTAAGTTTTTTGCTTTTTTAAGGGGGTTTTGTTTTTTTTTTTTGTAAAACTCGATTCTTTTTGCGGCAACAAAAAATGACATGGGAAAAATATGGCTATAAAAAATATTTCATCTGCGCTCTGCTGAGTTGGCTGCCATTTGCAACTGGATTTTTGTAACCAATATTTTAATAATTATAACAATAAATATTATTATATTAATATTCATTGTGTTGTTTATGTTTTTGTCATGTGTACGTGTATGTGTGTGTGTGTGTGTGTGTGTGTTTGTGTTCCTGCACAATTTGAGATTTCTGCGTCTGTTTTAAGTACAGCATTTAAGTGCACTGTTAGTTCACTGTTAGACTTATGTTAGTTCGCCTGCCATTAACAGCGGCTGCGGCTGCGGCTGCTCAATTGAGCAACATTTTGGCATTGAAGAAACTGTAAGCGTGCCCGCCGTGGGACGGTGCGCCCGATGGAGACGTTGGTGGTGCCGAGAAGCGCTCATTGGCCAGCGGGTGCGGTGGTGCCATCAGCGCTGCGTGGTGCAGCGGACTGGCAAAGAAAGAGGCTGACGGCGGCGGTGGCGGCGGCGCTGACGATGCTGGACCGTAGGCAGCCGCTCCCGGGCCAGAGAGTAGCGGTGGTGGTGGTGGTGGTGGAGGTGGTTGCGACGGCACAGTGCCCCGCTGCAGCATGCTACTGCTGGACGGCGGAGGCAACATGACGCCAGCGCCAGGCACGGACGGTGGCCAGACCATCGGCTGGCAGGGGAGGCGTTGCTGCAGCCGCTGGTGCTGCTGCTGCTGGTGCTGTTGGAAAGCCGCCATGGCGGCCAGCTGATGCGGATAATTGCTGCTGTGATGGTGGTGGTGCTGCTGCTGCTGCTGGTTGTTGCTCATCCTCGCCGAGTGGGCGGCGGGGACGCGACGCGCACGCGCGCTTCCCGTGCCGCCACTGGCAGCTGCGACGCAGGTGGGCGGCACTGAGGTGTCGCTTACCTATTCCCTGTACGGCTTGCAGTAGGAGTAACGGTGGTTCATGTGCTGGCTGTAGCTGCCCGAGTGCGAGAACCGCTTCAGGCACTTCGAGCACTGAAACGGCTTCTCGCCGGAATGCAGACGCTTGTGCTCCGTCAAGTGATGCTTATGCTTGAAGGCCTTCGGGCAGTCCATGCACTGGTAGGGTCGCTGACCTGCAGAGGGTTAAAGATTAGCTTCGTTTGGCCATGTCGCGCTCGAGCAACTAACTCACCGGAATGCTCGTACTTGTGCCGTGCCAGAGAGCTCTGCTTGGCGAACGCCTTGTCGCACTGGTCGCAGACAAAGGGCAAGTCCGGGTCGCCGGCATGTCCGTGCGTCTCGGCTTTGGCCCGCTTCGGCTTGGGCGGCAGCAGGCCGGCGCCGGCCAGCACGTAATCTTCGTCGTGGGAGATGCGCGAATCGTCGTCGCGCCACGAACGCTTCTCGGAGCCGCCGGGGCTGAGGCTGGTGCCGCGGTAATCGGGCAGCTTAATACTGTTCATCAGCGGATTGGGCGCATAGTCGCCACCGGGCCGCATCTGGAAGAGCGCCTCCATGGGCAGGCGTGGCAGCATGTACGGCGGCAGGCCGGGAAACGCCTGACCACGTGGACCTGCGCCGTGCGTCGGCAGAGCGGGCGACGCCTCGTGCATGCCGGGCGGCGAGGGGGGCGCAAAGTAAAGCGCTGCAGCGGCGGCTGCGGCCGATTGCTGCAACGAGGACGCGCCCGAGCAGGGCGACAGCGAAGCCGGCGACATGGAGGCCGAGCTGGAGAGCTTGCGGCTCAGATTAATGGCCATTGTTTCCTGAAAGTCAACGGGCGCGGGCAACGCAACGGCCGGCTGGGGCGGCAGGCCGTACAGTGGCGAGGGATCGCGCTTGACGGACAGGTCTAGCGGCTGATCCTCGCCAGCGCGTGGCTGGGGCAATACTGGGGCGGCAGCTGTGGACTCGCCGTTGCTGGCAAAGCTCTGCATCTTGCGTTCGCGGGAACGATTGTTCTGGAACCAGACCTGGACGACGCGCGCATCCAACTGCAGCCGGGCAGCTATGAGCCGGAACTCGTCCCGGCTGGGACGCGCATTGTGCGCATAGTGCTGCTTCAGCTGCTGCTGCTGCTCCTCGTTGATGGCCGTGCGCACTCGGACTTTGCGCTCGCCGCTATCGCTGCTGCCTGCGTGGTAATCCTGACGCGGCTCCTCCTCGTCCTCCTCATCCTCGTCAGCGTCACTGGCCGAGGGCACCAAAGTAAAGTTTGACTGCTGCTGTTGCTGCTGCTGTTGTTGTTGCTGTTGCTGCTGCTGCTGTTGCTGTTGCTGCTGGTACTGTTGCTGCAGCTCCTCCTTAATGAGGCCGCACAACACCTTTTCGTGCTGCACCAGCTCCGTGGGATGGTTGAACTGCTTGGCGCAGCGGCTGCAGCGCAAATCTTGGGGTGTTTCAATGCACGACTGTTCCTCGGGCGCCGTCTCCAGCTCCTCCTGCTCCACCTTGATGGACTTCGGAGTGTCTGGGGGCGTTGGCTCGCGGCTGGGCTCCTGCTTGACGACGGCAACATCGACTATTGGTTCGACAGCGGGCAGAGCTGGCGTGGACACCGGCTTAGGCTCCGATTCCTCCAGATCCATAACCAATTTGGGCTCATCGGGCGTCTCATCGTCGTCTTTGCTGTGCTCATAGAGCGGCTGCTCCTCCCTGTGCTCCTGCTCCAACTGCTGTTGCTGCTGCTGTCCGGCAGCCGTCAGCTGCAGCAGTCGCTGTATGCTATAGGGATGGATGCGCGGATCTAGCGCTGCAGCCATAAAGGCATTTGGGAACGCCAGCAAGGCCGCATTCATGGCGTTGTAGTTGGGATAGAAGGGCGCGGGAGCATTGGGCGCTGAGGATGGGGTTGGCACTTCGCCGGCAAAGTAATTCATGGGATTGGGCAGCACGGGCTCCGGCATCTTCCGCTTGCCCCCCAGCTGCTGCTGCTGCTGATCTGTGGGTGACCGTCCAGCGCCGGTATTCTTGTCGAGAGTTTTCAGCATTTGGCGATTGTTGTTGAGCTTGAGGCCCATGCTAATGCACTTCTTGGAGGTCATGTGGGAGGAGAAGCTGCCCGAATGAGAGAAGCGCTTGCCACAGTTGTCGCAGCCGAAAGGCTTCTCGCCGGAATGGATGCGCACGTGCTCCTTCAGGTGATGCTTGAATTTGAAAGCTTTGTCGCACTGGTTGCATTTAAATTTACGAAGAAGCGCTGACTCATCGTGGCTGATCATGTGACGCTGCAGGCGATAAACGTTCGCGAAGGCCTTGTGGCAAATTTTGCACGTCTGCAATTCAGAAAGAAAAAAAATTTAATAAATATACTTGAAATTTAAACTCTTACTAATGTACATATGTATATTAAAAAATAGACAAATTAATGTGTAATGTGTATGCTATGCAGCTTTTGTCCACCACACATTTACGCACTCTCTCGCTCACGCTTAAGGTCGGTTGCGCTTGTTGGCGCTCCTTTAGCATTGCATTTAATCTGCATGTCAGTAGCTCAAGTGTTGACATTGTAGTTATTGTTGCTTTTTGTCGTTTTTGTTGTGGCTGCTTTTTATTTTGAGACTCGTTACGCACGCACACATTTGCGAAATTTGCGAAACATACACGCACACCGACGCACAGGTAATAAAAGTTGTTTAAAACAACAAAACTTGTGTATTTATTTGTTTTGCTGCGCTGTTTTAAATTTAACGGATTTTCGTTTGTTTCAAGGCCCACAAAGCAAAACCGAAACCACAACGCAAAAATAACCAAAATTGATGTTTTTTACGGCGCTGTTGCGTTTGGCAAGCAGATTAAAAGAGTTTGGCTGATTAAGTTAATTAAACGCAAAACAGACACAAATTAAAATAAACTTAATTAAAAAGCAAACAACATGCACGCTGTACGAATTCATAAATACAACAGACCGAAGCAGACTGAAGAAAATGGAAAAAGGATTGTGGCGATTGAGGTAACTTAGCAGTCAGCTTGAAACTGTCATATAGACATGTACGCATGTGTGTAAAGATTATGAAAGCGTATGCAAGGCAAAGAAGATAAGCAATAAGCAGCATAACATGTAATTCATACACGACGATTTTGTTCTAGAGCCGAGTGTACGACACGTTCGGTATGATGAAAAATAATTTTAAAAAAACTTCAATGGAAAATATTGCGACAAAGCGCCAATAAGAAATGGAAACATAAACAATAACAAACGCCGGCAAGTGAAGAAATAAACAAAACGCTAACGGAAAAATAGAATTAAAGCTCAAGTCAAATCAAATCAAATCGTATCGTATCGTATCGTATCGTTTCACCAGCTGATGCTAATCAAAACCGAATGCGTTTGTTTGTCTTTGAATTGTTTGGCAACAAATTGAACGCATCAAATGCAACTTTGTTGCCTCTGCCAGCGTTGAAAAGGTGTACAATGAAAGCACCAGCAGCATGACTGACATGTCTGGCTGCAAGCGGCTCCACTTAGCCAGCCTGCTGAAAGATTTGCGGCACTTTCACTCGGCCAACATATGGCAGCACGTGTTGCACCGTACCATCTCTCTTTCTCTCTCACTCGCTCTCTCTTTCTGATGTGCAGCGATTGTTTACGTGCTGCCGTTGAACTTTTTGTAGCTTCAGCGATGCTCACCTCAGCCATTTGTTTCCTTTTATAAATAAATATAAAAGATGCCAGATTCTTATTGTTGTAAGGTTCACGACATTGTCGTCAATGCCGCATTGCATTTTTATTTTATCAACGTTTCTGAATGTGTCTGCCCAACAACACCATCAAATCTTTCTTAAGTGTGCGCACACATTCTACAGTCACTGTTGCTGTTACTTTCTTTGTCTTTGCTGAACCTTGACTTGCATGACGCGCACTCCATCTATCTCTGTCTTTGCAAAGTAAGAAATTACGTTTGCTGTTACTTGCACTTTGATAGGTTACTCAGCTTAGCATGAATTTCAATTAACAGACATGTATGTACATGTGAGTAAATGGATGCTAATGTATGCGTGCGAGTGTGTATATCTTATTAGTGTGAACAGTTATTAGTCACTATTTCAACACAATGCCAATTTATAAATGAGCTCTTGACATGAGATCACAATCCTATAGAAAGGGATACAGTAGCTCGGGGTCATCAAAATAGCAATATAAATGGGCCTCATCTAACGGCATGCTCTTCGGCCTAATTAGTTTGTACATTAACGGTGACATTGTGTTTATTTGTATAGCAAGTGGAAGAAAAAACACAACAAAAACAAAAAAAAAACGCCCAATAATTACGCGCGGCCAGTTTCAGGCCTAATTTGTTTGCTTAACAGCCGTTTGCACATTAAAAAACAACAACAGGAACGTGTATGGGGAAAAATTGTTTGGGTTTTCCGAAGTGAAAAACTTTAAACTACAATTTGATTTTCGCTTGGAGTGAAATGTGAGCGCCGGGTGGCGTCGGCTGATGGAGCGGAAGAGCAGCAACATAAATTTCCGCTTCCGCTGGTTATGAGTGGAAGGGGTCGAGAGGCTAATTCTTGTTGTTTTACCTGCTCAAATGGTGTTCAAAATATGATTTGTGCGCTGACGTCACGACACCCAAAGCAAACGCCATTTGTTGGAGCGAGAGCGAGCACACGAACGTACAAAGAAAACAAAAGCAAAACAAGCGAACGAGTTTTAACATGCTCTTCAACATGGCTACGGCTACGGCTACAGCTACGGTAACGGCTACCTGTTGCGCTCACACACATACGAAGTCAAACTCGTTATCGCTGTTGCTATCTCCTCGTCACGGAGTTACGCTCTTGCTCTCTCAGTCTCTCCACCGTTGTGAGTGCATGTGTGTTTGTGTGTGTTTGTGTGTGTAATGTGTGGAAAGAGCAAAGAATAAATACGCCCACCTCTGCTTAAGTACAGTGTGGACATTATTAACACGCTTTGTTGTCGCACAAACGCTGTTGTTATTTTTATTGTTATCAATTAAATGTACAGCAAAATGGCAGCCGCACAGCTCACAAATAACTGTACAGTTCAACAAAAGGTAAGCTGCAGTGTTGTTGTTGCATGCGTCACAGTGACTCTTATGCATTTTTATAGCCGTTCGTCATGTGCTGCGAACGGAAATGCCAATTGAAGCTACCTTTGATTAATAATGGCCACAAAATTCAGCGAGTGGATCATCAACTCAAGCGCT
This sequence comes from Drosophila pseudotalamancana, assembly GCA_037075185.1. Lineage (NCBI taxonomy): Eukaryota > Metazoa > Arthropoda > Insecta > Diptera > Drosophilidae > Drosophila > Drosophila pseudotalamancana. The sequence goes on along the minus strand of JBAMCK010000833.1, from coordinate 269,571 downwards.
CAGAATTAAGCAGGAAATTGATTTCAAAAGAAGTGTATACACACTTTTTTTTTTTAATATTAAATATTTGAGGTTCAGTACGTGTGCTGTAACCTTTGCCCTTTAGATAAGCTACGCACACGTGTGCCTATTTATAAGCTGAGCGCGTGCGTTCTCTATCGCTCGCTCTTTATCTTCTAGGCTCAAAAGTTGATTGGAAACAAAAGCAGAGTCGAAAACAGCTTGCTAGGAATACACACATGTGTAAGTTAATATGTGTGTGTGTGTGTGTTAGAAGTTGTCTAATTAATAAAACGTTCAACTGAATTCTATGCCTCATGGCAGCCAATTAAGAGAATGTACCTTAAGCCAGCATTTCACACACAAATTCCAAGTAACTGAGTTATGACCTCATTGATACACAAGTGTATGTATGTGTGTGTGTATATATATGTATGTATGTATATGTATGCAGCACCCGTTGCTTTTAGTTAGTTGGCTATCAAGCTTATCAAGTTGTTAGTCGTTGCTTCTAAAATTCCCGAAAATAAAAACAAATGTAGCCGGAAACTGTGTGGCATGCAACAAAGCCCACACAGCAGCAGCTTCAAAGCGCAAATCAATCTAAACGAAGCTGACAGTGTGCGAGAGCGAGAGAGCAGATCCAGCAGGTCCGGCAACGCTAATTGCAGGCGACAGAAGCCTTTTGCTATAATTATAACGCATCGTAGGTGGGCGCCAATCCAACAGACAGGGACAGCGAAACACCGAGACAGAGATGGCGACATGCGACAAGCGCACTAATAGAGAAATCAAGTCAAAGTAAAATAAACATACGAACGTACATATATTAGACAGTTCTACGTACATACATACATACATACATACATACATATGTATATATTGTATGTGACACAGACACCGCTAATTTGTGAAAGTATTTGATGCATTGAGTGACATGAGAATTTGGCCATAATAGCGCACATAATTGGCTCTAAGGCATGCGACTGGGCCGAGGGCCGTGCGAGGTGTCGAGAGGGTCATAACGAGGGGGTGCGTTGGTGGGGGGTGTGGGGGGTGTGGGGTTGCGGTCCCAACAAGCTTTTAAAGTGACATCTTCAAAAGAATTGTTGGCCGCTAAAAACTTGACAAAATACCGCCGTCAGCATGGAAATATTAAAATAGAAATACTATATATGCTATAATAAATATACATACATACATACATACATACATACATATATATATATAAATATATATATAAAACGCACCTGTCGCCTTTGGCAGCGCGTAAACAAAAATAACAACAAGCGACATGCTCGAGTTGTTGTTGTTGTTGTTGTTGTTTCTTCTCGTTTTGAGGTCAGTCTAAACACATTTCAGCCTGCAGAATCGGAACAAATTTATTAACGACGCCACAAAACAAAAATGTTTAAGCAAAAAAATAAAATTAAAAAAATATCAAATAAAATAAAATAAAACAAACGTCTAACTGCTTTATAGCAACTGCGACCCAATTCTCTAGGCTTCTGCTTATCTCTGCTAAAAACAACAACAACAACAACAACAACAACAACAATATAGTATGTATAGTACATATTCTATATAAGGCTATTCCCGATTAGAGCAATGAATGAATTTCTAGTTAGCATTGACGTACCTTCCCACCACAAGAACAAAAATAATTGAAAAAGAAAAGAAGAAAAAAGGCAAAATAAATGGAAGAGATAATACGAGCTGATAATCGCGGCATAGTATACCTAGTAAATCGGAACCCGTTGTGCGATTGGGGTTATCGTTATCGAAAGTGGTTTCGCCTAGGTACAACCGCATGCGAGGTAGGGTTTTTGAACTCATCCGATTAGAGCTCGTCGAGAGGTGCGCCTTATAGATAAGGTGCCGAACACATTGGCTTAGCACATTTATTGTTTTTATTGCGAAGAATCGAGCGGCAATAAAAAGTTCTCAATTCCCAAGTGAATTTCGTGGTAAAAGTTCATTAACATTTCTTGTGGCTAAAAGGAAAAGCGCTCCCTGCTGACATTTGCGCACTTGCCACCCAGCTGTCATATATATATTATATATTAAATGCAAATATATATATCTACATATATATATTTTCTTTGATTAACAGGAAAATACTTTTAAGCACTGGCATTTTCAATATTTTATGGCGCATTTCTCACATGCAGCTGATTAACGGTATCTCAAGAATTACAATATTTAAGTTAATAATAATGGAATAGAAGAGAAGCGGAAATGCGTTACGTGAAAAACTCATTTTGTTTCATTTGGGCTGCCAGCGGACGACAAATCAAATTTAATTGTTTATAAATAAAACGTTTTTCTCAATGATGCGTGGGGTTTCAAAATATATATTTTCGAAATATTCCTCAGCTGAAAATTCGTCTAAACATGCGAAATTAGTTGTGTATTAGGAAAACATAAATTAGGCGCCGCCGCGAAATAAATTTAATTTATTACATTTGATAAAAGCTTTAACAGAATGTGGCTAAATCAAAGCAAGTCCCATATTAATAAAGGAAAATTGTGGAAAAATGTTTGGGAAATTGCTCGACTGGGAGCCAACAGCTGCTTCAAAAATGATATTTTTTTTTTTATTATTATGATTTTCATTTTTACGATTCTAGACTTTAGACCTTTTCCTTTTGGGAAAACTACGTAACATAAGTTTGAATTGTCATAAAAAGTGGCAAAAGGAAAGATCGTTAAGATAACGAAAAAATTCTGCTTGGATTGTATAAGACTGCGAATAAGAATATGATTTGTAGCTGTAACTGTAAAATGTAACATGCTGTCTCTTTCTATTCTACTCTCTCTTTTCCTTTCTATCTCGATACTTCTCTCTTGCTCTGATCTGTATCCAATAAGATATTTGTAATGGTAAAAAATAAGCTTATGCTGCTGTCTCTCTCTCACAGTCGCGCTCTCGCTCTCGCTCTGTCAGGGCTTTGTGCATTATTAAGCTTATCAAGCTAGCCTACCCAATAAGAACTGTGTAACGGTACAAAACAAGTAGTTGCTGCCGTCTCTTTCTAGTCTACTCTACCTCGCTCTCTTGCACTCTCGCACTCTCGCACTCTCAGCGCTTCGAACTTCATTAAATATATGAAGCGACCCAACCGCACAATAAACGTCAAAAGAGAAAAGAGCCCACGGGACTTGAAGGGAAATTCCATGTGAAAAGAAAAAGAAGAAGCGGCAGCAGAAGAAGAGGGGAAGAAGGAGCACACACTGTGCCGCATAATTTATGATGTGCACGGTGAAAGTTGATCCAAATCCCGAGAGCAGATGAAAAGGAAAATTATTGTGTAAGAAAAGGAAGAATCAAGTAGAAGGTAGAAAAAATTGTCTGGGGGAAAATTACGTGGCATGTGTTTTGGTAAAAAATGGGCAGGTGCTGAGAACCGGAGTGCGTGGTATCTAGGTATTTGAGCATTGTTTCGGAAGTTGCTAAAAGATATTCCGGGAACCGGATCCGCAGGAATAGTTTTTTTTTTTTATTATTATTTGTTTAATGACTTTTATGAGGTGAAGAATGCAGCATTGATAGTTATTTAAATAAGAGAGCGGAAGATATATAAGAAGTAAGAGAGCTGGGGATAAAATAAAGTACTACAAGAGAGAAAAGAAATACGAAATCAGAAAAATTCATTTTGACAACCTCAATTATCAAACGGGTTTAAAAGAGGGCCTAAAAAACGTAACGTACTAAGTGAAATATGTTATAAACTTAATGATATATACAGATCCAACATTATTTCCATTTACTGTACAAGTTTCCGTTATAAATTTCAATAAATTTTCATTATTTGTAAACATGCGCTTAAAAGTTATAAATTTTTCAGCTTGTTTTTTTTTTTTTTTTTTTGGTTTAATTTGTTTGCTTTAATTGCAAATAATTTTTAAACTTTGTGCGCGAGCGGTCAAAAGGGCAGAGAAATACATAAAAATACATTTAAAAGCGGTGAAAAGTCGTGGAAATGGGAAACGGAATGGGGAAGTCGGAATGGGAAAGGGAATAAGGGGGGAGGGGGGGGGGGGATGTGTGCCAGCAATGGAGTAAATAAATTGCTATTAATTTTTCAGCGCTGTTCGTCAAGTGGCGAACGGCGCCGAGACGACGAAAGCAGGAGCTGGAGTCGGAGCTGGAGTCGGAACTGGAGCTGGAGCTGAGGCTGGAACCGGGGGCAGGTCATCTAAAGTGCATATAATTTTTCAATTTGAAATGTTTCGTGTGTGTGTGTGTGTGTGTGTGTGTGGAGACACATGGCCAACCAGTCTGTGGTGGCCCAAAAAGGTGGACAGACCCAAATGAATTGTGGCCAAAAAGTTGCGACTGTTTGCGACTGCGTGTGTGTATGTGTGTGTGTGTCTGTGTGTGCAGGCGCAGTTAAGCAAATATTTAATTGCTGCACTTTTTCTGGCACTCGCGTTTGTTATGCCTGAAACTTTGCCAGCGTTCGCGTGTGTGTTTGTGTGTGTGTGTGTGTGGGTTTTTTGTTTGCCTGTTTGTTTGGGCCAACGCATTTTGAGTTTGACCAATAATTTATGTGCTGCCATTTGCTCAACAATTATGGCCACGCAAGCTATCTCTATCCCACTCCCGCTATCTATCTATCTCGCTCGCTCGCTGACGCACTGTTAATGATGTTGACCTTTGCAACAAAATGTTGCACGTTGTTTTTTAAAGCCGCGCGACGTCTGCGGCCAATTTAAATGGCTTTTCAATAACGATTGTTATTGGCCAGGCCGAAACGCAGCGGCAAATTGTGTTGCCTACTTATGAGCGTGATTTCCATAATGAGCAATTTGTGCAGCGATTGCCATTGTTGTTGTTGTTGTTGCTGTTGTTGTTGTTCTTATTGTTATTGTTTTTTTGCATAATTAATTGTTTTCACACATAATAATTTAATACACGTGTAAAGAATCTCCTCTCCCCCACCTCCTCTTCGCGCTGGCCATCAATTATAAATATGGCAATAAATGCGTATTGGCCATAGTTGCAATATGTCAACTGCCACTGCTGTTGGCCAATATCCTGTTGCCATTTGTGCACTTTGCACATGTTTCAATGTTTAAATGTCATTAACAATGCCGTAAATTATGTGCACCCAAAACGTGCCCCAGCTGCAACGTGGATGCAACGTGGCTGCAACACAAGTGCAAACAGGTTGGCCGCTGCACTCAACATGGCTTAATAAACCCGGCCAACAGTGCGGCTCTTGCAGCTTTATTAGCTTTTTGATAGACGGTCCCTGCTTATGACCGCTTAGGTAAATATTAATAACGGCTGCCAGTTGGCCAAAAAAAAAAAAAAAAAAACAAATGCAACTGCTACAGTAAACAGTGCCTAAGGGTAACGTCTGCAAATGCTTAGAAATTTGATCCAATGTAATGAGTGATTGATTGAATGTTGCTTTAAAAATGCAAAAAATCTCAAATGAAAATTGAGAACTGGAGCTTTTGAAGAAGAGCTTTACAATTTACTAAAATTTATCTTTATATAGTTACCAAATTGATATTTTAAATATATAAATTGGGAAATAAATTTTACTTCTAATTGTATTACAATTATTCATTAAAAAAATATATATATATATAAATATAAATAAGTCTAGATGTAACTCAAAAATTGTACGATATACGCATGTATAATTCCTTGAATTTATTTGGTAAATCGTTGTCAGCGTTCACTGTAAATTCTTGCCTGGCACTCATAGGCTTTGCACACTGTAACTGCTCGCTCTGCCTCTTCTGCTCATATGGGGATTCAGATAGCTTGAAGCTGTCCAACTTTTTCATTTCGGGCTCCACTTTTATGAAGGTAAAAAAGTACCAACAAAAAAACAAAAACAAGCCACAAAAACAAAGTTAGAAAAAAAACGAACTAGCCAACATATGAATTTATGATGGGGGCGTTGAATGCCTGTGGCTGGGGGCCGCGCCCTCTGCACCCCGCAGCCCGCACCACCCATCAATAAGAGAAGAGGCAGCAGCACAAAAAGTGCAACAAAATTATAATTTATGTGGCTTTAATAGCCGCTGGGTGCCTCATGCCACAAGGTGTGTGTGTGTGTGCCCCTCCTGTAATGCACTACTTGCCGCTTATCGTTGGTCGTCTAAGGCAGACCAGTCTCGCTCTCTCTTTTTTTATTATTGTATTGTGGGAGGGGGCAGGCCGTCTTATCAGGGCCTGCCTGTAGCAACATTCATTTTAATGCCTTATCACACGGCCAGCCCAAAGACGAACGCAGAAACAACAACTGCACAATTGGGAGTTACGAGTTTCTGACTGACACATAAGACTTTATGTGTGTGTGCCCCCCTCCACACACACACATATATTATACAAGTGTGTGTGAGTGTGTGTGTGTGTACTCTCAGACCTTATGATAGGCCGCCACAAAGTGTGACAGACGCAGGCACTTGCTATCTCGCTCTATTGTGTTGGTATCTCACTCGTTTTCTTTAGGCCGTAGCCAATGCTCCCCTGATAATACTTTTTTTCCCACTTTTTTTGTCGCTCTGTGTGTGTGTGTGCGAGTATGCATGTGTGTGTCGGGGGTTTTGGTAAACGCCTACGTTTTATTTAATGTCGGTATTTGGTTCTGCTGGCTTTTGTTTTTGTTTCTGTTTTTTATTATGACGGTGTTGCCTTATCATAGTTTTTAGTGCTTCTTCTTCTTCTTCTTCTACTCGTTGTTGCTGCCGTGCTGATAAAGTTTACGTAAGCAGCAGAAGAGAAAACACAATCTTTTGAATTCCACGAAAGAAAAACCTCTTGAGTGTGGAAAAGCCTCAAGTATTTGCGTTATCTTCTCACAAAACAGAAAACAGAAAAAAAAATACAAAATTAAAGAATTATGAAAAAAAAAGTCACAACTACAAAGGAAAAAAAAGGGCTGTCCCAAGTGCTTAGGTTTTATCTGGGGCTTAATTATTTTCTCATTTGTTTTCGATAAATTGTATAAATTTTTTTTTTATATATATGTTTGTGTAATTCATATTGTGTCAACAGGAAACGTGGGCACATTCATAAGGTTGACGCTGTGCTTGGCACAATGTTATCCGTTCCACGTTATCGTTGCCCATTTTCCGCTCACATGCGATGCCAACAACACCAACGCGAACACCAACAACAACAACAACAACAACAACAACAACAGCAATCTGAACAAAGCCTGCGCATTGTGTTTCAATGTGCGTTGCTCAAAGATCAACTAAAGCGAGTTCTGTGCGTGTTGCGGATCACATTTGTGGGGCCTTAAATTGGCGGGGAGTACGGAACCGACTTATGAGTAACTTTCGCTTGTTGCCTCCAATCGTGCAACATGAACTTCAACCCAGCAACTGTTGCGACGATTGCGACGTTCTCTATAGGAAATATTTTATCAGACAACTCGCTGCGATTGCTGATTCACAGTGCTATATGGTATATACTATATAATATATGGTATATATCTTAAGTTCTTCTCCTTAGTCACGATTTGATTTGTTTGAGTTTTAGTTATCCATCCATATTTTGCATAAAATTCTTGATTTAAGATTCGAAATTTAATGAAAGAATTTTACTTAAAATTCATATATTATATAAAAAAATACAATTATTAGGTTGTTCAGTAAAGCTGTTAATAAATAAATAAGGTTTGACTTTACAGCTATAAATAGATCTAAAAGCCATACAAGCCTTAAGTCAAATGCGAAAAATGATTTTTTGTTCACTAATGTAGTTCAGGAAATGAAGTTTGGAACTAGTTCTTTTGAATTTGCCAGTCAGTCTTGTATAAATGTTGATTAACTATCAATCCCCATTTAATATCACTTACAACTAAGCTTCATTTACCAGTCTGCAACTGCAGCCAAGTCTTATATATACGTGAGATATAGATATATAATAAAGAGAGAAAGAGAGAGAAAGAGTCGACTCACCTGTGTCACATTCTGCGTGGTCTGCGGCCCGGTGGGCGAGTGCAGCAGCTGGTGCTGCTCGAGCTGCTCGCGAGTGGGGAAGGCGGCGGTGCATTGCATGCAGGGGAAGGCGGCGCCGAGATCTCCCGTTGTGGAGCCGGGGCTGGAGGTGGAGCGATGGGCACTCAAGTCCAAATCGTAGGCGGAGTTGCTGCCGACGCTGCTGTTGCTGCCGGGCTGCGGCGGTGGCAGCAGCAACGCTTGCTGCAGCTGCGGCGTCTGTTGCTGCAACTGTTGCTGCTGCTGATGCTGATGCTGTTGCTGCTGCTGCTGTTGCTGCTGCTGCTGTTGCTGGTGGCTGGGCGAACTGGCGGAGCGGGCGGACTGCATCGCCAAAGCGGCGGCGGCCATGAACTGTACGTGCGGATGCGGCAGGTGGGCAAACAGATCGTTGGGCGTGGGAGCGACAGGTGAGCACAAAGGTGAGTGCTGGCTTCTGTGGCTGCTCACACCATTGCTGCTGCTGCTGCTGTTGTTGTTGTTGTTGTTTTGATTTTTTGCTGTCTCACTGTTATTGTTGTTGTTGTTGTTGTTATTGTTAAGGTTGTTGCTGCTGGCTGGCGACTTGGCATAGCGGCGACTGCTGCTGCTCAGATTGCTCTGCTCATCCTCCTCCGCCTCGCTCTCCGGCTGCGCAGCCTCTGCCGCCGCTCGATGCGTCTCAAAGTTGAGCTTGTCGTGCGGATGCTCGTTGGCAATGTGCTCGCTGAACGACTGCAGAAGGGTATGCGAAAAACGCTCTCTTATTAACACTGTGCATGGGTAGGTGCAGGTATTTGCGCTGCAGACTCACCTGAAACTCATTGAAGCGCTTGTGGCACTGCGTGCACTTGACCAAACAGTCGTCCGCTCCATTGGCTGTGGCGCTGGCCGCCAGCTCCGGATTGGCAGCCACATTGCTGGCCTTGTTGTGGGTTTGGTGGTGGTGCAAGCTGGAGGCCAAAGAGGAAACTGCGGAGAGCCAAAATCAAGTTGAAGATGTTAAAGGTGGAAAATACACTGAGAGAAACAAGGTATAACTGAATAACAGTTTCTTATACTCGTATATCAAATGAAATAAACAGTCAGTAAACATTAAAGTTGAGGTTGTTAAAGTCTACAAAATACACTGAGAGAAATAGTTAGAGTTTGTTATTTATCAAATGAGAGCTACAGTCGAAAAAATTAAAGTTGAACATGTTGTGGGCGGAAAATACACTGAGAGAAATAAACAGATTATAATTTAAGCCAGAAACTTGATAATCAAATTAAATTTACGGTCAAAAAAACATTGAAGCTGAAGAGAGATTTTCACAGAGAAATAAAAGAAAAATTTAATTTACAGTCAGTAAATATTAAAGTAGAAAAAGTTAAAGTAGGAAAAATACACTAAGAAAAATAACAGGAAATACTGTTTCTTTTGAATCAAATGAGAGTTACAATTTATCAAAATTGAACTTAAGGATGTTAAAGTACACTGAGAGAAATACCAGAAGAATAACTATTAACATTTTCTAATACTATATTAAATATTATATTAATACTTTATTAAATATATTATAATCGATTAAAAATGAAGTTGAAAATGCACTCAGAAAAATAACAGCACAATAAATGTTTACAGTCTTCTTTATATTTTATTTCATCTGTTAGTTATCAGTGATTAGCTATCAGCTTAAGCTGCAAATAAACCTGCTTAAGTTATCGGAATAAAAACAAAATATAATTGATAACTTTTGAGTGGAAAACTAAACGTAAATGTTTCTGAAACTTAAGACGGATATTTTGCAATTAAGCAGCATTTTTTGTTTTAATGAAAACAAATGAACTGTGAGATCTGTACGGCCGATAAGCACAAAGACCTCAATGCCAAGCCACACACAACAGTGGCGGCAGTGGAGCGGCAGCATATGCAATGCAGAGGGGGTTGCGGGGAAGAAGGGCTTGGGGCTTGGGGCTTGGGGCAAGCATTAAGCATGGCATTCTTCAACGATTGGCGTTGTTGTTGCCGTGTGGCTGAAGGCAAACTTCGGCTTGGGCACAAAGATCAACTTTAATTTCGTGGCAAATCAACTTTACCGCTGCCAAACTCAACCAGCAACCACTCCACCACCGTCTCCACCGTCTCCACCGTCTCCCCCGTCGCCCCTTTGCACCACTCAGATGTTGGTTTATTGCCATTGCGGTTGCCTTCACGCAACGTTTCCACGTAAAAGGCGATGATCTCATCCGCCAATCAAAAGCAGAAAAAATAAAAGAGTGGAACTGGTTTTCACACACACACACACACACACACACACACTCGCACACTCACACGCACACACTGGTACTGGCTGAAGAGTCGACTTAATCAGTTTAAAAAAGCGTTCAAGCATGCGAAAAAGGAGATCATAAAGAACGTGAACGGCTGGCGAGGCACAAGAAGACGGAGAGAAAAAGTATCTCGAAGATTGCTTTGTTCAATGACGACGTCGCTGGCGATGCCGCTGCCGCTGCCGATGCCGATGCCGAGGGTCAGCCAATTGCCATAAACACACACACACACACACACACACACACACACATGGTAAATGACTGCGTGTGTGTGTGTGTGTGAGAGATACTTATGGCCGCCGAGTCGCTTGGTAAATAAGCAACTTTGTTGTATCTGCGACTGGGCCCAGGCACGTTGCAAGGTACAAAATGGAGTTTCGCTGTGTGTATCTCACAATGGGAGTCTTTGTTGTTGCTGCTGCTGCTGCTGCTGCTGCTATTTGATCGCTACCTTAATTTAAGCCAATTAACCGCCTGAAGACAGACGCCGCTCATAGGGGCACTCACATGTGCAGCTAAATTAATGGGTCTGTGCTCTCGCATACCTTGTTTTTCTGCCTCTGCTTCTGTATCTGTATCTATAGCTGTAGCTGTTGCTGTAGCTGTTGCTGTTGCTGTTTCTCGTGGCTGACAATCAAACGCAATCTAAAGCAGAGTTCGTTGCACGTTCACTTTTACAGTAGTTTTTCACATGTTTTCTTTTTATTGATATTACGCCGTTAATTGATTCAGATACAGTTTGATTTTCAGACTCGCCGATGCGGGCACAGTAAAGTAATTGGAAATTACAGTTAAGTCTCTCCCTCCCACCCCCACTGCTAATCGTTCTAATTAGGACTCACACTCAGACTTGTCCCATTTTAAATGCCATTAAAAAACATAAATAATAATAAAAGAAAAAAAAAAAAGAAGAAGCAACAGCTGCTTGTATTACAGCACATTTTGGTCGCGTTCACATTTCGGTTAATAATTTTCTGAAAATTTATTTCTTGCTGCTCGTTTAATGACGCTTTTATTAAATGAATCTGTCGGCCATTCGCTCATCTTAATAAAATATGCAAGTTGTTAAAATGTGAACCACAAAGAGAAGCAACAGCAGCAGCAGCAACAACAACAACAACAACAACAACAATATGAAAAGAAGAATATTAAAACACCAAACAAATTTTATGGCTTTTTTCATCAGCATTATGGCGGGCTTTTTGCTCTGCTTGTATATATATGTGTGTGTGTGTGTGTGTGTGACACTCAACACTCAACACTCAACAAGTGTGTCACCAGCTCATTTAGTTCAATCAATTTTTCATAACAGAAATTATTAACGCAACGTGGAAAAAGCCGTTACACATTTAACAGTTATTGACTACCCTGTAATCAGTTAAAAGTGCGTAAGTGCGGCATGTTTAACAATTAATTACTGTACAAAAACAAATTTAAGTTTTTCTGCTGCCTCTTCAATGAGTTAAAATCAATTTGTAATCCACTCTAGTCACTCACTTACAGGGTATCGGCTGGCTGTTGATTGGTTTTTATTTTTGATTTTTATATATTCGCAGCGATATTGAAATATTGAAAGTGTCTGCAAATTAATTTCAATTTGTGATGTGAAAAATACAAAATACAGCTCAAACGAATTTTGATAGTCGCATCAAATGTTTCTATTTGTTTGTATTGCAATTGTTGCTGTAGTGTTGTTGTTGTTGCTGTTGCTGCTGCTCAACTATTTGGCGCTTACGCAGCCCAATTGAAGTTGATTGATAGTGTTTTCTAGCGAGTGAGAGAGAGATGGAGAGAGAGGGAGAGGGGGAGAGTGAGATAGAGAGAACCCATCGAAGAAGATTTGTTGTACATCTTTAATCTATTTTGTGGCTGATGGAATGTCTTTTATAAAGATGATTTCATGGCTTAACTCTTGTAGATCACTTTCAAGGCTCAAATCGTTTATTTTTAGCGGAATTAAAGCTAAATTTCATATAAAACAGACATTCGTACTCAGCTATCCGTCTTAACAGCGCGCTGTTAACGAATTAATGTTATGTTAACAGCGAATGTTAAGAACAATTTAAGCCTTTCGATAGACATAAACAACTGTTGATTTGCAACAAAAAGTTTATGCTTAATGAATTGCTATTAAAAATGCCAAGTTTTATGAACTTTTAAACATAACTGTAAATAGAAATCAGTGTAAGAATTGTGGCAAATGCTTTGACAGGCCGACAAGCGAAAATATTTTGACAGCATAGATGAGAAAGCTGCACCACAATTTATGTCACACACACACACACACACAAGAACAACAACAACGACAACTTAAAACAATAAAAAAATATATATAATATTAGGCTCTTGAATTGCTCAACTCGGAAATCAAATCAAGGAATTGGTGTCAATGCTGTTTCACCTGTGCTACACGCGCGGCCGAAAATAGTCCAAAAAGGGGGCGTAGAGGGCGGCCTATTATAAATAATATGTATAATTTGGATGTGGGATGGGGGAAAACAGCGTAAATCAATGAAAAAAAATAAAACACATACATTTGTGCTAACGTGCAAGGCGACAGATACATTTGTATCTGTATCTGTATATCTGAATGTTGTTGCGGTATTTTCTGCGTTCCACTAATTTTATGTGCTTTTTATTGCCAGCTTTTATTAGCCCAGACATTTTTCAGCTAAGCTCGGCTAATGCAAATTTATTTATTTCGTTTCATTTCATTTGGCCAACATTTCACTTGAGATATATAATTTTGCTGTTGTTGTTGTTGCCGTCTCAACGTGATTTTCACGTTTAATTTATGGCCGGCGGTTGCGGGCGGACAGCTTTTACCTGCGCCCAGCGCCCGGTTTGATGGAACATTTCTCTTGTTCATTTGGCTGTCAGTTTTTAAAGTGTTTTTAATATTTCAATGACAGCCGGTTGTCAAACACGGCCAAGCGAAATGTAAACCGATGACATTTTCTATACATTTTCCTCAACTCAGGTAACGGAATTTGTTGTTTCTTTAAGCATTTCTAATTGTTTAATTGTTGTTGCTGGTAAAGCGCTGACGCAGTTGCAGACAAATGGCCGACAGGTGGCGCCGCTTTCAATGACAATCGCTCTGCGACTTTTTTACGCGTGTGCAAGCGTGTGTGTGTGTGTGTGTGTAGGTGTGTGTAAATAATAAACATAAATTTTAGCACTTAATTATAAACAGAGACAACAACTCGTTGCCGAAGCTCATTTGCAGCTAGCGACATTTTTAGCATATTTATTAAATAAATTTGAATAAAATTAGCTGCAAATGGCAGAAGGCAATAAAGAGAGAAAGCAGACAGTGAGAGTGAGAGAGAGAGAGAGAGAGAGAGAGAGAGAGAGAGAGAGAGAGAGAGTGGTGCAGATGGAGGCTAATTGCATTTGGTAATGTAAGCGACACCTCTCGCAGACATTAATTTATTTATTATTATTTATTTAGCAATTAATTGGCGTGTAAATGTAAACCGGTGGGAAGGCCGCAAATTGTTTAGGTGAGAATTCTCCAATAACGGAATGTGGCGAATGACCATTGAAAACGCAAACCCCGTGCGAAAGTTTACAATGATGAACGATCTGGCAACGCTGAGCTGCTCTGCCCTGCCTGCCTGACCGAATGGCTGACTGTCTGACTGTCGGATTGTCGGACTGTCGGACTGCCTCGCTGTCCGTTCTCAAGTGGCACTTGAGCCGCATATGAAAAACATATGCCCCAGCGATCGGAGACCCCGACTCAAATGCTAAGTAATAATCGGCGAGGCGTGCTAAATTTGGAACTCGTCTACGGCACTTAAAGGTACACAATACGTGCGTGTGTAGATGTGTGCGTGTACTGTGTGGCACAAAGGTGGCTTAGGTAAAAGAGAGCACTGCCAAAGGTGGCTGCCACACCAGCATCATCATCATCATCAGCAGCAGCAGCAGCAGCAGCAGCAGCAGCGGAGATGCAGCAGGCAGCATTGCAGTCGTCGCCATACTCTATAAATAGAGTTTCGGGAGCTGTTAAGGGAGTAGATGCCAAAACGGAGCAACTGCAGCGCAAAGCCAACGCATTTTGCCCTTTACTTCGTTTTTATTTATTTGTGCAGCACATTGCGAGTCGCTGCTGATGCTGATGCTGATGCTGCTGTTGCTTCTTCTTCGGCCGCCAGGTTTATTTTATTTGTAGCATTTGCTTTGCTGAGTGTGAAATTTTAATAGCCAACCGAGCCGTGTCCGTCACTGACGGAGTTCGACTCCTGCTGCTGTTGCCACAGCCTGACGCTGCCACAGCCTGGGCATATGTGTGTCCTCTGTCATGCAGCCGGTTCGTTTGTGCTGCAGCACATGTGCTCTGCCTGCACTCTATTTCTGTGATTTACCTTGAAAAATTGTGCGGCTTTTGCTTGGCTCCTCGCTGCGTAGGCGTCTTGCAATTACGCTAAATATGCCAAAGTAAGACGACTGAAATATATACTATACACACATATATATCTATACATATACATTTTTACATATGTATTTAAATGCATATGTGCACAAATTGAAGAGGGGGAAAAGTTGCAGCAGCTGCGCATAGGTTGTGGATAATAGCTTACAAGTCGGATTAGGAATATATATCAAAATCAATTTAAAAATAAAAATTGCATTATGCTATATTTATTTTTTTATGAATGTAAACACTTAATATTTTTGTTACTCTTTTTATAAAAAAAAATATATATTATATTAATATTTTTGTTATTAATTTAATTTAAAATAAAATTAGAATTAATTAACTAACAATTGATAATAGAAAAACCCAATATATTATTAATAGCAAACAATATTTATGAAAATTAGAAATTGCCCATGAAAAAAATCTATTCGCATTATTAAAATTGGATTTAATTGCGGCTCGGCTGCAAATTAAATGTTTCATTCAATTTGTGAGCTAATTGAAATATTCGAGCTTAATAAATTTTGTTGCAGTGCAATGTAAAAGCCAATTTTTATTGTTGCTGTTGTTGTTGTTTTTGCTCTTTATCTTCTTCTTGTTTTTATTGTTTACTTTTTGTGGCACTATTTTTGTTTGTTTTCAACTTTTAACAATTATTGTGCAATTGTGCGAAATTTATTGCAATTGAACGGCAATCAGAGTGTAACCAATGCGACCCCCACCCCTACCTCTCGCACTCTTGCCACCCACACCCCTACTCCTGTTGCAGCATTGGCAGCTGGGAGCAGTTAACAAAAATCGTTTACATGTTAAATTGTGCCTGGCAACCGTTAAGAGCTGTGTGAATATCGACTCCAACCATTCGTGCAACTGTGCAACTGTGCAACTGAGTGAGTGCTGTGCCGCACCCCTGGCCCCCCTGCCCCACCTGCCACTGGCTGCTGCAATTTCGCAAGCCCTTTGGCTACACCTTTTGGGATTCGCTTTGTTTGCGCCTCGATTTTTGTTTTTATTTCATATATTTTTTGCCAAAAAATATTTTTTTTATTTTTTATCTATTTTTTTTGCATTTTTTCTCTTTTGGTTTTTGTTATTTTGTTTTTTTTGGGGCGTTGTTGTCTCGTTGTGCGGCTGGCATTAAATAAATAAGCAAGTAAAGCAAAAAACAGGCATTTTTTTTTGGGTGTTGGGAGTTTTAGGGGTAGGCTGGCACTCTTTGGGGCTGTGCAACATTCCGTGCAATTTTCACTTTACAACTGTTTCAAAGTTATCTTTGTTTCAATTGTGTGCACAAAGGCAACAAAAAAAAAAAACGAAATAAAATAAAAGAAATATTGGCAAACAATTTACTTTGGAGGCGAAATGGCAAGAATAAAAGTTGAAATGCGGCAAATAATTTGCACAAAGCTGCGGCAGGTTGCGCGTTGCGCGTTGCACGTTGCGCTGTTGCACGTTGCTGGATATCAAAGTGAAATCCAGTACCTTGCTTTTGCTTTTGCTTTTGGCTGCCCATTGATTTATGGTCCTTGCAATGGCTCCCACAATATATATATATATATATATATATATATATTGTATATATATAAATATATATTGCGAGCAACAGCACTTGGCAGCTGCTCAAAAATGTTGCCACAGACACACACACACACAGACACAGACACACCTTTTTAGATAAGATCAGTCTAGAGTCTGTGCTTAAGCAAACAAGTTGTCTAAAGCATTAACTGCGCCTCCTCGAATTAATCATTTGGGGCATGCCACTTGCAAATAGTTGCACACAAGTTTGTTTAATTTCGATTACCAGACGAGGCAACGGAAGCCAGGAGGCAGGAGCCAGGAGACAGGCGACTGGAGCCTGGAGATTGGAGCGTATGTCAACGTGAGAGAAAGGACAGAAAGGACAGGAGTTGGTAGCAATATAAATGGCAGCACCGACAGCACCAGCATATAAAACTGACATTCACTGACGGCCCAAAATGATTAATTAACAGCGTACCGGGCCGAGCAACTGCCTAGATAAATGATAGAGCTGAAGATAGAGCTGGAGTATGTGTCGAAAGTATGCCCCAAGGATTTTCCTTGCCTAATGAAAGCAACAAACAAGCCAAGCAGCAGGCACAAACTAAACTGAATTCAAGCTGCAATCGATAAAAAGAATACATCGATAAATCGACTTAAAAAATATAGAATATCATTATACAAGTTTATCATTATACAAGTTTGTCATGAAAAGATTTCAAATACTCAACTTACTTAATGAGTATCGATCTTTGTTAAATTTATCGATAAATTATTTAGGAAAAAATCATAATATTATCCAAAAAAGAAAAACTACACTGAAATGTAGCTCATATATATAGGTGTGAGTACATAAACCTGGCCGTCAAGAAATTAGCACAGCTTTCAGCATTGATTTAGTTGGCCACGAGGAGGACTAAATGGACTGTGGAGGTGGGGGGTGGGGGGCGTTACCAGCTACATAATTTGTGTGTAGGTGATAACAGAGCGACAGACAGGTTTTTAGTATCAACATTTTTGATTTATGACATTTTGGAGCAATTTCGAAACGCGACAAACACACGCCCCAAAAGCAGAAGCGAACGCAAACGAGTTTCGCAGAGAGAAGCGATCGGGCGGGCAGGGAGAAGCTCTCAGCCAGCAGCTAGCAGGCAGCAGCGAGCAGCGAGCAGCGAAAAGCGAACAGCGAACAACGTTTTCAATGTAGCAGCGATTAATACACATCGCGGCCGCAGCTGCCCAGTGACATCAAAAGGCGGCCCAGACAAACAACAAACAACAAACAAGAACCGGAAAAAAAGAACGCGCACACACGCTGCCATATCCAAAAGATACATTTGTATCTGTATCTTCCATATGCATAGTGCGTATATCTTATATGGGGCAACCTGTGCCTGATCGATCGATTAGCTGCCCCGTTTTTCGGTGGCTTTTAGCCGCGATCCACCTACAACAGCAGCGACAGCGACAGCAACAGCAACAACAACAACAACAACTACAACTGGCCACTTTACTCGGAAAGAAAAGCAGAGGGCGCTACTTAAATGCCCATAAATTATAATTTATTGTTTGGGAACAAACGAGAGCCGTTTCTTGGATCTCGCATCTATTATTAAAAACAAATTAAAATTGCAGATTGTGCTTTAAAAGTTTGTTAAGTAGGACATAGGTAGCAAAATTTAAATTAAATTACAAAAAAAATATATTTGATATAAACTAGATCATTAAAAAGCTACAAATATATTTAGCTAGAAAGTAAATTGAATTCTTTGATTGATATAAAATCTAATGCTAATTTCTAACAATTAAGCATTAAAAAATGGGTTTTGCTTTTAGACTTCTATTGAATAATATTACCATATACTTATGTAATAATTATTATATATCTTTTAAAAACAGAATATTTCTAAAGAAGTAATAATATACATATAATAATCATATGTATGATATATTCATATAACAATTTCGAAATATTCTCTCAAAACTTCCAACAAAATCAATCATTGGAAATCTAATGCAGGTAGCTTCAGATTTATGGCATTCGCATAGCAGCTAATAAATCAAATTGAAAGCTGACAAGTTAAAGAACTGCCCTCGTTCAATGCAGTGCTAACCGCCCCTTTCCACCCCTACCAACCCTCCCTTCGAATGCTCTGCGAACATGTGCAATTAATCCGTATGTTTAGCGGTGCTTATTAATTGTCACAGCTTACAGATGTGAATGTGGATGTAGATTTGGATGTGAATGTGAATATGAATGGTTGTGTGTGTGTGTGTGTGTATGTGCACCTACACATAAAGGTAAACGTGGGCAGCGGCTAGAATGATATTGCGCCATAAATTTGTATCTGATTTTCGTAGCGCGCTTTTCGGTAACCATTTCAAAAAAAAAAGAAGGAAAAAAGAAGAAAAATAAAATGAAAACCAAAATAAAAGAAAAGCTATTTGAAATGAATTTTGTAGCTGTGGTGCATTTGTTAACACCTTCACTTTAGTCGGGGCGTTGATGAGCTGCGCCCACTGACAGTTTTATGCTTTGTTTACACTTTGATTGGCTGTTTGGCATTTTATTTGATTCTCGAGAAAATCGCTGAGTAACTGAAAAAGTTAAGAATGGAAAACCCATCAATGAACCCATCAGCTGCCATTTGCCACAGCTCAGGCGAAAAGTCAAACAGGTTTAACGGGCTTCCATTCAAGTGGAACGGAGACGGAGACAGTTCTACCTGTTCGCGTGCGCATGTCACACAGGTGAGTCGTCTGTATGGGTGTGTGTGTGTGAGTGTGCGTGTCTGTGTTTGAGGTTGTAGGAGGCGCCAGCACTTGACTCTCAGCCATTGCGGTGGTGGCTGCCTACCTGCCTCTGCACCACCTAATCGCATCTTACGTACGGCCAAGGCAACGCGCCGCCAACCGCTGCCAACAAATCAAATTCGAATGCGTTTTCAATTGGTCGTCGCTGAAATCGTGCGATTCTTAAAAGCTTTTTTTAACATTAAAAAAATATAAAAAAAAAAAAACAATTCAGTTAACAAAGGTAAACGCAAAAATATCCTTTGTGATCTAAGAAAAATATATAAAGTAGAATCTCTCTTTAAGTCTTATTGAATTCCTATAATAATAATCATATTGTGTAACAATATATTTTAATCATAAGCAGGTAATCTTTGGGGTTTGTAAAGGCATTAAAATATATTAAGGATAAATCTACTTATAGAAGAACTTGCGAAACAATTTCTATTCAAGCTAAGTAAATCAATAATTGAACTAATTATAATATTGCCGCTACCGATAATTATAATAATTGCTATTGTATTAAAAAACACTGATTTATATAACTTTATGTTTTCTATCATAAATATAATAATTTTCATATTTTCAAGGTGCAGCTCCGAACTCTTTCATCGAAGAGAGTATTTCAAATTCATCTTGAGATTTTTTAAAATTTGTGCTGAAACCCTTTTTTCTTGATCGAGTGTTTTGTGCGTGTGAGTGTGTGTGTGAGTGTGAGTGTGAGTGTGTACCTCATAGGTGTTTATTTACAAAACTGTAGCTGGAGGTGATTAAGAAGCGCCTGCATAGCCAGTACGCCGCTTGTGGTCGACGATCGGTAACGGAGAACTGGTTCAGCTCATGAGCTGCTTGCGTAGGAGGTAGTAATGCAAATGGAAATCCGATGCCAAGTGCTCTGCCTGTGTGTGTGTGTGTGTGGGAGTGTGTGTGATTCTTTATTGTTATTTACTGATATTTTTTTGCTGTGTCGTTTTCTCGTTTAAGGTGAATTCGTTGGGGACCACACAGCCGTTGAAAATGGCGGCCTTTTCCCTGGAACTGTTGACATTGACAATGAGCGGGGCTTTGAATATATTTGATTGGCTTTTGGCGCGTTTTGCAAAAGTTGAATGAATTGGACACACAGCCACACACACACACACACTGAGAGAGTGAGACACCCAGAAAGTTCAATTGCATTGCGCTGATAATGCAAAATGAATTTCTAGACTATTGATTACGATGAGTCATCGCCGAGGGTCTGAAAGTTTTGATCTCTAGAAAATGAATGGAATGGATTGACTTACACTGCATGGAGAAGGCTGTGGACGATGGCATGCTCTGCTGTATAATGTTATCCTCTTGGCCAAAACGTGTAGACGATGGCGCCAAACAGGACAACATTGGAATGCTTTTTGTTAGTGCGTCACTTTCTCTGTTCAAGGGCTTTCACAACTGTTTGCTTCTCTAAATTGGTTCTTCAATGGGCTTTGGATTAATGTTTGGATCTGGGATCTTGGTTAAAGATTAATTAGGTTAAGCACACACGTTTAGCGGCCATTGGGCTGGCCAGTTGTTTGTTTTGTATTATCTTCAATTAACTGATTATTTAATTTCTCTCTCTTTTCAAATTTGCATTTGCAACATTTTAACACTTGGCGCGATTTGTTTAATTTTAATTATATTCAACTTTGGTTGTTCGAGCACACTGCGCGTTGCTAACGTTGCGTGTATCTGGCAGATACTTTTTCGACTCGGCGATTTCTACAATTGTTTTTCAATGCGTTGGCTTCTATGCGCTGTGGGGGAGCAGCGCGTGTGCGGCCGACGCGAGGTCTAGAATTCAACTAACGGTTTCTGTTGATTTCTGTTTTCTACGTTGGGCAGCCTCCGCTTCTGCCTCAGTATCAGCAACAACATCTCTTTGTCCCTGTGTGCGTCTGTGTCTGTGTCTCTGACTGTGTAAGGGTGCTTCATTATATTTGCGCTCGGCACGAAGCGAGAGCGAAGGCCCGAGAGCGCAACTGAGCGCGAGAGCGACGAGCACATTTGTTATGTGGTAGTTTAACTGTAACTTTGTGTGTGTGTGTGTCACCCATACACCAATAACAAGCAGCGGCCATATAGCAGAACGACAACGTGTAACGGTGCACCGTTTGTTGATAGTGTGTGTCTTTGGCTGTGTGCGTGGCGGCAGCGCTGCCGAGGTGATATGCCGATACTCCCCCGCCCCCTGTAAGTGCTGACGAGCGTGTGTATGTGTGTGTGAGTGAGTGAGTAAGTGCTGGTGGTGCCACGCTCTCCAATTGGAGAGAGCGGAACTCTGTTACAGTGGCTGTTATTGCCTGGGGCTGGCGCTTTATCGTATGCTGTTAAGTTGTCTGGCTGCTGTTAACATGCTGCTTACGTTACGATATTGCGCTTTGACGTAGGGGAAAACGTTAGCATTAGGCATTAAGCATTACGAGTGTAAAGGCAAACAGTTAAGAATATTTATAAAACTACAAACACTTCACAAATTTAATTCAAGTAATGTTTTAAAATAGAATGAACTAGTAAAATGCGATTAATTTTATTTAAGCTGACGAGTCGAATTTTGATTTCGTGGTATTTCGATTAGACAAACTGTTTACTTCTTTAGAAATCCTCCATATTTGTCTTATCAATGATGGAAAAATCATCTGCACTTAACATTTTCTCTGTGTGTTTGTTTGATGTGCAAGCCTGTGCGTTAGAATTTCCAGCTTACAAATTTCATGTGTTGGCCACTTTTCGACTTAGATTGCAACACATTTGACATTTTGTTGACGTTGACAAGAAGCAAAAGTTCTTGAGAATGTCCATCACGCACATCCACAGCATGCAAAAGGCCAATAAAAATAACAACTACAACAACAACAACAACAACAATTGGGGCAACAAATTCAAAAGAAATGCTCCAAATAGGAATAAAAAATGTTTTTGACTCTCAATCAACAAGTTGAAGGAAATCAAAGGCAGAATATATATGTATACATATACATATAAAAAAAAAAACAAATCGAGAAACTCTTCGCAATGATTGCGTAGTCAAAAGTCATCAAAACTCAACAAACACACACACACACACACACATGCACACATAGGGATGCGTGTGTGTGGGCCCGACGGCGAAAAAGCAAACTCAACAACATAATAAACAATTTGTACATTAATTTTTAATGCGGTTAACATGTGTTCCACCTCTTCCCTCTCATATACACACACACACACACACATACTAATATACATATGCATTTCTCACTGGCAGCCGCTGCTGATTTTTAGTGTGTGTGTGTTTGTGTGGCAGTGTGCGTGTAAAAAGGTGGAGCTTCAATAATTTTCTCACTTGAAGCCAGCGGCGACGCTGACGCTGACGCCAACGTTGACGTTGACGCGCGAGAACGAACGCAAAAGAGAGGGAGCAAAGCGAACGGCCGTTTAGCGGTTTCTTTTTTTATTTTGTGTTGCTTCTCCCACCGCATTCACTTTGTATGTTAATTAGTTCTCGCTCTTCAAAGCGTATGTGTGCGTGTGACTGTGTGTGTGTGTGATTGTGTATGTGTGTGTGTCTGTGTGTGTGTGTGTGTGTGTGTGTGTGTGTGAGCGTGGGTGTGCTAATGAGCGAGGTGTTTGTTGTTCGCTAGGTGTGCAGCCGACTGCTCATTTGGCATTGGTCGCTTTGCACCTGTTGCCGCCTCATTGGCTGCCGCTTTCCAACTGTAGGCGGCCATTGCATGCGATTGTAATATGGCTTTTACCGTAACTGTGAACGCCAAAGAGTTTTGGTTGCCCGTCAATTATTTGTGCCTTTACAACACTGATTTTGAAGTAAATAATAAACATAACATTTTTTATGGCCATGTTGAAATATAAAAGATTTGCTATTAAGTGTTTCTTTTATTAGGTGAATCCATTAAAAATGAGAATTTCTTTTTTAATGTCAAGTTCTTAAATTTGTTTTCCAATTTTATTTTTAAGATCATTAGTTTTCTATTTATGAAACTCTGTTTACAAAATAAAATTATTTTTTGATTTTTTCTCGATTTTAAGTATCGTTTCCTATTTTTTTTTTAATTACGCAATATAACAAATTGTTTCCTTATAAGACTCATTTTTCTCTTTGATGTAAAACACAACTTTCTATTAGTTAAAAAATGCTGATTGTGAATAAAAAAGAACACAATATCAAGGAAATTGATTGAGTCAGCCGCATAACAATAATTCCCTTTTATTTAGGGGCTTTTTTTTTAGAGTAATATAAAGTAATTCCCATTAAGGTCCCGTTGATATCTTACTAAAATATTAATTGATAATTCCTGCCAACATTTATATTGAGGGTACATAGAGACGTACTTACATATACATACATTTGTATGGAAGAATACATTGATTATATACATGTGAGCTATCCCGCATTAACATTCACATTTCTTCCCAGGCATGCCGCTTCTTCTTCTTATTGAAAGGCACACCCACTGGCCACAGTGGGCACCGTGAGAATGACTTCGCAGTCGACCCACTTTATTTTGGGTACCTACATATTGAGTGTTCTTAATTTAAATTGGATTTGTCGATCGATGCAATTGCAATTGCAGTTTCACGGCGTGCCAAACGACGCTCCGTCCCGCCGTTCCGCCGTTCCGCCGTTCCGCCGTCAGCTGCTGCTGCGGGTCCCACATAAAAGTGCGATAATGCGAGTGCGACTCGTACTTCTCCCACTTCTCGTAGCACTCGTACTTCACACAATTTTCGCTGCTGTTGTATGAGATTCGGCTGCTGACGTCATCGACGGACGGCCGCAAAGGCCAAAGGAAGGAAGCCGACGATAGCTGTCATTAACTTTGCCGTTAAGCAATCAATTTATTTCACTTTATAATTACGGATAACCTAAAAGTGAGCAAACCCCCACCCCCCCTCCGTCATAACAGTAAAGCGAGAGGGGCTTCGATCAAATACGGTGGGAAAAGAATTCCAATCCTTTCCAAGAGGTGACCCCAGCATAAGGGCGCAACGGCTTTTCACACATTACAAGTACAAGGCGGGTCCTCCACAACATATATATAAATGTATATTTATATACATTATATATCTGTGTGTGTGTGTGTGGATATCTTCATCTCAACATTTTCAATTGCGGGCGGTTGGGTTTCTGGGTATTGAATTGCATGCATGTTTTTCGTTTCTACAATTTTTAATTAGCAGTAAACTTTAGCGCGGCATTTAACCAAAAACGAAACAAAAGAATAAGAACTCCGATTGGTCTAGCCGAGTCTGCACGACTGCTAGATGCTCTGTTATGCTATTAAACTGAATAAATTGTTAAATTGAATATTGTTTTCTAAACATGCTTAAAGACGAACTAGAATGTTTGGTTTTGCCGAGTCTGCTCGGCTTCATGATGCTCTGTAAAGTTGAAGTTTTTATAGTAAAATATAGTTAGATAGTTAAAAGTATAGTTATATGTTAATAATATTAAATTATAACATATAAAATATATTATATAAAAAATTATATTGGCCAAAACGAGTCCGCATGACTGCATGATGATCTGTGAGACAGTTTTAGTTGCTATTAAATAAATATTTATTTATTATATTACATATATTAACGTTGAATATAAATTTGGATATATGTTTTAAAAAGAAGAATAATAATTCAAATTGGCTTAGTCGGGTCCGCACGACTGCATAATGAACTGTAATATTGTGGAATAAAAAAAAAAAATAATAATAATATTAAGTGTAAATATACTTTTAAATACATTTAGCCAAAATATATTTTAATAAAGTTTTGATATATTTCCATAGATATGTTTTATGTTTTAAATATTTTTCAAGTAGTATTTAAAAGAAAAGTAAACTTGCGGTATATGTATTTTTCATAAATTCAATTCAATTCAATTTATCTATCAGGCCATGTAGCCAGATAGATTTGCACAAACTTGAAATACCCCTTGGAGAAGTTTAGTTTCTAGGGTATCGAATAACCCGAAACCGAACCGCGCCGAAATGTAATGACAGCATAAATACTTGGCGTTCTAAATGCTCTTGCCAGTGGAGTGGACTATGTGTATATGTGTGTATGTGTGTTGGTATTGGTGGTGGTGCTTGGTGGTTTACAATTGGGGTCGCTCTCAATCTCAAGTGTTGCTGCAGTCGGCGCGGCGCGTTTTTGTGGCTGCTTCTGCTCATTTCATTTAACACTTTATGTGACAGTTAAGTGCAGGCAAATGTCAAATTTTTGTTTCTAATACACACATAAGAAGGGGAAAGTTTTGGAGGGGTTGGGGGTGGAGCGCGATCGGGTGGGACAATCAAGTGCAATGCGCTGCAGTGTGGGAAGATTTTTGTGGTTGGATGCTGTGAAGCTGTTGACTTGACTCTAGCGCGAAGTCAGCCACAAACTTGGCCTGTAAAGACGATATCGACGCGTGCCTCGGCATTGAGATTGCTAAAAAAAAAAAACAACAAAAAGAGGAAGAGCAGCAACAACAATAGGCGAATCATCATTATTGTCATCTGTTTTCATAACTGTCAATTGTTGACTTTACATCGATCTCTGAAATAACAAAGACTTGACAGCGAGGACAAAGGTAAACGGCATTTGAATGGCACGCACATTATCCCTTCTCTCTCTCTCTCTCTCTCTCTCTCTCTCTCTCTCTCTCTCTCTCTCTCTCTCTCTTGTCTCTCTTCATTCATTCATCCCATCGAAGAGCTGGTACACTACAAAGAGAGAGAGAGAGAGAGAGAGAGAGAGAGAGAGAGAGGGAGAGAGGCACGTGCTTTGTGCAGCGTTCGATTTGAAGGCACGAATTGATTTGCGGTTTTTCTCTCATTCGGAACCTTTCGTAACGGTTTTACCTGCATTTGCCTTATCGAGGGGCAGAGGGTAACAAACTGCCCTCATAAATGTGTGTATATATACGCATACATATTTATATATCCATGTTGTAAGTAGTTTACCGTTTTCAGTGCACTCTAAAAATTTCATTTGGTAATTTAATATTTTGATGCCGATGTTTATTTTACGCAAAAACTGTTTGCACTGACAGCCGCTCTTCACACTAGCGATGGCAGCGTGCTAAGCCAAAAGCACGACACAATACGATAGTCACAGTCTATATGTATCGACTGCTCATAAGGTATACTCATCATTAATATTAATAGATGGATAGATGCCAGCCGAAGGCATTAGCAGCCAGCGCTTTAGTTGTTAAGTTAATATTAATTATATTTTAATTTTAATTATATCTAACTTTAATAATAAATAAATGGATATATTATTTTGACTCAGTGTGCCGTCGTGTCACGCGGTTCCATCTCTAGAACAAATTAACGAAATAGAAATAGATACAGATACATTTAGTTGGACGTGAATCGCAGCTGCGCAAATAAATACTTGAGTCTAGTTGCCTCAATTGATGTAACTTTAGCCTTTAGCCGCTAAAAGGCTGAGCCAAAAAAAAAGGGCTAAGATGCGTGAAGGATGGGCCAGGATATGCCGGCGAGCGCGCTGCTGAAAGCGTGGCGGCGAGTCAGGCTGATAAAAAATGAAATTGTCTGCTTTTATTGAAACAATATTTAAAGTAGAAAAATAATAATAAATCCCATTTCGCTGGCGGCGCGCACAACAAAAACAGAAATAAAAACAATAATAATACGGCGAAAAAAGGCAAAAGAAAAAAACATAAAAAGCAAAAAAAAAAAAAAAAAGTGAAAGGACGACAAGGATGGGTGGGCAAAGTTTACCTTGATGCGGCAGCCGCGCACCAAGTGAACAAACAAATAAGCAAATGAACGCGCGCGCGCGCGCTCGTCCAAAAAGCACAATAAAAAAAACGAGATTGTGGCACGCGACCTACCACAGGATGCAGCAAGCAGCAGGCAAGAGGCAGCAGGACTCGTTCGATTCATTCAGCGTTGAGCGTTGAGCGCTGAGCAATCGAGCAGCAAAATCAAAGCGATGCGAAAAGAAATAAAAACAAGTTTCAGACGGCGGCTACTGCTGCTGTTGTTGTTGTTGTTGTTGTTGTTTTTGCTGGTGGTGGTGGTTTTGGCAGTCACATGTGCGACGCACCTTTCGCAATTGCTCATCGCATTTTTTGTTTCACCTCAAGCCGGGGATCGTGCACCGTCGGCCGATATCCTTGCATCCAGCATTGGGGTTGAAGCCCTCATTTGTGCCAAAAACAGCGCCTGCAGCTACCGCCGGCTGCTGTCACTGCTGCTGCTGCTGCTGCTGCTATTTGTTGTAAGTAATCAGCGTCATCATCATCATCATCAACAGCAGCAGCAGCAGCAGCGGTGGCGGCTGCAGCAACGGGGCGGCTTCAAGGACAACTGGCGACAACATGTGCGTCATCGCAGCCGCCACGTTTACTCATTAAGGTCTTTCAAATGGCATTTTTTTGTATGCTGCTGCTTCTTCTTGCTGCGCTTTGTTGTTGCTATTTTGTGATTTTGGGCGAAATTATTGCGAAATTGCGTAGCTCGTGGCTAAGGCCGGGCAGGACTTATTGGGGGTAGCTTTTACAGTTACACCTTCCACTCACACACACGCACATCACAAGGGCTTCACTCTGTGTGTGTGTGTGTGTGATGCTGATAGCCTTTGCGAGCAGCCGCAACAAAAACAATACAAAGCCAATGCCCTGCACCTTTATCGACTTTTGGCATACACACACGTGTGCGTGCCCATGGGTTTGTGTGCGTGTGTGTGTTGGCAGAGATTTAATGATTAACGCTGAAAGCAGCCACTGAAATGCGCTGATGTCCACCTTTCGAGCCGCCCTTCACAGCAAACGAACAGAGGGAAAATCTGTTTTCCATGCACCGAAGTTTCAGCTCTCTAGCAAATAACTGTTTATCGTCAGGCATAATCTTTGTTTATCGTACATATGGCGCTTCGATCTTGTAGGCTGTGACTTTTCGACCTATAGAAAGATACTCCGTACATATATATATAGAGCAGAATGAAAAAGGGAAATCATATAGAATGTGGAAGCTTAGTTTATTAACGATATTCAACGATCGGCCAGCATATAGAAATAAATAAAATATTATAAGCGAAGGGTATAAAAGTCAAGCATATTGTTAAAGGATGTCTCTGCAAATAGCACGTGGGACTGCCTGCTGTTTTGCCAGATATAAAGGATAAATAAATAGCTCACTGGATGTTGTGTTGTTCCAGCAGCTGTTGTTGTTGTTGTTGTTGTTGTTGCTGTGTGTTGTGTGTTGTGTGAGGCACGAGTCGCATTGGAGAAGGTAAACGAACACGTTGGCAACAGGAAGCCGGCCAAAGAGCCGGAAGTTGCCGCAAAGTATGCAATGACTTTTAGTCGACAGCATTGCCAATTGGCACGCTGCAGAGGGGCAATTTCTGCGGAATAGTTTGGCTACACAAAACTCGATAGCCCACCCCCTGCCACTCCCTCCCCTCGGCTCATTCCTTGCCCCGCATTTAGACGCGTATGTCAGCATTTTGCTGCTCGACAATCTGTCACGCTCGGCGCTCGCTCACCTCAGCCTCGGCGGGCTCATCTCGCCTTACCTGGCTACCCCCACACCCCGCATCGGCAATCAATCCGGGCACGGGGCAACCCTCTTCATTTACGGTTTTAGCATAATGAAATGTGCTGATCAGGGCACGAGCGCGATGCGCATAAAATGCAATTTAGGGTTGCAAAGCGACACGGGGAGTTTTAAGCGCGACACCTTTTGGCCAGACCAGGGCCCGGACAAGGTTAGGGGAATGGAATGAAGAGCAGCAGAAGCAGCAGTAGAAGCAGCAGTAGAAGCAGAAGCAGAAGCAGAAGCACGGCTCATGCCTGCGTACCAGCATTAATCCTTCTGTTACACTCGAGCTCTTTGCAATTGTTCAATTGTTCGACTGCGCCTGACTGTGGTGGCGGCTATGCGGATGGAGGGTGAGTGAGAGAGGGGTGGTGGAGGGAGGGGGGTTGGTTGAGCTGCAGCTCATTGAGGTGAATTCAATAGCATTAATGTACATTTGTAGCCGGCACAGTGCACGATTTTGATTGATTTGATTGATGGGCCGGCTGTGTTATGCCTTATGAGTTATGAGCTGAGCTGCATCATGGTCGAAGGTGTAGCAAAGCCCATAAGCCGGCGCAAGAAGTCAAGTGGCGAAGCCATCCAGCCACCTGAACGAGCAACTGCAACACAAATCCTGGCCAACTCCACTTTGGATGCTGACAGATGGCGCTGCCCTTCGATTGCGTCCGCCTTGCTACACTTTTTGCGCACCTTCCCCGGCTTCTTCTTCTTCGTGTGGGTGTAGGGGGCCTGGCGCTTCTGGCCATATTGGATGGCTAGCAGCTGGGTTTTGTCTGCGCTGCGATTCACAGTCGTTCACTTCTCTCTATAGCTCTTCCTTTTTTTTTTTTTTGGCAGCTCAATGTCTGCATTCGTCGTGTCTGTGGTTTTGCTTAACATTCGTGTTGTAGTTTTTGATATTTTTTGGCCAGTTTTTGTTGGGCTCTCGCTGTTGGCTGGTTGCTCCAGCCAGCCGGAAATGGCTCATTGCACTTTGGCTACACCAAATGGCATTTAAAGCGCATTTCCGCTGCCTTTTCGGTAACGTGGCCAACGTTTGCGGCTTTTAAGCTGATGCGATGCATAACTCGATTGCATTTGAAGCTTTATTTTGGTTTTTTTTGTTGTTTTTTTTTTTTTTTGTGTCCGGATTTGCATACACCGTACAAAGGGGTTGTGGAATCTACCCTCAATTCAATGTCAGGCAGCTAATGATACTCAACACCGTTGCAACCTGGCGCGATTTGTTGCTCTTGCTATTGTTGTTGTTGTTGTAGTGGCTGTTGATGATGATGACGATGCAAAAAACCTCCTGAGCTAAAAACCTGTTTAACGGTGGTGGCTCAAGATCCAAAAAAAAAAGGAAGAGTAGTGAAAAAAACAGCACGACAAAAGAAAATTTAAATTAGATTAATTGATTGAAAGGCGAGCCGGCCGAATCCAACGAATCCCGGGGAATCCGAGGGAATCCGAGGGAATCCGGGGGAATCCGGGGGATTCCGGCTGACAGGCAGCCCGGCTGCTGAGCACGCAAATCCTGTGTCACAGTTGTTGCATGCGGGCCACGTTCCTCAAAAGCGTTTCTCCTGTTTTGTATTCCACTTCTTTTTTTTTTTTATATTTTGTTTCCATAATGTTCTTAGCCGGCGCTTTGTAGCCCAAGGTGTGAATAATGCGGCTTGTGCCTAATGAAGCGCAAGTTTTGCTGGATGAGGCAAGCTCTGTGGCAGCGTCTGTCCAAGTGGTGTGCTTCCACATGGGCCAACCAGATAGTGCGGCATTCCTGTCTACATAGACTGCAGTTACAGTAAACAATAGAAAATTATACTGCACTAGCTTATGGAAGAAATAGACAAAGAACTTCCATTAAGACATTTCTTTATGTATTCTGTATTATTTTACAGGGTATAACAGTTGGGTGTGTTAGTTCATCTGTTGTAGTTCATCTGATTAAAATTGTCAAATCATCGCTTAAGCATTTAAGAGAGACTTTTACATTGATATCCTTAATCTCAATTTATGGGCTTATTATAGACTAAGACATAGCCTATAAATATAGTACTGTTGAATATCGTTGTTGTTTATATAACGATCTTTATTACTTTTTAAGGGTAAATGGAAAAGGTCTCTAAATGTATACTATATATAAAGTTAGATTTGGCGAGATTTGCTCCATTAGATTACGCTTGAATGATGAATGATGGATGATAATAGATTGCAAATGATAATAGTATATGCACATAAAAATAAAAACAAAAATAAAAATTAAAATTAAAATAGGTAGCTGCTGAGATCGACTGAATGCACTTATAAACGAAGCGAGGCAAAAATAGTAAGATATCTGATCAGGAATATAATAAAAGTATTTCCTTCTGCTTATATAGCTTAAATTTCACTATCGTTATATATGCTTAAACTATATTAAGTAGTTTTTGAGCAGCATTGGAACAGTTCTGTTTCAGCTCCCAGCAGCTTTAATTGAGTTATCATTTCTTCACGTTTCCATTTCAGTTGCAACTAATAAAGCGCTCAGTGCCAAAAAGTTGCCGCGTGCAGCTGCCTCTTGTTGCATTCGAGCACATTCTGCCGCTGCAGCAGTTCATGAAATGCGACAGCTAAAATTAATAAAAAAAAAAAAGAAGAAGAAAAAAGAACTCAACTTGAAATGGTTTTTAAACGAAAAGCGCGTGTGCGTGCCTCAAGCGCTGCTCACAGCGAACATTTTTCGCGTATCTGTCGGATACATTTTCGTTCCGCACGGCTCAGCTGACACATGTGAAACATACACATATATACATATATATGGGTGTGTGTGTGTGTGTGTGTATTTGCAAAAGTTATTAATTTTAATTGACTGTTGTGTAATTTTGTCGCTCAGTGCACATTCCGCGCGACACTTCGACAGAGAGAGAGAGAGAGAGAGAGAGACAGAGAGAGAGAGAGAGAGCGGCGACTGCCACATTTGCCACTTCACATGCACTCGACTAAAGTCAATGTCCTGGAGCCGGGCTCCAGAGCCAGGCGGTGCAGCTTTAATTGACAATCTCTTAACTGTCCGCCAGGGGTAATGACGGTCATGTTGTCATTTAGCTAAAAATAGATAAGTGAACGCTTTAGTAACTGTTGTAATTAGGCGCGTTAATCATTGAGAAGGGGTTGGGGGGGGGCGCTGTTCTATTTGCTGGCCGGCATTCAGTGAGTCAGATAGTCGGATCGCCTGTCATTGGACTCTTCAAATGCTAATTGAGGTATGCGCCAGCCACTTGTCACATTTGCCATATAATTTTAATTGTTTAACTTATAATAGGCGCCACTTGGCAGCCGCCTTTTGGTTTGCAATGCAGTTTAATGCATTTGCTGGCGCCAAAAATATGTGTGCAGCCCCTTAAATGATATTATCAACAGTTCTTTGATGAAGACAAATGATATGCGCAACACTTTTCAGCCGCATGTCTAATTAATGCGCCTCGACTTTGCACTCCAACGGGAAGTCCATTTCGCAGTGGGTCAAATGTGTGGCAGACATTTGAGTGATTGCAACTGCAAGCCGAAAGCCACAAACTGCAAACTGCAAACTGCAAACTGCAAACTGCAAACTGCAAACTTAAAACTGCATTCAGCGGCATTCAACATCTCCTATTGCTACTAAGTGCTTACTTTTGATCTTCGAATTGGCCAACTTTCACATGCACACAATTCACACATGCGGCTAAGTTTCTTTCTTAATGGCTTTTACAGTCGAAAGCTTGAAAGCTCACTAATACAAAAGCAGATAAGAGAAACAAGTAAAAGTTGGGAGCTTTTATATGCCATTGACTCATTGTTCTTTATCTTACTAAACAATGAATTGGTTCTAAATGGAAATTAATAATTTAAGAAAGAACTTGATTATGCATTTTCATATAACTAACAACAATAAATTATAGATTAAGAAGACGATAAGAAAGAGTTAGTAAAATTAAACTATATTTTCAACTTTGTCTCTAAAATTAAATATATTTTATTTAGATATAGACTAACTGTTAAGCCTTACTAAATCCAAAAGGCAACTCATATACGTTTATAACGTTAAGAATAATTTGAGATGTTAATTATTGTTATTGTTTTTATTGTATTTAGAATGTTCTTAAGTATACTGGTTCAAATCTACATTATGCAGTGCTCATACTGATTAATGATATAAGTATGTTGTACCTATAGAAGATGTAAACTGTATATAAAATGTATATTTAATCCAGTTCAAGAACTACCGAAAATTCTAATTTAAAATACATTCCATAAACATATGTAAAGCAGTTGATCGCTAACTTTTGAAGCTTTTACATACGCACAACGCCTGCACCTGTTACTCAAAGCTTTCGAAGGCTGCGCTTGAAAGCTCACTAATACAGGCGCAGTCACTAATACAAATGAGCGAAACTTATTGGCAAGCACTTTTTAAGGTGTTTTAAAGACTCTGTTTCTATTAGGCGTCGCACATATTCATTCATGGTTCAGGGTAGAGCTCTTAATGCCCCGACTTAGTCCGTGTTAGCGCCGATAACGCCTTTGGGACAGCCGCTCGACAGGCGGCCGCATAAACAAAATGTGTGAAATTTTTACCTAAAATAAAAATGTAGAAATGTGGAAAATGTATGATACGGGCCAAAGGATATGGCACCAGGCAGCAAGGGTGCATTCATAGCTATGTCTGCATTTGATTTCCGTTTGCCTTGGCGAGGCCATGCGGAGCAGCGAATCCGTTTTCGAATCACACCTCTGCAGCCGCAGAGAGACAGAGCGTGAAAGAGGGAGAGGGGAGAGGATGTGTGTGAGGGAGAGGGCATTCGTATCGGGCTTGGGTAGATTTTTCACATGCCGTGGCAAACATTTGGCAAACACATGTGCTCCCAAATGCGCAGGCAAGTCAGGAGTGTCTGAGTCAGGGCTTGGTATTTGCTTTTTGTGTGTATCTAGGAGATGCGATTGTGTACCTACGCCTTTTGGTCACTGCTGCTGCAGCCAGTTTGTCCGTAATCTCCGTTCTCTCCGTCCTCTCCGTCCTTTGTGTAAACAAATCAAATGGTCGTGTTTGTTGTTCCGTGCCTCGCGCTGCAGCCAGCAGCTACTCAAAATTGGCCAGCGAAATGTCTTTGTCAAGTCGTCGGAGCCAGCGAATCGCCTTTAAACAGTCAAGCGAGGCAAAGAAAAGAAATATATTTGTGGATAACTGGAAAAAGTTTTCGCAAATCAGCTGAAATTATGAACTTCCGGCTGCAGCCAGCGGAAGTTCATTTTAACCCACAATAAAAGTTTGCATTACACATTGCGTATGTATGTGTGTGTGTGTGTGAGTGTGTGCGAGTGTGTGTGAGTGTGTGTGTATGTTACACACATATTTTCATGTTCATGTGCAAAAGTTTTGCGCTTATATAAGAGCATAAAATTTGCATTATTCACTTAAAACAAACAGCTCACACACACAGAGACAAAAGCGAGCTCCTTTTGCCTTTTCCTGTGGAAAACACTTTTTGCCGTTATGCACAAACAAACAAACAAACAAATATTAAATGCAAATAAATGCGCAAGAAAATTGCAAGCATCGAGCCAATCGCTTCAACGAAACGAAGTTCAGTTCCAAACAAATAGCCAAATATTTTGAATAGCTATCGAATAAGAGCAGGATGTATAGCCAGGAGCTGCGCCGGAAAATCGAAGGAAAATCGGAGAGCTCCATTTAAGCAAATTCTGCCCTTTAAGGTAGCTTTATTAGCTGGCTACGGCTCGTGCTAGAAAGGGCATAAGGCATAAAGTTTCACGACTGTAAGCTACTCTGTAAGTAACAGAAATCCTTCGAAATACCGGTGTAAAATAATTTGTTTGAAATACAACAAATTTCTTAAAATTAGTTCAAATTGTGGCTTACAAAGCATCTAATTTGTATTATTATTTTTTTTTTGTAAAAAGAATTTTATATAATTTGCTGTTCCCTTTTTTGAATATCAAACTTATTATCATATCAAAATTTTTTTGTATACCTTATTCTAACCATTTGTGAATCTGTTCAAACTTGCTACTTGTTATAGGTCTACATTATTTATTATTTTTAAGATGAATTAAAGACCGTTAGCAATCAGACTCCCTTTCGAACAATTTTATATTAAATTAGAAGCCATTTAGTTACTTGTTTTAAGCCATAACCGAACCATTTGTAAACCAGAACTATGCTTAGTTAGGTTTCGAACATACATCAAGCTCCTTTGATCTAGTTCCGAAGTACTGTAATTTTCTCACAGCTATATTTAGTTGAAGCAGCTAATTTCAATCTAGATATGAATATATCTACATACCTTTATAAATCATAAGCTCCTTACCCTACATATATGTGTGTATTGCCCACATAGAGATCGTAAACTGTCGAACTCGATGACAACTCTCGGGCAAATTGCTTTTGAGAGTCCTTGAAGTTCTTGTTGCCACCTCCGCCCGAATCTTGGTTCACAATTCACGACGCGTGCAGCGTAATAAAATGCAACGTTTTTCTAGTTTTCGATTTGAAAGGCAAACTTTTGCCGTTAAGCTAACAAATACAAAAGGCAAACACACACACACATATGCAGCTAAGAAGGCAGCGCCAAGACGCCAGGCAGACAAATTCCTTCGACGCTGATTCCGATTCTGATTCCGATTCCGATTCCGATTCCAATGCCGATTCGCAAACTGAGGCTGCACGCATGCAAATTGCGCTCAAGGATTTGAGAGCTGAATTTATAGTTTTCTCTTATTTACAGACAGGAAGTGCAATTCACAAATCGTTGCCTCGTATCGCAGCAGAGGCTGCAAGAGTCCTAGCTGGGATGTGGCAGTTACCTAACGGTTCAGTTGCTCCATCTTAAAGAAGAAGACAAAGCAGTTCGGCAGCACTTTGCGCCTTTGTTTGTAGAGTGGAGTGGATAAAGATCTACAAATATCTATTACCAGCCACGTGTTGTGTGTGTGTGTGTGTGTGTGTGAGGTGTGTGTGTGTGTGTATGAGGTGTGTGTGTGTGTGAGGTGTGCCTGCAGCCAAACAGCTAAAGCCCGCCCACTAAAGAACTTATAATCAACAGCTTTGGCGGCTTAAAACTCGGCAATGAAAACTGAGACCCGAGCAAACTATTTTCTTGACTGTGTGTGTGTGTGTGTGTGAATAACATAAGTATCTGTGGCTATTGGAGTGGCAGCTTCTTCCACTCGTATAAAACTGGATTCGAAAAGTTTGTGCAATTCCCAAAATGCGGCCCGTGTGTGCATTTAAGCCACTTTTACTTCAACTTCACATTAATTTCAATTTGCTGGCAGTAAAAGTTTTCATGCACGTCCGCAAATTGCTTTTGGGGACTAAAAGACGTGTGATTGTATGTGTGTGTGTGTGTGTGTGTGAGTAGCATATGTATCGGAACTTTAACACTTTGCGGCTAAGAGGTGTTCTCTATGTGTTGTGTATATGGGTATACATATATCTCGACACATAACGAACTGGTGACAAAAAAGTCATAAGAAATAAATAAACAAAATTCGAGGTTTTTGGTCGCTGTTGACTTTGTTTTGCTTTGCTTTGCTTTGCGGTGCTCTTTTTTTTTTTTTGACCACCCAAAAAATGATTCGCGGGAAGCACAAGACAAACACACACACACACACACAGACACACACACATATATACAGAGACACACCCACACACACCGCTGCGAAATACAAGACGTGCTGAAATTTGCTGGCACTGCAAATGAAATCTGAATTTCGTAAAAAACGAAGAAACGCCACCTTCTAAAAAGAGACGCCCACATGCGACCGAAAGTCATGGAGCAGATGATGTCGCCTCTGAGATATGCCGCAAGTAAATTCAGGTTCGGCAGCTGCCGGCAATGAAGTCATGCCTGGGTTGGGTTAGGGGGTAAATCCCCCTCTCATTAGTCTTAATAGTTAAACGAGCGAGTAGCCAATGCCAAAGATGTTCATTAATGGGGTACAGTTAAATTTTATAAATTAGTCCCAGCTCGTACGCATATGGGACACGCACCTTGGCCAGCCTTTAAGCAGTTCGTCTTTGGGTCACTAACGAACTCCTCACACACGCACACACACACACACACACACACTTACACAGACACACACACCCGCTACCATCTGGCTTAAAACTGGGCGCACACTTGTCGCCTGTCAGCGGCCAAGGACTCGCTGTTGGCTCCTGTTTGGCTGCTTGGCTGGTTGGCTGGTTGGTCCCTTTTTCGCATCATAATCCCGTTATTTGCTTGCTGTTCAACTTGTGAGCTGCGTTTGCTGCTTGTCTGCTTTATATCCTGCGGGATATGCAAACTTATTAGACAAGTTTTACC
Source organism: Drosophila pseudotalamancana (assembly GCA_037075185.1). NCBI lineage: Eukaryota > Metazoa > Arthropoda > Insecta > Diptera > Drosophilidae > Drosophila > Drosophila pseudotalamancana. The sequence goes on along the minus strand of JBAMCK010000833.1, from coordinate 232,654 downwards.
CCAGCTCCGACCCCAGCTCCGACCCCAGCTCCGACTCCAGCTTCAGCTGTAGTTCCAGCTACAACTTGTTCCACAACTTTCGAGTGATAAAGACGCTCGAATGTCAAACAGCGCAAAACATTTTCCTAGCATTCATTTGCATATGAGTTGCAGCCGGGGCAGGAGACTGAGGTAAGGGTTAAGAAAGGGTTCTACAGAGTCCTCGAGATATGCGACCATCATTTATACCATAGACTGTAATCGTTTATTGTCGGACTTTGGCTAATAAAACTGTGCTTTCAAATTCTCAACTGTTTCACCTTTATGATAAAGCTTTTGCACTTAAGAAGTTTTACTGCCCGTTCTTGGTTATTAGATAACGCAGAGTCCAGTTTAATTTTCTAGCTGAACTGAATTATTTCTTACTCATTTACTTTGTGATCTTTTCAAATTGTATTCAACTCTATGAAATTTAAGAATTTTTCCACTGGTTTGATTTACTTTAATGCTATATAGGCAAGAATTTCCCGATTGAAGTTAAATGCCAGTCAGCTCTGTGTATTAAACTAGGTCTTATTGTTGAATTAAAGTTTGATTGTTGATCCAACCAAAGCTTAAAATTATTTCTCGTAATCCACTTTTTGCATTCCAGATCAGAAAAGCAATATATTTTATGTTCGTAATGCTAGGATAACTGTTCAACTCCTCCATAGATTGAACCCAAGTCCACTTTTAAATAAGTTAGTTAATATTAATATAGTATAAGAAGAAGAACCATGCAAATATTTAAGTCGAACAGAGTATTAGGTCGTCGATTACGTTTGCCAGCTAATTTCTATCAATTCTAAGTTCTTCAATTATCTATCGGCTGAATATTTTAAGGGTCACGATAGATATATATACATATATTTAATTTTAATCAATTTGATAATCGTTCTAATTTAATTTATTTATAATATAAAAATAGTTCGTCCTTATTGGAAGCAAAACAAATTTAATTAGACTTAGATTAAGAAACACTCAATTTTAAAAAGTGAAAGAAAAATAACTTTTATTTGATTTTCTTTATATATTATTAAAATTTCTTTGTATTATTATAAAATGAGAGGGTATAGTATACATACATACAAATATATAAGTATTTGTGTGTAGAGAAAATTCTATATAAATAGTATTTGATTTCTCGAGATTCTTAGTGTCGTTGACGTCTTGTCACTTGGTAGACAAAGTTGCCACACAATGTCGCCAGTTGCCAAGTTCAACGGGTTTGCACCTGACAGCGTTTGGACTGATTTTTGCGGTGGTTCGGGGCCGGCCTCGAGATGTGGATGGCAACGCGATAAGATGGCAGCGGCGCGGACCACCCAGCGGGATTTGGATTTGGCTTTTTGCAAAACAAACAAAACGTCAGTCAATGCTGGCGAACGGCACAAACTGTGCCGCCAGCAAATCGCAGCGGCCAAAAAAAAAAAAAAAAAACAAATTAAAAAAAAATAAGAAAGACAACAAAAAAAAAACTGCTGCATTGCATTTCAATGTTTCAATTCGCGGCTGGCATAAATAGCCGTGTGTTTATGTTGGCAGCACTTGAAGATCAGCCAGCTTCCAGCTTCCAGCTTCGGCTGGGACCACCCATAGGCTCTTCTCAGGCGCCCGCCGAAAAGGCCAAATTAATTACAATTAAAAGTTGGCCGGCCCAGCAACACCTTGGCCAATAAAATTGAAATTTATGGGTCACACATGAGCTGCCACGAAGAAGTGGCTCGAACTTGGAGCTGCCTCGAGCTGCCTTTATTAATTGCCAAGAGCTGAGCTGCTGGCTGTGGTCCTCGGCTGTGGGCTTAAGGAAATTTGTCTTACTCTCGAGTGGACCGCAAGCCAAGATGCACACACACACACACTAACATGCGTATACCTCCTCAACCTCCTGCCAAGCAAGATTCATTTAACTACTTAGGCTATAAACCGTAGTCAAAAAGGGTTTCCGGCTGCCTGATAAATTTACAGTTTTTCGTACAAATTTTAACCATTTCTGACAGACGCTCCTGTGCCACACCTAAGTGCTGCTCGCTGATAAGCCTTGCCTCCGACTGTGGGCGGGGCCGTGTTGTGGCACACATGTGCGGCGGCTCCCCGATGGAAGCCACACAATAATTCTCGACAACAATGTAAGCGTCAATTGAGCATGGCCAGCGGTTGTGTGTGTGTGTGTGTGTGTGGGTGTGCTGAGGAGCGGGCCATGTGGGTAGTTTTCTTTGGCCATGCGCCACTGAGACGCTGCCCACATTTCTGCAGATGTAAACGTCAAGGGACAAAGGCAAGCACTAAGAGGACGATAAGGACGAAGGGGGGAAGGACGAGGAGGACGACGAGTCGGCACATGCCACACGTCAACTCGAGAAATTTAAATTAAAAACCTTTTTGCATCAAATGTTTTTCTGTGGTTTTTGTTCTTCTTGCAGCATGTTGCAAGTGGCACATGCAGTGGGCGTCTCCTTAAACGAGCAGTAACTAAAATACGGGCTCCTGAGATAATAGTTCAAATAGCTTTAACAATAGAAACAATTTACATGTATCTCTGATAACATCGCATTATAGTTTCGAGCAAACCATTCCAAAATAAATTAAATATCATAGCTGTACAGAAGTTGTTAATATATATCTATACTCTACAATAGTATTGTACAATAATTTGATTACAAGATGTGAAACTCATGGGGCAGCAGTCACCGAATCCATAAACACACACATATGTATATAAATATATATATATATAGGAACATTTTAGCAGTTGTATCACAAATTGTGATTCTCAATTATGTGTTTTATTTTATTTATTTTTTTAAGAAATAAGTGGACGAATAAGCATAATCTTATCTAAAAAATATATAAAAAGCTTTTATAAAAGAAATATTATTTTCAGAAATGGTTTTTAATCTTAATAATTTTTTGTTGATAACCAAACATTTTATAAGAAATATATGCAATAACCTAAGAAAAAGTGTAAACCCATTGAGTAAAGCAGGATGTAGAGACGAATTTCAGATACGCTGACTGAGAGCGTACTGTTTTATTTATATATTTATTTATTTTAATTTTTTTTTTTTTTTTGTATTTTTATCAACATCGAAAAGAATCTGAGAATTGCGTTCGGTGAACTTCATAAATCTGAGCGTGAGCGCCATTATTAAGCCGAATGCCTCTGAAAGCAAATCAGCTCGACTTTTGCAGCTAAATTCCTTAGCCCGATTATTGTTATTTTTTTTCACATATGCTTCGGTGGCGACGCCAATTAATTTGTTTGCTTAATTCAGCTAATTATTCCAGGCAATAAAATTCTCAATAGATGCGCAGATTGTGCGGGTTAGAAGTGGGGCTAACTGGATTGCAACCGAGTGGAGGCGGAGCAGCGACACCTAAGCAGGAGACAGGGGAGGAAAGGGTGAGCGAGCGAGAAAGACAGAGAGAGAGTGAGCTGTCACGTGCCAGACAAGGACGAGGACACGTTCGGCGACACTTTTAATTCAATTCGCAAAGGTTCCTTGGCTCAGCGCTCGTTTTTTATATGTACACAGAAATACTTATATATATGCGTATATATGTATATATATTTTTATTTATTTTTTTTTTGTATTAAGCTTAAGAGCGCAAATAAAAATAGAAATAAAAAGCAAGGCGACATTTAAATTCAAATTGTTGAAGACGCTGACGAAGTTGCCGGCGCCACACGTCGGATTAGTTTTATGTGCGCCAAGCAGGACCAGCTTCTGCTCCAGCTTTAGTTCGTGTTGCTGTTCCAGCTCCAGCTCCAGCTCCAGCTTCAGCTCTGGCTGCGGCTCCGTCTCGGGCGTTCAATTAGAGTCCGTTGGAGTGGGAGGCGATGCTGGGCCATTGCCATTGGCTGTGTGAGCAGCCATGCAATTGTTAAAATCGAATTAAGCCACGGTGTCGCATACTTTTGATCTCCTTGACGCCGCCAACGCAGCCACAGCCAATGAAATGTTGCAAATCCCCCCTTGGCTGGAACCAGTTGGCTTTGTCGCTGTCGTTGTCTTCGTCTGCCAATGTCCTTACATTGTCCTTGCCAGTCACTGCCAGTCCAAGGTATCTCGACCCCAACCCCAACTCCGATTCCGACTCCGGCTCCGGCTCCGACTCCTGCTCCCTGCTCCCTGCTCCGGTTGCGACTTGTGGAACTGCGATTGCGATTTCGGTTTCAATTTCAGTCGCTGGCGCAAATGAAATTAAATGAAGATTAGTCGTGTGCTCTCTCCCAGATTATTCCAAGAAATAAAAATCTTAACGATACGAGTCGAGTGCTCAACCGCTGGCCTCTTCCATCTCAATGTACTCATTATTTTTTCGTTTTGTCTGCTGGCAGCGGCTTTTGCTTTTATTTCATTTGCCTTTTTATGGCGCTTGAGGTGATTTGCCCAAGTTCGTCGCTCACCCATTACCCAAGTAAGGGGATGAAGGGGGGCGTATCAGTGGCATTGCCCAAATCTACGCAAATCACAAGCTACATTTGGCCCGCAAATGATGGCCAGCTTTTGCGTTGCCAACTGCTTGGCAGCAGCTTTCAAACGCTTTCATTTGGTTCGAACTACATTTCTACCCATTTACCCATTTACCCATTTACCCATTTGCTTTAATATATCCAGGAAAACCGCGATTCATATTACTTTATATTGGAGTTTCAGATTCAATTTTGTTATCAACAAGACTTAATAATAGATTGATGGTTCTGATATTAATTATCAATATGTTTCTAAACTATGTTTGTCTTTTTTTTCGACTTATTATGTCCTATGTCTGTCTCTCTGTTAATACCTTGATCCTGTAACATTAAAAATTATAATATATATATTACAGTTTTTCCCGATATCGATAAATATCCAAAACGTTTACCCTCAGTCTTAAGACCTACTCACATTTTTATTAACTGCTTTTTTTTTTGTACTTCAAAAAGATCTTTACAGCATTTTCCTGCATAGCATATTCTGCTCGATCCATTCCCGATATGGTTCGACTTTGATAACGATATGCATGGAGTTGTCCATGGGAAGCAACAGACCGACGAGGTAGTAGTAGTTCCTCGATGGCACCTCCGACAAATGGGCTCCCATTACCGGAGCGCCGGGGAAGAGTGGAAGGTTCAACATGCTCTTGCCGCAGAGAACTTCCACGAAAAATAGATTCGCAATGGGATCACTGTTTTTCATATAAAAATAACTCATGCACTGCCTTCTGCTCATAATCTCGATCATGCATTTCTGCTTGTAATTAACGCTCTTGTCCGCCGAAAAGCCAGCAAAATGCCAAAACTGGCCAACGTGGTCAACTACTCGGGGAGAGGGTAGACAAATGGGGCTAATGTGGCTGGTGAAGCCGAGGGGCAGAACCAGCTTCAGCAGGCTGATATTGTTGGTCATCGCTATTGAGCTGTAGTTGGGATGTATGATGATCTCCTCGATCTCCATTAGCTTCGGCATTGGATTGCAGTTGCCATCGTCTATGCAATCATATTCCAGGTTAGAGTTCGTGGGATTCCAATCGCCCAGCAGTACATGATGCAGTGGTTTCTTCTGCAGGACTTCAGCACTGACACATTGAGCTGGAGCCAGAAGATGTTGGCTGGAGATCAAGACGGCCAAGCATATGTAATCGATCTTATTTTCGGCTGTTCGTTAGCATCATATCAGTTGGCTATACAGACAGATTATCGTTGACATAGACACTTACATTGATAGCCCAGACGTCCAATCCATGGATATTCGGTCATTTTTGTTTTCAACGAGAAGTTAAAATGTTCTTCTTCCTGCAAATTCCCGCAATTGGGGGTCTCACAAGGCACTGCAAGATGAATTCTTCTCAGAAGCTGCTCAGAATATACAATACCCTGCGCCGAAACCCAACTGATAAGCAGCAGCCACAATAAATGCTTAAGATTGACTTTCATGCTGCTTTTCCTCATCGTGGACAAAAAGCGACTAAGGTTAAATAAAATGTTGCTTTTGACTAATTTGAAAATAATCAAATGGGAAGTTCTTATCAGTTAAGTGCGTACTGGGAAAAAATCGGTATATTTTTATTTTAATTCGCTCTTTAATATGTATTAATCGCCAATATTTGGATTGATAGATGTAAGCCTTAAGCCTTTTTCCATTTTGTAATAGATTTATAAGGTTATTTTTATTAAGCCCGGAACCTACAGCAAAATGGGTTATCAAGGTATAAATTGGTTTGCTTAAGGAGTCACATATTTTGCATAATATAAATTTTTGATACCTCCACAATTTCTCCGCTTAATTTTGATATGTATGCTACCTGCATATATTGCGGATTAAGAAAGGATCCTCATAAATTGTTCTCATTTAAGATTATTAGTCCCCAAACACTTGATTAACCCTTCTCACGCCTTCGCCAGCTGCTTCATCACGTGTTCAATTAAAATAACTTGTCTTTAATTGGAAACCAATTTGCTTTCATCGCTGAGACTTGCCGGACACACTTTTCCTTCGCAGCCGTAGTTGGTGTTGACATTTTTTGCATATTAATTGAAGACCAGAAGACGAGTCGAGACATTTTGGGCCACCCTTGGCTTAATTTGCGGTAAGTTCATTAAGTAATAAAACATAAATTTCATTTTTTTCCCAGTTGTTTTTCTTTCTTTTTTTTCGGTTTTGTATTTTATTCCTTGGCACCCCATCAGCCAAGATGTTGGTAATATTTTTTTAATACTTTGCATATTTCTTTAATGAATTAATTCTGTTTTGCTTTGGTTTTTGTTGATTCACCGTTCAGTGGACTTTGATAAAGGCGCAAAGTTACTGGCGATAAAAAGGACAACGGAACTCAACTGAGAAAGGGAAATGTTAAAAAAAAAATTCATAATTTATGCAAAATATATTACACACAAAAAAAAAAAAATGGAAGAAAAGGAAATGCGCTGAGGAAAGCGGAAACGTGTTTCCATCAAACTTTGACTGAACGTCTGTTAATTATTCGTTGGCCACGAAACTTTTCTATCAATTTTTATTTCATTTTTGGGGTAAAACTTGTTTGAATTTGAGCGCTAAAAAACATGTTTTGCATTTGAAAATTTATGTGATTTATATTTTTTCCCCATTTAATTGGCTCCTTTGGGCATGATAAAAATATAGCATCAAATTGCGACGCATCTAGTCGTAAGTGTTGTTAAAGCGTGTCGGGGTCGGGTTCTATTTTGCCTTTTGCCTTTTGCCAGTTTCCAATGTGTCCAATGTTGTCACTTTTTTCTTTTTAACACAAATTTGTTTGTAGTTGTTGTTGACATATGTGCCCGCAAATGAGCCGTGCAATTGTCGTCGTGGCCTGGCATATTGACAGCTCCAAACTCCGACTGCACACAGTCGATCCATTCAAGATTGAAGTGCACTTCTCTCCCGGGATTCTTCTCAAGTTTCCGACGTGCGCGCCGCTTGTGACTGACAACTGTTCGTCTCTCTGTCTGTCTCAATGTCTATCTCTCTGTCTGTCTGTCTTTCTGTCTGTCTGTCTTTCTGTCTGTCTGTCTCTGTGTCTGTCTCTAAGCCTCCGTGCCGTTCAACTAGCTGAACATTGCCTCCAGTCGTCTGCTTGATAAGCGTGTCGATATACGTGCCTTTTGGAGCACTGGCAGAAGTTGTTTACACTCTCCAACAAAATATAATTTATTATTTTATTAAAATAAAATATTGCTTTAAAAAAACAAATAGTTGTGTCCCGCTTTAAGTAGGCTTCTGTAGACGATGAGTTTGGTAACTATAATAATTATAGATAAATCTATTTATGTGCATAATTATAAAATTGAAAATGTTGTTTACAGCTCGGTAAAAATGATATGCAAGATTCATGAGAAGCGCATAGAAGAGTGCCATATTGTAATGAGAAGCACAGTAATTCTGTTAAGCTTCTATACAATAGAGCCTACATTTATAGTTAACACATACATTATCATATGCACACATACATATATTCCACTTATATATATATATATATCTATATACTCCTGTATCTTTTTATGCTATTATATTTATCATTAAATAAGCGTATTATAGCACAATCTCCACGAGAAGAATGGAAACGCCTTAACGATCGGTTGTCACACCTGGATGACTAGTGTAGAAGTTACAAACAATCGACTGTCTGTCATGCTGTCAACAAACAAATATTCGTGTCTGAGTTCTAATGAATAGTTGTTGTGTGCGTCAATTAGTTGAGCTACCTTACAGATAGTCGAGCCGAGTGAGGCCTAAGCCGCGAAGAGAGTAGCTTGGGCTCTTATCTAAGTCGAGGCTTATCGCCGCACGGGACGTTCATCTCAGCCGTTATCAGTGATCACCAATGACCTGGGCGATAAGGCGCAGCTGGCAGTCCGTGGACCTGGGTTAAGTACAAATTGGGAGATCAGTTGAACAGCGCATTCAGTTCTCAACACTCAACGAACCATGTTCCGTAACAGTTCTCTGTCGCTGTCATTGGTGGTGCTGCTGGTTGCCACGCTGGCCAGCGCCGAGGTTATTAATTATCGTACTTGTCCGGATAGTGCGGACGTGTGCAGCATCGACGAGGTGCGTGTGGATCCGTGCCCGCAGGCGGCGGACAATGAGGCCTGTCGAATTCGCCGTCGTCGTCCCTCCACGATGACCTTCCTGTTTACGCCCAAGTTCGATGCTGATAGTCTACAGACCAGCTTGGGCTGGGTGAAGAGTGAGACGGAGGAGCTGCCACTGGTCACAATGGAGCGGGACTCCTGCAAGTCCACCACCTGCCCGGTCAAGGCTGGCGTTCAGCAAACCTACTCCATCGCTGTGCCAATCGAGTCCAAGTTCCCACTGAGCACCTACAGCATCCGCTGGGCCCTCAAGGATCCCGTGAGCAGCAAACGCTGCTGTTTCGTTATCGACATTAAGGTGGTGCGATAATCCCAGTGCCATGTGGTGCAATTAAATTCAGTTTTTTGCATAACAATTATGTGCGTTTTTTTTGTTTCTTTGTTGTTTTTTTATTTTTCTTTTAATTATTTTTGAGATTTAGTTTATTTAGTTTATTGGACGCTGGGGCATTGGCAATTGGAAATGTGGAGTGGGAAATGGGTCAGATATTGCGTCATGTCCATCAACCTGGGAGGCTAATGAAATGCTATGCGGCCCCGCGGCAGGCAGCGTTAAATCAACAGGGAGTAAAAAACTTTGATTGAACTTTTGGGTGCCATAAAAGCAGACACCCCCAACCTACGACCCGGGCCAGCCCCCCAACCCCCGTGGGCTTCCATTTCTGTCTCAGTTACTTATCAGCGTCGTCAAACAATTAAAAATTGAGCACTTAAGTTGTGGTCATAAAATCATTTGTTTTTCTTTTTATTGTTTTTCTTCATTTTTTGTTGTGTGGTAGTCGTTGCCTTGCTTTTCCCTCTCACTGATGGAAAATTCAAATGGCAATAATTTCAAATCACTTTTTTTTTTCTTCTCTTGTTTTATTTTTTGTTGTTTTGTTTACCTAAATGAAAATTGTTTACGCTTTTCGGGGACTGTTTAGAATTGTTGTCGCGGCTTCGGTTGTCAGGCAGAGGAAAGCTGATAAGCACAACCCCACAAACAACAACAGGGAGTACCACAGCATCCACTTAAGTAAATAGAAAACAGTGCAATGACACACAAAATTATGGAACACGGTTTTTTGTTTTGTGTATGTGTGTGTGGGTTTTCTTTTGACATTCTTGAGGCAAGTTTGTAGTTCGGAACATTTAATAATTTATGTGGAAACGCAGCTTGTAATTGGAGCAGAGGGTCGATTTGGTCGATTTAGTCGAGTGCGCTGTTCTCTCCGTACTTGTAGCCCAGGACATAGGGTGTCTTGGTCAGCTGGGACATGATGCGACACTTGACGGTCTCGAAGCAGGCGGTGGCATCCACGTAGAGCACCTCGCGGCGATGACTGAGATACGCGTTGAGCAGGGGTTCGCTCTTGCGGAACTGATGCATCTGATAGTCCAGATAGGTGATGTTATCCTGGGGACTGGGCGCGTACTTGCGCATTAGGAGGCGCATGCGTGCCATTTGCTCGTCGATCTTGAGGAAGATTAGGCGATTCGGTGGCACCGAGAAGCCTTCGAATAGCTCGCGTGCCTCACAGCGATTGTTCGGATAGTTGATTAATATCCAGCCGCGACGCAGTGCATCCTCCTTGAGCAAACGCTTCTGTATTATGTTGCCAATCGCTTCGGAAAGTTTATAGACGGAGTCATTCTCTATGCCCTGGTACAGCATCGCAGCATTTTCATCCCGCGCGGGTCCATTGATGTGATGGTAGGCCAGCGTATCCGCATCCAGTATGAGCAGATTCCATCTCTGGGCCAGCACATGGGCCAGCGAGCGACGTCCCGAGCCGGCGCGTCCGTGCATCACGATGCGATGAAAGAAGTTCTTCGGCAGCTGATAGTAATCACCTGCAACACCGAGGTGGAAAGCATTCAACGCCTTGGAGTAGATATCCTGCGCTATGTAACGAATATTCTCGCCCAGCCAGCGACGCACATCCTTAATGTTCTGCACGGTGGCTTCTGCCAGGATGCGACTCATAATATCCATCAGCTTGTGCTTTTCAATGTAGTACATGTAAGAGGCGCTGAATTCTACAAGCAACGACTTGTCCATTTTTATGGAGGAGGACATGATTGCTGATTTCAATAAAACGCAATCCTGGAATATTCTTTATATTCTTTAAATGGTCCACGAGACTTTCAAGGAAATGCGAATTTACAAGGTATATTAATCAATTTATTGTCAGTAATTCTTATTTTTCAAACGGTATACTATGATTACAATTGAAGGACTCGAACTTTATCTTCTAGCTTTGAGCTATGTGTGTAGGCTGAGATTGTTTTGTATATTTGAAAACAATTAAAAATACACTAACAGAGAAGGAAAGCCTGCTTTTAAAAATAAAATATATATCAAAAATTGAACTTAACATACTCTGAAAAAATCGAATTCCATATAAAGTGAGAACTCTTAACTTTTCTATAACTAACATTTTTACTAAGACAATATACCCTGCTGACCTAGTTGTAAATGACTTAGGGTATATACATGTACATTATGTTATCGGATGCAATTTGAAATATGCTAGGCATTATTGACATTATTGACAACGCATCTGAAATCAAATTCTATTATTAATTCATATAATTACACCTCTAAAGAAGAAAATAAAAAAAAAATGTTCTTGATAATTGATTGAAATCTGGGAATATCAAAGTTCATATATTATTAACCTTTGCTGTGATTCAGTATTATATGATAGATTGTGAGTGAAACAAATATAATTTTGAAAATCGATGAGCAATATAATATATATATTTTGTTATAAAAATCTATTAGCAAAAATATATAAAAGTGTGATTTCATAGACGTAACTGGGCTGAAGGATAACGATGATAATTACTTTGATTGCCTGCTTTTAAGACATTCGCTTGAGATGCTATCAATTCCGTATATATCTGCGATTATCTGCCATTATATGGCCATAAGGGCCATTAGCATTTGGCCAATTGTGGAAGAGTTGTTGGCACATTCATTGCGCATATTAATTACATCCGTTGCAATATTAGAAAATGGCGCGCACTTCCGGCCAAAGGCGGGGCCAAGACGGTCTGCAATGGCCATAATGGCTAATGTCTTGGCCGGGCGTTGTAAATTGGCATCATGTAAGGACATCCTCATAAGTTGGTGACAATATTTTGCTGCGAATTATGACAGCTCTTTTGTCTGAGCGGGCACATTAACAATTTAAAAAGTTATCTTGGCCTTAGCTCGACTGCTCTTGGCCCAAAGGAGGTTTTGGTGGCGCTGCTAACGGCCCGCAAAGTGTTGCCAAATGGCTGCCATACTTTATATTGTCTTATGAGAAACATGCCCGGCCATCTCTATGTCCTGGCCAAGGCACTCGCTAAGCAAAAATGCAAGCATGCCACAGCGGACGCTGCTGCAAAGTCATATCGACGCAGTTGTTGTTGCTGCTGCTCATTTGTTTAGAGTGGGCGGCTAATAAAAACTGGAATTCTATGAAAAATTGTTTCCTGTTGCTGGCTTGGCTCCGGGCAACGTCTTATATGGCCATATTGTAATGCCAAGTATGTTGTTAATATCTTCCACATACTAATATTGCGCAGTGCATTTGCTTTTCGATTTACTTGACCAACAGCAGCAGCGGCAGCAGCTGCTGCGAGTTGCTGCAGCTTTAAGTAATCGTAGCAGCAGCAGCAACAACAACAACACATTATTTTTAATAACATAAAGCGAGATATCAAAATATGAATATATACGAGTATATATAAATGCTTTTGGCTGTCGCCTGGCACAAAGCGCAACTTTTTAATTAAAGTCAAAGTCAAAGCAAAAGCAAAAGCGACAACTTTTCAGAATTCCCCAATTTTGTGTCACATTTCTACGAAATGTGCTAAATTACATTTCAACACATATATGAATACGTATTCGTTTTAATCATACAAAAAACAAAAATTAACAAAAATAAATGAGAGTACGAAATGCATAAGTTAAGTTAGTAACGACTGGAAGACATCCTATTATCAAATCTCTAAGTATAACTTATAAAACGTTTTTAAGAAAGTGCAAAGAAAACACAGGACATTTTTATTGGAATAAATTTTGTTAATGACAATTAGATTACAAGTTTAATCTAGAAAATAATTAAAATGCAGCTTAAAAAATATAAAATTTAAATAATAATTTAAAGTCCAAGACATGCTTAAAATCCAAGTATTTTATGGATTTAATTACTTACATTTTTATTGATATGGAAGATCAAAAAGATGAATATAAGATATATTATTTTATTCGTATCTTTAGACCTATGTATATATACATCGTGTATGATTAACTTGAGCTCCAATACTTTCAATAAATTCAGAATATTTAATCAAGTCTCGTTTTTAACACGTATTCAGAACAGATTAAAATAATAATATATTAAATATTATTCGTGGCAGAAGTCTAATAGATACGAGGTATTGAATAAGAAACTTGAGCTTAAATACTTTTATTTGAATTCCGAATAGTTTCGTTGATCAAGGGTAGATTCTAATAATAACTGTGCACATTATAAATTAAATTGTCATATTCCGGCTCTTTTTTAACCATAACCCATGTATACAACTTACCTTTTGTGATGCATTTTGCTTACAGGGTATCTCATAAATATCCCAAAAACCTTCGGCATGACACAAGCAACGCTTTCGGTTGACGCAGTTGCGCTTATCAGAGAATAATTCATAAAAAAGTGAAGAAAAGATTTCGAAGCGGTTTTCCATCCAACAGACGCGCTGATTGAATGAAGCTGCGAAACGAGCACACGCGAATGCTCAAAGCAGGCTACCAGGCTGCCCCAGGGGCAAGGGGACAATGGGGCACGGGGTAAGGGTGGGGGTGGGGTTGGGGGTGGGGCCCTACGACGGAGGCTGATAAGCGACAAAAAAAAAAAAAAATGTGACGGGCAGTGCTTGGCACTTGGCAGTTGGCACTAAGCCTGCTGTGAGTAGTAGTTAAAACTATGCCTCGTTGCCTCGTTTAGATTGCTGCGCACTTGAGTCGCCTTTTTCATGTTGCCGCACGTTGCAACTGTGGGCGCAGAAAAACTAAGAAAAAGGCGAAAGAAACTTTATCGCTGTAAGTCAGCGGCCTGCAAAGTCAGCGGCCTTTTGAGTCAGCTTGGCGGCACTTACAGCGCGTCTGGCCGCTTGTTATCTGCCCGCTTGTTAACTGCAGACACACCCACACTCACACACTTCCTGCGGAAACTGCGTGCTACGTGTGGCACACAGTCGCTCGTCCGTCGTCCGTCGTCCGTCGTCCATCATCTTGTGTTTATCAATTTCACAATTGTGTCCAGTCGAAGTTTATCGGACAAGGCCTGCATAATTTTTGTGCTGCGGTCAAACGCAAAACACTCAACAATTAAATAACGTTTTTCCACAGCATGCCACACAATTGCTAGTCGACGTCAGCCATGTTTGCCTCAAACAAAAAAAAAAAAAAAAAAAAAAAAAAAAACAGGAAAAAAACACAACCACACATCAACATGCAGTCAATGTCCACACCTCGATATTTGCACCAGCTCACAGGACTCAGAAACTCAGGACTCAGGAGCTTCGACAATTTGCCATTGGCTGCCAATATTTTTGTCCATATTTTTTGCATTTCTGTTTTTTTTTTTTTTTGCTGCGATACGTGAGGCATTGTCCTGCGATCTGCGTCCTGTGTGCCCGTTGCCTTCAATTATGCAACAATTGAAAAATTACGACGTGTACAGCGATTTTTTGTTGCTGTGTGTGATTTGTTGAAGGGTTGCCTTAGCTGTTGCTGCCACCCCCAATGTCAATGTGGCAATGACAACAGGTTTTAAATTTGTCACCACAACAAACAGTGGCAAGAACAAAACGAACAGCAGCAGCAACAACAACAGGAGCAACGTTGTTCATGACAAACGCCAAATGAAGCACAAATTTAATTACGCAATTTTATTGGATTAACAGCAACCTGGCTGTGGAGTAGCTGCCCAGCCACTGGCTGCGACATGGCGCATAAAAACAAGCTTAAATAAGCCGCACACACACGCCCCTTCCACACACACACATGGCTGTGGCAGCTGTCCAGCTCAAACCCCAAAGATTTTTGCCATCTTTACTGCTTCTAGTCGCGTAGGTGAGCCGTAAATTTGCGCGCCATTGTTGCCTTGTTTGTTGTTGCTGCTGCTGTTGTTGTTGTTGTTGTTGTTGTTGACGCCAATGTCGTGTGTCCTGGCCACACGGCCTGGTGCTGGGGCCGTTATCTTCCTTTTTGGCCTTTCACTTATGCAAAACGAAACATTTGAAAAATATGTTGGCAGGATAAACAGAACGGCAACAAAGTGCAGCTGATGCCAGTCTGGGGCAACAGTTTCGGTTCCAGTTGCAACTCCAGCTCCAACTCCAACTCCAACTCCATTTGCACTGACGTTTTAATGAGTATGCAACGTGCAACGTGCAGCATGCAACTTTGCCTTCTGCTGTCCAGACGGCAAAGCCTTGTTAAATTCATTAGTAAAACGTTGCACCTCAACGCACAACCAGCCAGAGAGTGGGTGGTGGGGGTGGTGGTAGGCTGTGTGCCACACGTTTGGCATCATGTTGCCGCCGCACACGAAATTAAAACCCCACACTTGCCGCACACACACACGGAGCGGCAATCTGTGGAACAACATGACATGATACCGATACTAAACTGACACTTTGACATGGACTTAACCCTAAAAACGCTTTGTTGGCTTTATTGGTGTCGGTTGCCTCCAACGCCGTGTTTACCGTATTTACCGTGTGCCGCCACGAGGGTTGGGTCGGCCTCTGGCCGGAGGTCGCGGTGCTTGTGGGGCTGTGTGGGGCTGTGTGGGGCTGTGTGGCACTGTCAGCACAGCTGGGAAAAGGCGACTAAAGGTATCGCATCCACTTGATTTTTGCACTAATTTACGTGGATTAAACGCTTGGCATGCTCTGACCTGGGTATTATGCTTAAATACCTTTTAATTGACAATTTGTGTTCGCCATCTGATGGTTGATTTTGTTTAATTATACACCCAACCCTTAACAGCGGAGCTCAGCAAACATGTGAGCTTAGTGCTTGCTGATTCATTAGTTACGGCAAACATAGTTGGGCAGCATACAGCATAGATTAATCGACTTTGGAGGGGGGGATGTTGTATTTGCAAGAGCCTTTTTTAATTGCAAATAGTTTTGGCCTGTGCAAGAGAGTCCATTGGCCTAAAGCTCAATTTAGTTTATACTGAATGGAACAGAATGAACTTTTTTTAAGTCAGTCAATCAGATAACCAATCAGTCAATATGTCAGTCAGTCAGTCAGTCAGTCAGTCAGTCAGTCTATTCAATTTAGTCAGTCAGTCAGTCATTCAATTAATCCTCCAGTCAGTCAATCATTTCTTCGGTCTGCCAATACTTATAGAATCGTTCCATCAGGCAGCCAGTCTTTCAGTCAATCAGTCCCTTAGTCAGTCACTCCTTCAGTCAGTCTGTCAATCAATCATTATGTGATTCTATCAGACACTCAATCAGTATACTCGTCAGTAGATCAACGTTTCAGTTAGTGTGTCAATCAGACAGTCAATCTGTCCGGCAGTAAGTCTGTCAATCAATCATTAAGTAATTCTATCAGACACTTAATAAGTATGTTACTCAGTCAATCAATGTTTTAGAAGGTTAATTATTGAGCCACTCTATCAGACAGACAGTCAATCAGTCGGTCAGTTTGTCAATCAATCAGTCAGTCCATCGCTCGGTTAGTTTACCGGCTTGGTAATCCATTAATAGTCAAAAACTTTTATAGTCTGTCAATAAGTTGAGCAGTCAATCAGGTAGATTATATGTTAGTTATAAAATTTTCAATGAACGGGCAAGATTAAGGTTCTAACTACGTAATATTTTCTGTATACAAATCTTGTATTAAAGATTTTCTAAAACTAAAACAAATATTTAAACATTTTTTATAGAGAGCTTCACCCATACCTGTTTTTTTTATAGAGAGCTTCACACATACCTATGAAAATGTGTAAAAATCGTGATTTTCGTCTTACAGTTTTGCTGTGAGTTTGCAGGGAACTTTACCTGCAGCTATCTTGAAACTCATTTGTATGCTGCAAGTTTTTGAAACTTTTTAATTTTCGCTAACAATCGTATCGGATCGTATCAAGCGCTGCTCTATCGGCAATCGACTTTGTCCGGTCAACCTCAACAAGCTGCAAAGTTAGCCACACAGAGCAAGACTTGTGGGCAAAAAAGTAGATGGCATAAAAAATGTTTGCAAAAAGTGCTTAAATCAGCGTATTTCTTTCTATATATATGTATTAATTTTTTTTTTTTTTTTGTATTCCTCAACACTTGCAAAGTTTGCGGCCGCGACGGGCAGCGAGCAGCGCTTAAGTTGCCGCCAGAAGTCGTCGTCTAATTGAACCCAACAGATATTTTCAATTAGCGGCAAAACATTTGTGAGCTAAAAAAGTTTAATTCAATTTTTTATTTTCGGTTTTCCCTTGACTTGGCTTCTTTTTTTTTTCCTATGTTGTGCGCCACCTTGAGCCAAATTCCTGCGGGGCGAACACGTCTGGACACTGGCGGCCAATAAAAAAGGCACCTTAGTGCGCAAAACTTTGGCTAAAAGCGAGCGAAAACTTTTAATGGCATTAAAAAACATGAAAAAACTGAATAACATTGTAATTGCGACTAGCATAATACCCTAGCTAAGGGACCGTTAAAAAAAATATATTTTATTATTATATACATATATACATTTATATATGACTAAGCCTCTGTCAAATATCTCGAAATGGTGGCAATCTCAATGAATAATTATGGAACAGAATTAATGTAAGATTTTACTGTATAATTTTATAATTTATTAATAAACAATAGTGTGATATATAGAGAAATATTCCACACCAAAATTTATGTGCAAAAAATTCGAATTCTTTAAAAGTAATATAATAATCTACACTATCATAAATTCCTATTTCTATGCATTACTGCTTTTATATACCCTCTAAAAGTGTAGAGCAATACGCAACAAGAGACGCTTCCAAGTTTTTCCTGGCATCGCAATAGAAAAGGTGGCTAAGAGCGTAGACATTGCATTTAATTTGTTGGATAAACTCTGGTCGAAACGTGGTGCAGGAATTTAAGGAACATTTTGTGACTGGCGCATTAATCATATTCAATATTTTTATGCGCTGCGTAAATTTAATTGATAAAAGTTGTTGCAAAATGTAAATGGCAAATGTGGAAGCGCAAATGCGCTGCGTGCCACACGAGGCATCCAAAAATGGCAACAAAATGCCGAAAATCTACTACTTGAGATAAGCGTCGAGTTCAAACAAACTAATTCAAAGTGCGTGCGTGTGGCAGCTGCCCCGATGTGGCAACTACAACTGCAACTGCCACAGCAACTGCCTTTGTGTGCTGTGTGCTGTGTGCCGCAAAGCATGCAACACAAATCAGCGCATAATGGCGTCCATGGCTGTGTTTGCATTTTGGAGCTTTACAACAGGAAGCAAGGACCTAGAATCCTGGTTGCAGGAGCAACAGCAGCAGGCAGTAGCAGGCCACGCATTTCAATAATTCTAATTAATTTATTAACGTTTATCAGTAACAATAAATTGGCTAAGCGGGACAGCAAGAGGCGTGCCACATTAGAGCGAGACAGATGCCACGTCCTTTGCAACCGAAAGCCGAAAACTCTTTGCCGTGTAGCAAATTCTGATACGTCACTCGAATCGACTCGACTCGACTCGACTCGACTCATCCCTGGGACGCATAAAAACCTTTCATTGTGCGACCAACTGACTCAGTCTCTGACTCTCCATCTCCGACTCTAACTGTGGAAATGGCTTGGCAGATGCGCATCGGGCGATAAGCTTCGAGCCCATTCACAGCCATAAATGAAATGAGAAACTTAGACAAAACCCATACGAGGCGCGTACCGAGTCGCACACAACTCGTAAATAAGCGGGCGTTGATTTTAAAACGAGCCCATTGATAAGGCCAAGACTAGGGCTAAAACTCGGCAAACTTGCTGAGGTGGCTAAAAAAATACCAATTACAGTTCTAACAAGACTTTAAAATACCCTATGCGCAAGTATAATCATATTGATATATATATTTTGTATTTTTAAAAGAAACTTGGAATAAATCTAACAATGTACAAATCTTTATTTATCGATTTACTTCAAGAAGCAAGAAGAAAAAATTGTATTAATATACTATAAATGCCATATATAAACTTAATTGGTAAACACCATTTTGGAAGAAGGATTACGGGTATAGCTAAGACTTACAGATATATTGATATTTTCAGAAATATGTGTTACAAACGCAGACTTATCAAAGATCTACCCTCTCGAGGCATACCCGCTGGTTGCAGGGTATAACAAATGAGTAAGAAAGACAAGTTAACCGCTTTTTTTTATTGTTAGCCCGAAATGACTTTTGTTTCTGTCGACCGACTGAAAGTGTTACAATTTATTGACGCATTTAGATCAAAACTAAAAATTGTTCGCCAGTTTCTGCTGACTCGACGGCTTCGGCTTCGGTTTCGGCTTTGGCCACCCTGCAGCGGGCTTTGTGTGTGCTTTGTCTTAATAGGAATATCCCTCAAACACTGCCACGCCCACAACGTGAACCCAACGTCCCACCACGTGGCCGGCGGCTACACAAATCCCGGCTTCGGCAAACAGTACGTGGATTGTTGGACGCTGTAGCTGAGATACCTTTAATGCATTTCCCTCATATTGAAAAGCACTTAAAATTGGCCAAGGGGCGGGGCAGAGGGGGCGGCATGCGAAAATATGAATATCATAAAAACTGTGCGAGGGCTACGTCGAGCAGGGGGGGCGGGGTAAGGTCTTGCCCACCCCGTTGCCGGGCTGCTTATTTTATTATTATTATTTTACAGGGAATTATCTCATTTGAGTGGAGTTGCCGGCTGCCATTCTATCCGCTGGCCCCACTCCCGAATCCCGTCTCCCGGCTCCCGGCTCTCAGCTCTATCCTGCCCGGCAGTCCGTTGTGTAATGTGTGCGTAATAACATAATATCCTTAAGATATTTTAATATTGCCTGCCGCTGCATATTGAACTGCGGCAACCTCTTGGCTGCGCTCCCCATTTGCCATTCGCTATTCGCTCAACGTTCTGCGCTCAACGCTCATCCTTTTCCAATCTCATCCGCATCCGCATCCGCATCCTGGCTGGCCGCATCTCAACATATTTGACTTTGCTTGGCTGTGCGCCTTGTTTGCCTGTTTATCCTGTGCCGGCTGTTGCCCGCCTCTATCTCTCGGCCCCCGCCTTTTAACAATACCTTTGTGCATCGTAAAATAATTGCCGCGGGGCATGTAATCTTCTGGATGGCTTGCAATTTCCTTGCCTCCACTTCGTATGGCACTAACATCGAATTTCTGGAACCTAAAAGCGTTGCTAAATAGCGTTTTTCTTGAGCGGAAGTTTGTCGTACGAAAATGTGTTCGATTTTCAAAAAGTTCCAAATTTTGATTATATGAAAGTGGTTCAAGGTAAGGACGCAAGGGTTCCATATTTGAGGGACTTAAATATGTTATGAAAGAAAAAATCATTTAAAACATTCGCATCTCAACATTTTTTCTTATATTAATAAAATATAACATAATCGCTTATTTTGAGAATCACATAGAAGAGACTATTGTGAATTCTGTTATATAATTAAAACTGCACATAGACGATAATTTGATATACTATGATAAATCCTATCTATATGCATATGTATATTTTACTGTTGTCTAAGAATATTCACTAGATACTATTTATAGCATGCTCATCCCTTGCATAATATACATAGATATGACATAATCATAATACCAGCATAATTATAATCATATAGTATCTATAAAAATCATTGCGTACGCTTTACATATGAAAGACAGATAGATTTCGGCTTGGTTCCATCTATACGCCATAAGTACTTATGAGAATTTGGCCCATTGGCCCCACCGTCAAATATCAATAATGTGTTCATCTGTTGTTTTTGTTTTTGTACTTAATAAGTCGCTCAACTCTTGGGTTCAACATATGCGGCAGTTATTTCATGTCGAGCTCATAAATAAGATGGCTCGTTCCCTGTGAGTGTGTGTGTGTGTGAGTGTGTGTAAGTGTGCGATTGTGTGTGTGGGTGTTTTCAAAGAGTCTGCGGTGACATTATTAAGAAGTGGATACGGTTCGTACTTCGCTCGTACATACTCTCAGGCACTCGAGTTATTGACAAGTTTATGTGCTTAATCCTTCCATAAAGCGCACCATTAAAATGCCAACAAAAGGTACTTTATATGAAAATTTTCTTCGCTCTGCCACTTTTATCGCTCGCGTCGTCGTCGCTCTTCATATTTCAATAAACGCACCGAAATTTTGAATGCCTCTCGTAAGACAATCGTCAATGATGAGCATATCGTATGTTGTAGACGTACAAACTGTACAGGCCGTACAGCCTAGCACTGACTGCTGCCCTATTCTGAAACCCAGCGAAATAGTTGTTGGTGCACTTGGGCATTTTTATAGCTCTACGTTTTTATAATATCGAAAAATTCATTAAAGTAAAACACAAATTTTGGTGGCCAGTAAGTAACTGTGAGCCTGGAGCTCATAGACTACTCGACTATAAAATACCCTCACATATTTGTAACTTAAATAAGTCTGCCTGTATAGGCCGAATGATCAGATCAAATATATTAAATATTGTCAGTAAATTATATTAAAGACTTAACTTGAGTATGTTGCAACTTTTAGCTTAGATCTTGTTTAATAAATATATAAAAAAGATTGGTCTTATCTATACGAGTAAATTTAATGAATCTCCTCAATGAAGTTGAAGTTCTTAACATCTGGAGGAAAATTTATCTAGTTGTAAATTTACTTTTCTGTATTTACCAGCTTTATTTTGTATGCATACTGAATTTTCAGATGCCCACCAATTCTCGTATCTCTGAGTTATGCTCTTACGCATAAGTTTTGCCTTTGAGGGAGGGGTAAACAAAATCATGAGCATCAGAGGTCCCTGTCGAGCCGCCATTCAGAGCAAATCTCACGAATTTGTAATAAAAATATTTGGCACCGTCACAAAAAGTGTGGCAAATGAAGCCGTCGACTTCTCCAAAAATGAGACAAGCCTTAATTTGAATTTTTTTTTTATATATCTCACAAAATCCCGCTCACAAAATAAGAAGGGCATATTAGTTTGGGGCTATGCAGTTGAGAAATATTTAGATATAAAACTGGGTTAGAGTTGAGTTAAATTTGAAATAAAGTCTACGACTTGTTGACTAATCTTTGTTTTTCTTGTTATATGAGCGAGTATTACACAGTTATGCATGCACTACTTCCGCATTTTACTCGCTTCTTATTTGTTAATACGTGGCTGATGGCCGCCTGCCATGTGGCTGCTTAAGTCTGTACATATGTTCCTTCTTCTTCTTCCCCAAATTAATTTTTAAGTTTTATTTCAGCTTTCGCAAGTTGCCCCCCCCAAAAAAAAAAGCTGAGTTTAGCTGGAGCTGGAGATGGAGATGGAGCTGTCGGAAGGTCTTGCGGCCATATTTAAGCGATTTCACATTTCTTAATGATTTTGACAGCTGAATGATGTTTCATTTGGTGCGGCAAGTAATGTTTTCTTTTCGGGGCGAGCACATTTTGTTTAATTCTTACACAATTTGCGTCAAGTGGCGGTCTTTAGTTAATGCCAGTCAACGACGAGGGCAGATGTTGCCCCACGTTGCTCGGTTGCGCCTCCAAGTGCTGCGTAATTTGTTGCACATCTCACAAGGGAAGCGGAGCAACATACTTTATGACTTTTTGAGGGATTAATTAGGCAGACCAACTAACAAAGGCTTCATTAGGGGCAACCTGAGCAGCGGCTCAGTCTATGGCTTAGGCTTTGACTCTTTGCGCAGATTCCTGATTGGACACTCTGACTGCATGTCAAATGCTGATGGACAGTGCTTTTAATTTTAATTCCTAATACATCATAATGCGCCAGGCTGGGGCAGAGTCAACACCCCGCAAAGGTGGTCGAATGTGTACCACCCATCCCACCTTCAGACTCCTTTTCGGCTCTGTAGTGGTGCGTCCGTGCGTGTGTGTGATAAGTCTGGCAAAGGAGGAAAACACACGTACAAATTTCAGAACAGTTGGTCCTGGTCGACTTCTCGACCACCCTCCCTGGCGCCCTGTCGACACACACTGGTGCGAAAATCAAGCCAAAGGCGGCGGCAGTGGTGCATTTGTGGTGGTTGCACCATCGCGGCGTCAAGGTGAAAGCCGCTTAAGGTACTCGCACGCACCACCCTGCCACGTGGGGGTGGGTGCTCATTGTTAGAGCTCAACATGCGCGCGATTGGATTAAGTGGCAACGGGCAATGATTCAAGGACAATCAGCTGCACAGCGTGTGCATGTGGCAAGTGGGTTTCTGCATGTGCCTGTGAATGTGCCAGTGAGTGTGGATGCGGATTTGGACGTCACCTTCTGTCCAATTTGAAGTTAGACCGCGTAACAGAAATCCATTAAGGTGACCGTTTTATTTGCTACATTAACAGAAATGAGGGTTAAATGCGCGTCTTTAGACATCTGCCTCGATTTCAATTGTTGCCAATTTTCAGTTTTTATAGCTTACTTAACAAAAGTGTTAATTGACAAGCGCCGAATGAGTTTCAAATGCAGTCAACCGAAATGGTCAGGACCTGTAATGAACGACATCAAAAGCTGCCTCCCTACACTCAGAGAAACAATGAGTTAAATTCAAGCCAGAAGTAGAAAATAGTTAATATTTAGTTTAAAATTTGGTGTTATAAAAAAGATAAGTTCGTTTTTAATAATTGATCGGTTTACAAACTAAATGTATGGCTTATATTATGGGAGATTTGTTTATGTACTAATTTATACAATATTAAACATCATAAGGAACAAGTTTTACAAATCAAGTTGAGAAGAGAGATCAAGAACTCGTTTCTATCATGAAATGTGACAAATGAAACTTCAAACTTTGAAGAAACTTAAACAATCTTGAATCTTGGCTAAGCAGCAAAGGTCTTAGTTGAGTCTCGCAGTGTTGAAAATATGCTAATGTAAGAGCACGACATGCAGCTGGTATTTTGCTGAGGCACAGGACTCCTCAAGGGGCAGCTGCTGGGGCCCACGTGCGTGGCATGCAAGGAATTTCCAATCAATTTTAATTGGCACGCCATCAATAAGAGTTCAACAGAGGCAGCAACAGCAACAGCAACAGCAGTGGAAGAGATTTCCAAATCTGAAAGTCTTTCAAGATTTCCATGCTACTTGCTACTTGCGACTTGTGTCGCATGGCTAAACGAATTCCCAAAATATTTGTGCATAATTTTAATTAGAGAATTTTTCTATTTTGCGCAATTTATCTTTCCCGCTGCCACTCGATAAGTATTTATATTTATTTTTAAATATGTGTCTGCCTCTGTGTGTGCGTGTGTGTGCGTGTGTGTGTGTGTGCGTGTGTGGCAAACGCTTCAAGTGTCAGAGTGGCATGCCACTTTTAACTGGCAATGAGTGTCAGCTCATTGCAATAAATTATTTTAAATGAGCATATCGACAATGCCTGTGCCGCGCGTGAATGCCACGCCCCCTCCAACAACATCGAGGTACTCCCCTATGTGCACATGTGTCTCTTCTAGATTCCGCTACTGGGGGGTGTGGCACATTGTCTAAGATCAGAGGTATTTGAATTTGTGTTAGCTGCTTTAAGAGCGCGCAGATAAATCTTTTAGCGAGCCAATCAAAACTTCTGCCCAGCTCATTTAAATGCTCTTTGGGGCTGCACAACAAACTCATTTAAGTTTTCTCCAACAACAACAGCAACTGCAGCAGCAGTCAAGATAGGTAAAAGGATAACACACACACACACACACACACACAAACACACAAGCAGACAGGACAGTCCAAAATTGTCGCTAAGGGATTGGCCAGCGCCAACTTTTGGCCCGAAAACGTTGTCGGCTTAATTGCCAAGTGTCCTTGGCCAAAAGTGCAAAAGGGAGCCTTAATTGCTGAGCTGCTGTCCCCCCCCCCCCCTCTGCTCCCCTCCCCCCGGACGGCCAGGACTCGCAGGTCAGTTGCCGACCAGCGTGCTAGGCCAAACTCAAATGTTTAATTGCCATTTAGTCCTTTTTAATGGACTCCACTGTACTGCCTGCCCGTGCTGCTGCTGCCCTACTGCGTTCATTAATGGCCACGTCTAGATTTGCGCTCACCTCCTTGGGTCCTGTCCTATCCTGTCCTGTCGATACATTATCTCCGGCTCGTCCTTGTTGCTCTGCCTCTCCAGATAAACCTGCAAATGCTAGCATTTTAATAGCCAGTAGTCGACCGACCATTGGAGACGCAGCATTTTTGACTTAATATCCCACTGCCTCAGACCGTTATCTCTGTGTGTATGTGTGTGTGCTGTGTGTGTGCTGTGTGTGTGCTGTTCACTTGTGTTGCATAAATTTTGGCTCAATTGCTTGACTGCCATTACCGTTGTTGTTGTTGCTGCTGCTGTTGCTGATAAGACGCTGTCGATAACATGACAATTAGCCGCAACTATATTTAAAATATGTATATATTCGTCCTTTTTGTTTCCCCTGTGTGGGGTTGTTTTAATTGTTTCTTGGGATTTGTTGAAAGCGCAAATACAATTTGATTGCTGATAGCTTTTTGGACTATCTGCGACTGTTCATCTTCCAAATAGCACAATTGCTGCATAGTTGAAATATCTCAGTCTGATCCCTTAAGGTATTGTTTCTTAAATAGTATTAGTATGGTACTTACTATTGATCCTTCATTTTGTTTTATAGAGTATAGCATAGGTAGCTACATTGGAGCACTACGACCTTTAATTGTCATATATTTCAATATCGTTTTTCAACCTGAGTTCAGAGACCTATGCCATACTCCTATTAATTAAAATAACACTCTAAAAAAATAAATATTGAATTAACAAATATATAATGTATAAGAAGTCTCGAATAAGCTTATAAATTACGATCTACTATAATATTTAACTCTTATTATATTTCGTTATTACCCAAAAATAGTTTCCCAATCTAAAGTATCCAAAGCGTACGAGAAAAAAGTTAATATTTGTATATATTTAAATATTAATATTATTTTCAAATTAAGGAAAACTGTAGATGTTAGTGTGTTACGACAATCTGGAAAATGGAAAGAGAAGCTTGGCTTTAAACTATATTCATATCAGTGAGCAGAGTATGTAGTAGTCGGATTAATTATTGACTGCTAGCTTGACCAACTTTTTGCAGTCCCTTGGTATCTCCCACTAACATGCTCACCCACACCCGCAGCTCCTGCACTTACATTTAATGAAAAAAGAAAAAAAGAAGGCGCTTTATTATTAAATTACGCCCCGTTCTGTTAAGGATTGGACCGCCTCCTTTGGTCGTGACTTGCGTTTGACATAAACATAAACTTGGCGCCTTTTGTGCTGGGCACAAAGCAGCAGCAGGAGCAGCAGCAGGAGCAGCAGCGGGAGCAGGAGCAGGAGGAGGCGCAGGATTTGCTCCTGCTGCCGGCCAAATAACCTATCCTGGCCGCCGGCTAAGCAACATAACAAAAAACACCTTTAATATTTTCATTATGAAGTCATTGAGCGCGATTATGAACGCGTGACCCCCGAGGCGAAGAACAGCGTCCAAAGCACAGGACACCATTCCGTCCGCCCGCCCGCCGTCCTAATGAACAACAACAGGATAACACTTCAACTTGGCTTCTGCTGCTGCCGTTGCCGCTGTTGCTGCTGCTGATGAAAGTGGCTCAAAATGGCAGCTGTGGGGCAGTGGAGCTGCGGCAGCCGTCTTCATAGAGTGGAGCGTTTTGATGCTGAGGTAAATTACAATTTTCGTTTATAAGTGGCCGTCGTCGAGCTGGCGGGTACTGGGTCCTGCTGTTGGCCAAGTGCAGCTGTACCCAATAATCATAATAATTGCGCCATGGGCGTCAACGTCGTCAACTTTGCCAGACGCCAACGCGGCCAACAACAATTGCTTATAAAGTGCGTGTGACACATTAACGCAGGAAAAAAACGAATGAACGGAAAAAAAGAAAGAATAAAGCGTGAGGAAAATGGGGAAAAAAGCGCGGAAAAGTGCTAAGCGGAAGAAAAGGAAAAGGCAAATAATATGACGGGGCCAGTGGGCGAACTTCAAAAGAAATAAAAATAAAATGTTTGAAAGAAAAGTCCTTTAATGCCGTGAATTTTACGCGGGATTTCTATAAAGTGCAGCGCCCAGAACATCCTTCAAGGGGTGGAGGGTAAGGTCCTGCGGTTTGTTCGTCGCAGTAAATTTAAAATGTTCGTGCGTAAATTGACTTTGGGTCAGGGGTATACGCACATAGGCACATAGGCACATAGGCAAATCAGCCTATTCTCTAAACAAAATTGAAATGGAAACAAACCGAAGCGGGCGGCCAGTTTTTGCTGTTCACCTCATGTCCGGGAGCGGGCACTTTTTCAAATTGAATTTCTTGGAGTGCTTGTATGGAGTCCAAGCAGCGGAAGCAAATTAAAAAGAAATTAAGCCAATTTGCCAGTGCCCAGGATGCGGCTCAATTTCAGCTCCAAATGCCTTGTGCCTTGTGGCCTGTTGTGGCTCGTAAATCTTTGGCCCATAAATACCAGGAGCTCCTGGCACGTCTCGCTTGGCCGGCGACATCTTCATTTCGGCGTGAAATTCTTTAATCTCATTCAATTCAATTAGTTCGACTTGACTAGTTAATGCCGCCCGCGAATAGTCCGCGATTGTCCTTTCCAGCCAGCTGCCCGCTTAGGTGTGCCGCCTCTTTCCCTGTTCCCGATGCCAGGACCTAGTCGTGTGGTTATGTCCTTTTTAGCGCTTATTCCGTCTTTTTGTCACTGCGCATTAACTTTTGAAATTTATGGCCCAGATTATATTCAAGACTAATTAAGAGATAACCAAAACAGATTCTGGCTTACGACACAACGGACAACACGTGCCGCGTCCTTAAAGGAAGTGTAAAAGTAGGTCTCACTTTTAATCAATTATACATCGTCAACTAAATAATTTAAGAGTACTAAAGTTAACGGATCGATTCCCAGATTAGAAGAACTAAGAGCAACGTGATCAACTAAGTTAGAAAAATTGAAATTTGAATTGCTGAACTGCAGGTTCAAACCCCAAAGGCTAGCCAAACGAAGGGAATAATACCCTGTAAAGCCTGTGTGATTCGCCGATTGATTGCCGTATATGAAAGTGTAAATTTTGTAAAAAATTAACACAATCACATAGATATTTATTGAAAAATTTACGAGTGTACAACGAGCCGCCCCATTTTGATGCCCTGCTATAGAAGAGTGTAAAGAGTGTATAGAATATATATAGATTATAGCAGAATGGGAGGGCTGATTGGATGGTTTGTTGATCAAATAGTTTGTGGCTCCCCGTAGCTGCTCTTGTTGTGGTTGTTGTTTCGATTGAGGGTGATTAAGTAATTTTCGCATTTTAAGATAAGCTACACATGTTACGTCTTATATTTATATTGGGAGTTATGGTTCCACAGTTGTGTGACTGCCACCTGGCTGCGAATCATCCAGCTGCTCCGGCTCGCCATGCGGCGAATTCGACGGAGCCGGCTGACTCTTCCGGGGCTTGGCGCTGCCAAAAATGCTGGCCGCCTGCTTGGTCTCGGCCAGCGCATTAATCGGCTCGGTTACGGTGCGCGGCTGGAGCACAATCTTCGGACGATCGTCGTCATCAAAGTTGGAGAACGGTGGGCTGCCGCCTCCGCTGAGCGGCTGATTGTACCTTTCGTTCGGATTGTAGTGGCCGCGACGGTCTCGTGTCCGGTTCTGCCCAAAGTTCGAGTAGTGGCCGTTGTCATTGCTGATGCTGCGCTGCCGCTGGGGTCCTCCACGGCGGTAGTTGTTGTGGTTGCGATCGCTGTAACTGGGCGGGAAGGGTGGACAGGTGAGTGGTACGCGGCAATGGATGTACTCTAGCATGCTTACCGGTTGTTGTAGTTGTTATTGTTGTTCGTGTAGTGCGGAAAGCTGCGACTGCTGAGGAAGCTCGTCGACGATATGTGCGGCTCCACACTCTGCCGCGGACTGCCCAGGCTGGACGTGTCGTGGCTGCTGCCGCCCAGAGAGCCGAAATCGCTGCTGTTGCTGCCATCGTTGGCCTGGTAGCCGTCGTTATTGCGATGGCCCCTACCACCCCCACCTCCACCGCCGCCACCTCCACCGCCACCGCCACCACCTCTTCCACCGCCACCTCTTCTCTCACCGCCGCCACGACCGCCGCGATAGCCGCCTTGCCGGGGACTCCCCTCCTGTCTGCTCATATGGAAGTTACTGTTGGAGGATCGATTGCCAATCGGACGACCAGGGCTGTTCTGCTTGCTCGAATACTGACCCTGGTAGCTCTGGGAGCCAACGCTGTTGTCGCGCCGAAAGGTGCGTCGCTGATTGTGTCCGCCGCCGCCGCCGCCGCCACCACCGCCACCGCCCCCGCTGCTGCTCGACGGAGCTCCGCCGTTGGCGCCACCTGTGCCGCCCTGGCGGCGATGATCGGCAATATCGATGCGCAGCGGGGCCGACAGGTTGTCCAGCTTGATGCGTCCATTGCGGGATAGCGCTCGTTTTAGTTGTTCCAGTGTTGTAAACTCTACGTAGCCATAACCCTTAAACTCGTCCGTCTCACGATCTTTGATTAGGCGAACGCTCTTAACTTCAAAGTCATCGAAAATCTTCATGACATCGCCCTGGACGAGACCCTTGGGCAGGTTGCCAACAAAGGCAATGTATGGCGGATCGGTTGGCACTTCCCTGTTGCGATCCCGAAAATCCCGGTTTCGATTGTGAAAGTTACGATATTCCTGGGAGTTGCCTCGATAGTCACGGTCATGATTGTTGTTGTTACCTCTATCGTTGTTTGGCCGATCTGCCATATTCTACGAGCTTTTCAGTATTTAAACAATATATTTTTTAAGTCCGGAGCTCGTGTTCCCAGACGCTGTGGATATATGGTCTATGACAGACATTTGAGTGACTTTTACTTGACATTGCGACAAAACTCACTAGATCCATATACATATGTATGTATATGGAGCTTAGTGTAGAACTAAATTAATTCATTTCATTTCATTTTTCGAATGTTTTTCGAAACATTGTCAGCATCCTAACACATCCATGTATATTTTTAAGTTTGTCAACCTGTACATCCAATCCAAATTCCGTGCCAAATGGGGCACACTGACGAAGAATATCCTCTTTTGCATTCGACGCAAGCTATGGTAATGCGAAGGTAAATCATAAATGATAAATGCTGGCGCCTGGCCATGCTGCTCCAACGGCTTCCCCAGCTACTTCCTTGCTGCCACCTCCTGGAGTCCCTTCGCTGCAGATGCAAGCAAAAACATGTGTAAGCAGCGGAGTAGACGGCTCCATCTCCAGATTCTGCCCTTGTTTGTGTTATGGATAATAAAAACAACAACTGCGACGTTGACGACGATGGCAACTACATGAAAAAGTCAACAGCAAATAGTGCGACCAAGCAGCAACAACAACAACAACAACACCAATAACAATAGCAGCAACAACAACTGCTGTTTGGGGGGGGCAACAAGAACAACTACCGCGTTTTGTTTGCTCGACGAACTCATGACTCATTTTTGTACATTTGTCAAAATTTTTGCCATACATCATTTTAAACAGTGCGCAACATCGGAGAGGCCAAGGGGCAGCATCGAAGCAGTTGTGGGTACCAGTTGGAATATTATGCACTGCCAGACGAGCCACAGTGGTCAGAAAGTGCAAAAGATGGCATCGAACTAAACATTTGCAATACCAGCCACTAGAGTAAGAAATCAATAGTCCGTAATACAGAATTTACAACACCCAATAACAAAGTCTTTCATTATGGAAGTTGGAGGAATATGTGTTAAATATATATAGATGAAATAGACTAGCTTTAAAAATGGGTTATTAGTTATTAGTTTTACATCGATTTATGCTAATATAGTATAAAATTTGTTAAATGCTGATTTAATCATTTCAGCAGAATCTTAAATAGATTTCTACTCTTGCCTCTGTGAACTTAAACCAAGGTAAAATTGAACTTCATAAGTTTTTCAAGTTTTTCAAGCCAGTATTCTAAAACAGTTAACCATGAAATGAAACTTGCCACCTTTCCAGCAGCTTGCCTCAGTGTGTTGCACAACATTTTCGGGCTGGGAGCTTGGGTTGGATTCGGCACACGCCAACGCATGGTAAAAGATAAATCGTCAGCAACACGGAATTAAAAACTGATGTAGCGATTAATTTATCACTCACTGGCAGAGCAACAAGCAGCTGCAAGAAGAGTTGCCAGCTACTGGCAATATTTAACTAGCGAGTTGCAACTGTGTGGGGCATGCCACTAGGCACTGGGCAATGGACGGTGGGCAGTGGGACACGGACAGTTTCGGTGGCATCTTTGGAGCTCGGAATTGAACCGATGCGCAGAGTAAATAAATTACGAGCAACAAATAAACGCGCTCGGCTGCATCGACGGGCAGCAAAACAAAAAGCCGAGGCAAAAGAAAGGGAAAAGGCAAAGGCAAAGGCAAACGCAAAGGCAAATGGAAAAAAGTAAAGAGCGTTGCAAAACGAGAAATGTGTACAAACAAAGACAAGAAAACGGAACCGGAAACGCTTTCAGCTGTCGAATTTGTATGAGCTGCTGCGTGCCGCCTGCCCGGTGGTTCGCTCTAGTCCTTGCTCCTTGAATGCCAAATGCCATGTTCATCCTGTCTTAACCCACCAGAGAGCTTTGCTGCCCTGCCCCATTCGTAAGTGTTCAATCATTTGATTGCTGCAACAATGCAACATTCAGCTACAGCAACAGCAGCACCAATGGCCAAAAGAAGTGAAACACCGAAAAGGATTTATGGTCATCGATCAGAATTAATGAAGATTTTGTTTTAGTGCTCTGACAAAGCTCCATTTGCCCTAAACGATGATGGAAGGGGGAAGGGGGCCTGTGGCAGGGTTGGCAAATCAAGGGGCAGGGGTAGGTGGGCTGGCCCAAAGCAGCTTCAAATAGAGCATTTGTTGCTAATCGTTTTTGCCAGCCTGAATACCACTCGAAGCACTTGTGACCGAGTACTAACCGTAACTGCTTGAGTATTACACTACATTAGCGAAATTAAATTGATTTTCCTCTACGCCTGCTTAGATTTTCCGATGCTCTTCTTCTTCGTATGTGTGTTTTTTTTTTTTGATCCCCTTGCAACCCTGGCGCATCGTTTGCTTAGCTTTGCTTGTTGATAGCCTTCTTTCACCACCTTTTAACTCTTATTAAGCGATTCGCTGTCTTTTTCACCCACCGTCTTTGCCTCTCTCTCTCTCTCTCTCTTGGTCTTTCTCTCTTTGTTCGCTCAAGTTGCTTGATTTATGCTGCAGCGCCCGCAAATATGCAGCGTAAATATTTTTATGACCCAATATATGAACCCTGCCTCCAGCTGCCCCTCCCATCTAACCATGCCCACCTCCGCCCACCAGTGCACTTGTGTCTGAACAACTTCGCAAATAAGTGTGCACATTCATCCATAAGCAGACCAGGAGCAGCGGCCCACACTAATCATATTAAATGAAATTCATACGTCGCCGCATTTATGCGATTTACTCAGGGACTCACGAGCCACTAGCGAGGGTTGCTAAAACGTTTCATATGACGCGCAATTGTTGTTGCTGCTGCTGTTGTTGTTGTTGTTGTTGTTCTGCTGGCTGGCAACATTTTCGTTGTCGTTTAAACTAATTGAGTGTTACAAATTTTATGTGCAAAATCTTTAAGCTAAATTGAAATTTGTTTTGTTTGCCTTTAGCCTGGTCTTGTTGTTCTTATTGTTGTTGTACATTTTTCACATATGATGCGGGTTGTATATGAACCCATTTAATGTTATGTGCACATTTTGCTGTTGGCATCCGTAAGTGCGTTGAACCATTTTAAAATTGAGGTATGCCTATCACTTTCAAAAATTGCCAAGCCAAATGGCGAGTATTTTTGGCATCTCTTTCTTCAAACGAAATCATTTATCCCATGGTTTAGCATATGAGGCTTTCAATTATTTGGATTATTCTAGTATGTAATATGTGCACAGGTCTATAGTTATTTATTTTATAAATTCAAATTTCATTTGTAGAAACTTACCTTATTGAATCACCTGCTGTGAGTAGGAGATAGCCAAACATACGGCTATTTGGAAAACACAAAGCAGAAAAATTAAAAGGTGAAATGGGCATAAAAGTTATTTTTGGCATCTTTTTTATCTCGTATAAATCAGTATTTTCGGTATGCATTCAAGATATCTAAGTTTTGAGAAATTTTAAGTTTGACGATTTTTGGAAAAAGTGACAAGGGGTACCCCTTACACTTTTTTCGAAAATGGGCTTGGTTCTAGAATCAATATTTGATGATTCCATTTCATTCTACCGAGCTTGCTGAGTCTAAAAAGGTATAACTTATATAAATCGGATTATTTTTAACCGAGTTAGAACAGTTTGAAGCTGATAAATAGCCTTTATCTCATATCTACTGGTTGTATAAACACTTCGATCTCGAAAACTAGAACAGCTACAGAGTTGAAATTTTGAACAGTTATTTTAGAATATCAGACGCAGAGTAGACAAGTCATTGTTATAGAAAAGAATGCTCCATTTTTCCAATATCAATAAAAATATCCTTAAAAATCATATTTTCGTAGCTTGGTTGGCTGTAACTTGGGCAAATTGAATTCGATTTTCAAATGTTGGGTATTTTTTATCTCGTATAAATCAGTATTTTCGGTTTGCATTCAAGATATCTAAGTTTTGAGAAATTTTAAGTTTGATGAAAATGGGCTTGGTTCTAGAATCAATATTTGATAATTCCATTTCATTCTACCGAGCTTGCTGAGTCTAAAAAGGTATAACTTATATGAATCGGATTATTTTTCACCGAGTTAGAACAGTTTGAAGCTGATAAATAGCCTTTATCTCATATCTACTGGTTGTATAAACACTTCGATCTCGAAAACTAGAACAGCTACAGAGTTGAAATTTTGAACAGTTATTTTAGAATATCAGACGCAGAGTAGACAAGTCATTGTTATAGAAAAGAATGCTCCATTTTTCCAATATCAATAAAAATATCCTTAAAAATCATATTTTCGTAGCTTGGTTGGCTGTAACTTGGGCAAATTGAATTCGATTTTCAAATGTTGGGTATTTTTTAGCTCGTATAAATCAGTATTTTCGGTTTGCATTCAAGATATCTAAGTTTTGAGAAATTTTAAGTTTGACGATTTTTGGAAAAAGTGACAAGGGGTACCCCTTACACTTTTTTCGAAAATGGGCTTGGTTCTAGAGTCAATATTTGATGATTCCATTTCATTCTACCGAGCTTGCCGAGTCAAAAAAGGTATAACTTATATGAATCGGATTATTTTTAACCGAGTTAGAACAGTTTGAAGCTGATAAATAGCCTTTATCTCATACCTACTGGTTGTATAAACACGTCGATCTCGAAAACTAGAACAGCTACAGAGTTGAAATTTTGAACAGTTATTTTAGAATATCAGACGCAGAGTAGACAAGTCATTGTTATAGAAAAGAATGCTCCATTTTTCCAATATCAATAAAAATATCCTTAAAAATCATATTTTCGTAGCTTGGTTGTCTGTAACTTGGGCAAATTGAATTCGATTTTCAAATGTTGGTTATTTTTTATCTCGTATAAATCAGTATTTTCGGTTTGCATTCAAGATATCTAAGTTTTGAGAAATTTTAAGTTTGACGATTTTTGGAAAAAGTGACAAGGGGTACCCCTTACACTTTTTTCGAAAATGGGCTTGGTTCTAGAATCAATATTTGATGATTCCATTTCATTCTACCGAGCTTGCCGAGTCTAAAAAGGTATAACTTATATGAATCGGATTATTTTTAACCGAGGTAGAACAGTTTGAATCTCAATTATTTGAATTATTCTAGTGGATAATCTGTGCACATAGATGGCGCAATAGTGCTCATGATGCCTTTCCGCTTTGAATACCTAATTGAACCGAATGGACTTCGTTTTTCTAACTCAGTTAAGTCACATTTCAATAAAAAAAATATACATATATTTAGAACTAGTGCCGGATGTAATGGGTTTTCTTAAAAGGTTAAGGACAGACAATATCTTTTTGATAGTAAGGTAAATCAAAATATAAACTGATGGGATCGTTTACGTAGACTCATTTGATTGCAATCTCAAGTTTTATTTGTGATTTCTGGCTAAGCTTAATAATTGCGTCGCCGACAAAGCGCATTGTTGGCCAATTTACATAATTTATGGCGACAGATTTGTGCAGCCCACGCTCCCAGATTGGCCCAAAAAGAAATGCATACAAGTCGAAACAATTTCGGAGATGATTTGTGCCATTGCAGCGACTTGGCTGGCGATAAGATCCAAAATTTTGGCTGCTGTCGAGGCTTGAATGCATGGCTTATAAACAAATACGCTGGCCAAATTAAACTTATGTCTGAGATTTATCATTTCTCTTGCCATATATCAGTGCTCGAGTGGCAGGCCAATAAAATATGGCACTTGTTTAGGGCCCGGCCAACAGGCAATTACCAATTGCCAAAGCCGCCCAAGCGAAAAGCTGTCGCGAGATTTTGAAAAATTAACAATGTCAGCGTAGGAATATCCACATACTACTCATCGAGTATAGAGACTATATATAGATATATAGAGAAAGAGATATAGTTTTTTCCGTTCCAACTGTAGATTTATGCCAATTTAAAGAGACAAAACTTGTAGTCCAAGAGCTGTAGCTGATGCTGATTTATGGTCCCTCGCATGAATGTTTTGGCAAAGGGTAGACCACTACCCTAGCCCCTACCCCGCAACCCCCTACACCACACTTAAACTGTTCAGTTGAAGCTGGCCATAAATTATGCGTATGATCAAATTGCTACCTTCATGTGGTATTTTTCTCAAGTTTTTGTGTTGTGCTTTCAATTAAGTCAATTGATTTTAATTAGACCATGACTTAAACATATTTCATAAGCATATTCCAAAGAAATGATTATTATTAAGCACGCGACTCACCAAGGGGCCGCAATTGTTAACGAATGTTACCTCGTGGTTGCCGCTGTAACCTAATATGCGAGCGCAAATACCCTACCCATTCGGCTCAATTAATGGGAATTACGGGTAGATGGCCAAGTCGCCGCATAATGCACCAGCAGCCCACATCTAATGCCAACTGGAGGGTAATGCTTTGGTTCCACATTGAGAGCTCCTTAATTGCTCACACACACACACACACATATATAAATACAAACACAGGGTATGGAGCGGGACTCACATGTAACGTGCTTCAATTGAGGTGATCAACGTTAATTAAAAGCCAACAAAAGACAAACTGAAATTGACTCAACTGTTGTGTTGGCTCATTAAGTGGTTGCCCGGCCACGCCCACATCTCAGAGTACGCCCCACTGAGAGATCGAGATGAAAAATTAACATTTCGCGCATCATTAAAATTCCGACAGTAGCTTGGCGGAAGGAGCCTGAAGAAGATGAAGAGAAGGACAAGGAGGAGGAGGCCATATGGACTTGTACATGTGTGTGCAGTTGACAAATGCCGCAACGTGCTCAATGTTTCCATTTGCCCAGTTTTCATCTAACGCCCAGTGATTGCCTCCATGTTGCAAGTAGCCGCTTCAGCTGTGCCCCAGCCTGCGGCTCATTTGTCGCAGCAGCCGCAGCCGCCAAGAAATGAGTGAAACAAATGCGTCAACACCGAATTTTCATTTGGTTAATGTGTGAAAGCGGACAAAACTAAATAGGAATACACTCACACAGTCACACACATACACACTTGCATGCTTAAGCAGGCATCAGTGAAATAATAACATGAATTTATCAATTTGTCATGTTGATATTTGTTTGGCAATTTATTTTCCACATGCGACATGTGCGCAGAGATCGGTCCGTCCAGTTCCGTTCCGTTCCTCAACTGGGACTAGGGTTCATCTCTTTTCCATTTATTTTTAGAGACTTTCATTTGTGCAACTCGAGACACACGAAATGCAATTGTGGGCAGTAATTGATTGAGCTACTTATCCGACTTACTGCAGGCCAATGGGATGCAGATGCTCAACGGTTTTCCTTGGGTTTGTCAACACCAAAAGTCACTTTAAATGTATTTCCAAGATGTTCAATATATTATTTTTTAAATTTTGTGTCTGAATCGGAAATTATTCAAAGGCAGTTTCCTCTGGTCGAAATTATTTATATATAATAAATAATATGAAAATATAATATGCATAATTTTTGCTTAGAAGTTTTTATAATTTTTTAGAAGGGATTTTCCTATTTACAACAATAGGAAGAACCTGTAGAGTATTAAAGGAGAAACTTTTGGAATATAGAATTCAATTTCTTTGTCTTTCCTTTCAAGATTTAAATCTATGTATAGTAATAATAGTTCATTTGCATCTAGTTAGACTCATATTATAGTTTTGTATTAGTCAATCGCACACACATGCACCCACGCACACACCCACTCGATAAGTAGTTAAGCACATTGTAAGTGCAACTGGAATGCAGAAATGTCACAAATCATTCAACGGCAGAAACAAACAAACAGTCATTTAACTTAACATAATAAGCGGCTCTTAGGTCCTGAAGTATGGGAGCTGCTCCGTTCCCGTTCCCGCTCCCCCTTACACATTTCACCTTTCCCCTTCCGCCACTGCTCCACATGCAGCATTGAGGCCTGCCTGTCGCTCAACGCTGCTGCTGATGATGATGATGTCACCTTATACAGCAGAGTCACAGATACACATTCTACAGATACAGATACAGATACAGATACAAATGCAGAGACTGTTGGAGAGGGGCATAGTAAACACGACCATAAAAACCATTAACATCTGGTGTGATTAACTCTTAAAACAGCGAGTGAAGTCCGTTGGCTCCTAAGCAGCAGCTCGGCCGCCCCAGACATTCCGATTGGCGGAGCAGCTGCTGCCCTCCCCCCCCAACCCACTCCAGAGTGTACCAGATTGGTGGGGCAAGCTCATTCACACGGCAGCCAGTGCATCAAAAATGGGGAATCGTAGTCGGAGTCGGCAAACGGAGTCGCCAGAGTTGGAATCGGAATCGGAGTCGGAGTCGGAGTCGCGTCGTCAGTTTCTTTGTCGCTTTTGAAAATTTATGAGTTTCGCTTGAAAAGTATTTTATTGCGTTTATAATTGTGTGAGTGTGTATGTGTGTGTAGTGGGTGTGTGTAAGCGTGTGTGTGCCGCATGGGAAATGAATGGGCAGCTCTCTTGTTATGCTGCGCCCCACTCTGTAAATGTTGCACATAAACTCTTTAACACTTTGCCTCTCGTTGCAATTAAAAAATCTACTTATTGGTGGAAAGTGTTGCTGCCCCACCCTCTTGGATATGCGACATTGTATCTGTATCTGTTACTGTCTGCATTTGTATCTGCTGTGCACATTAGGCATCGGCACCGGCACCGGCAACGGCAGCGCGTTCCCTACTCGGTGCTGCTGCTGCTGCTGCTGGTTTTGGTGGTGGTGGTGGTGATAGTGGTGGTGGTGGTGCGC
Organism: Drosophila pseudotalamancana; assembly: GCA_037075185.1. Classification (NCBI taxonomy): domain Eukaryota; kingdom Metazoa; phylum Arthropoda; class Insecta; order Diptera; family Drosophilidae; genus Drosophila; species Drosophila pseudotalamancana. Next base: position 194,409 of record JBAMCK010000833.1, on the reverse strand, counting down.
TGCTCCACTTGGCCGTTTGGGGGCACCGCATCATTTGTTTGCGTAACTTTATTAGACTCTTGAATTGCGTGTTTAGTTTTTGAACAATTTATGTGGCCGTCCGCCTGCCTGCCCGCCCTCCTACTCCACGGTCGTGTGACGAAAATGTGGGAAACTTGTGTAGCCCACGAGAACGAGGCCGGCCATGTGTGCCGCCACTTGCATTAGATACAGATACGGCCACAGATACAGACACAGATACATCTGACAGCCTGATGAGCATAACAAGTGTCTGCCCTCTGCCATTCGGTCCTGCTGTCAAGTTAACCTATTAAATCACAACTGTTCTTCCATTCTATGCGGGCGACTACCTACTGAAACTTTTCCTAATGCTCGAGTGAATCTTCGATATCGATTCGATACCAATTCGAAATTTAGTATCAAGAGATGATCTAAGGATACATTTAGGTTATCTTTATATTTTTTTCTATCCTCAAGTTTGCAGCGGATTCAATTCGAGAATAAATCTTTATATTAAAGAACACATATTAAACAAATTTATATATAAAAGCTGTCAAATAGTTTGTAAGATTTGTTAGTAGGATTTCACTCCGTTGGTTTCTCCATTAAACTCCATTCAATATCTTTAACTGTTGAAAAGGAGCATGCAGTATGCTGCAGCCAGAGGCGCATAACGAGTGTCAGTCTAGAGCCATGGCCAAGAGGCCGAGGAGGTAGAGGGGTAACTGCAGGCATTGACTTTTAGCCAGTTCGAAGCAAGCGCTTGATTAATAACCAAAGTAAAATTGAAAAATTTTACAAAACACACAAAAATTAAAACGTACAAATTGCGAGTTATTTGTTTGCCGCGAGAGGCTGACGGAAAGGGGCAGCCGGAGAGGGAGGTGGGGGTGTGGAGACTGGTGGGGCGGCACCTTTCCGTTAGCGCAACTTAAGACGGCCAAGAGACCGCTGTCTGTCGGGTTAGGGTGGCACAAAACGAAAGAAAAAAATTCATTTTCCACGTAATTACTCTGCTGTGATTAGTAAAATTAAACTTTTCTTTTGCATTTCCCTTTTGCTGCGCGTGAGTTTTGCTTTTGCCTTTGCTTTTGCTTTTTGATTTCTTCGCGCGGCTGCAAAAAATGGCGGCAACTTTTTTCTTATTCTTTTGATTCTTATTTTTTTTTTGTTTTTTTTGTGTGTGTGTGCTTCTCAGTTTCATTTAGCGCTACGTTTTTCATGGGAAAACTAGAAAAATGCTAGCAGGAAAACGCGTAACGGCCAATTACAAGGATTGATTGTGTATGAAAATGTTTGGGCAAGCTGGGAAAGCTGGGAAAACTTTTCCTCAGCACAGTGCAAAAGTTCTCGAGCTCATTTTTTGTATTTGCTCAATGCATAAGGTGTCCAATTTTTCATGCCAGACATAGATTGACGGCCTGTTCGCGGGCGCAATCAAAAATTTTAAATACAAAAAATGAACTAGAAAAAGACAAAAATAAAAATAGAAAAAAAAAATGAAATGAATTGAAATGAGAGAAAATGCTTTTCGCCAGACACTTTAACACTTGAATAAATATTTGTGCGGCAGTCGGAGATTTTATAATGCCACAAAATCCAAACTAATTACTCAAGTCGCTCGCCGCTGCTCGGACGCGCGCATCATTTCACTTGATATCCTGTCGCAGGATGCGTGGCGAGCAGCGTTAGGCCCGGTCCCAGACAGACAACATAATCATCGTCATCGTCATAGTCATTCCTGTTGCCAATGCCATTGCCACTGCCACTGCCACCGCCACTGCCATCGAGTGCTACTTCAACAGCCGCTCGTAGACAAAAATAAATGTTTTGAAAATAATTTCATGTTATTTTTTCCTTTCGCCTAGGCTCAAGGACTCGGCAGTGGAAAAAGTGTCACTGGCGCGTGTGACAAAAATTAATATTAATTTGCTGTGTCAATGCATCCGTCATAGCGAAAGACAGCCACAGACCCAGTCCCAATCCCAGTCCCAGTCCCAGTCCCAGTCCCAACAGTGGTTATTTTTCAGGAGTCTCATTATCATCCCGTCTCAAAATATCGCGTAGTATCATTCTATATAGACATGCCAACGCCAAAAAGGGTAAAAATCTTGTTTGTGATTTTGGTGAAATATTGAAAATTTCTCATATTTGGGGTTTGGCTTTTGGCGCGTCAAGTTTGTGGCATTGGGTGTGGCAGGTGTTGTTTGCTGCGCAGTTGTCAACGGGCACACTCAAACGCTCTCCAGAGTGCAGATTACAGGGTGTCATTGCGCTGCCCTGGCGCGTTGGTCACACGCCCGACACACGTTGCTTGAAATCAATGCGCTGTTTTTCCAATTTTCCGAGCTGTCTTTAGAAGGGGTGGAGGGGGTTGGGAGTGGGGTGGTAATGTGACAATTTACGGTTTGCTTTGCTCATCAGCACGCGGCCGCCGCCTGTGAGAGCTGCTTAATTTGGCCAGCTCAGTGGGCGACACGTGCCACAAAGTGTGGAAGGTGGAAGGTGTTGCTCGTAATATGTCTTAGTCCCCCACCTCCTTCCCTCTGTTTACATATATTTGTTATTAGTTGTTTAATTAAATTAACGTTCAAATATTCCAACTTCCAAGAGCGTGAGAACGCAAACAAAGATCGTGGCATCGAAGTATCTGTTGCTTCTGCTCCTGCACTTGAGACTTAGATTTGAACTTGGGATGCTCACATATATATAGATATGAATAATCTTAATGAGTAATAGATTTGTTTATTTATTTTGTTAGGGTATAAATAAAAAGCTTGATTTTGAATTTATTTTAATAAAATGTGAAAGTTAGACTGCATCATTTTTTTTTAAGAGAAGCTCATTCTAAGCCTCTATTATTTTTATTCTACTATATTATTATTACTATATTTGTAGATCTTTATTAGCTTTGGTAATGCGTTCTTTTCGTATAATTATCCATCTGAAAAAAGTATTGACTTGTATCTTTGTCTCCATCGGCAATCGGTTGTATAGAAGCTGTATGCTTACAATATTGAAAAGTCGTACTTGCTTGTATCTAACTATAGATACAGATAGATGTTATCGTATGACATTCTATGGCTTCGAATATATATTCCTGTCTGTATATTCCTGTTGAATTCGAATACGAGCACGTCGTGCTTGTCAGACACGGAAACCACAACCGAGTCGAATCGAGTCGACTTTTCCTTATTGGTCTAACCTGTTACCATATGTTGGGAAAGTCTTTTGAGTTTTTCCGCAGCTTCCTTGGCTGGCTGGCAGACAGCTGCCAAGTTTCATGTGCAAGTGAAATGGAATGGAAGTGAAAAACTCTTCGTCTGCCACTCCGAGTGGCACCTTTCAGTGGGTGCGTCGCATCGCGCTGCGCTGCGTTGCGGCGCGTCCGTTTCTAAATATTTTGATTAGTTCTTGTAAATTTTGTTTGCATTGGGCCTAGGCCTGGGCCTGGTTGCAGTTTGCTCTGTGTGTTTGCTTAGTCTCACTTAATTTGTAATTTCTACGGCCTGTCTCTGCCAGCATTTGGTACATGTTGCTTTTGGTGACAAATTCAAGATGCACACACACACACACACACACATACCATGTGAGTATGTGATGTGGCAATGTGGCTACAAGTTTTTGGCTCACAGCTCAATCAATCGCTTAGCTTACTGTTAACTTAACTTAGTTGAATGGCCAGCCAGTCACCACACACACACACACACTTACACCCACAATATGTGTGTGTGCTTAAATTACATTTGACATTTACGAGTGCATAATAAAAATTTTACAATGACCGACGCCATTTTACTTGACAAATACTCTACAACAAAAGCACTTGAAGGGCAATAGAAATGAAACTAGAGCATGGGGAAACACGGGGGACTCGGATAAGGGGGTAATGGATAATGGGTAATGGGTAATGGCCATCAAGTGTAGATCGGTCGTAAAACACATTTTACAGTTGGCACATTCAACTTTGGCCGTACCGGAGACCGTACATTGGATCTGTTTGCTGCTCAGTTGCATTTTTAATTAATTGACTGTAGTTTTTATGGCTTCATTAATTACGGAGCAGAGGTCCCTGTTTGGTCCTTGACGTCATGCCGCACATGTGACAAGCCGTCGTCCATTGAATTATGCATCATTGATATGTGAGCTGTAAATATCAATAATAAAAGTGTGCTGTAAAAGTTGCTTAAGGAGTTGGGGCTAGGCCCCAGGAACGAGTGCATTAAAAATTTATTAGAATTTGCCTGTGACGCGTGTCCATATGACTGCGACCCATTCGTGGATGCTCTCATAAAATAATAATCTTTATGATGGCAAAATTTTAATACAATATTGGCGGGCCACGTTCTGCCCTTATGCCGCATCGATGCGTCTCTATCTGTCAGTCATTCCGAGATTCATAAATTCAGTTTAATTGCTGCAGTGATTTCTACGCTTTTAGTGCCCGATTGGAGCCCACATCCAGATCCCGACTTAGCCGTGTTCCGCTCTCGTTTTGGGCGATAAAAGCGTTCAAAGTGCCCGTTAAAAATGATGTTCATTAATATTCAACTATTTAGTGGCAAAGATTAAGTTCCTTAAGTATTTCGAAAGCCAGCTGCCAATTTCATTAACCACACCACACACCACAAATGCGCCTCAGTTCAAATCTATTCTAAGCATATGTTTAAGTATTTTGCAGAGTGTACAAGTTTCTATTCCAACTTCCTGGATATTGGGTTGTCTAAGTGACCCACTGCAGCATCTAGGCTAGGGTAGATACTTGGTGGATAGCTTGAAGCTAACCAATTTCTGACTATATTTTAAATTCAATCAGGCATTTAATTTACATTTTAATTTTAATTTTCTGGTTCGTCTAATTATTAGATAAATATATATCTATTGTAAATAAAAAAGATTTAAGGCAATTACTTTCGGATTTCTTAAAGAGTTCTAAAGATTTTATTAGCCTGGATAATATATATACATTTGATTGCTAAAAGTTTAGACATTGGTCAAACTTACATATGTAGCATCGCCCAAAATTGCAAATCTCTCAATTTATTTTATATAATTTAATATTTCTCTTATTATATATCCTCTGTAACTAATGTATTCCATCTAATATACAAGCGCTTTAAATTAAAACCCCCTTTTTGAAGTAGTTTGAAAATAAGAACTCCATTTTTTACTCCATACAAAATGAGTAATCAGGGTAAAATGCCTTAATTTCCAACATTATTAATATATTTCCTAAATGATAGTTTTTTTAAACATAATTTTAAATATAATAAGAGTCTCTAGATGTAGCAGCTAATATACCACCGTAAAATTAAAAATCTCTATTTAATGTGGTTTAACCATTTAACTCGAATTTTTTTACCCTGAGCCCAAAAATATAAGTAATAAGTAATAATTTCCAATATTAATAAGGCTTATCAGCTACATAGCTGTTGTGCCTCTTCCTTGAGCTAATAGATCGGGAAGATCAGTTTATAGGCAAATGCGTAATTGCGTCGCTGTGTAGCTGCGTACTTAACTGCATAGCTGCATAGCTGCATAGCTGCACAGTTAGCCGCATAAGTGCGGACATGTTTTGTTTTGACCATGCCTCATTTAGATTCATTTGCCAATTTATTTAACGATCGATCGTAAACTGTTTCTGGCAGCACCTCTGCGGCCGCCTTCAAAATTTTGTTTTATTTGCTTTCTGATCTTTTTTGTTTTTTGATTTTTTGTTTTTTTTTTCCTTTTCTTTTCTGTTTTTGTGTTTCTGTTTCTGTTTCGAAATATGCATTCAATGGGAGCAGCGGCAACAGCAGCTTGTTTACGTTTTTAAGTGAATTTTCATATTTTAATGTTTGGCAACATTGTTGTCGCACAATCCGGAGACGCTGTGGAGGTCGACGGCGGTCATAATTTCCGGCGTGGAATTCGTGGAAGTTGCCGATGCGTTAAAATTGCGCTCACATCTTTGCGCGATGGGCAGCCCGAAGGGGTTAACGGGGTAGGGGGAGCGGTAAGGTGCCCACTGTGGGGCAGCTCGTAAAGTTTTCCAAGCACTGGACGTTTTATAGGTGGAAACAGCGGCCGCGCACAAAGGTGTTTTCCTTGAGCAGTTTATATGGCTTTTCACTGAAAAAAAAATGTCAAAGCGAAGCAAATGCCAATATAAAATTGTTGACTCTTTGATGAAGCATCAGCAACAACAACAGCAGCAGCAACAACTGTAAACAAACAAGCACAACGCACATACAGATCCAGATACAAATATATATGTATATATAGTATATATAATTTACATTTGTATAGCTGGGTACTCATCGTGCTCAGAAGCATGAGCGTTCAGTGGAATGGCGCACATCATTCGCATTGAGCTTGAAATTTTAGATGCTGTTTGTGCGAAAAGGAAAAACAAAAAAGAACAGTTTCGACTAATTAGCCAAACGATCGCCGACTTTGGAGGCAGATCCACATGGAGTGGACTTTATGTGGAGGAATCGCCAGACTAGACGTGCGTGCGTTGGCCATTCAAAATTATTGAAATTGAATTTGAAAATAAACTGAAAAATGCTTTTTGGGGGCCCGAGTTGTTGGCGTGTTTTCGAATTTTGGCCGAAAAGTGTGGCACACGGCGCGCTTGATTTGGGATTTGTGGAGTGGGGGTTTGGGCGAATCGCCTTCGATTAAATGTACCGGCTGCATTTTCACGTATTCTCAGGAAATGTGCGTTCAATTCAAAATTAGTTTCTTGCGTTGGGGAAAAAAAAATAAATTTAATTTATTGCCGAGTCGAGAGCATTCGAACGGTGTGTGGCGTATTTTTAAGTGAAATGGATTGAAATTAAATGATTTTCATTTACATTTTGTTCGCCTTTTTCCTCCACTCCACCCAAACGACGCTGATGTGGTTTGGCTGGCTGTGATGGTGGTGCAAGTGGTGGCTGTGCTGTGCTGGCGACGACAAGACGCCAACAACAGACGAGCTACTCAACGGCCTGGCCCCAAAAATGCCGACGAAAATTTCGATTTGGCCGCAAATTCGTACCTAAATGCGAAAGATTTTCCGAGTGCGAGCACCTAAGCGGACGGCGGACAGCTCGCAGACAATCCGCCATTAAGTGGTTGCACCTTTTTGTGGCACAGGGTGCACACGCCTAGCGCCATGCCGGGCAACGCTCAAGGAACCGCTCGGCCTGCACCCTGTTCGCTGCAAAGGTGCTCGCCGAAGCCGAGTTGTCGTCTATTTTCGACTGAGGCACGGCCACGCCGAACTAGGTTGACGCCACCTAGGTATTTCGTTTCACAAAGGTTACGATTCGAGGAGTTTCGCACCTAGAAATGGGCCCGGGCGGACGTCTGCCCGGCTCCGACAAACTGGCGTCAGTCTCGTGTACTGCAATTATGCAGACAACATGTCAGCGCGAATTGTTCGCATTGTCGAGCGCCGACAGCAGCGACAATTGGACCGTTAGACCGTGCAGAGGGGTGTGACGGGAGGGGAGGGGGAGCCGCAGGCAATCAGCGAGACGCAGCTGCGCCCTAGGTGCCAAAAATTCGAAATCACATCGAGCAGCCTCTAATGGTCAATAAATATGAAAATTTTATTGACTTACGCAACATGATACAAGACACAAATCGAGCTGTTCGAGCAGTGCTTTATGTGAAATTTAAAATGCACACACACACACACACACACACACAGACTTACACATACTCAGTGAGTACATGATCCTTCTCATTTTGGAGTCTCCAAGGTTTGTTTTGCACGTCTCACGTTTGGCTAACAAGCTCCCTGGAGTGAAATAAAAGCGAAAGTGCAAAAGTATTTGACTACGTGATGTGCAGCTCATATTGGCCATGGCTGGCGGTAGCTCAGTTATCCAGTTAGCCAGTTAGCCAGTTGGCCCCGTTGGCCACAGTCTGGTCACAGGCTATATGGCTCATTCGAGTAGGTGTTCCCTCTAGCCAATTAGCCCGCATGCTTGCAGTCAACCAGCTGCCAGCTGCCAGCTGGCTTTTTATTGATGGACATTCGCATTGCCCATACACTGTATCAAATTCTAATGTAGATTTATCTGAGGCACTTTAGAGTTAGCACATAGGACAGTGCTTTTCTATAAGGCATAGATCGCTCATTAAGTTCATTAAAGATGCCTCTGTGTGTATACGCGCATTGATTATACCCTGTGTGCACTACATAGTAGGGTATTTCAGTCAATATAATGCAATAATGTGTGGAGATACTTATATAAGTTTATGTATATATATAAAGAAACAGCGCCATAGTAAATCAATTGCGTTTTTGCTTTAAGATCTCTAAAGGCAGGGTATCTTTCCTTAAGCATTTCAAATATTGCATTTGAGCTTATTTAAGTTCGAGTATTGAAGTCACACAATATAATAATTGATGACAGGGTATTTGCTAGTCAAGCATGTCACAACTGGAGCACTCTCAAATGTTTGCCGTACGTTTTCTGAGCCATTTCGCCTATTGTCGCTGTCTGTCGCAAATAAATCAAAACTACCAGGAAAACTGAGATGCAATTGCCAGTTGCAAGATGCTGTTGCACTTGCAACATTTGCGCCGTCAAGGCGTGGCTAGGTGCCACGTAGTATGTACGATATATATTTAAATATGTGTGTGTATGTGTGTGTGTGCGTGTGTGGTTGTCTGGGCGCTTGTCAACACTTGCCAATTGTTCGTCTGCGCCATTGGAGGTTTCCACATAAAAACGCGCTGCGAAAGACCAAAATGAAATATGAACTATTTTAACGCCTACTTAATTTGTTTTGTTTTTCCCGCTCGCTAACTATAAATTTTAATTAATTTAGCGTTGAAGTGAAAGTGTTAAGCGACTCGCCTGGCATTTGTATAACTGATGCCCGGCATCAAGTGCAGCTGTGGCGGGGCCAATTGCTCGTTGCCAATATTTTAATAAATTTTGTGCCTAGCCGACAGTTTTTCTCGAGGTAGTCGACGACCTAAATAAATAAAGATATGTTTATGTGCAAAATATTAAAGACAAACAAGCTGAATGGCCACCCCAAGCAGTTGCCCCCGCACACACACATACAACCACGCACACACACGCATATGTCGCCGCCTGACCAATTCATAAGTCTGCACTTAAGGCAGCAGCAGCTGAGGACACGGGACAAGGACAACCTGTGGCAAAGTTGAAGTAGGCTGAAGTAAGGTTAGGATAACGTATAAACTGCAGGCTCGCATATACATAAAAATCATAATAAAATGTATTTACCCCAGGATCAAATTATGAATCTCCTTATGGGCAAGGACAAGGCAGGGCCGGGCGGGCAGCTAAAAGGTGTGCCCGGCCATCTCAAGTTATGAAAGCCGCAGGCTGTTGGCCAGCCCAACGCAACCCAACCCGTAAAAAGGACAAACGCATATTTATGAAATGAGCAAAACTATAAAGGACACCCACACACATACACACACACATACATACACATACTCACACACATGCCATATAGAACAATGTGACGACGTTGAACGTAGATTTTGGTTTTTGGGTCTGGCATGAAAATTTGTGCACATTTCAGCAAAAAGCGCCCCTGAGGTGTTGCGAGCTCCTTCAAGGTGCTGTCCTTAGTCGAAGTCCCTTTTGGGAGTGGGATTGGGTTGGGGAAGGGGGCGGCCAGTCTATTACACAACTACTTTATGGCATGTAGTTACACCTAGGCGCGCCTGCGGCGGCAACATATGGTCAGCAGTCGAGCTCAGGTCCACATTTGGGGCTTGCTTTTGGCATTCGCCACGTTTTACAAAGTTTATTTCACATTCGTTTTCCTTTAGCTGCCTTCATTGTCAGCATCATCAACAGCCATCAACATTGTCGCCCCCGAATCCTCTCCAGCGTGACATCTGCCTGCCCCCAGGGCGTCGAGTGTTGCTTAAACATGTGAGTCACATACGAGCACAACACCAACTGGTCGGCGGGGACAGCTCCAGGAGTTCAGTTGAGGAAATTACCTTTGCATCGAAGGCATGAGACCAAATAAAAACCCTTAGAAATTACCTAGCTGCGTATTAAACGATGGCATTTCGTCTATCGCAGATCACGTAGCGTTTTATTAGTCAATCAAAGGATACTTTGGCTTGCATCTCATTAAGTCTCTGACTTCTTACATATTGGGGAAATACAAAAGATAAGTAAAGTCTTCAATTTTGGCAGAAAAAACAGATAAACAGCTTTTAAAGCAGCATTCGATGCTTTTAGAGCTGAAATATTTGTAATAATCAATAGAAAATCTGTGTCTGATTTCAAGATATTTAAATATTAGATAAAAATTGAATATTATTTATTATATTATATATAATATTAAAGGAGTTTTTGTAAATAAGTCAATCCAAAAATATAAAAAAAAAAAAATAAACATTTATTTGTACTCTATCATCACTTTAATTCAAATATTATTAAACATTTTGTTAACATTTATTTTGTTAAAATTTTTTTAAAACAGGATTTATGTTTTAATGAAAATACTTGAGTTTCTAATCAAAAGTGATGACAAACAGCTTTTTAACTAATTTGTAATTTGTGCTATAGCTTTGGCAGTAAAGTGCATCAAGCGCTTAGCAAACAAATCAAAATGCAATTTTCATAAAAATGCATTTTATTTTTGATGGAAAAGAACTGCTAAGGAAAATGGGTTTGGGCATAGAAATGAAAATGGAAATGGAATTGGGAATGGTGCACTTTGCATTAAAATTAAAAATGCGCTGACTAAAAGCTCAACAATTAGCAACAATTTTTGAAATGGAAAATAGGAAACGCAGAAAGCTGAAACATAGCAACGAGTGAAACAAATTAAAGCATCTTAAATAGAACTTATTAGATTTGTATACTTTTAATTTGCATTCATAACAACCCCCTCCCAGGCGTCCCGCACGTCTTTAAGATAAGCCAAAGACGGCAGCTTTTCGAGGGGTCCGGGATCCGTACTCCGTACTCCGGACTCCGGACTCTGGACACTTGGCCAGAGTTAGGACTAAGGCGAAGGCTATGGCAATTCCGTGCCGAGTCGTAGGACAACAGTTGCCAGTTGCCAGTTGTGCCCTGCTCCTGTCTTGGCCATAGACAGAAATAGAAGAGAGTGAGAGGTCGCAATTGAAACCCTTTTCTTGTTGTTGCAACTTCCACCCGCCTCGAACGGTGGCAGTGGCTGCGGCAGTGTGGACATGACGTATTTCTTTCTCGACTTGCCTGATTTAAATTTTGCTTCAGCCGGAATAAAACAAAATTAATTTGTGCATATTTCTTGAGCGCCCAGACGAAATACGAAGCTTCAGTTCTTGTTGTTGCTTCTGATGCTTCTGCTGCTGGACATTTATTAAAAGGCGAAACGGAGCTGGCAGCCAAAAGGGAAATGGAAACCTTTTTGGCCAATCCAAGGAATAATAAAAAAATAGCAAGTGAAAAGAAAATTTCATAAAACGAAAACAATTTGGGAAAATTAAAGAATAATAAGAAGCCGCCACAGTACACACAAGTTGACCAACAGGAGCAGCTCAAGCTGCACGGACTTTTCCGAATAGATTTCCCATGGAAATGCATAAGTGCACGGCCTCCCCGAGGAGAGACGGGAAACGGAAAACGGGCCAAGCACACGTGCCGTTACAGCGCAGATATGAGAGATATTGATATACAATCGAGAATATGGCCGATGGGCCGGATGGGTGAAGTTCCAGCCGTAGCGGGCCATAAATCCATTAGCAATAAATAGTTTCGATATGAAAGCGAAATGAAATAAATTTATTTATACAATTCGCACGGCGCGACAAGCAGGAAAATTAGTGCGAACAGGGCATAGCGACGGCTTTTCCTCTGGGTTTGCCGAATCGCAATGAGACAGGCGCCGAAGCTGGCGAAGGGAACGGTGGAGAGGGCAGGGGAAGGGACAGGGACACGGGCTGGGTGGGAGACAGGGGAAGGGAACGCGCTGTCAATTTGCGATGCGCGGCAAATGAACCAAAACAAAGCGACGCACAGCTACGGCAATCGAACAACTGTATCGAATTACCAATCATTCAATACAATGCCAGTTGAACCCCAACCCCTACCCCTTCCCCCTACAAGTTGTGACATGGTCACGCGACCTACGCGACCCTGCGCTGGGGTGGCTTCATAGTTCACGGTGTCAGATTTACCGATTTGCCAATTTAGTAACTTGGATTTGCACATTGCCCACAAAACGCGGTCCTCCGTTCGCAGACCGCTTGGTAAGAGCGCCTACCAAGTCCCCATCAGCCTCCTCCACACAGAATCCCGTTCCCAGGCAGAATGCGATGTTGATTTTAGAATTCAAATTGAGCCATCAAAGCATTATGAGGGGCTCTTACTATCACTTAGACCTAGCCAAAAACAATTGAATTGAAAATGGGATGGATGCCACATATAGCCAACAGCATGTTGACCAAATAGCCGACAATTTGGGTTAACTGCAAATTTAACAAACGGCAAGCAGCAAACGTGCAAGTTTTAACAAAAAACCAGTACAAAATGCGATTGCTTGAGTTAGTCGCCAGGACATCTTGAAGGTCTGTTGGGGATGTCGGGGGGGTGTGTGCCATAAAATTCACTGGGGCGTAAAGGATGCGATGCCTTTTAATAATAAAATGGGCGCAAGGAAAAAAAAAGAACTACGCACTGGCTGCATAAACTAAAACTAAAGCCTCTTGGCTATGCCCAGGCACGTCTTAAATGTTCAAATTATGTAAAATAAAATGTGCGCCAAAAGGATAAACGACTAGGCTGACGTCAGCCAACGTCAACGTGGCTGAGTGACAGGACGACGGACGACGGACGACAGACGAACGGACGGATGGACGGATGGACTGGCAGACGGACGTACGGGCTGGCAGAGAACGGCTTACTCAAACACTTGACAATCCTTGCAAGGTGCAAAAAACTGTCGTTCAGGGCGCACAAAGTGCCGGCGTCCATTTGCATGTCCTTTGGCAGCGTGTCCTGGCTAATAACCGTGAGTAAGCGAACAGGTGCCGCTCGCTCTCAATGCCGTCAGCGACCGTTGTGATCAATCTTGCTAAGCTTTTGTTTTCGCTGGGTTTTTGTTTATGGACAAAAAAGGGGGCGGGTGCGAGTGCGGGGCGGGGGCGGGGCAACGGAGCCTTAGAAGTGCCAATGGCAGCCGCAGAGACAGCTTTTAGCATCAGCATCAACATCAGCATCACCATCAGAGCAGACATTGAGATATCCTGTGACAGCCAACAACAATGCGAACTGGGACGAGTCCCAGTCCTTTTCGGCGTCTTGGTCTATGATTGATTAGCAATTAATTAGCTACACAAATAACTGTAATTATATGCCAGCGAGAACAATGTCAGGCCCTTGTGTCAAGCGCTCTTAAGCTCCACCCCAGACACGAACCCAATTCCCCCCCTCACCCGTCCTTCCACTTCACTTATAAAATAACCGAACTCTAAATAACGCTTTTTAATATCCTTTTTTAGACAAGAGAAGAGTATTCTAATAGCAATATTTTAGATAGACTTATCACTAGGTTTGGGGTATATTCGACAAAAAATAGTTTATATAAATTAAAACAAGATTTAATGATTGATTAAAATAAATACAGTATGTTTTTATTTCTTAACAAATTTAATTTCTTATACATTTTTTTTTAACATATGTTAATTAATAATCTATGTTGAAATATGAAACAAAATTTTAAAATCTATCTTATAGATATATGTAATTATATATATATGTAATTAAATCTGTACATAAGTGTAGTAACACTTAAATATATAAGAAAATGTTATAATATTGACTACATTTATTTGTTTAATTTTTGACTGGCTGATAAACTTAACAGATTACCTAATTTACACCCCAGTCCATATTTGACAAAACTTACATAATTTGCATTCATTTGACAGCTATTTTCTAGGGTATTTTATGGCCCACCAACACTGCATTTGAAAAGCGTATCTACTTTTTATGCATTGCCATTGAAAATTATGTACTTGCGAAAATGTTGTTGTTCTCTGCTTACTTTGTTGCCGCTCCACCTTCTTTTTTACTATTTTGGTGGTTCGTCTCATCGTTAGCTAATTTGCATTTCGCTGTTGCCATTTTATGTGCTTATGAAACGAATTTGTTGTTTGTTGTTTGTTGTAACTTTGGCCAAAGCGAGTGCCATTGCTTTTTACGATCCGAATGCCAACCAATATATCCTAATGACACTTTATTGTCAGTGCAAGTATTCGTCACACTCAAAGGGAAAGAAATACTCGTAGACCTATGGAACGATATTTCGAATTGGCATTGGGTCGCAGTCACCCTTAATTGCAATGTAACCCCTAAAAGGGAAGTTGGCTACTAAATTTTCTTTGGTTGATTCTCTAAATTTGAATGCGGCCCGAAACATAGCTGAGAGTGAAATGTTGAAGCTTCGCTTTAAGCCATGTTTTACTGGCCAAGACGTTGACATTCGACAGTTTTGGCCGGCCAACAATGCATGACTGACCCTGTCAATAGTCTTGGGCCCGGTCTACCCAAATCCATTTAGTGCATATGCAATATTTAATGCATGCCACATGGTTCGCAAAAGTGCGTCCAACTCCAAAGTATTGTCAGCCCTGTCAGCAGCAGCAGCAGCAGCAGTAGCAGCAGTAGCAGCAGTAGCAGACTAAAGGAGGGAGTCGTGTGCCTGTGGCGGCATTGTTTCGAGCTCCGAGGACCCGCGACCCAACGACCCTTTCCTAAGCAGGCGAACTGCATGTGCATTTTGCTGACATTGAGTGCTCCGACAGGCGACGTGTGCGAGGACGACGACGACGACGACGACGACGACAAGGACGACAATGTCGTCCTCGGAATTGGTGGCTCTTTATGGCTGAAAGCTTTTGTCGCTGCTGCCGTGGCACTAAACATGTCTCTTTCGACCCGTTGGCGCGACTCCAAAATATAACTTAAGTTTCTGGTCAAATGAATTTGGCAAAGGTAGTCGCAGGCTCAAAGCCAAGCGCACATCCAAAAATTCCCAAAAATCGAGCATACTTTGGGGAGCCGCTGCTGCTGCTGCTGTTGTTGTTGCTGCTGCTTCTACTTCTTCTTCTTTTTCTGCCAGCGGAAATGTTGTTTTTGTCGCCGCGTTGCGGCTGTGTGGTGCGGAGTGCAGCAACAAAACCACATTTTGGCACTTTAAGTGGCTTTTGTTATGGATAAACTGTGCCTCCATTCGTATTCTTCTTTTTGCCTTGTCACCTGTTTTGCCTCCGAATGGTGGCTGCCAATTCGCATACCGTGCAAAGTTTTTACGATCTTGTCAACATTTTGACTTGAGTGCATTTTTACGCACATGCCGCCAACCGTCTAGCCCCGCCCACCCGCCTCCCTCACCCACACCACTCAGCTACAGCCTGGTGGCAGTAAAATCGAAAAGTAATGCAATAAAATTCGCTTTCATTAAAAGCATTAAAATAGGTTTTTGACATGCCATAAAAATTGTTTTCACGTAAACACAAAGCAAAACTGCTGTTTCTACACTTTGCTGCAAGGCCCAGAGGGGTACACCGAGGGGGCCGGGAGGGGGAGCTGCTGGCTGTTAGCATCCGCGTCTAAATGGGAATTTTATTGTTCAGGGAGCTGCGGCCGACGCATTGCCATTAGCCACAACACGGCACTGGCGCTCACCTAAGCGCCATAAAGCGTACGGCGGGATTTTCCAGCTTTTTTTTTCTTTTTAGTCACTCGTATAAGCCATCAGGGGAAAGGCGTTGATTTTTCGCAGATATTATCTATTTCATCATATGTGCATGTGTGCCAGCTGCAAATAACGTAGGGAATTAAAAGCATCTTATGTGGGATTCAGGTGAGCGTGGAAAAAGCTGAGAGCGTGAGGCAATCATCGCAAAGCCCCAACTAGATGAAAGCTGAGAGAATGAGGTTTTCATTCAACAAAATTATTTTATACAAGGCATCTTAACTGTGTCCTATCTGGCTAACAGTATAATAATGATATATTTCATCAATATTTCTACTCCATTGAAAATTTATCAAAATATTTCGAAAAATACATTATTCAAAGTTTGAATATGTTAATGATAACATACATGCTTGAATATGTTAATAATAACATACATGGTTCTCATTAAATTGACTTTCTTTCATCTTCCTTTTGAAGAATTTAGTATAATCCATTCAAAAGTTGGAAACAGGTGTAATATATATATACACAAAAAATCAGAAAATATTCATAGCAAAAAACTTGGCCAAACATCAAATAATTCGCTTAATTGGAAATACTTAATCGGATTTCTGTTGGATGCGAATGCTTGATAAGCATTTCAAGCAAATGGAACACCGATTTTATAGGTAGTCAATGCTGGACAATTGGGAAATAAAATGCCTTCTAATATGCCAATTGAGAGAGAATATGATGGAAAATCGAATGTGCATTAAATATTTGAGCGTTATTAACTTGAAATTAGCAGCAAGAGGAAGAAAGAGACCCAAAAGCCGCAGGACAACGCGTAAGCAGGAGGCGGAGGGACAATCAATGAATGTTAAGGACAATGCGAAATTTTGCTGTTCCTCGGTTCTTAATTGCTGTGACAGCTTGTGGCCAGATACAGACGTAGACAGAGAGAAAAGTTTTGGACAGCGCTTACGTTGAGCTATTTTCATGATGTAATAAATGAAATTAATTTTAATAATTGCAGCGATTTTCATTTGGGCGCAGACATTCGGGCGAACCGTTCGAACGGTTCGAATCGTTCGTTCGCATTGACTCGTAAACAGCGCAAAAATATGGCCAACATTTTTATTTAGGCCACTTATTTTATTTGGGCAACAACCCAGATTGCCGCGACTATATGAACATATTTAATGATGACCATGAAAACTGCTTAATCGGAAGAATGAATACGAACATGTGCCGCAGACAGGGAACCTCAACTAGATAATAAGCGCAAAACATAAATTCCCCGGGGAAATATGAAAAACCAACCGAAAGATTTGCACAAATTCAAAAGCTCAGTCGGCGGCTGCCTTTGGTATCTTTGAATACCCTATATTCAATGGAAATAAATAAGCAGTGGGGTATATTGGGCAGAAGAATCCAAATGGACTCATATTCGTCGGCTATTGTGAATAATCTAAAGGTCAGCTTGTTTGTTGGAAGTCGATTAATAATGATATTTTTCTGGGCATAGTTTGGATTAATTTAGTGCTAATATTTTTAATGATATAGAAAGATTGGATACTTATTCATTAAGAAAACATTCAGTCATACGAATGTGTTTTGCTGCATCTCATAGTAAAGTACAAAAGGTCGTACGAATGTGGTTGCTGCTTACAGGGTATCTCATAGTCAGGTGCAAGTAACGCGTGCAGCTGATACTTTTTTTTTTTGCACAAACAGCAGCATTTTTAATATAGCTGTCATTTTGTATCTCCCCCTCCACTTCCGGCGAGGAACCCATTCGAGCAAAATTTTTATTGGTAATAGCAACGACTATTTTTCGCATTTATAATATAGGGCCATATATTTTCATGAACACTAAATTATGAGGCCGCTTGCGGCTGACTAGGCGCCTCTAGAGGCTCCTTTTAGTACACTAAAATTGATAAAACAATTGAAAGCATTTCTATACAAATCGTTATTTCAATCTTTGCCGTTTCTGTTAACTTTACTTAATGAAATTCCGTAGACGTGTTTTTCTATTATGGAACAACTGTGCAAATTGTTAAGTTTAGATTTATGCAGGGCGATTTTCGGTGCCCCAAAGCAAGAGACAACACCAGCTCCAGTTGCCCGACCTCCAGATGTACGAGTTGCAGCCGGACGAGCTCCGGAAGCACAAGCTCCAGCTAAAAAACCTTCAGCTGGACGTGCGCCACCCCCACAAGCTTCAGCTGGCCGAGCTCCAGCCCCACAGGCTTCACCTCCGCATCCACCTAAGGTCAGCATGGAACCAGTGGATTGTATGAGCTATACCATCCGGCACAAGTATCCCAAGCGTCTGATCACATACGATGCAGAGGAGCTGGGAGAGATGCGTCTTATACGCATCTCGGATCTGAGCGATAGTGCGTTGGACATTATAAACAACGAGATCAACAAGAATGTTACGAAAAACAAATGTAGACTTGATGACAACGACATGGATTTGGTAAATAAATGGTGTAAGCCGCTCAGCATAATGGAGAACTTTACGGAGAAGCGTCTGGAACAGCTGGAGCGTTGCGGCAAGATGTTGCACCGGGTCACAATGGAGCGGGAATGCGCGGACGTTGAGGAGTGGACGATGCCCACCTGGGAGAGCCTCAAGCCCATACAGAAGTTCTGCTTCTACTGGCAGGCCCTGACCAGCAACGAGCTGCGTCCCACGCCATTCGAGAACTTCAAGAAGGCCTTCACCACGGGCTACCTAAAGGAGTACCCACAATGTAATATGCGGCGGCTGCACAGCTCGGCGCGACGGAAGTGGCGCCGCATGAAGGGCGAGGAGCGTATCTCCTACAACCTGCACGCCCTGCTCTTCCACGTCAGCACCGGAGCTGTGGATCCCTTCGATCATTATGCCGTCCATGCGCTCTTGAAAAGTTGGCGTTAACCTTGAAGATTTGTGGGCCTCGAGCTCTTTGTGCTTGCCAGCGCATTAAAACGTCTGTCAGGCAGTTGAGGAGCATTTGATTTTGATTTTGATTTTGATTTTAATTTTTATATGAAACAGATGCTGGACAATATATATTGCATATATGTATATGTATATAGCATCCAGCCATCCATATGCGATCTATTTTTGTGCAGAGTTTCGTAAATTTGCATTTTCACTTTGGCCATCTGAAGTGCTGGCTGTCCCTTGGCCACGCCTCCCAGCTGCCCCCTGGCCCAATTCTCATGACTCTTTTCAGCTGTTTTTGTGAACTGTGCGATTTTTGCACTTGAACCACAATTGGAAAGAATTGGGGAAATGTTACAAATTGAGGCGCCGAAATAATAATGGATCTCAACTCATTTCGCACATGCTTCAAGGTCGCCTTTGACACGGCCTTCAGAATCCTATGCTGAACAGCTGAGCATTGCGTATACGCCGCGGATTCCCATGTAGTGGAAGGGAATTCTCATTTGACGTTTGGCATTGGCGAATGAGAGGCAGCTCAATGAAGCATATCTGGAGATCAGCACGCAGCCCAAATCCCTGGCCAACAATTTTGGTGGTCAATTTTGATGGTTTGCAACCTTCGGCTATTCAATTTAGCCATGCGCATAAATTAGCAATAAAAAGAGAACTGCGTAGAGAAACAAGAACTATTTAAAATGTAATTTCGATTTGTTTACGAGCGCAATGTTTAACTTTGTCGTGTTCGAAATATAAAAATAAAAACAATAAATAAAATTGTAGCAAATCGAAGCAGATAGCCGGGCCCTGAAATCGGATGAATCGAAACAACATTATGCTAATAGAAATAATGGGCAAATCGGGGAGGTCTTCTCTGCGGCTGGTGTTGAATTTTATTGAAAAGCCGAAGAGTTTGAAGAGAGGAAAAGTGGCTGGGGAGGGGCTTTCCACGTTTATGGCTAGCGAATTGTCGTTGACAACTTTTGGCGAGTCGCACATAAAACGAAATGAAATGGAAAACTTAAAAAAGGAAAGAAATCGAAATACAAAATAGAAATAGAAATAGAAATAGAAATCGGCAATGACATCGATTCGACACGTTTCCCCAGCTGTGCAACTGCTGTATCAAAGTCGTGTGTGTGCGAGCGGCTTCAAATTTATTGTTGTAGATATTGAGTTTTATAGTAGTGGGCCCAATTCCAAGACCAAAACCAACACCAAGACCAAGACCAAGTCCACGTCCAGGTCTGGGTCCCCTTCAGCCCCCGCGGATTGTCGCATTTTTAAGCGCCGAAATCGAAAAACAATTGGCATTCGCATGGCTGACACTCTCAGCGAGTCTCTGACGACGTTTGAAGCCTCTGTGTCAAATGTGGATCTAACCCTAACCCCTCTTTCAACTCCTACCCACCCATTTCGCACACTCAAACCCTTTTTTCAGTTGCTGTTGCTTTTGGGCTTGTCTTTTTTATGGCCGACTGTTGCAAAAGATTTTGTTGTTTTGATATTCGGCAGTTTTATTGCCTCGACCCAAGTTCGCACCTCAATTTGTCTTCGTAAATGTGAAAAATGTGGAAATTAGTTTGGTGGTCCGCAGCAGAAAGGAGTGCGAGAGGGATGGGGTGGGGGAGGGGGAGGAGGCTTCTCCTTTCCCACATTTCATCAATCACACGATCTGTCACACCTATCGGGGTAGGCGTTTCGTATCAGTTGCAGCTACCAACAACTGTGGCGAATCTTTCGCTAAAAAAAAGAAGAAAAGAGTGCGCTTGCCACGCCCCTTGACTTGAGAGTCTGCCGTTAATGGCGTGTGGCTGAAATTTGTGGCATACTTGCAGGCGTTTAGCCGAAACGCAAACAGCTTTTGCTCTTTGGCCGTACAGTATTTCAGTATTTGAGTATTTCAGTATTTCAGAATCTGTATCCACAAACGTCAAAGTTTGTGTCACTTAGCCATTTTTATGCAAAGTCGATGCGCAAACACATAACGTAAAAATCAATGGCCGAGCACATGGCTAAGGATGTGGGCTCGGAGCCACCCTTCGTATAACTAACAGCTCTATCCTGGACAAGTCCTCTTTATTAACATAACAATAATTATGGCTACGTTTTGGCTGCCCATTTGCCCAAATGCTGAGACGTTGAGCAAACAACAACAACAACAACAACAACAACAACTACAAATGGGATTCTGCAGCCATAAGCAAAACTCGCTCAATCACAATTGACATCCTGCCAAGGGGCAGGCGGATGACAGGCGGACGTACCACGGACGATGGGCAGCGGCCAACGGTCAACGGTCAGCAGTCGCCAGCGACGCTATGCATCCGGTTGAATTGATTTGAGCCAATGAATTGGGATATTTTATTCGCATACCCTGTTTACGAAGATCTTTACAGAGCATTTTGGTTTCTTACGTTCTACATTTTCCCCTGTCAAAACAAAATATGGATTGAATAGTTGGTATAGCTATAAATAAAGAGAAACTTAAAAGCTATTTAAATAGAGAAGATAAATACTTTTTTTATTATACTAATTATCCTAACCCAACTGTATTGTGGCTTGACTTAACTTACAATCAGTTTGAAATTCTTTATAATTATAAGGTTTTTTTGTTTTGCACACTTCTCGATATTGTTGATCCTTAGAAAAATTTTCCATCCTTAAATTTCATTCTTTTTATTATATTTCATTTATTCGAGAGTATCAGCAAGTCAAGCTTAACTCTACATATTGTTCGTTTTTTTCTGAGTGTCTCACATGTAAATTGTAAAGTGTAACTGTAATTGTGACTGAGAATGTGACTGTGGGTGTAACTGTTACAGTATCTGTGTGCCTCTTCCACGTAATTAACTCCAATTGAGTCGTGAGGCACGCTGCCAGCGGCCTGTTTGGGCTGTTTGCAACGGGACAAAGGCGGCCGCCGCTCATTAGGTGGGGCAGCGGGCAAAAAGGGGCCGCATAAATTGGGCTTAAACAGGAGCAAATTGACAGGCGTGGAGATTTAAGACGGCAGTTTGGCTCGCAAGCAAATCCAATTTCCGAGCGCCAGTTTTAAGACTTGCGGCTTGCAGCTTGAGGCTGAGGTTGCACGTACGCGCAACACTTTTTAGCGCCACTCACCCACTCAGCACACAGGAACCGGGAGTGGGACTGGGACTGGGACTGGGATTGGAATTGAGATTGGGATTGGGCGTGGAACTGGAGCAGAAGCTGGTGCAGGATCAGGTCATGTCGCGGTCATAAATACAACAATGCCGCTGGCAGCAAAGTTTGAGCTTGAGTGTCGCCAACGCCATAAATTTACGCGCGCAAAACTCACGGATTTATGTTGCAAGAACATGCGGCAGCAGATAGCAAGCGGTTCATAACGGAGATGTGCGACACGAATACATAGTAGAGGGGGCGTCGGGTATGCCAAGTCAGGCTGAGGCTGAGGCTGAGGCTGAGGGTTGGCGGGTGCATCCCGGCTTGGAGACAGGCTACGCAAACGTAATCCACTTTAAAGTTTGTCGCGGCTTTCATTTGCGAAATGAACACGAAACGCGGCCTCGCTCGACGCTCGCCGGTCATGTGATGCGAGTGCCATATCCTTGCGGATATCCTTCAGCAACTGTTTCAGCTACTGTTGCGGCTTCTTCTCTTTTATTTTCTTATTTCTTTGCCTTGTTTTTTTTTTGTTTTTTTTTTTGGCAGCCATATGCAGCGCCGTCCTGGTCGTGCCTGACACGACTTCTTATCCAATTTGCATTTAACGCATTTTTGGCCAATTTCACAAGCTTCGTCCAGGACAACCGCCAAATCTATGCCATTCTCCAAGGCTCCAACTCTCCATCTATCTAGCGTCTCCGCCTCTGGCCTGGTGGCAAATCCCATTTTGTAGCTATTTGCATTTAATACTGATGACTGTCCGTGAAATTGAGACGCGCTCGCCGAAATTAATAAAAAGCGCCTGCCAAAGCGGCTGCCAGTTGGCCAAGAGAGCCAAAACAAAGGCTGCCAAAGGCCAACAGAACCGCAAGTAAAAATGTTCAATAAACGTCCGAGCAAGTGCTGTTAGCCAACCGCAAACGCCTTCAATATGGCTGAAGCACTCAAATAGCAGCAGTCAATTTGGCATTTTTAGCCGTTTTTAGCCGTTTCTGCAGCAGCTGACTTTGACAGCGACCGCCCGCTGGCCGTTTGGCCATTTGGCCGTTAGTTAGTTTGCGGTTGGGCTTCCACTCATGGGTTGGACAGTGTTACGGCACCAATTAAAATCTCGCGCATCCCGCACTATCCCACAATCCAACTATGCTTGCCATCCGGCCCATTCCCAGCAATCCGTCCGCCCCCACACGCGGTCTAAACACTTTGGAGCAGCTGCCCATGGGCGGATGGACGGTGGGACGGTGGGACGGTGGGACGGTGGAACGGTGGAACGGTTGGGCGATTGCGCGGATGGGCGGATGGGCATGTCGAGATGGCTTTGACAGGCAGGCCTAGGTATTAATTAGGTTGTTAATTTTGCATTTGGCGTGCGTCGTTCGCTATTCCCGTGAAAAACGCAGCGCCCGTAGTGACACACGTGGCACGATGATAAATCTTGCGGCTTGTGCAACAGCGGCGAACACATGTCGCAGTTCCTCAGTGCCCACATAGCTGGCATTCCCTTTGCCTCCCTCCCTCTCTTTCTCCTTCTCCTTCTCCTTCTTTCGGGCACCTGTCTCAATTAAGCGTGCAAATCGCGCCGATGTCAAAACTAAATGCCGCACACTCTAGAAATAAGATCTTGGGGAGTGGAGATCTAAAGAGATTCACAACATGATGTGCCTATAGCTAGAACTGTCTGCCTCATCCATAGATAGCTTCTTCCATGTCATCATTCAACATGCGCCTCCGGTTGTGTCTTGCTTTGAACACGTCTCAGGTTAATAGTTTGTAGTTGCAAGAGTTTGCAATATCAGTGAAATAAATAATATAATCACAAAATTTCAATCTTTAGTTGTGTATCTTCCATGAATGTCTAACTATTTATATCTGCTCATAAATTGAGAGAATTTGAAATAAAGCAAAATTCCATCAACGCCTCCTTAATTAAAATGTGCGTGGCCAAGAAATGCTAAAGAGCCATGACAGGCCGCAATTGAGATGTAACTAAATATAGAGACGACACCACATATAGCATATAGCAATTTATTAAAGTAGATTCGCCGAAAAATAAAAAGAAAATATAGTGGAAGAACGATTAGAACACATGTTCGCATTGCTGGGAAATCTTTAAATCAGATAGAAATGGGAAAATGCCGTGGAAACTTAATGATCTGTGCCTAAATAGAGAGCCAGATATGACAAGTACAAGAAATTTATGGCACCAAACAGCAACAACAACAACGATGACAATAAGAAGTCGCCCAAAACTAACCAACCCTCCGCACAATACCCTGTAATGGTAACTTTTATCTACGTTCCAATGAGAGGAAATTCGCACAAATCACGCAAAATTTTGCACACTTAACGTGAGAGAAACGTTAAGGGTGGCTGTGCGTGAGTGTGTGGAGTATCCAAGGCTAAGGGGCGAGGGTGAGCGCTACTGATAAGAACTTGCAGCCTAATGCACCGTAGCTTTTGTGATGGAGTTCGACAGCGGGCATCAATTTTGCACCAATTTCCGTTTTCCTCTTCCAAATGGACAACAACAACAACATTTACAATTGGGGCATGCCATAGTCCAAGTGGCAACATTTCACAATTGGCCAAAATTGAAAAGTCATAAATTTCGAGCGGCGTTTTGAAATCGAGCACGGCACGGAAATGCGTACCATGCGTGTCCAATTATTGAAATACGACTTTAATTGAATTTCAATAAAATGTTTCAGCATTTTGCATTTCCTACAAAGCCGAATGCATCCATTTGGGAAATGCCACCGGCTCATGTTTATTTATGGCAAATGTTAAAATTGTTGCAATCGCAATTGTTTTTATCCAAGCATTGTTTTATTATATGCCAAAGCCATTTACCAGGCCGGTTACCACAATTTCCACTTTTCCGCACTTTTCTATATGGGAATGCGTTGTTTCCATTCTGAAAGGCTTACAAATTGTTGTTTAGAATATGAATAACTACACGACGAGAAATTTTGATATACATAGATATTATATGAAATAAAAGAAATATTGAAATAACAAAAAAGAATATGAAAACTAACCATGAGAATATCTTAAATCCTATCAATGAAGTTTCTTTAAAATCAATCATATATTAGGTTAGAAATTTGGTATGCAGTGATTTTGTTAACTGTATTTATGTGTTTGACCCGTTATTGGTCAACGCATAGAACCTGATGTCATCTGCAACTGATTTATTGTGGCGATATCATCAATGGATCCCGTGCATGTCTGATTTATGACGATCTGGCAGCACAGAAGGTGGACAACAGTCAAATGTCAGCACAGTCCACAGTTCAGTGCGCCAACAATAAAAGTGAGTAAATGCGCATTAAAATAATCATAATCATAATAATAATAAAAGTATTCCTTTTATGCCAAAACTTACCTCAAACATAGACAAAAGTCATCCAGCTGCAAAATGTAAGCGTTGCCACCCGCGGCGCAGGCCGTTGGCTCGGTCCAAATCAACGGATTACATGGAACCCACGAGCAGCTACAACAATGGCGGGCGGTCGACATCGATGATTGAAGGTGAAGCCAGAAGCTGGCAAAACGGTGGCAGGTCCACAATGCGAGGACACATTGGGGTGGAATTGACTGGAAAACATGGGCACTTGCAAAGGGTTTCGGCCAAAGGTAGTGAAATAGGAGTAGGAGCAGGAGCAGGAGCAGGATCAGGGGGTAAGAGGGAGGGTAACGGCAGTGAGTGACAGCGGCGCATGACAAAAGTCACATGGCCTGCGGATTAGTTACACCTTTTGCACACATACGCGAGGGGGTTTACAGAGGTGGAAGAGAAGGAGGAGGAGGAGGGGGAGGAGGAGGAGAGGTTTACAGAGCTGGAATAAGGCGACATTGTTGCTGCCCGCTGAACTGTGCACAGTGAATGCATTTGCCGGTCATACAGCATGCAGCATGCAGCATGCAGCATGTAGTCAGATAGAAAGCTGAAGGAGTTTGAGGGTGTGTGTGTATGTGGCATGATTCATATCCCGTTTGTGCAGAGATTAGCGCTAATGGCGAGGGCTGTTCGCAAATGTGGCATATATGTTTGGGCTGGCGATGTGAGATGTGCGAGATGGGAGAGCGGCGAAACCTTTCAGCATAATTGAATTTGGCCATTTTGTGCTCTGCTTTCACTTTCACCTACTTAAGCCCAGAAAGCGAACAAAAAATGTCACTGATAACTAAACCAAATATTGGCCAACAGAAGCGAAACGAAGCGAAGCCCCAAGACAAATGTGAAGCGTGTCAACAGTTCATCGGGGCGTCAATTACTTTGCATAAGCCAAGCAAAAACCGTCCGGAGAGCGTTCGCTAATACAGCTAATGAATTTTAAGTGTTGCCAAGCAGCCAAAGAAATGGCAATTGGTCCGCCTGGAGAAACGTGTGCGTATGACTTAATCTGGTCTTGGGCCGCTTAACAGGCGCATCTCTCTCTCCGAGTCGGAGACGCTCTGGAAGCCGAGGCGAATGGACGTGGATATGTGTATTTATGGAGAGGCCTAGCACGCTTGATATTATCCGTTTATTTATTGCAGTCGTTAACATATCTTAGCCAACTGGAGTTTATCTTGTGTGTGAGTGTGTGCGCGTGTGTGCGTGTGTGTGGACTCATCTTGTGGCTGGATGTTAAATGAGGCAAGCTTTTGGACTGGGATTCTAAGTGATATTGTTTAGTTTTTGCACGATTTCTAATTTACTGGTTAGAGTGAGAGAAAGAAATATGAAGAGAGTCCAAAATGAAAGAGAGAGAGAGAGAGAGAGAGTGCGATTGAGAGTGCAAGTGAAAGCTGTTTTGGAGAGGGTAAAGCAGCAATTGCTTTATGTTAAGTACGTGACAAATTTTCTAAATTTTAAGTGTATTAAAAACTTTATATTTTTGTGGACTACAAAGTGAGTTATTTAGATGAGCGGGTAGTATCCAGACTAAGCCCGATTGTGAGCATGTTATAAAGGTCCATGATAAACGTCTTACTTTCGATCCGTGTAGACATTTGTGCTCAACATCCACATTCGAGTAGAATATATAAAAATAACCCATGACTCGATTTATGACAATAAGAAACTCGGATTGGGATACCTTTTTATATACTTATCGAAAAATATAATTTTCCTTCCACTCCTTCTCTGATTTGATTAATGAAATGCGCTGAATAAAGAAACCGATCGAGTATTTCTCTCACTTCCTGATAGTTTTTCAATTTAAGGACTTCAGTTGAAGCTTTTCGAAAATAAATGCCATCACATTAGACTCAACCCTCAACATACTTAGAAAGACATTTGCACATGCCTCTGCACACACACACACACATTCACACACTCATCGAACCTGAGTTGAGAGCCTAACCGAAAGCAATCTGTAATTGCCTCCTTGCAACCCAAGCCCTCCACCTAGAGGTTTAAGTTGAGGCTCAAAACGCTGAAAGATAATGATTAATTGTCAATTTGGGTCCAACAACGGGCAGATGAACACATGCCCGAAATGGCCAATAACGGGCCGGTCGACAGTTACCTTAAAAGCCATGCAACAACCGGAGCATCCGGTTCGCTCTTATCACCGGCAGGCTTCAGCTGCAGAGTTGGATGGCCGACGTGTCCATCATCGCATGCCAACTGCAAAATGTTGGCCAAGTGGAGAACTGCTTGCTGACTGACTAGCTGACATGTAGAAATAAATGTACTAGAAAATTACCAACTTATGTAATCTTGGTTAGCATCATTTATCAACTGGACGTTTTGCAATTTTTCTTACTTTTGCCGGACCGCATCAAGAAGTCGGTGACGTGAACGTTAAGGTTGTCAGTGACTGGGACTGGGATTGGAATTGGGTCTGTAACTATGACTGTGACGTTGACATGTGTGGGCCATCGGACAGGAAATTGGCATTTGATGTGGTCGTGTGGTCAGGCGGTGTCTGTCTGGCTTATTTGTCATACCTTGGCCTAATTTGAGCGGCTCGCCCAACTAATTGAAATAGTTTAAAGTGAAGTAAATGTATTGACCTTTTTTTTTGTTGTCAACTAATTTAAAAAAAAAAAGTAATAACAATCAAAATTATGAATGCCCAAATTATCAGTTTATTGAGCTATAAGTACAAGTTATCAGATATTCCAGTCCTGTGTGTTGTCCAACCTTATTGTGGAAAATGTGTAAGAGGTCTGTGTGCTGATTATGAGTAGCCAGCACTTGCGGACTTTTAATGCAAAGGAAGACTATACCGCCATACTCGATAATCTCAAGGTGGAGTTTGAGCAGCGTTGGCAAAACCAAGAACCGTCGCCCTACACCAACCTAGAGGCTTACGTACAGCGAGCCGTTCTTGGCAATGGCAGCTTTGGGACTGTCGTAAGTCATCCTCAGTCCTTCATTGATAATTCCCCATCTCTATCGGTTTGTCTGTCTGTCTGTCTATCTGTCTATCTGTCTATGCAGCTGTTGGTCAGGGAGAAGAAAGGTAAAAATTATTATGCGGCAAAGATGATGAACAAGGATGATCTGGTACGCCTGAAACAGGTCGCACACGTTCACAATGAGAAGACAGTTCTGAACTCTGTTCGGTTTCCATTTCTGGTGCACCTGATTGATGCCAGCAAGGACTTTGACTATCTGTATCTGGTGCTGCCGTTTGTCAATGGCGGCGAGCTGTTCACCTACCATCGCAAGTGAGTTCAATCCTTAACTTGGCTAGGCCGGTAATTATAGACACAGTCTCTTTCCTCTGCACCAAGAGTGCGAAAGTTTAATGAGAAACAGTCGCGCTTCTATGGGGTCCAAGTGCTGCTCGCCCTCGAATACTTGCATCACATGAATCTTATTTATCGAGACTTGAAACCCGAGAACATTCTAATGGATGCCCGGGGCTATATCAAAGTAACAGATTTTGGCTTTACCAAGGTAAGCTCTCGCTTCCATTACATTTGCTTGCATTCTTTAAGCTCCGAGACTTCCACTTGCAGCGCGTGGAAAATCGCACCTCTACGCTTTGTGGCACGCCCGAGTATTTGGCGCCGGAAATTATTCAACTTAAGCCATATAGTAAATCCGTTGATTGGTGGGCCTTTGGTGTATTGATATATGAGTTTGTGGCGGGACACTCGCCATTTTCTATGCACAATCGTGACGTCATATTGATGTACTCGAAAATTTGCTTGGCAGAATATCGTACACCCTCGTTCTTCACGAGCCAACTGAAGAATCTAATAGAGCACATACTGCAGGTGGAGCCATCAAAGCGGTAAGCTATCCGGATCCATATTAGGGGCCGCATTTCAAGCACGCTTCTTTAGTTTAGGTAACTCAACCGACGGGTCCGCAGAAATCAAAACTCATCCATGGTTTCAAGGTGTCGATTGGTTTGCGGTCCTCAATCAGGATATCAATCCGCCGTACGTACCGACCGTGTCAAATATTGAAGATTTGTCGAACTTTGAAAATTATGAGGCCAAATCGAAATTGAAGTCGAAAATAAATCGCCATCCAGACTTGTTTAATAATTTTTAAACGTTGGTCTTCCAATATGTTTTGTTGTGTCAACTAGCTGGGCCAAAAATGTTTGTTTAATATGGGAGCGAACTAGACGGTTCGACTAGAAGATACCCTATTACACATATGGTAAAGTTATTAACTCTGTCTACTTCATCAGCAACTATTCACTAAAATTTGGTATTTCCTGCTGGTATAGTTGTCAGGATTTGGTGAAAATCGTATCATTTTGTGGCGAACGGAAGGATTTTTTTATGACGCTCAAGCATCACTTCCGATCGTATCAGAGACGTTATGTACACAATCCCTTTTTGAAAAAGGAGCAGAGTATACAAGTAACCCATGCGATTTGTTTCAAAAATTGTAAAAATTTTATTTGCTTTATCGAATGGTCAAAGTCCAAAATGTTTGTAGTGTTTATTCGAAATTCTTAAAACGGTTATTGATAGTTTTATATATAACTATAAATTAAGGTTTATATGAATGGGAGAGCGTCTATAATGGAGCCTCAGTATTTTAGTCCTAAGATTGACTATAGTGTCATTTTGGACAAGCTAAAAGACGAGTTTAATAAAAGGTTTTCGCGGAATACCCCATCGCCATCGTGTGGTCTTGATAACTATATTATTAAAGCGACCTTAGGGGCTGGCTCATTCGGCAAAGTTCAGCTGGTCAAGGAAAAGGAAGGTGAAAACTATTACGCTTCGAAGCAGTTGAGCAAAGATCAAATAGTTAAGACCAAGCAGGTTATGCATGTAATGAGCGAAAAACGGGTGCTCAACTCGATTTACTTCCCGTTCACCGTCAACCTTATAGCTTCCTTCAAGGATAACGACAGCCTTTACCTAATTCTTCCGCTGGTATTAGGTGGTGAACTGTTTACCTATCATCGCAAGTGAGTTCCGTTAACTGTGTTGGCTATTCGATCGTTTAATATCAAATAGCATATTTTTAGGGTCCGAAAATTTAGCGAAAAACAAGCCCGCTTCTATGCGGCTCAAGTGTTTTTGGCCCTGGAGTATCTGCATCATTGCAGTCTACTATATCGTGATCTGAAGCCCGAGAACATTATTATAGACAAGAATGGCTATCTGAAGGTCACGGATTTTGGATTTGCAAAGGTCCTGCCCGACATCGACCTGCATTCCATTTGATAATATAGATTTCCCGTTTTTTGTGCTTCATTCTAGAAAGTAGAAACGCGAACAATGACGTTGTGTGGCACTCCGGAGTACCTTCCGCCGGAGATTATACAGTCAAAACCGTATGGCACCAGTGTGGACTGGTGGGCTTTTGGTGTTCTCATCTACGAGTTTGTTACCGGCCATTCTCCGTTTGCGAGCCACAATCGTGATGTTATGGTTATGTACAACAAGATCTGCGAGGGTGACTACAAAATGCCCAGTGCATTCACTGGGGCATTGCGTCATCTGGTGGATCATTTGTTGCAAGTAGATCTTTCGAAGCGGTAAGCCGTCTGTTCCAGTCTTATGTGCAGCACTGAGCCAAATTGTTTGTTATGTATTTGCAGATATGGCAATTTAATTAATGGCAACAAGGATATCAAAAATCATGAGTGGTTCAAAGAGGTGGATTGGATACCAATGCTTAATCAGACCCTGCAACCACCCTACCTGCCAACAATTTCAAACGCTGAGGATATTTCCAATTTCGATAAGCATCCCGAGGGTAAGCATAAGCCGAAGGCAAAGACCATGCGGCATGAGGAAGCTTTTGCTGATTTCTAGGTTTAAGCAACCGTACTCTGACCAAATATTCAAATTCAACGATTGGAGCCATTATGAAATTGAAAGCCACAAGCGAACGGACGGACGTTGTGAAGCACGAGACAGCTTTTAAAGACTTCTAGAGAAGATTAGGAGCTATTCAAATCGATTTGCTTGCATATATAGTTATCAATTTGCAGAAATAAAGTTTCGGACTGTTTTACATTGTTAAACAGACATAACACATGTAAATCAGCCTCTGTTTTAGACTCTCTCACACCCACTCAGTCCCCAACTCCAGTGGAGCAGCAGCTCCCACTTGTCAGTTGTTGGCGTCCACATGTGTTCATTAGATTTTCACGCCGCAAATGTCAACGTCACCCTCCAACTCCAACCAGAGGGCTGAAAATTCGACTTGTTTCGGTATAGTTTTTCTCGGAAAACAGCTGGCGCAATTTAAAAATGAAATTCCAGCGATTTCCCACACTTGTTGCCGCGGGCGGGCAGCCACATTTTTAATTCGTCGAACTTAACTTGTAATTAGACTTGAAACAGTCCCATAAATCTTCAAGACGTTGCGTGACGCTTTGTTGAAATCATCAGCAGGCAAATGTTTCGTCTTTGATGCAATTGGATGAATTTATGGCGCTCCGATTTATTAATGTCTCAGCCGGAATCGCTGGTGGGTGTACCGCATGAGGTAAGAGGATCTAAAACAAGTTTGTATGCGTTAAATTCTACAAAACTGATTGTTTGATCTAAGGTTATCCAAGCGCCAACTGTCGTGGAAACTGCAATGCTTAACGAACAAAAAAGTGAGTGTTCTTTATTCATCTGTCCAACTTTTGCTTGAGAATTATGTTAAACAATGTTTAAACGAGCTGAGGACAAAAAAAAAGTGTCTAAAATGAAAGAAAACCCTTATAAATCTTTTATACCTTTCGGGTGTACTCTGCATATATATGTATGTATATCTGGCAACATTGATTTATATGCAAGACTTAATAAAAATAGAGCGAACGCCAGACAAAAACTAGACGCCAGCCTGGCCCAAAAATACCTTAGCAAACGCCAGCGACTCCTTTTGTCCAGTGGCTAACAAAACAAAGACCCCCCCGCTCCCCGACGCGCCTTGCGGGACAGCAAAAAGGTCCACAAAAAAAGTTATGATTATCATAATTTTTGTTACGTGAGTTTTCATGTGGAAAAGATGAAACATCATCGTCTGCTCGGATGGCGGCGGCAGCAGCAGCAGCAGCAGAAGCAAGCCGAGGAGTTGGTCTAGGTCTCCGGGCAATGGCACAGCCTGGGGTGGCAGTCGTCATCACTATAATCATGGCACGCATTTACTCCTGTTTTTACCTCTGGCTTTTGGCGCCCGCCAGCCCGGCGCCAGCCCCCACATCCAAGGCCCCCAGTTGCGTCTCCGTCTCCGTCTCTGTCTCAGTCTTTGCCCAGACACACACTTTCAGTGTTGTGTTTCGTCTTGTGGTGCGAACGATGGGCGTGTGCCTGGAACTAGAACCTGGCTGGCCGGCCACCTTGGTAGTTCGCAAAAGAAGACATCATGCATTCTAATGAGACTTTTAATTGCAGCCCATTGACCACTTGAAGGGAAGGCTGTCAGATTCGCCAGGGCTGCCAGCCAGGGGCACGTGTCGGATGCGCCGCTTTCGCTTGAGTAGCCTGAGAATTGATGGAACTCGGAGCAAAGTCAACAAAGCAGACACACGGTACACACACACATACACTCACACACACACACACACACAGAAAGAGAGCCAACCCCAAGCCCTTACCCACACCCTAACCAAATGCAATGACAAATTTGCTGCACGGAAATTAGCGATGCCCACCGCCAGATACATTTCATATTACGGACAGACAATTGAATCCTGAGGGTTGATCTTCCTTCCTCGCCGAGCTGTTGTTATTGTTGTTGCTGTTGTTGCTAGTATTCAGCGAGTAAGCGAATTAATTGTTGTTTTGATTGCGCAGCAAATGGACGACGAGTCCGCTAGACTGCGTCTGCTCAAGTGGCTGGGAAAATCGGAAGCGGAATCGTCAGGACGCCTCTTTTTGTTGTGAAAAATGAAAATCTCGTTTATTGCTTATGGGCACTTAGGATTATGGAATATGCACGAGGCGCATCGGTGAAAATTCGTTACGAAACTTAAAAGCTATCGATTGATGTGAGACGATCTACGACTGCTCCAGCTCCACCTCAATGGACACTGGCGGCAGCTCATCCTTGAACTCGGGCGCGTACACCTTGCCAGAGGCGAGCACAAACTTGTTCTGGCAATCAACGATGAAGTAGGCGAACGGCCGGTTCACATCGAAACGCTCTACGCCGGGCTCCGGTTCCGGTTCCGGAACTGGCAGTGTAGCCGATGCTTCTGGGGCAATCGGAGAGCGACCCTGCATATTGGCCGCCGAAAAGGAGTTGGCGCTGCTGCCGCCTTCATCGACGCGGACATTCACAAACTGTACGATCTCATCAACATGCAGATCCTCGTCCTCGGAGAGCAGATTCAGTTGGGCCTCGGTGCGGGAGAATATGCGCTTCAGGCCCAGCTGCTTGAGCATCGCCTCCGATCGGGAGGTCTCCTCCACCTGAAACTTGGGCAGTGTCACATGCAGCTCCTTGAGCTCCAGACGCTCGTTTGCGTACTTGTAGTCGCTCGGCTCCAGCTGTGCGATCACCTCGGTCAGACCCTCGGCCTCGTTGGGCAGCACAATGCAGAGGCTGTACTGTGGATTCTCGTAGGGCAGGGCGAGCAGACGCGCCTTCAAGTGGGGCAAGTCGGCCACGTTGAACTTGCCACGGGCATGCATCATGGGCGTCTTAAGAGCATCCTCGTTGGTCATAAAGAAGAACTCGTCGCTGCCATCTCGCAGTTGATAGAAGGGCTGGGCCCAGCTGCCGTGGTAGTAGAGTCCGTTGAAGAGTAACATCTTCGTCTTGGAGTCAACGGCTCGACCCGTTATCGAGTTGGCGCTCAGCGCCGAGGCAATATCATCTTGTCGGAACAGACTACGAGCAGCATAGGCCTGAGGGGAAGGGGCGGAGTGTTAGGTGGAAAAAAGTGAAGGAAAATTCTGTATTTGAGACTCACCCGAGCCACTGAACTAAGATGCGACTCGAGCGCAATCATAATCTCATCGGCACCCTCCTTGACCATTGTCTTGACGGCATTTTCCAGTTTCTGGAGGGGCAGGCGCACCTTCTCGGGTTCACCAGCGGTCACCTGGTTGCCAGCGTTGGTCGGCTCGTCGAGCAGCTTCCGCAGCTTTTCATCCTCGTGCACTGTCTCGTTCTCCTCCACATTTGGACTCTGTTCGGCATTGCTGCGTTTGTTCTGCTGCTTGGCACCAGCATTTTCTTTAGCGGTCAGGGCGATCTCTTCTGGTTTTTCTAGTTTTTCCACTGGCACGCTGGTGCTGTCGTTGGCTTCGTCCGTCGCCGATTGTTCGGTGGTCAGCTGTTCCCGCTCCCGCTCCCGCTCCTGCTCCCGCTGCAACTGCTCTGCCTCCGCGAGGGCAACTGGTTTTTCCACATACTGCTTGTCATCCACGACACGATCAAGCTTGGATGCCTCCTTGTTGACCACCTCCTCGCCATATGTGTCACCGATCGCTAGAGGCGCGTCGTCGTCCAGTTTAATGCGCTTCAGTGTCTCAAAGCCGATGACATCTTTGCTGTTGCTTGGCTCGGTCCTGTCCACATCCGGTGCACTGCCCTCCAGCTGCAGCGCACTGCTGGGCTCACCCCAGTCGTATGCATCCCGACTGATATCCTTCACCTCGACGAAGTAATGGCGCTGCAGCAGCTCCTTGTAATCCTCGCGCACGCTGTTGTTGCGGTAGATGTACAACCAGGCTTGGAACGAGGGCAGGGCCACGGCTGCATCCCGATTCTGATAGCTACCCAAAATACGCTCAAACGCGGCCCGGAGATCCGCCCGCTGCTTGGGAAAGCCAAAGACCTGGCCGAATTCCGCGTAGGTTTCGCCCTCCGCAGCCTCCGCCAGCGCAGCCAAAATGGAGGCCACGCCCAGCGGCGAATGCACTTGGTTGGCATCGATATCTTTGTTGTGCTTCAGCAGCTGCATAGCAATCAGCTGCGAGGCCTCACTGGCGAACGTGCTGGGCAGCCCGTCCTCCTTCACCGGAGGAGGTGGCAGGGAGCACACGATGCTGGTGCAGGCCAGCAGCGGCAATAAATGGAGCACAGCTTTCATTTTACACGAGACGTTGACGATCGCGCCTGAAACGCGAATGAAGCTCAAGAAAGTTGGCCAAAGACTTTTTATTAACGGCCAACCAAGAATCGGCGTCGGAGTTGAGAATAGACGCCGACGCCGACGTCGACGTCATGAAACTGGTTACAGTGGCAGCGGCAGCGGCTTCGCTTACAAATCCCACAAGCATTGGACTTCAAGTCAGAGCTTAAGCTTCAGGTTGAGGGCCCACAAAATCGATGGACAATTGTTAAAGAAAGTCGCGCTTTAATGAAAGTGGAAGTGGCGTGGGCTCCAAACACCACCACCAGCACCACCAGCTCCGCCAGTTCCAAGTGCTCCACACAAAATGGGTCAAGCAAATAACAATCAATATGTAAATGCAAACACCAAACACCGAACACCGAACACCAAACAGAAGAAAAACCACGCTCCAAAAGTTCAAAGTCATTGAAATGTTAACAGGTTTCCACATTGCCGACGTGTCGGACATTCGATTTTCTGGCTTAGATCTGGGCTAATTGCCTTTTCATGTTGTTGACGCTGTGGCAATTGCTATATAAACACGGATTGAGCAATCTTCTTAAAGATTACCCATTCAGCGGGTCCGTGGATCATGCAACCAACGATCTGGATCGCGTTCTTCAAGCATATGGACACGCTTAACCCAGTTATAAAACGAAACACACAGAGAACGAAGAACGATCGAAAACCGTCAACACAATTCGAGGGCACTGAACTTGGCCGTCGTCGGAGCCGGCGCCAGCTTCGAGTTGATTCTGATTACCAAATGCGAAAAGCGGGCGAAAGCGAGCAGAACGAACGCTGACGTCGACGTCCACGTCGACTGCGCTGCTTCCAGCCAGGCAGCAGCAGCCCGAACACCAGGTGTGACTCGCTAATAAAATGTTAAATTTAAACGAGCTTTAGAGGCTTGCAAACGAGTTTGTATCCATTTAGAACAAGCCTCACAAAAAGTTGCACAATTGCAATTGTTGCTGATGTTGATCAAGTAGTTGAAACGGGCGGGGCGGAGTGGGAGGGGAGGGGAGGCTCATTTTGTTATGCTGTCAGCCCGGGCAGCGAACTCTTTACAGCTACACGGGAGAGAACCCGGCAGCAGCTCTTATGCAATTTATTCAACAAGCAGCTCAATCAATTCAAATGATGTTCTAACGGTACAAGTTAATCACATTTTTCAGAAAATGTGGAAACAACTTTTTAAATTCATGAGTTCAAGTGAATGTAATTGAAAATATGTTTTACACAAGATTAACTTGAATTAATACAATCTTTAAAGTTAATTAAAGCTCTAATAAGAAAATTATGTATCACATAAACCATATATATCACATATATGAAAAGCTTTAAGCTGGATTCAATGTTGTATTTAATAGAATATTATTAGATAATATAACTGCTAAAATAAATTCTTGAGTATTGATTCGTTGTTTGTTTTATGAATTTTTGTATTTATTTGAAGGCATATTTTAAAGAGTATTTAGAACTTGATATTTTGTGTTCTTTTGGGCTGTCAGAAGACCAGTTCGCAGTTACCTTTGGGTCTGGCCCTTTAGTTATAAACAAACACTTTTGTATTTTTGTGCAGTACATAAATTCAAAGACCCAAAAGCCATAAATTAATGAATGCGTCGAGTGGCGAGTTGTTCTTTGTGCACTTTCTTTCCAGTTCTCGATGAGCAGCAACCCCCAAAGGTCGGGTTATATCTCTGTGTGAGTGTGTAAGTGTGTGTATGTGTGAGTGTGTGGCATATTAGAAGTTATTAAGGCAACTGGCAAACTACGAGAATGTCGCATAAATTAACAATAGTGCAGGACAACACCTTACGCTGCTGTGCCAGTGTTGTAAGACGAGGCACAAACAGCACCGCGGGGACACATTAAACAAAGGCCAAAGAAAAGGCTGAGGCCAAAGTGGACAATGGGAGTAGTTCGAATAGTTGGGCACCCCGATAATGTGAATGCCATGACTAATTGTTTGATTTACGCAAATGTGTTGCCAACTTCCTTGTTGGCAATTAGGCATTAAAGTTGGCAACTCCTTCGACAAGTGCTTCGGCTTTAATGATGTGCTGCCTGCCAGTTGTCAGCTGTCAGTTGTCAGCTGTCATAAATCCGGCAATACATCAGACAGTGTCAGTGGCAGCAACAGCCACACTTATCATAAGTCAAAAGGTGAGCCTGGGCTTAATCAGCTGCCAGACCGACTCCTGAATCCTGCCTCGGGACAGGACTTGAATGGGTAAAATAATTAAACTTCTGTTTATTGTCAAGCAATTCGTGCGTTGGCTGTGCAACTTCTTAATTATGTTTGATAAACTAACACAAAAGCACGCGACTCACACATGACACTCCAGGCGGCCATTTTCTATAAGTGTGTGCGTGTGCGTGTCTACATGTGTGTGTGTGTGTGTGACATAATTACGCAACAAAGGGCTGCTGTGAAGTGTGCGTGGATTGTTTTTCAAGTTCATCTGCTTCATTTGTGGCACTCGATTGCAGGGTCAATTGAAGAAGTGGCAGCAGCACGTTTAAACTCGAAAATAAGTTAAAACTGCGTTTGAAACAGAGCCACCCAAATAAGTGGGGGCCGCCTCGCAAGTTGTTTGCTGTTAAGGCGCAGATCCTGGCCAGGACACTTGCTGCCCAATCCTAATTGATTTATGACATCAAAGACATATTTTTCGCAATGTTGCGTGGCCTACGTGCGTGACAGTTGCCGCACACACACACACACACACACACACACACACATTCTGCTACAGGGAGCCGCCTGACCAGGACTTTGGACACACGGCCGTCGCTTGCCGTCGTTTGCCGTCTTGTTGATAATTTTGACTTATGGCCTGGTCTAGATGCGTGCGCAGGATTTGTCACATAACTCTTGCCCCGACCAGGGCTCAAAAGGAGCCGGCGGCTGAAAGTGTTGGCCAAAAGGTTGTCCATTGTCTGTCTACAGTTTGGTTTATTTCTTATTTTTGGTTACTTCTGGAAACTGTGGCAAGCGCCTGAGCTGCTTCAGCCTCAGCTCCATCCATGCAAAACTTTTTCTATTAGGGCGCAATTATTTCAAGGTATTATTGCTTTTAATTAATTCAATTAAACGCTTCATAAATTTTTACTTTTTGATTTCGTTTTACCGCCAGCGGTCCTTGCCTCGGCCCTAATGGAAAAACTTTCGCCGTGGTTGCCCAAAAGATTTTCTCCAGCGCTGGGTTTAATTAACGGCAAATGGGCGTGGTCGACTACGCGGAATTTGCCTACTTACATTTTGTGTTCAATTTTTGAGTTGGCCTGGTGTCTGTTTATTAAAGGATTCTCGTGGCTTGGCCTTATCATAAAATTTGATTTCGAAATTGTTTTATGCGCGTTTATTTGCATTTTTGTGTGCTCCACTGAGCATCTGGAGTTCGGGTGGCCCAAAACATTTCCAAAAATTTCCAAATTTCCCAATTTCCCGTTGGGCAACAAAGTTGGAAAGAGCCACAGCAATGCTCTGCAGCTCCTTGATCGAATTACGGCACAATGCCCAGGGAGGAACAAATGCTCGCTCTTTGCTGCTGCCACATCAATTAAAAGGACATCAGCAGTCGACACAGATGCTGCACACCAATGTATTCTGGGTCCTAGTTCCTGGATCCAGTTCACGTGTGCCCCAAACTAATATGTTATTGATATGTAAGAGGCGTGCTCACACCTTTCGGCCAATTCGCATCTATCAGCTATCAGAAGCTGGAGCTGCGCTTCAGACGTGATGACTTCCGTCATTATCAACACACACACATACACATATCTGTACACACACCCACTGAGAACAAAAGTTTTGCCACCCTCTGGCAAATAATCGAACTAACGTACAACAACAATTTGTTTTTAATGCCAAAATGGACAAAGGACCTAGCAAGCCCCTTAATAATTTATGAAACGGCAAAGAGCAAGCAGCAAGCAGCAAGCAGCAAGTGGCAAGTGGCAAGCGGTAAAGGTGCTGCACAGCTGCAGGACTGGCCGGACCGGCCGGACTGACGGGAGCGGCCACTGATTCCAGACCTGAACATGACACTCCTGGAAGCAGGAGGGCTCACACATGTGGCCACGGCGAAAACTTTTCTATCAATTTCGTGTACTCTAATAGAGATTAAATGCATGTCGAAAAGGCAATTAGTTTTTGCTCGAGCTACCCTCGTTCTTGTTGTTGTTGTGGGGGGACTGATTGAATCAAAGCGTTGCGCCATTTTTCTTCGCCACTTTTCTTTTTTGTTGTTTTTGGCCAAGGTGTTGCTGAATGCTGGGCCGTTCCCCTAATTATATCGAAGTTTGGCAGCAACTGCCAGCAGCAATTGGCCTTAACCCTTTTCTCTGGGCCGTAATGAGAATCAGACGTAACGTCAATGCTAATTAAACTCGCGCTGTCGCCGCTAATGAGCAATGAAAACAACGTGTTGTTTGAACAAACTACCACCCACCCCCTCCACCACTGCATCCCCCTTCCACAAGCAACCCTTTCCGTCTTTCTTTATGCCCTCCACAATGGGCTGATAAGGGCCACGGACAGTCGACGGCGTCAGGTTAAATCAAGCATCACAATAATGAAGGTATTTCAAAGTCTGGCTATTGCACTGATTTCTTTTAAATATTTTTCAACAATTTTTCGGGTATTTTTTTGATGCTTGAGCCATTTAATGGGATTAACGCGGGTCCGTTTTTTAAAGGATTTAATGAGAGTTCGTTTCCTTTGGCAGGGTAGTTCAGGCTTTACTTTTTCGGCTAGTTTTTAATAAGCTTTGGAGTTTTTGCTAAGCTTTTCTTTTTTTTATATATATTTTTAAATTAAATGATGTGCAAAGCTGATTTTAATTTCAATTTTCTGGCAGACAAACTCAAAGATAACGGTGTCAGTAAAATTTTTGAGTTATGTGGGAATCAGTTTAGAGCAAAGGTTTTTATGAATTGGAAAATGAATCGAATCAGGGGTTACAAATATATAAAACAATATTATTTTAGATTTTGGAATGAAGAAACAGACTCCGACTTATTAAAAATTAAATGTACACATCGAAAAAATATTGCCTAAGACATGACTTTCAAGAACTCAATCAATTTAAGATAAAAATACATATTTTAAAAAATAATTTATATTATATTTAAAAAATTCCACTATAAATAGTATTTTTTTTTTTAAACAATGCCAAAAACAGCAAGGTTTTAGACTTAGGACTAGTTTACGTCATTATGAAAAACAATTATTAGTGAAAAACTATATCAATCATCACTTAATTTAGTTGCTTGTAACGGATGTCAATACCTATAATAATTATAGTTGACTGCACAGTCTTGCATGCACAATACAAAGTCCAGTTACCCGAAGAGATTCAGTTGAGTGCATATGTATATTTATATGAAATATATATCATAATGCGTCGCATGTTCCCATAAAAATTACAATTGACTTTGAACTCGGCTAGCAGCAGGACATTTTTAGATTTTGTCAGGCAGCCAACAGCCAACAGGACGATGGCGATACATGGAAACGAACTCAGCTTTAGCATTGGCATTCGCAGAGATGTTGACGCCATTGTTTGGCCTGCATCCGTTTTATGGCACCAAGGTACACACCAGGCCAGTCCGGAGTCCGGAGTCCGGGCCGGGTTACAACCGGGCCAGGACAGCGTCAACGACACTGCAGTGGCTCGGAAACGCTTCAAGGTAGTCCAATCCGGAGCCGGGGCCCAAAAGTAATGTTATGGCAAAATTATGCGGCGTCGGTGCCCCTGGTGTGTTTATGGCTCCCCCCGAGCACAATTCACAGTGCACGGGGCGTTGATGAGCCTGGCGCGCCGCAGTCTGGCGACAACGCACTTTGCCATACCCAATAATTCAGTCGCGTTGAGAGCGCAAATACATATTACAATATATAATAATCGCTCAGTTTCAGTCTCCGTCTCCGTCTCCGTCTCAGTCTCATTCTCATTCTCATTTTAAGTCTCCGTCTCCATTTGAGTTGCTTTTGCACTTTTTTTTGTGCAGTTGAGCACGAGATGCATGAGAGCTAAACGTGTTGCCGGAAGGGGGCGGCGGGCTGTTCCTTTTGGAGCAGGTTCAGTTTATCGCCGGAAGCGGCACTTCATTAGCCGAACACAAAGATGCGGCAGCTGAGAAAGGGTTTATCAGCTAGTCGATTCGTTTGGTCAAATTAATTGCCAAAAAGCGAGCTGCTCGAAGTAAATATTTAATTAATCGACGATTTGTTCACTGAGCTACGCCGTTTGTCTCCACAAAAATTTGTAACTAATCGATGCCATCAATTATGTTGATAGATTGGCCCCACTAAAGCCACGTAACTCCACACAGCGCCAACGAAATAGTGGACCACACTTTATCACAGCTGGAAGCTGGCTACTTACCGCTGCCTGAGGTGCACGTAATTGAATACGTTCCGAGGCGGGGATTTGGGGAGCGCTCTCTGGTATTCATAAGCCCTGGCCGTGTTGTCAAAGTTTCAAGCAGTCTTTTGAAGTGCTACACATAACTAGCCACAAGGATGAGGCAGTAATCTAAAAAAATATGTAAGAGGAAAAAAGCACTCGCAATGCGCGAACGGGCCAAAGCCGGACAGGAGCAAGGACAATGCTCGGACGTGGAGTGGGGAGGGGCGGCGTGGACAACAGACGGACGTGTGTCTGATCTGAATGCGAGATAAAATTATTACCCTTTTTATTTTGGACCAGTCCTGGACCAAGTCCCAGTCCGAGCTCGAGTCCTAGTCCTAGACTCAGTCGCCGTCGCCGTTGTTGTTGCTGCTTATTTCCTGTTGGACACTTTCCGTTTGTCGTTTGTTGTACAAAAGCTCTCGCTATCCCCTTCACACGTTAAGATTCTGTCTTTGAATACCCTGCACCCATTGAAAAAGCTTAAAGGAGGGTGTAATGAGCATAAGCATAATGTATGTAAACAGCATCTGGTAGCCTTTAAAAGAATTTAATTAATTTTATTTTTAAATTAAATTTGTAAAGATGCTAAAAATATTACTTAATAATACAAAATAATAAAAAAAAAAGTTTCACAGCCTTTCGCTTGAAGCTGGCTACAGGGTATGTCAACGTCGTGCACACTCCACTATATCATTCACTTGTTTTTTATGACCAGCGCCACAGAGCGCACAATAAGCATCATCAACAACAACAACAACAACAGCAATAACAACAACAACTACAACAATATCAACTGCGGCGCACACTGAACGTCATCAGCAGCACATTGTGTCCAGTTGGGTGTCGGAGTCGGAGTCAGTTCCAGTTCCAGTTCCAGCTGGAG
Organism: Drosophila pseudotalamancana; assembly: GCA_037075185.1. Classification (NCBI taxonomy): domain Eukaryota; kingdom Metazoa; phylum Arthropoda; class Insecta; order Diptera; family Drosophilidae; genus Drosophila; species Drosophila pseudotalamancana. The sequence continues at coordinate 151,872 of JBAMCK010000833.1, read as the reverse complement.
TAGTCAAAGACGATGGCCGCATGCCGATAATGTGCGGCCATAAGGTAATGAAAATTTTATCTGATTTTATGTGCGCCTGAGAATTCGCTTTCGCCAATAGTTGGCAATTTTATGCAGCACCCTTTTCCTTTATCCTGCATCCTTTTTTCTCGTTTTTTTTTTTTTTTTTTTTTTTGTGGCCAGTCTTTGATTTGATTTTGGACAAGCGAGCGAATTGGCGAATGATACAATACTTTGTGGTCAACACATATGTGCCCAAAAGGTATTGGGTATTGTACTCCCATTTGATTGAAATTTGAATTGTCACCCCCCTTTCAGAGACACTTCTCCCACAAAAAAAAAGAAAAGGATTTTCACTTAGGGACGAGTTATTCTCCTCTATATATCCGAGAGTACTTGTGTGTACGTGCTGCGGCTGCTTCTCAGCTCAGCTCAGCTCGACTCGACTCGACTCGGCTACTATTTCATTTTAGATTTTAATCAATGTTGTTTGATGTGACACGTTTATGCGATGATGCTGCCCACACCCAATGTCCAATGTCCAATGTCCAATGCCGAATGGCAGCCGGAGCAAAAAGGATGTGCAACATATGCACGGAATGCGCCACTTGCCACTTTAATGAAGGCACAAAGCCACAGTCGAAGCATTAAACCTATGAAAAAATCGAAGTACTGGCAAAAATGGAGTACTGGGCGCTCCAGGGTTTACAAAATCAAAATGAATTGCTTCATTATTCGCATTATTGTTCATAATTTGATGTCGGAGATATCGTGGAACAAGACGGCACTGATGGACCATATCTTGCATGTGTGCTTTAAATTGAATGTTAATAATGAAATCTCTCCATAAAGAAGTTGCTTTTGTTCAGATAAGGTTATGGGAGCTCATCTAAAACCAACAAATAGAAATGCGATGAAACGATAAATAACGAGTTGATTGTATGAGGAGAGAAATTGAAATAATATCTTTTATACTTTAGTCTACGTGCATGACACTAACATACCCTGTACCAATAGCAGTGCCAATCGAACAAGGGAACTAGCTGAACTTTCATATAGGTTATAATTTCGCACGACTGGAAGATACTCTGTAAATAGAATCTCTGGAATGAATACCCTATATAAGAATAAAAATATAATATGAGGATATTGGAAGCGTAGTGTGAGTTAAGAGGCTCTAGACGGGTATGCACGACTGGAAGATACGTTCTTGCAAGCTTAATAGATATTAAATATACATCCATAAACAGAAACAAACAGAAATAAGCTCACATAATAATTTGCTCAATAACAAAGGATATATAAGGAATACCTTTCTTTCAAAAGATATCTTGAGCTAACTTTTAAACAAAACGCCTGCAATACTGTAACAAATCGCATATAGATAATTTGTAAGACGCTTCTATAAGAACATTCAGTTAGATATAATACATAACATCTTCTATGCTGTTATATGATTATATGATTTCCGTCCCTTATTTCCAAGCAAACAACTTTCTGTGGAGGAACGGAATGGTTGCGGACACACGTAGCCCCAATAAGCGATGCCATAAATAACAGCTAATCAAGCCAATTGAGCACAAATCGACTGTTTGCAGGACACACAATAAATTCGAGGCACACAACACCTGCAACCCGCTTGGGGCAAAGTGGCAGACGCTGCAATTATCGACGGAGCCAAGTGGAACTCTTCAACAAATCCCATAAACTTCACAATCGAGCAGCACATAAATATTAAACGATGATTGAGCTGCAACTACACACACCCACACACCCACACTCACACACTCACACACATACACACTCTCACACACACACATACAGAAAAACTTAGAGGGAGCTTAGGAAAAATTACAATTTATTGGACATTTCCGCTCTGACAAAAAGAAAAGTGGACAATCGAAGATTTATGCGCAGTGCCCAACGATTTGTTGGCAATTTATGGCCAACTTTGTGTCCAGTCGGGGCTTAGATAACTATAAAAGGTTTATACCTGTCCGTTTGATAAGCGTTTGCTCTTCTTTAAAGACTTAAGCGAGGCCCGTTTCGGCAAATCAAATCAAAGCTGATTATTATGCAGCTGACAAACTAAAAGGCACCTCAATTGCATTTCGCAGTTATTCAAATTTGCATAACATTTTCTGAGTGTGTGTGTGTGTGTGCGTGTGTGTGTGGCAAAACTAAAACTAAAACTAAATAAATGCCAAACAAGCTCGAAAACTTACCATCCCCTTGGGCCTTGGCTAACTTTATTATGCCCGCCTGCCAGCTCAGATCATGCACTATATAGTTCTATATACATATGAATATGTGTGTGTGTGTGTGTGTGTGTGTATGTGTGCGTGTGCTTAATGAAAGGACTATCTGCGACTGGATGCGGCCATGGCTATGCGTTGTCCAAAATAAAACGCACTGATTCTGATTCCATGCTGCCGACATGTGTCACTCTGCAGTCCAGCAGCCATGAAGATTTGCGGGCCTAAGCAAGCTCCGGCTACGGCTACGACTACGGCTCCGAGTTTGGGTCCGGGTCCGGCTCGAGTCCAGGCTCCGCCTCAAGCTGCCCGCTGGTCAACTTGGACTGGGCGAAAATTTGCATTTTCTAAAAACATTGCGAGCTTGAAGCCCGCAGCAGCTGCGCCGGCATTGTGCGGCTGTGGAGCCTGTGGCGGCTGTGGGGGTTGTGAGGGGTGGGCGTGGTCGTAGGTGTTTGCCAGCTAAGCCGGCAAAGCGGCCACAGCCACTTGACAGCGAGTGGCAACGACTCGCTCCGGCTTCAGCTACGGCTCTTCCATCATCGTTGCAGTTCCCACTAATTCCTCGCCAGCAATTTATCAACAATAAACAGTTGCAGACATTTGCCTAGAGTGTGTGTGTGGGTAACTGTGTGTGTGTGAGTGTGTGATTGTTTGTGACGTGCACTGTCCCAAACAGGAATAGATGAAAAGTTGGCAATTGCTGCTGCGGGCAGCTTTAAAGTGCCTGCGCATTGTTTTAGCCATTTTCAAGCTACAATTTTATTAGCTCTTAAGAAAGGCCTCGTTCACTTTGTATGCAGCGTGTTTTAGACAAACTCACTTACAGCTAATTCGACAAATGAGCTTACAATTCGCACATTGCTCTACAACCACCCCCACACACACACACACATACACACATACACAGTCACACAGAAGCCGCTGCCAATAATCCAATAAAAACCCCGCTGCAATTTTCGCGCTTGCGTTTAATTCCATTTACGCCTCATTTGTCGCCTGTCTTTGGCTTCGTTCGGCGGAATTCGGCTGCCAATTTGACTCTCAATATAATTTGTATGTGGGCGTGGCAGACTCACACACTTGAGCTGTGGGACGTGCGACCTGTTGCCGAACATTTTTATGTTGCGATTCGATTGATTCGATTGATTCAATTTAATATGCGAATGCGAATGAATCGAACGGATCCTGGCTGCAAGTCGATCTCTATGCTAATGAGCTGTTGATGAGAAATGCTGACTCATGCTGACTAGGAAATTTGATAAAATCAAACACCTTAGAAGTCACAACCACACACACACACACACATGCGCCGCACACACATTGACACTTTTGGCTGGCGCCGAATTGGCTTTAATAAAACTTGTCGCACTGTTAACTTTATTAAGATTAATGACAATGTGCATGAGAGTTTGCAATCGCAAAATATAGAAAATTGAAAAGTGCCCCACGGCATTGAGGCATGCCGTTACAATAAAAGCACATTTCACTTGTTTTAATGACGTCATTACGTGGCATTTACTTGCGCCGTGGCAACCACCGTGGCAGCAGCCGCATTCACAATTCTCAACCATAGACGACGGTCTACGTTTACGTTCACGGCAGAAGTCAAGACGTTAATGTGTCCAATAATTTAATTTTAAGTACCTTGCAAAAAGAAATACGGCCACATTTTTACAGACAATTTCCTTTAATGGCAGCAAACTAAACCAGCAACAACAACAACAGCAACAAAATTCGTATAACTAACTGCAGCGCGGAGCCTGTCGAAGCGAAGAGACACCACGTCGAAGTCCAACTACCAAGTCCAAGTCGAAGTTGAAGTCGAAAAGTCGAGTCCTGGCCAGTGCAGCAGTGTTCGCGCCATTAGCCAGGCCAACAGCCAGGAGGCAGCCAGGAGGCAGCCAGGGGGCAGCCACATCCACGTGTAAGGCAGGGCGTGTCCTGCAGCCAAGGCGAAGGTAATTGCATGGAAAAAGCGATGGCTGCTTTGCAGCTGCGGAGACATGTGGGCAGCGACGTGGCAGAAGCTTCAGTTGCTGTAATTGAAAATTTAATATTTATTTCGCAGTTAGTAAATCAAAGTTCAACGCAGTGGATAACACTGGAATTACATATTCATCATACGCCGTGGGTGCCCAGTGCACAGTGGGACACACATAAAAGTGCGCACACATGTGAAGAGCAGCCAACCCCGGCGATAAATCAACAAGCCAACCTTTGCATGAGTCTCGCATCCAATTCCTTCCATCTATTTTAACTCCAGCTCCATCGTGAGTCAGCACAAAGTAATAAAGTTGCTGCAACAGGAACTGAGGGAAGGAGCAGGCGCAAGGGGAGGAGCAAGAGGAGGAGTGAGTGTATGCTGGAGGCTATTATCCCCCTTGTAATATGCTCATATATGGATTAGTGTTCGATAATGTCCCGGAGCCAGTTTAGAGTCCCAAGGCAAACTTTTTTTGCTGACCAGCCAGCCGTTGTGCAACTGTTGCCGCTTGTGTGGCATATGTCCAGAAGCGGCGCGAGTCCGGGCTGAAGGTGAGTTTCAGTCCATAAACAGAAACATAAACATAAACAACATGTGAAACAAGTGAAACAACTTTAAAGCTAAATAAATAGACCGAATGTGAAGTGCGCACAACATGACGTATGCGTAATATAGCCCCAAGTGGAGTCCTTCGACGGAGTGGAGCGGAGCGGAGCGCCACAAATATTTCACAGCGCATTTTAACTGCAAAATCATAAATAACAACATGTAAATAGCTTTTATCTAACAACTCGTCAAGCGGAAGCAGTGAGAGCAACAAAAAAAAAAACCCTCACTCATCGTGGTCAAAACTTGCACAAAAGCCAACCCCTAGCCACCAAACCCCAACCCCAACCCCACCCACTCGAAGCAAGCGCTGCCGGCGGCGACACTTCAGCGTTGCAGCGGGCATCAATTAAACCTAAATTGTTGCAGTTGTTAACACGCAACAAAATTGTCTGCTGCAGTGCAGCAAAAGAGTGCAAAAAAGTGTTGCAAAAGCCGGCAAACAAATCCAAAAAAAAAACAAAAAAAAACGAACCGTTATGCAGCAAATTGGTAAAACGTCAAGTGTTAAAATGGCAGTCGGTCGGGTTTTGCATAGAACTGCAGCTGCATAAAGCCGCAGAATTGGATGGAATTGGACCAAGGGGCATGCTTCAGCCTTTGCTTTGAGTGTATGCACGGCATTTATTTTATTTTGCAACACTGGCCAGCAGCAGCAGCAGTAGCAGCAGCAGCAGCAGCCGCTGGGCAGCAATTACGTCGCTTGAAATATTGACAATTACTTAAATTTATCTTTTCTAAAACGTTGCATGCACCTCAGCTAGAAGCCAACATTCGGCATTCGGCATCTGGCAACCGGCGGCGTTTGTCAATCACGCGGCCCAGACAGACACTTCACGCGTGATATATTTGAAGTGGCCTCCAGCACCACCAGAGACAGCGAGGAGCTGCCGATCCCCAATCCCCAATCCCCAATCCCTAAACCTCACCTCATCCCGAATTCCGAATCCTCATCTGCGTTGCATGCATTGGTCTGTATAATTTTTGCATATTTCGGGCTGCATTCCAGGCGGCTGCTCACCTGCAAATCGAAACGGATGGCTGAATGAATAACCGAATGTGTGTGTGTGTGTAAATGAATGAATGAATGAATGAATGCGGCGTTGCGGTGGCGCCCAGAGCTGTGAAATGGCCTGGAAATGATTTAATGCGCAAATTGTGGTCAGGACGGATTTTAAATTTATGCGCGCAGGTAAAGCGTCCGCCTAGCGAGTGGCTACTGTATACTCGCGCAGAGGTGGCAGCTATACATAGGTGTATATACACACATATATATACATATATGTGTGTGTGTGTGTATTGAAAATATTTATTTTTGGGACTGATTTTATGAAATTTGTTATTTGAGCATTCCAACTAATTAACTTTAAAGGCAAAAATGACTTGGCCGTTCGTCTATATTTGGACATAGTCTGTAATTAATCACTGTCTGCCCCGGCTGCAATGTGCTAACAAATTAACACCAGAGATGCTGCAACAAAACACGGCAACATTGTTGCACAAGCTGTGCCAGCTAGAGATGCATTTGTCTGCCAAATTGGAATCGCATATTCTCGAAAAGCGAGAGTTTCAAAATGCATTTTTCATTATTTGCACCAAAAACAGAGCATCTGCAGCTGCAGCTGCAACTGCAACTGTAACTGCAACTGCAACTGCAACTGTAGCGGCATCTGTTTTAGCATCTGCATCTGCATTTGCACGGCACTCGGATGAGTTACAAAAATCCATTTGCTGACTGAGCTCATTAGGCGAGCCCGTCGCCTGGCTGACCCACTCGCTGACGTGTCTCCACAATAATGGGCTGACGAGCCGCCTGACGGATGTGTGAAATCCAACCCATGGCAACCGCTTATTCTCGACCTGAAGCGGCAGTCGGGCGAGACGATGTCTAAAATAGACATCAGGTTGGCATCTGGAATGGGCGGGGCATGGGGCCCATTTCGAAATATCTTAGTTAGGTTTGGGACATTCATTGTGTGTGCGTATGGCTAAGCTTCTGGCGGCCCTAGAGCCGGGTCAACATCAGCCGCATCATCGTTTTTATTGTGTGGGCATTTTTATGAGCACTTTCAATGCCCTGCAAAAAACACAATAAAATCAATGAGGTGTGCGTGTGTGTTGGTGTGTGTGTGTGTCGCTGCACCTCAGCCACATTCAGGGCACGGCAAACAATCAGAGAACACACAAGCACACACACACACACACACATTTGGATGGAACAGCTAAGCAATCAAGCGCAGGCAATGGCCACCTACAAAGCTGTGATGAGTCTCCAGCCTCCTGGTTAGAAACGATCAACGGAGCGGAGCGCGGCAACGTTTTTACCTATTCATACGTTATTATTATTATCCTTGCACACTCAGGCACACCCACACACTGACTGACAGACAGGCGTAAGCTAGCGTAACACGTTATCCTGGCCCAGCCCAGCCCGGCCTGGCCCGGCCCTCCCGCTTTGTTGAGCACTTTGCGAGCCGAAGCCGAAGCCAAAGCCCAACAAAGAATGTGCTTTATTGGCACTTTTTGCACAATTGCCGAACCCCCACCCCGCACTTATTTCCCCCTCCCCAATCAGCAGTAAATGAGCGTGGCATTGGTGGCAGCATAAGGAGGCGGTGGAGCAAGCCGGAGGCCAACAAGGTATACGAACGTGGCACCGTTGAATTTCAGCTGCTGCTGCTCCTCGTCATTGTTGCGCTTTGGCAACAGCCGGCATCGATGTGCCAGCCCCACCGCGTAACCCCTCGAGCCACGTTTCCACCCACCGATGCACGAGCTGCTGTATTAGGCTGAAGCAGAGGCAGCGGCAGAGGCAGAGGCAGAGGCAAAGGCAAAGGATAAACACATTCATGGTGTGCAATCGATTGGCATAATGTGAAGCATTTTATTAAGGTTATCAATCGAGTATGAATAGCCAAGGTGTGTATGTGTGTGTGTGTGTATGACGGTGTATATGTGTGTGTGTGTGTGTGTGCCTGTACGTGTTGTTTGTTTGGTGAGCAAACACGGCGAGGACAACAGCCAGGACAACAGGCAGCAGCGACGCAGTTCGTCGCACAACGGAATTGCCGTTATCGTAAGTGCCGCATGAAACGTTCATCGATATGAATTATGCGGAAATTATTAGAAAGCATTTAAGCGGAATTATTAATGAGAAAGTGAGAAAGTGAGAAAACGGAGCGCTTCGAGCAAAGTTCACTGGAGCTGAGTTGCCACCAAGTGAGAAGACGAGAAACACTTTGAAGCCGTTGTTCGAAGCTGCTTCAAGGTGTTGCCGGCAAGTGTTGACTGTGCAACAAAGGATTCATAGTGGAGCTATTCATGCTTAAGAGTAAGTCTTTAAGCAAAAAATATATATATATATTTTTAAAGAGGTTATTGATTAAAAGGTTGTTAATTATGTAAAGTCTGATTTTATCCATTTACAACACAGCTTTCATTATAAGTACATTTTTAGATAACAATTAAATATAAAATTTGAATTATGCTAGAAAACAATAATTATAAATTAGATTTCATTTATTTAGATGAAATTTAAGTCTTTCGATACTTATTTAAATTCAGTCATAAATTTTGTCCAGTTTTCTTTATTTCCTTTTTTTTTAAGCAAATTTCTTGCAGCCTTGGACTTCAATTTTAAATATGGAATTCATAAAATACTAAATTCTACAAATAATCGAAATCAAAATGGAAGAATTTCACTTAAGATTTCAATTTATCGAATGTTGTGGAAGACTTACAATAAATTATTTTCAAATGCCAGTCGGGAATTCTCACTTATATTTGATTAAATTAAACTTATCAAATGTTTATTTTAATATAATAATTAAGATTTGATTTTAGAAAAATGAAACAGAATATTCGGTAGTTGGAATATTCCCAATTTTAGGGCTTTGCAGTCCACAGACTGCAATACACTCAACACACACACACACACACACATACATAGAATTTGTCCATTTTGGAAAGCGTGTGTTATGTCCATTGTGAGTTGTAAAACATGACCAAATGTGATTGCTTTTGTTGTTATTTCACCTTTGAGCATAAAATGCACAACGTTGAAAGCGGCAAACAAATTCGCTGGCTAAAGGCAATGAACAAGCGCCACGTGGGCTGTTGATTGGGCCTCTCCACAAAGTGGGCGTGGTCGGCGAAGGGCTTGGCGGTGTGGCTCAATGAAAAATACAATCAAATGCATTCAGCTGGAAAAGCTGTACGCAAAAATAAATACACATATAAGCATGTAACTGTATGTAGGTGTATGTGTGCGTGTGTGTGAGTGTGTGTGAGTGTTGGCTGTTTGCATTTGTGGGCTGCACACTTTTGGCTGCACACAATTGGATTAAAATTTACACGCAGTTCAGCCTCGTCGGCCACACACGCAATTATCTGGCAACGCGGCTGATCGGATGGAGGAGAGGTGGAGAGGGCGGGGGAGAGGGTATCCAGTGGCTGGTGTTGGGCTATGCGTGAGTGCGTTAATGTGCTTAACAATAAAATGCAGCGCATTAATTGATAAACCAAATGCAAAATGATGCAACAGACAACAAACAACAAAAATAATAAAAAATAAATTTAAAAAATTAAGTAAAATAAATAAATAAGAATTGCATTATTGTTGGCCTATTAAATCAATTAAAAGGCCAATGCAAGTGCAATCGACGCGGCCCACCCAGACAACCGAGCCGCAAGTCATGATAGTTTTTCATATATTTTATGTCTAATTTGGCGACGCGCTAATGACGCGATCATGCCAAGGCAACCCCCTTCAGCCCCTTGCAGCCCCTTACAGCCCTCTGCCCCACCTCCATCAACCCCCTCGAGCTCCGCTGCCTGTTGTGGTGCAGCGAATTAAAAACACTTTACGCGCATTTTGCATAAATTTTTTTGGATTGAGGCCAAACGCTAGCAGCGGTCTGTGTGGGGGCAGCGGCTGCCATCAGAGGCGTGGCAGAAAGAGGCGCTCATATAATGCGCCTCAATTTCATTTTCCTTTTCATTTTAGTTAATTGCAGCACAAGTGAACAATCGCTAATTAAATGCGATTAGATCAATAATTAAATCGCCTCATCTGATATACTCTTATGATATATACCCACTAATCAAATCAGCTCTGCGACAAACAGTTGCCCACATAGGCAAATTCATTTGTATACCCTGTAATATAGATGACTGCGATCTATAACAATATAGCTCTCTGTATGCATATCAGATACTTTTTCGATAGATACGAACTTACAGAAATTGACAGGAAAACATTTTAAATACCCTGTACTTATAGAAGGTGAAGGAGTGTCAAAGTTGTGCCAGATTCATCCAAGCCAAAGATAGCTCAACGTTGTTTACAGGGCAACTCAATATCGGACAGACCCGACTGTACAAATTTTACAAAGACAACATCATCCGTTAGCAGGGTACAAGGTAGTCGATCAACACACGTTTTTTTTTTTATTATGTTTCCGTTGTTGTTGCGCGTACGCGTGGCTCGTAAATAAATCGAATGACAGACATATGGCATAGGACCTATTTGTGTTGTTGTTCGATCTATTAAATGCACATAAAATCTTGTGCAGCATTAAATGATATGAGAGGTGAGTCGAGCAGTTGGGTGGGGCTGCGGGTGAGTGGATGGCGCTGCTTTGGTGGCGCCTTGCCAGCCATGTGGAAAAACAAAGGGCACAACTTTTGAGCAAATAACAATTTATTACATCAATAAACTTTTCTCTGGCGCTGCTTCGGCTCTCAGCTCCTCAAGGCTTTCGTGTTTTGCCCTAAGGTGAAATAATACGAAAATTATGCAAAAATATCGACAACCGAGGCATAAACAATGGTATTCTGTGCCACTTTTTTAAGGGCTGGCATATTGGCAAGCATTTGATGAGATTGTAAAATTTTCCGGTTTTCATTAGAAGGTGAATTGAGTTTTGAGTTTCGGCACAAATTTATGAGCCACGTATTTTATGAGAGGCATCACTTCAAATTTGAGTTAAAATTCATACATGAGATATATGTTCATATACATACCTTATGGAAATGCGCTTTAAGTTCGTGAGCTCGACTCGTAGGCGACGCCTTACAGTATGCAATGTAAATTGTGGGCCGCAGAATGGGCTCAGCTTAGCGCTCAGGCAATTGAAAAACTGCAAATGCTTTTGTAAATAATCATGAATTATTATCAATTGGACATAATACGTAGAAATCTAGCCACGAGCGGGTCATAAAATTGGAGCTGCTCGGTTAAAGCTGAGGCTATCAAATTGGCTTCTGATGCCGATTTGCGACGATTTGCAACGATTTGCGTTTTATTTATTTATTTTCATGCGGCACACAAGTAAACAAATTGATTCCTGCACACACACACACACACACTTACACATACGAGCAACTGGAAGGGGGGCGTGGCAGGAGGCGCAGCAACTAAATCAAAGTAAAGGCAAACATTCTATAAAATGGAGAAAGCGAGAAAGTGCGAAAAGCGGAGTACAACAGCGAGAAAGTGTCGACTCTTATTGCTACTGTTGTTGTTTCTGTTGGTGTTGCTGTTGGTGTTGCATGCGATAAGTTGCAAAAAATTACTTGCTACATCGTAAACAACAACAAATACATCGCCAAGCCAAGCAGCCAGCCGGCAACAACCCTTTGGCCAACGACTGGATGAGGCTGGGGCGAATTGCACGTAGTATTTCAGCATCAGCAACAGCATCCGCATCAGCATCAGCATCAGCGACGGCTTATCCCGGGCAATGAAAATTTATACAAATTCGAAAAAAGTGACAACATTTTGCTTTTATTGGCCATTAAAACGACTTAGCGACTTGGCGCATTGCTCGCTGCCCGCCGAGTTCACATAAGATTTGTATCTGTGTTTGTAAATGTATTTGTGTGTGTACCTTGTGCCCACTTTGCATGCGAGCCAGTCGGGGAGTAAGCACTGTTTATGACTGGGCGGTGTAGGTGGGGTTGGCTAAGAGGTATGTGTTGCCAATTTCTTTTCGATAAGCAGCCAAGACATTTTTTAATGACGCCCCGCAGCTAAATAAACATCTCACACATCATTTTGTCGCCGGATAAAAAAAACGGGTTACAGAATTGGACTTTAAGTTTAAATGTGAGTTAAGTTTCGATTAAATTCTCAGTTTAAAAATCAAGCATTTTTATAAAGACTAAGCTGACAAAGTAATATAAATGGCCAAAAATGTATTGCTTACTATTTAATAATATATACATATATATAAAGATATAGTTAATAATAAAAGTATCATATCTAATATTTGATGTAAAGATTATATTTACTGGGACATTCCAGACAAAGATTGGTACTTAGAATATAAAAGACATTTCAATTTTGAATTTCATTAGTTTTACACTTAGAGAAAAAATTGTAGAACCAATCAATGTTTTCTAAAAAACATTAAGCATTAGCTCCAACAGCAAGTGGGAGAGAGGAAAATAGAAAAAAATCAAAAAAATGTTAATAATCATATTAATAAACTACATTACGAATAAAGAAATCAAATAATAAATAGAAAAGATTGAAAATTTAAACTTATGGCAAATACGATATCAAGGAACATATTTTATCTTCCAATTTTCATGGACAGTGTTTGAAGAGAATTTTGTTCAATTTCATTTCAAAAGTTTTCAAGCTTATGTTTCTGGGTGTGCGATGGCACCTTGTGGGCCAAATCTGATTGCTCATCAGCTTGGCAAACAATTTCTTGTGGCACATTTAACAATTTGCAGCGTTTAAGACAAAGCTGGCTTGAAAGGTGAGCCATTTAGCAGGGCTAAGCAGAAAATGCACGAAATCAGCCCAAAAATTGAGCGCAGCAAATGAAGCAGACGCGAATGAAGTCTGGGAAGGAGCCGGAGCCAAATTGCTTATCGGTGGGAAAATGTTGCCGCAGCTACGGAAAAAATTTATTGAGTGGAAAATGTTGAATCGCAGCAGTAGCAGCAGCAGCAGCAGCAGCAGATGCCAAGTGAAAGTGAAAATTTTTGCGTGCGACGTTGTTGGCGTCAAATCCATTAACCTGATATTTACTTTAACACACTCAAACGCGCACACACACTCACACACGAAGATAGAAGTGTAAGTGAAAGTGTTTTGTCTACTGTTGTTGTTGTTGTTGTTGTTGTCCTGCTGCTCTTGCTTGTACACCCCCTCTTGGCACATTTCCTGTTGTTGTTTGTTTTGGGGCCGGAAACATGATATTTTTACGTTTAGTTTGCAAAATTGAATAACACGTAAATGTGTTTAGTATACATACGTGCGTGTGTGTGTGTGTGTGACTGGGCCGTAAATTAAGCTACCCTACATAGGTCGAGCTAAATTACTTACATTACATTAGCACGAGCCGAGTTCTGGCTGAGACGGAGCCTATGAAACGCAGCTGTTGATAGCCAATGCCATTTAGCCAAGTTTATTGGCCCAGGCGATAAGGAAAACCCATTTGGGCCTTTAAAGAGCCGCCTTTAAATCTGTCGGCAGCAAATCAAATTAGTTTCCCCTGCAGGAACACGAATACTAAATTACAAAAAATTACCTTTGGCAGACAGTTGTACCCTTTTCTTTTTATTTTTGTACTTTTTAACATTTTTATGGTGCGCGGCGGGCAAAAACCAATTAGACGCATTTCTGATGGACACGCGCTCAATCATTCACATTGCTGTCAAGTTCTGTTGCAAGTTCCAACCCCGGCGCCAATAAACTCGCAACGTGCGGAGCATTTGAAGTGCCAGTGCCAAATGTTGGCTGCCAAAAATAAAATACAACAGCAACAACAACAACATTAGAAACCAAAAATACCAACAAAAAAACAAAAGTGGAACTCATTAGAGCCGCCAAAAAAGGTGCGCAAAATTGTCTACGTTCATTTTTCAAGTATTAGCAGCGAAATGAGCGAAAGGCCGAGCCCATTAATAATGCCTAAAGGGTTAAGAAACGCGACGGGGGGACAGGAGGTGGGGTGGGTGATGGCCTTGTTGTCTTGGCCATCTTTAATGGCCGCCAGCGGCAGCGGCAATTTACGCACTAATTGTTTGAAACGGCTCATCAATAGTTCAAAGGCGCCCATAAATGGAGCTCAGCTGTCGCCAAGCACTTCGATCATTTCAATAGATTCGCACAGGTTCCTCTCCTGCTCGGCGAAAAGTTTCGCTCAAGTGCCTTCCGTTTGTCATAAAACGGGATCTGCCCTCACGGCCAGCATATGAATCACAGCAATTGGCCAGAGTTTAATGGCCAAACTTTGGCCATAGATGTAGCGACAAATGAGCGACTGCAAATGTGACTTGTGTCTGTCTGTCACAGTCGCAGTCGCAGTCGCAGTCACAGTGACAGTCGGCAATCACAATGATTACAATTACAATTGGGCAATTGATTCCCTTGGCATAATCTTGGCCATTCGCTTTCTGGCCCCAACACGTTGATGCGGCCCCAATGGCCGTTCCCCGACTGAAGGCCCTGCGGCTAACGTTCGACTGGCTGCGCGCTTCGTGTTAGCCATAACAGAGCGCTGCTGTTAACAGGGACGCTGCTGTTAACGCAAGTCTTGGCCATTTCCCCTTACGATATTTGTTAACATAACGTTAAATTGTTTATGGCAAATGATAGCAAAACAAAAATGAGATTAAAAACGTTAAAACATCAGCTTACAAACTTTAACAGTAAACAAATTATAAATTTTAGCTTCAAGCCATAAATTAGCAGATAATTTAATATATTTTACTCAGATTACGTTCGATAAACCAACTACACCTACTTACGGCCAACAATTGAGCTCAATGGCCTATATAAAATCATTGATAATAAGCAGACTTCAAGTGCTTAACACAATCAAATCGCTTATCAAAAAAATAGAGAGATAAGTCAGATTAAACCATGCAGCAAGTACTTTTATGTTTTTAGTGTGCAAATTAAAGAATATTAAATTATTGATCGTAAATTATGTATATTTATATTTATTGTTGTAGGCCACTTAATGTTGCTCCCTCGTTTAATATTTATGTCGCACATTCCGTTTAACTCTGAACAATGGCAAACAAACAGCCGATTGTAGTCGAATGAATCATTCGCGAGCCTACACAATGTGCAAGGCATAATAATAATAATAATAATAATAATATGTTTCATTTGATAAATACAGGCATAAATCCCGTTTTCCACATACGTTTCCCATCGCTTAACGCGGCGGCCATTGTATTAATTTGTCATAAAATTATTCTTTGCCCCTCCCCAACAAAAATATTTTGAAGCCCATAAAAATAATGTTATTATTTTTTTTTTTTTTTTCTTTTGTTTATTCACTAATATTTAGTGATTCGCTGTGAAATATTGTTTATGGAACGAATCTCGGCACCTGCTCGACGCCACGACGTGGCGAGTAAACAAAGTGCCAAACAAATGAGAAGATGCCTGCCCCAAAGGTCGAGCTGCAACAAAATACAGTTACAGCTGCGATT
The DNA here is from genome assembly GCA_037075185.1 of Drosophila pseudotalamancana. Classification (NCBI taxonomy): domain Eukaryota; kingdom Metazoa; phylum Arthropoda; class Insecta; order Diptera; family Drosophilidae; genus Drosophila; species Drosophila pseudotalamancana. The sequence continues at coordinate 136,560 of JBAMCK010000833.1, read as the reverse complement.
GGGGGTTGAGAATTCGCTGGCGATTTGCTAAGACGATCGCTAAAATTAGCGAACGGATGTTTTGACGCTACTTTGTTGATGTTAACCCACATCGTGTTTGAGTTCTCTCTGTTGTTGTTATTGTTGTTGTTGTTGTTATTGATGTTGTTGTCAGCAGCTAATTAAAACATATTTCCTACGCATAACTTCCTCAGCAAGCCAAAATCTGCATATGTGAAGTCGTAAAACTGTGCTCAGCTTTTTGGCTCAGTGTGTGCTAATTTGTGTTCAGCATTTTTATGCCTGCAACATAGTTGCCCGAGGGGCGGTAGCTGGCCATCCAGATCTAGATCGTAAAGCCGCCTGACATTAAACACACAAAAAAAAAACAAAAAAAAAAACAAAAAATGAAGAAAAACGAAAAGAAATGCCCGGCATAAAAAACTGACTCACAAATGCCACAAGGCAATTTGTCAACAATGTTGTCATATTACCTTGATACAGATTTTTTATTATCTTTGTCATATTCTTTTTTTTTTTTATGCTGGGTGGCATTTAAAAAAGCGGCCGCTTCCGCTGTCAGTCATTGTCATATTAACTGCAGATGATTTATCTGCCTGACAAATATTATTAAATTATTATGTATTTTGAGATTTGAGCGCAGAAGCAGATGAAAAGCCATGCAAATAACTTTGCCAAAAGCTGGCAAACGCTCACCGGGGAGCAATTTGTTTTTCAAAAACCAGAACTACCTATAGACCTCCTTACTCCCCGACCACTCTCACTCTTACCCCGCTGATCATCACGTGGCATCAACCAACTGACAACCAACCCCTGTGCGAATCAAAGCTTTGTGTGTGTGGCTTGTAATAAAATGCAAAAGAAATAGACGAGTCAAAAGCAAGTATGAATGCTGAATACGAGATACCCTGTAAAATGTTGGGAATTATCTAACTTAATGACCTAATTTTTTAATTAAATATCTACTCTATGAATACTTAACTTTTATTATACAAATGCTTTCAAACTTTTGATAAATTTCCGAAAAAAATATTGAATACAAAAATCTATTATAGCACAGTATTCTTTCCACACTTTTCTTGTTATCTAAGATTAAAAATCAGATAAAATGTCTGTTTCATAATTTAATAAGCAAGACTTTCTTTACGCTGTAGAAATTCTCTGTGACTGACATATGATAGTGTATTATTCAATTTTTATACATTTTAAATGATTACAGGGTATAGTACAAGCGAAAAGAGAAAGAAAAGGGACAGAGTGAAAAAGGTAGGCGATGGCCTGAGCACTTGTTTATATCTATGTAAAATTCGCAATGAAGTCGAGCGAAACTGGCACAGAAAACACAAAGAGCTGGCGAGGGGTTGGAATGGGAAAGGAGAGGAGAAGATAGAGGGGACGGAGGGAAGGGGGCAATGTAGTTGGGGTATGTCAAATTGGCGCAGCAGCGCAAATAAAGCAATTTGTATTCAAAATATGAAAGCCAGGGAAGCAACTGTGACGCTGACTTTCAACCCAGCAGCAATAGCAACAGCAACAGCAAGAACAACAACAACAACAAGCCAGTATCTCTTTGTCACCCTTGGGCAAGCAACCCCCTTCCCGGGGGGCGACCAAATTTCGTTTTATGCGGTTTGCAAATAATTTTTCTGCGCGCTAGCAAATTTCTTTAAAAATATTTCGAAACGGCGACTGGCGCCATCGCAAATACGTCGATGGCGATAAGAAATATTTCCTGATAGTTGACATGCGAGAGTCATAAGTAAGAAATTGGGTATACGCCGGAGTGTCAGCGACAGCTTCAGCGCCAACTCCTTTAAATTAGCATAATGAAGCAGCGCCGTGTCTCAAGTACTGCTGTGCGTGTTTTGTGGCTCATTAGCTGGCAAATTAACGCTGTCATCTTATGCAGGTGCCCCCCACCTGCCTCAACTCTAGCCAAACGGCCTGCGAAGCCCACGAAAGTATGCAACACTTTGTGTAATAAATTAGCGAGGCAGAAGCAGGCGTATGTGTGAGTGTGCGTGTGCGTGTGTGTGCTGTAGTATATTTTGGTTGATTTGTGACTCAATTAAAGTCAACGACAGCCGTGGCAGGAAGGTGCTTGCAACATTGTATTAGCAGCATTTAGTCGGTGCACTCAACACTCACTCGACACTCAACACTCGACGGACCCAAGTGGCTTTTGGGGTCGGCAGCCGTTGACCACATGCAAGTTTTAGCCCGGCTCCACTGCAGGCATGCACTTCATGCATGTATGAGTGCGTGTGTGTGTGTGTGTGTGTGTGTGCGCGCCGCTTGCAGAGCTAATTAAAGCGGTTAGCCCAAATGCCACATAATGAGGCGCACAAATGCTGCCAAACACCGTTAACACTGCCCGTCATTTGTCAACGTGCATATGTGTACGCGCATGTGTGTGTCTGTGTGTGTGTGTGTTTGTGTTTATGCAGAACAGAATGTGCGCCTACATGTGCGTCGAAAGCTGTTGAAAGCAACTAATTGGCTGCGAAGTAGCTTACAATTTGGCCTTGATGAGTGTGTGCGACAATTGAAATTAGTTGAGCAGCCAAAACGACAATTTGGCCAAGGAGAAGGCTTTAAAACAGCCCTTTGCGAATTCGCGCCCAACTTTAAGCCAACTGACAAATGTGTCAAACGACATGTTCACATATGTTACACGTCGATAATATCGAGAGCATCCGCAACGGGCAAAAAAAAACGAAGACGGACACACACACACACACACAGTGAAGCAAATCGCTTGTACGTAAAATTTTGCTGCTGGGCAAGGACTAAACTTTTGGCAATGTCCTGGACACACTGCAGTGTCACCTTTTCAATAAACTGCGCCAAACGATGAGCCAGAGCCGTGGCAAAAAAGTATTAATCCCCAATCGTTTGCCCGGCACGCCAAGGATGCGGATGCGCATCCAATCGCCGGCTGCAGACAAAGAGCCGGACAGACCCTACAGACAAAACGGGCAACAGCTGCCGAAGTCGACCTTTGGCCATGTCCGAGTGCAAAAACAAAAGCTGCAGAATGCCAATGGTCAGCAGAAATGCGCATAACTTTGAAAACTTCTACACACAAACACAAACACACACACACACACACACACACACCCGCACGCACATGCAGGGATGCCAGCAGACTGTCGAGACAGTAGCTACCTATACACACACTAACACACAGAAGCCGGGACATACCTTCGATTGGCGGCATCTCGCACCCGCTGCTCCACAGATAGGTCGGCAGCCTGCTGTGTAAATGTGAGGGGTTGAAGCGGGGGAGAGGGTAAAAACTTATGACAGGCTAACAAGTGTTTCGCTTGGCAAATGATTTAGGTGTTGAGTAACTTATGGCAAATCCAGTACCAGCGACATTTGCTTATCAACAAGACTCCAAGCGGATCTTGAAGCTCATCGGGCTGTATTTTTAAGATCTATATAAGATATGCTTACAAAATTATATTCTGTCAATATTCAACAAAATTCAATCTACAACTAGATTTAAAAATTTATAACTTAAGGTTTTGGAAGCAAGAAATTAGCCAGAAGGTCCGCTCGAACCTTCAACAAACACGAAGCATATTTTTTGTTTGCAATCCACCTTATCGCTTAATCCAAACCCAAGCACAAACCGAACGAAAAGCAAGCTTCGGATTAACAAAATTACCTGTTTACAACAATATTAAAAGATGTCTTCCTTGCCCTATCCTCCAACCACTTCTCCCACAATTTCTTGGCAAACTTTTTAATGTGAACCACTAAAAGCGGCACATTAAATTATTATCTGTTAGATTATGAAATTTTTAACAGCAGGTAATAATCGTAGAGCTCCGAGTGGAAAGAGACTCATCCCTCGGTCTCAAGCAAATGAAAGACAAACATTGGGACTGAGCCAAGCGAAAGGGGGGAGGAGTGGGCGGTGGGTGCAAAGCTTCGTTGCGCAACTTGAAACGGCATAAATGAGAATGAGTGTAAGTGTAGGGAGTTGGAAGGGGGAGTTACGGGCCTGTAACGGTAACAGCCGCAACTTCTGTAGCTTTGTGCCTGTAACTGAGGTAATTCAAAAGTTTGCGGCAAGGCGTCGCACTCGCAACACATTACGTCTAAGTGCCACAGCCACAGCCACCGACCTGCCCCGCCCCTCCTTACCGCCTCTATAACCCAGAAATATCTTTGGCAATGACAGTCAGAAGTATTTACTTCCAGACACTCGTTATACCCCACCAGCAACAATTAACTCTCGTCGAGTGGTTCGCATGTCGGTGGGTTCGGCTTCAAGGAAAACCCACAAGGCCTTTGCCTAAAAAAAAGTGCGACAAAAATTTTGACATTTCTTTGCGGCTATTGGAAAATGGCTTTTGCGTACGTGTGCAATTGTTGTTTTTCCGGTTGCTTTGCCTGATTCAATACCCTGCTCTCAGTGAGTAAGCAGGGATTGATATGCTTTAAGAAAACGTGTGTATCAGCCATTCATTTTTCGGAGTAGTTGACTCAATCTAGGATTGTCTGCCTGCCTATTCGTCTGTAAGTTGGTTGACCCTATTGTCTATTCATCTTTATGGATCCAACTTTATCGAAATCAATAGAACCTTGGAACTTAAGCCTCTCCAACACATTTCAACAACGTATAAAGATATCAAAATGAAATATTTTTGGTTTTTCTTTATATGAGTTACCTATGTTTCTAGTGTGTAATGAGATCTAGTTTAACCCAGTTGTAAACTGATTCCCATTTGAGTTCAAATCTAATTAAACAGTATCACTTAGTCGATCTCTCCATACTAAAACACTTTTGCTAGCATATTTGATGTTCTTTTTTTTTCGCCGCCTGCCATTTCTTATCACGTGTCATTGGACTCGGCTCTTGGACAAAAGCAAATAAAACGCTGACATGTTGCAGAGGCGGAGCCGAACAATTTGCAGTGTGCACAGGACATTCGGGTAGATGCGGCCAGGACTGCGACTCCCATGCAGGACCGATACCGCAAATGAACGGCCGTTGACTAACCGAGAAGAGGGATGGGAGTGAAGCGGGGGGCTGGGGGCTAGGTCAGGCCTTGCGTATATGCAACATTGACATGAAGTTAATGGATGTTTTATGACCGACTAACTTTCCCAGCGATAAATCGCTTTTCCATGAGCCAGTAAATTGCGATTTGATTGTTTCTGTTGAACATGCAAACCACTGCCATTTTTGTCCAATTCTCCTTGTTGTTTTTCACTGTGAAAATGAACGTGAAAAGTGGACGAACTAAAGGTCAGTCCATGTTGCTTTCCATCTAAGCTTTTTGGGCAATCTTAAAGCGCAGTCTTCGATTTCATCGATTTGGTTTTGGACTCTTATGCGATTCGTCACACGTTGCCAGCCCCATTTTCATGGCAATCAGCCCCAACCCACAACCCACAACCCACAACCCACAGCAATCCCCAATTCAAATCTCATACTCTCACTCAGTTATGATGAGCATGTTGCAAAACTAACACAAAACCAAATATCATATAAATCAAAGTTCTTGCGTATCCCACAAATTTATGAAAATTTATGCACTTACCCTCCTCTCCTTCCACACTCACTCTCTCTCTCACTCTCTCTCTCTCTATCTATTCTGCTGGCCAGCTTTGTGTGTTGACCCTCTTTGCTTTACCTTTTGTTGTGCCACATGCAACATACATACTCACACACACACACAAACACACACACATGCATATCAAGTGGCTCGCAAATTTATACAACATTTGGCTTTTTGTTGTTCAGCGGGTGGACCACAAAAATTCATATGATAATGCGGCTATTCACGATTTTGTTTTTTTCCTTGTTGGTTTTGTAGCTTTCGACGCTTTGACATTTTCTTTTCATAGGTAAATTTTCAGATGATATATGAGCCGGTCACGCTTGAAGCGACACTCAGGACACGCAAAGTGGCTTTAAGTGCACCCGAAGAGAAGGACTTCAAGCAAGGGAATCTATCGTTAGCACAGTCCACCACTCTAATCGCCATTTCAACATCAATTTATTTGCTATTAATCCTTCACCTTTTTATTGTTGTAACATGCTTGCTCTGGGCCTTAGCTGTAGCTCTTTGCTAGCTCCAAGTTCATCCTAAGTAGTCCCCAGTGCCTTCTGCCATTATATTTGCTCTGTCCAGGCAATTAGATGTTTGCCTTTGTCTCTCTGTCCAGCTGCGATTGTTGTTTTTCTCCACTCCATGGAAGGTAAAATGAGCTGCCGGCTATTGGCAATCGATTTCGGGTTAGGTCCTGCCCTCTGAGACCTGTTCTCCACGCTTAGTTGCGTGTTATCTGTTGACGCTGGGGCTGTGGAAAGGGGTGGTGTGGCATGCTACATGTCGCTTTAATCTCGCTGCTTGTTTGACAAGCTCTTAACACTAATTGAGGATATGTGATGGAATCACCAAAGCTGCCTTTGTAGACAACTCCTTTTGACTCCATAATGATGCAACCGCTCAATTCTATTCCACATTCTGACTTCAAAGGCGCGTGATTTTCCAACGAGTTGCAAGATGCTAAACGCCTTTTTCTTTTTCTCTGTGGCCTGCGTGCTTTTCCATAAATCAGTTTAATATTGGCGGCCCTTAACAGCTTTGTCAATAGTACGAATATGTAACTAAACTCGAGCATTAACTTAAATAGTTTTTGTTTTATAAAGTTTATAGCTAAGTTTTAACTATGATGTAAAGCTGATGAAGCTGTCATATAAAAAATCACATCCTCGATTCGAATTTGATTGAAAATGATAGCTAAATTAAAAAAATATATCCAAATGGCGCAAAACTATATTTAAGCAACTTTCGAAATCCAAACATTGCGCTTTGTGGTTTTTTAGGAATTAAAGATTTTTTACCCACAAACTTATTCTGTTTTACACAAATCGAGATCTGTTGTGTATATTCGTTGCGAAAAGGCGACTCGCTGTCGTTTACTTTGAAACTCATTGCGCCTGGCATATAAATTGGCTTTGTGAACTTTATGAACTCACGCGGGATTAACTTGTACCTTTGATTGAATTTCTTTCTGTGTTCTGTTCCAGTCGAACTTCGCTGAATCCGATAAAAGAGAGCAAAGGCACAGGCGCAGGAAAACAGGAACTTGGAAATTCTCTTGCTGGCCAAGGCAGTTGCCTTGTCTGTGGCTGGAAACAGATGCCAGACGCCAAGGCAAGTTTGTCGGAGCAAATGGTGGTTGGGTGGTTGGCTGGTTGGAGTTGAGGTCTCAATCTCAGTGGCTGGAATTAGGCGTTTCCGTTCAAGTGGCCCACGGTGGCGCAGTCTAACAATTTGAAAATTTATGCTACCCATCGGCAAGCGGCTGCTGATTTTTGATTGTGCAACTGGGAGCCACTGTGGCGTCTACCTTTTGGACGAGCTTAAGTGGCTGCGTGGCACAATTGATCTGGGACTTGTTTCAATTAAGGCGCATTACAATCTCTCACCGTGCCGGGGCTAGAAGGCCCTACCTTCGATTGGCTGCGAAAGTTTTTATGGTTTACTGGCGAGATTCTATTATAAAGTTTGGGTGGGACCAGCTGCTGGGGTGCTGGGGAGCTGGGGCAAGGTATGAATAGTTTTTGTGCAACGCGAAAACCAAGAAAAGTAATTAAAATTCAAATAGCAGACAAACATTTACATTAACATTTGCCTCGGGCACTGGAGGACTGGCAGCAATACCCGTATATAAGTATATAAGTGCATAGGTATGGGTTCTATCAGTTACTCGGCTTTAAGTTGAAGTTGATGTCGACGCTTTATTAAGCGACCCTCTGCGCCACTCTGGGCTACGCTTTTGTTTGGCCTGGCGCCAGTCTGGCGCACAACGCCACAAAGTATGCTATACTTCTGTGCTGTAGGTAAAAATCAGGCGTGTCTGCTGCGTATATTTGTATGTATGTGCCCCTGTGTGTGTGAGTGAATGAGTGATGACTCTTGGCGTTTGCTGCGTAGTCGCAGACAATGTCGGCATGATTATACTGGCACACTCACACACGTTTCTCCCGGCGCTATCCACAGATGACAATGCCAAGCGAGATTATTAATATTGTACTTAACATGTGTGTATGCCGGAGACATTTCATTATTTGCTCTGTTTCCAAACATAAATGAAAACTGAGTGTCTGTTGAATAAGGCTGTAGACCTGTGCTCTACAATTCTAAGCCGTTAACCAAGCACAGTTGTTGACATATATATTTACGAGCAGGTTGTACTTCAGACATTTCAATTAAATTGCTATAAAAGTCTCAACTTTAACTTTAATTTTAAGTTGAAGTAAACAGATGCATGGTGTAGTGTTGAAAAATACAAAAAAAAATAAATATATATTAAAGACATAGATTTTCATTTTAAGATAAGCTCAAAGTCCCTTAATTAGGACCTTACAACACTAAGATTATTGCCTTTTACAATACTTGCACAGCCATCTGTAACTTGAGTAAGTGTTGTATAGCGTTGAAGATATGCATCAGCATATCTGAACTCATATCTAAATAATTGCAGTGTTGACAAGTAGTTAGCTTTATTTTATACAGAAATTGTTGACTGTTTTCAATACTGTGTTAGTTTCACAGGAAGTATCAAAATTTGGCACAATTAATTTCAAAAGCTGCACTGTTAATCGTAGCAGAAATAACGGTGATCACGCCCCGTCCCAAATATCTAATCGTATTTCATTTCACAAAAATTCAATATCAAAGCAATGCAAACAAAATCCGCCCACTAAAAAATCGCAGAGGTCTCAGCAGGCGCCGAAAAGTATGCAATGGCAAAGTTAAATAACCACAGTATCTATGTACGAGAACTTGTTTGTGTGTGTGTGTTGAGATCCACGTTCACGTATGCAGAGCACGCGTTGATAACGTAAAGTACGACGCGCCACCAACCGCGCAGCATGGACATAATTAATTTGGATCCTTTTTTTTACCATTTTTGTTCTTATTTTTTTATTTTGCTAGCCGCCCAGCAACTGGCCAGCAATTTGTTGCTGTTTGCGTGTGAGTGTGTGTGTGTGGATATTTGTGTGGATTTTTTTGCGTTACTTTTGCGTGCAACCAAAAATTAATCAAGTGCTAGTTACTCGGTGCGCGCAGTTTTTAATTAAAGCAGCGCTCAGCATCAAAGCAAACTTTGCTCCAGAATTATTTTGTAGCTTCGTTTTTTTTTTTTTTGTTTTGCACTTGCTGTTTCGGTTTGAGACACGCTTAAAGCTTTAAGCCACTGTTGCTGACAGTTCACAGTGTTGAGGTGTTGCCGAAGCGCCGTTGGCGAGACGGAGCGAGCGACGACTGCAAAATAATAATGCAAACCAATTTCATGCTGAATTAAGCAGCGGCTGGGGGCAAGCAGTGAAGTGGGGCAGCGGCAACAACAATAGTTGAAGTGTCCTGTCAACAGGCAGCAGCAGCAGCAGCAGCAGCAGCGGCAGCGGCAGCGGCAGCGGCAGCGGCAATTACACCAACAACAACAATAACAATAACACAAAGGCCGCACGTGCATTGCGCTTTTTGTTAGAGACAGCCGCAGCCAGCAAGGGGCATGCCACACACTTGGCCTTGGGCAATTTTTAAGAAAACTTTTGTTGGCGCTCTGAATTATCACACGTAGTCCTGCAAGTTTGTCCTTGTGAATATGAATGTGTGTGTGTGTGTGTGTGTGTGTGGGGGTGTGCAGCACCTCAGGCACACCTCGCCAGCAAATGAAAACACAAGCAGACCCTCAGCAACGTGTCTCGCATAATTTGCTGCAAGTGCACAACAATGGCGGAGCGCACCGACCTCGTCCTGCCTCCACCTCCACCTCCACCTCCACCTCGACCTCCACCCCAACTCCCATTTACCCACACTTTAAGCATTAGCATTAGATGCAGCGTGAAATATTAGAATTAAAAAAACACATGACAAGCGTCGCGGGGCACTTTGATTTGTTTGCCAGCCGCAGACAGGCGCTAACAAAAGCACCGCCCGCACCGCCCGCCCCGCCCCCAACCGAATCGCACTTTTAATAACTCAAAGTCAAACAACGAGGACAACTGCCAGGACATCGAGGACAACAGGCGAGTGCGATTATGGCTGGGGTGTTTCAATAAATTAGAAAACACCTGTTTTGGCGACGCTGTCGACAGCTGCCTGACCCCCCACCCTCCAACCCCCCACCCAGCACTCCACTCCACAGCCGCCCTTCAGACAACGCGTAATGAAAATAAGCACAATATTATCCCGACTACATAATTTGTGCTGGCCTGGTGTCGCCTGTACCCTGTCTGCCTCCCTTCCTCTCTCCCATTACCCCACCTCCACCCATACCTATGACCTCTGCGCGTAAGTGTGTGTGTGCGTAATTTATGCTTTTCATACTCTGTGCTCAATGGCAAGATGAGCATATTGGATTGCAGGCAATTTGTATTTAAAAGTGTAATATCCGTGATATACATATATTCCATAGAAAGAGCTACAAATCACAGAATCTTCAATTTAGGCCTGTCTATTGGCTTTTGCCTTTGACTATTAATGAATTTATAAATATTATTGGAATAATAATATAGCAAAGCGAACATTGATTGAACTGCGAGCGAGTATTACGCAGTCGGTTGCAACCGGTTTCAACATTCGCACTTGTTTTTTCGCTGCTTCTTGGCCGCATTTCGCGGTTTTTTATTGCTACGTGTTGGCGCGATTCAGGCCGGGCCAGAAGGCCGCGCCGTGCTGGCCATAATGTCGTCATGACAGACGCGGCCATAAAAGATAATTATGATTCCGGTAATAGGTTTTATTTTCGCGTGTACCTCTTTTGTTCATGCCATCGCCCATCCCCCAACACCAACCCCTTCCCCGCACCCCTTCCAAAAAGCAATGCTCATTGCCAAAAACTGACGCCATGTTTGTGCCTGTTGTTGTGGCTGGGCTGGCACAAAGGTCGGCTGGCAGCTGCCCCCGTGGCTTGCAGCTGGAGCTCTGCGTCCGCATTCAGTTTTGCGGGCGACCGACGTGGCATAGAAATTATGCGCATTATACGCGCCGCGGTTCAGCGCCTTGCTAAAAAATTATATCCGCGACATAAAAACTCACTTCTTTATGCCTTTGATAAATTGCGAGCGGTTTAAGTTCTATATATGTGTGGTTGTGTGTGTGTGTGTTACATTTTTAATTAGCAACTGGAGAGGAAGAATGGGGTGAAGGCTTTTTGCTTAAGATTGGCAAACAGTGGTTCGGCAATCGATTCCGTGTTTACTACTTTTGTTGTTGTTGTTGTTGTCGCTATTCTAATGAAGTTGTCAACCTTATGAAGATTAATGCCGCTTTCACCGTTTCAATTAGATCGGAAAAACTTTCGCTTAACAAAGAATAATTGTTCGAACATGATAATTGTGTTAAAAGCGAATGCAAATTAAGCTAGTGTCGAGGGCGAATGTGATTAATGGGTGCCAACCAGTTGACCCAGTTTCAATTAAGCGCAGCGGTGGGGCCTCCAATCCTCATTCATTGGTGGCGAAAATCAAACAGGCGAATGCGGAAATGACAGCCGTTGACGTCTAATGGAAAACGTGTGCGGGCATAAAAATGGCCGCTAAGAAAATGCATAAAAATTGTGCGAAAGCAAACAGACAGGACACACACGCTGGCGCTCATGTGCGAAGCATGCGGACATGCAAGGACAAACGGAAGTCACATACGCAAACTTCGCTTATCATCCAAGACACAAGACACAAAGTTACTTTTGCGCCCAAAGTCCATAAAATACTTTTTTATACAGCTGCTGCAGATCGAGCCAAAGGATACAGCTGGCACATACCTACACGGAAAGGAAAAGGAGCACAGACCAGAGTCCTTGAGGGTGGCTGGGCGTTGGACTTGCGAATGGAAATTTGTTTACACAAGTCATAAGCATTTTTTAGCGAGCCTTGGCGACATTTACTTGGACGTCTGTTTGCCAGCGTTAAAGCGCTTCGCATTTGCATAAACCTTGCCACCAACCAGGGCAAGCAGGACAACCCATTATGCTTAGAGACACACACTCACACATACAGCGCCAACTTTTGACAACTGCAATAATCATAACTGCAGCGCTCGACATTGATTTCTAATGCGAAGATTGTGGCATAAAGATTCGCTTGGCCACCGCCAGGCGCCATTAATGGCATTGTCTTACAAGTCGTTTGAGTCCTGCGCTGTGCTCCTTCAAGTGCTCAAACATTTCCACTTGATTTGAATTCGCCAACGAGCCCATAAACCAACTAAAGTTTCAACTGCCCCAAAAAGTCGTAACTTAAGCGCTTTAGTTTTACGGCCGCGAACAGAGCTCAGTGGGTCATCAAAAGAAATGCCGAGCTATGATTGAAATTGATATGCCCTGAAAGGTGGTGCACCGCCTACAACCGCCTACAACCACCGTTTGAGGCAAGCTAAAATTGTGATCCAAGTGGTGCAAGGCCCACGTTTGTGTGTTTAGGTGTTCAGCCAGACAATGCGCTTGGATATCAGGTTTAAGGGCGAGTTCCGCAAGTCAAAAGCAACAGCAATTCGCTTTAATTATGTTAAATGAATCGGATTTTATTTGAATATTTAAGAAAACAATGACGTAATTTGAGCTTTTGTGCATTTGGATTTCCAATTAAATGAGCCCAGTTTTGGATATATATATATTATACAAATATTAAACACAATAATTTTCATTGGCTCAACAATAGCAAATTAATTATGTATACTAGATCATATGCCTCGTTATATACTTGTTAAGCTTGCAATCTTATCGAAAACTTCTAATTTTAATTAATTTTAAAATGATTTCTCAGCTTTTGTTATATTTGACTGTAGCTGCCGTTTATCGGAACACCCCTTATAACGTCTAATCGATGTCTGAGACTAAAATAAATAATCTCTGAGGTTTTTCGCATTTTAGGTTAAACGACAGTTTGTACCGTGACATGTTTGCACTCCGTATCGCTGTTGTCGATTATTTCGATCCACATTTTGGACTGCTTGTAGATGATTGATGACACTTAATTGATGAACATCGGACGGGGATTTGACGACGCTCAACAAAAGGCGACTTAACGTAAACATTTGCACTTGGCCCAGACGAACGGCCAGCTTTAAGTGCCGCTGGTCAACAGCTTTCGGCTTAAATCTGGTTGGCTGGCAGAAGAGAGATGCCAACCACGAGACATTTTCCAGGTCACAGGTGCTTTTGTTGTCCGCATTAGATTTGCCTGTGACACTTGCCCACACAAATCTCTCACTGCACATAAGTGTGTGTGTGTGTGTGTGTGTGTGTGTGTGTGTGTGTGTGTGTGTGTGTGTCCGTTTTGCCTTTTTGTTTGGCAAAAGTCTGCCCATTTGGCTGTAAAATTTATTTCATTTGACCGCCAGCCCCGCCCTGCGCTGCCCTCCGTGTCCACTACACGCGTGACGCTGACAGTTTTATGGCAAAGTTAAGCCGATATCAACGGCAGGACACATGCCGCTGCAGGATGACAACCGCTGCCAGAAGAGCTCCCAGTGACCCACCCGGTCCCATAAAAGTGCAAAATTTAAAGCCCTTTCTGGTCATACCTTTGCACAACAAGTGGGCGGGGTCCAGCGCCTTGCTTTGTGTGCGCAGCTATTTTGTATACAAAAAGGTTTTTAGGTTTTCCACAAAGCCTTTCAATGGAATCATTCATGGTTAAAGCAGATAACAGATTGTCACATTCCAGTCCAAATGTCCCTAACTGGGCCTGCCAGTGGGCTTTAACTTCGGGCAACATTTTATACAATTTCAATATTTAAATGGTAATTGAAAGCGACAAAGAATATTAAATAACGCTTAGAAACGGTTCCAAACAATCGACTGTTGCATATGGCATCCAAATAATATAGATAGATATAAAATAAATCATTTATCTGAATCATAGATCATAGATCAGGGAACCACAAAGTAAAGAAACCGATCGTACAGTATTAAAATACGATTTATAGACCATACGTGGAAATCCACATAGGCGTCAGTTGATGGACCACACAGAATTTGATTGTGTTTACATATCAAAGTAAAAAAGTTTGTCAAATATTAAATATCGATTCGTTCGTTAGAGCAAAATACATGGAACCATTCGTACTGCTCAAGCTTCGTTTGCACGTATTCCCCCAGGACGTAGATATTGATGGGGACGAACCTAGAATCTGGTCCCTCTGTTAAAACATTGTGAGTGGCCGTGAGCTTCACATCGATTAGAATGGTTGCATGCAGCATGTAGAGAACGCCACAGGCCAGGGACGCAATCGACTGATAGAGCATGAAGGAGGCGAATGGATGGACGGGCTTGTCCTTTTCGTAGACACCCTCTACGGGCTCCTTTCCGGAGTACATCAAATGAAAGTCGCGTTCCGCATCCCACATAGTTAATATGGAGACCGAAGTGAATGCAAACGATGCCAAACAAGACTTGAAGATCTCCATGCAAATTGTGGGATTGTGGCCCGAACAGATATTGATGCTCTGAAAGAGCGTGATCACCATGAACACGTAGAAGGTCACCAAGTAGACATAGTAAAAGATTTGTCTATCCCATGACACCATGTATAGATCAACGGCCATAAATCCTTTGATGTGATATGCCAAACAAAACATATTGAAGATCGTCTCCAGCGTGTAAAACATAAAGGATATCGGCCGCAACGTAGTTGTCGTCGTGGGTATACCCTGTACTATGGTTCCAACCCTGACCATGTCGTTTGTATCACGAATAATTTGGGAATTATGTATGTGTATATGTTTTCAAAGCGCAACTTTAATATTAAATTTATCTGATGAACTTTGACAAGCGCTTGAATAAAACGCCTTCTGAATCATGAATACAATTTAACAGGAATTTTATATTTGTATATGGGAGCAGATAATATATACTTTCATATCGTAAATTCAATGCTGATAATAGATCAAATTAAAATTTAATACTTAAGAAACGAAAAACTATATCAAACAGATATATATGAATAATAATGCATAATCTCTGATAACATAGCGAATTTATGCAGTCATTGACTCGAGCTCATTGAAAGCAAATCGTTTGAATAACTGACCTCTATGAACCATCCAACTTTATTATACTATTTTTTTTTACTGAAATTCTGAATCAAATACGAGTGTATATATATATTAATTTATATAAAAAGTTATAGCTAAGAAGTTATCTTATATCCGTATAGGCCGAAGCTGAGCTCATGAATCAAGTTAAGAATATGACTTTTTATTTCGAATTGGACGCGTGCTTAACGCTTAATTACAGTTAAGCTGCATAAGCAAAAAATAAGTATACAAAGAATCAAATTTAAAGCAAAAGCAGAAGAAAAAACGCTGCGTCTCATAAACAATGCGAATGACAAAGCTGCCGGTCAAAACAAAAAAAAAATAAATAAGAAGAAGTTACAGCGCACAGTTGAATTGTCCGAACTTTCGTAAGACAAAAGTCACAGGTGTAAAATTCATTCAGTAATTAATGACAAATGACACAAAATTGATTTAAAAAGATAAGATAATATATACGGATAAACAGATTTATTTGAATAGCACATCTTTTAACTTATTCAGTGCACTTTTTGTTATAGACACGCGTTTAATTTAAAACAGTACTCATATTCGTTATTCTTGGAATCGTACTCCCCATTTGTATAGCTTGTCTTGAGCTACGTGTTCCACAGTGCTTAACCGACTTGTAGCTGATTTTAATTAACGGTTGCACGGTTCGCTATCAAATCGTTGGTCGCGTCGACTCGCTTATCAATCGGGGAAACAAATAGCAATAATGACAAGCAGCACGATGTACTTCTGTGTGGTAAACGGTTTCGCCCATCTACGAGTATTTTTAAACATTTATCTCGCTTCGACGTCGACGTCGACTTCGCGACAAATGCGTGAAATAGTTGACAGTTGGACCTGGCCCGTTGGCACCTCAAGATGGCCAAAATGATGCAATTGCCGACATCGAAGCTTCTCTTTCTAGCTGCACTTCTGCAACTGGCCATCGTCAGTGGCCAGAGTGAGGATGGGGAACGAAGTCATTCTACCTCGGTGGCGGGCATGGAGAATCTGCTCCAGCTGGAGGTCAGGCTGATCGGGAATCTCAACAACTATGCCAATGAGCTGGAGGAAAGGCTGACTGCTGTCCGCAGGTTGGTTAACTAAGCGTTGCAAAGATCTAGGATTCATATAACGGTACATTTTGGATACACTCCAGCTTTGTTGAAGAAATGCGAAAGGAGAGCAACAAGGCCATAAAGGACACGGTGCAGTATTTGTCCAATCCGCTGAATGCATTCTCCCTAATTCGCCGCATGCATGAGGATTGGAAGCACTGGCAGCTCTACATGGATCAGCCGGTGGGCAAGCAGCAAGTAAGCTTCTTGCAGCTGCAACAACAACAGCTGCCCAGCAGCACGGATCTCGAAGAGGCAGCCACTGCCATTCATCGGATACACGTCACCTACAACATGAAGGTCTCCGACATGGTCCAAGGCCTGCTCAATGGCAAAAAATACAAGTTCGTAGAATTCGATCTTTTCCATCCATATAATTAATTGGTTTCTGTATTTAATTTTGACTTTTCAGTGCCCGCCTGGATGCGCTGGACAGCTACGCCATGGGCAAGTACTACTATGATCAGCAGAATTTCGGTGAATCCAGCCAGTGGATCTTCCAGACGATCAACTGGCTCAATGGACCCAACAAGCTACCTCAGCCACTTGATTTAGATCGGGCTGAGGTGCTCCATGTCTATGCGGAAGCACTTATCAAAATGAGTGAGTCGCCACTGATAATGGCTTTTGCTTCTTACTTAAGGTTTATTAATTTGATGTTATTTTTAGATCGATACGCCGATGCTCTGAAGGTTCTTCATTCGGCAACGACTATTAAAAAAGATAGTTTGAAACTTTTGCTGCGAAAATCGGAAGTCGAAACGTTGATAAGAACGGAACCAAATGTTCTTCCCAAGCCGGTAGTTGCACTCTATTTAATTGTAGTCTAAGGGTTAACCGATCTTGCACCTCTTTCAGTTCCAATTGCCGCCAGTTCACGCCTACGAAAGAGGCTGCCGAGGGGAGTACCCATATAAATCCAGATTGCACTGCGTTTACAACAGCACCAATTCCCCATTTCTTCGACTGGCACCGCTGAAAATGGAGTTGATCTCGCTGGACCCCTATATGGTGCTTTACCACGATGTTGTGTCAACCAGCGAGATCAGCGAACTACAGTTCCTCGCGGTTCCCAGCTTGAAACGTGCTACGGTCTTCAATGACAAGACCGGACAGAACACTGTAGTCAAGACTCGAACCTCGAAGGTGACTTGGCTAATAGATAATCTAAATCCACTGACGGTGCGTCTCAACAAGCGAATATCGGATATGACGGGATTCAATATGTACGGATCGGAGATGTTGCAGGTCATGAACTATGGCCTCGGCGGGCATTACGACAAGCACTTTGATTACTTCAATACCTCAATTGTAAGTACAGCAAGCATCTGAAGCTTTAGGTATTCACTGTTATGATTCTATATGATTCTAGGCCTCGAAATTGACTAATCTCAATGGCGATCGCATTGCGACCGTGCTCTTTTATGTGAGTAACAATAAAGGCGTTATAAGAAATCAGTTTACATTATATAGTGATCTCCTCCACAGCTAAACGATGTGGAACAGGGCGGCGCCACCGTATTTCCAAATATAGAAAAGGCAATCTTTCCACAAAGGGGATCTGCTGTGGTCTGGTACAATCTGATGCATGATGGAAACGGGGATCCACGAACACTGCACGCCGCCTGCCCAGTTATAGTGGGATCCAAGTGGGGTAACTGTCATTACTTTTTACTCCAAATGAACAGTATTTTATGCCTAATATTTGCCGTATTTCACAGTATGCAACAAATGGATACGCGAACGTGAGCAGATGTTTAGAAGACCGTGTCTCTCACATAGGAAAAATCCAGAGCCTTAATTACTGTTACCAGAAGACTGTTTCTTAGACAGTTAAGCGTAATTTTACTATTAAGTATTATTAAATATAATCAAAATAATTTATGTAAAAAATAGTATTTTTATCTCGATATATCCATGAATAAGGTATTAAACCTGAAAAAAATTAAAAGAAATTGTTTCAATATATAACAAAAATGCAACATTGTTTAGTTATTAAATCAAAGTATCTTTTTATCTTATTATGAAACACAGTTGCAAATATTGAACAATAACACTTACTAAAATTAACTAGAAGTTACCCAATATGAATGGAATTATTATATGTGTATACAAAGTAGTCTATGCTGATGTTTTCCATTTTCCTATATATTTTCTCAAATACAAAAATTCAATTGTCATAATGAGATCGTCTTTATGGACATTACTTTATATCGCAATAATCTTATTCCCTAATAAGACAAAATGCATCGAAGAGAGTCTCTCCACTTCCGTGTCGGGAATGATGAGGCTGGTGCAATTGGAAGCCCAGTTGGTAGAGAATCTCAGCATCTATGCGGATAAGCTGGAGGGCAAATTGAAAACATTAAGAAGGTTTGTCGCGTGATTGGATTTGGTTTTAGCCTAGATAAAGCTTTAAATGTCTTCAGTGTAATTCCGCAAATGCAAGTCGAGAGCAATAAGGCCATGAACGAAATGGAGAACTATATGTCCAATCCAATTCAGGCCTTTTCTCTTATACGCCGGATGCACGAGGACTGGAACGATTGGAAGGTGTTCATGGAGACTTCGGTGGGCCAATCGGAAGTGTTTTTTTTTAACAAACAAAAATCGCAGTTCCCCACAAGAACCGATCTAAATGAGGCTTGTGCCTCTATTCTTCGCTTGCAAGAGACTTACAACTTGACCGCCAAGGACATGACCAGGGGAGTTCTCAACGGGAAGCAATACGAGTAAGTAGTATCTAATGTTACCGGCAAGAGTTCCGACCCTATCAACAGCCAATTGCAGCACAAGCCTTAATGCGTTGGACACCTATGCGATGGGCCAGTACCTAAACAAGAACAGCCGATATTTGGCCAATGAATGGTTTGTGGAGACGAGCGACTGGCTTATAGAACACACACTCTCAACACCGATTGGAGCCGATCGTGAGAAAGTGTTGCACTTGTTTGCCCAAGCGATTATGGATTATAGTGAGCCCGGTAGAATCGAATGCCGTTCCAATCTTTAGTTTCCCCTACCTAGAATATTACTCGATTGCTTTGGCTATATTTGATCAGGCACTGCTCTTGGGCAATAGAACAGGCGATCCCGTTCTTTTGAAAAAAAGGAGAAAAATAGAAGAGAACGCCCGACTGGAGGCTAATGTTAAGCTAAAACCTGCTTCAAAACTAACATGGTTTGAAGTAGGTTGTCGTGGTCAATACAAACCACGAGCTAATTTGTTTTGCGTATTCAAACCTAGAACTGAACCGTTTCTTCGGCTGGCACCGTTTAAAATGGAAGTCGTGCTCCTTGATCCTTTCATTGCAGTCTTTCATGACGTCGTCTCGCCTCGTGAAATTAAGGAGCTCCAACAGATCGCAAGGCCTCTTTTAAATCGAACTTCGGTTGTAAGCGATTTTGGAGCCTTTATTTCTGAGAAGACTCGGACTTCGAAAGGCATCTGGCTAAAACGTAACATAAACAATCTCACATTGCGTATTCAACAAAGAATTATAGACATGGTCGAGTTAGAACTCGATGGCTCCGAGCCATTTCAAGTGATGAACTACGGATTGGGAGGACACTATACTTCTCATTACGATTACTTTCACGAGTCATTTGTAAGCTTAAAGAGTTCGGGCTTCTTGACTTATTCCGATCTAACTGGTCCTTTTCTTTTCAGGCTAAAAGCCAGAAAATGGGGAATCGCATCGCAACGGTTCTGATTTATGTATGTGAACCTCTATGACATATATAACATCTATGTAAAACTGTATTCTATTCCCCAGCTTACTGACGTGGATCAGGGAGGCCAAACAGTGTTCCCCAATCTTTTTCAGGCCGTCAGCCCAGAACGTGGTTCAGCTCTCTTCTGGTACAATCTGCACCGTAATGGATCAGTCGACACGAGAACTTTGCATGGCGGATGTCCCGTTTTAGTGGGCTCCAAGTGGAGTAATATACTTGCCAACCCTTTGTCTCTTGTTTATTGCTAACTCATATTTTCCCAACAGTAATGACACAATGGATTCGGGAAACCCCAAACCTGTTTAGAAGACCCTGCAACAAGATAAGTAACTAGCTAAATATATTCAAATATCGCTTGATTATAAATTAAAGTCGTTAACAATTCAGTCGTAATTCTATCACACCAAATGTTCTAAATTAATTTGTATTTATTTTTGGTATTTATTTTCGTTCAGAGAACCATAGAGATTTAATATTATGAATGAACTGAAAATATTTTAATATCTTTTTTATGACAGCTTGTCAATATATTTTTTTATACATATAACTAATATAGACAATTTACTCGGATTACTTGTATTACAACTTATTAGTCTCTTAGGTAAAAATAATAAATAATAAATAAAAAAATATGATCGTATTACAGTTATTATCATCTATGAGTGGAGTTATCAATTGTAATGCTATGCTCTCCATTAAGTTTTAAGTGTTAGTAATCAATTCCCCTTTTATAATCAACCTATTATACCACTTCTAGAGCACTCCACTAACTAAAAGGTAACCGATTTTTCAATAACTGATTGCCAGTTTGTCATATATGTATTATCAAATCGTTAAGTCAGGTCTAACAACCGGCTGAAAGTGATGGCGACACGGACTCCTTTAGCCGACCCACACGTATGAAGAATCATAGACAAACAAATTTCCGGCGTAATCACTTTACACACTTAACAAAAACCATCACGGAACCCGGGCCCGACCTGCTCAACCCCTACCTTTGGATGGCTTAAATGCTTTTTAAAATGCCAACACGGAAAAAATAAAGTGCTGAGTGGTTGATAGTCGCTCGTTGGTTCGGCTTGGCTGTGGGCCTAGTCTGTGGAGCTGGAGCCATGATGAGCTAGGTAAAACCCAAGCAACCGCAGCACTTGGCGCTCCAAATTTTAGCATACTCCTAGGCGCCTCCACCCCCCACCGTTCCACGTCCAGCGGGCGTCTAGTGTCTGACACCGCGTACGTGACGTGCAACTTAATGTTTCAATTAGAGGTGAAGTGGCGCCCACGTTGCCCCAAACGTGGTGGCAGCCGCCTGCTGCTTAGGTTATCGTTATCGCTCCCAGTTAACTAGTATATGTGTGTGTATGTGTGTGTTTGTGTGGGTGGGTGGCTGTAGGTGTGTGTATCAGTGCTCAGTATCTCTATCAGTCTGTGCACTTATCTGCTTTTAAAAGTTTTAATAATGAACTGGCGCTTACCACCGAGAGACGTGTGCGTCAGCGAGTGATGCCCCCGATTAAATCCAGCTCCCGTTCCAGCTCCAACTCCCAACTCCAGCTCCAACTCCCAACTCCAACTCCAGCTCCAACTCCCAACTCCAACTAATGCTCTACTTGACTGCTGACTGAGCACTTTTGATAATTTGTTTACAATCCACTCGGCGCACCTTTTGTGAAAGTGTTTTTGCATGAATGTATGGGAAAGGACTCTTTGAAAGGATCAACTGGACCTGTGCAGTGCAGCGTGTATAATGCTTGGATTTAATTGAATTTTGCAACTGAAACTAACTCAAATAAAACTTTTGCTTGACCACAAATGAGAATATTTTTGGGCACTGCCAAACTTTTGCCAGCTCAAATGTTTCTAAAGATTTCTTATTAAAGTTTGACACAGAAGCCACCGAATGCCCAGCGGCAAATAGTCCTTGTTCCTTTTTTATTAGCAAGGACAACCCGTCTCCAGAGCTTTGGTACACCTTTAAATAAAGCGACCTCATCGATAAAATACAAATTGCTAACATATGCGAAATGCGATGCGACAGCCAACTAGTTAAAGCGGCATAGCCGAACTTTCACTGCGCTACAACGGAAAATACATCAACAGAAAATATAGGAAAAATCTAGAATAACATTCTACAGTCAATATAATGGGTGTGTCGACTACAGTCCCACAGGTAGATCATTGCGCAGTCGACCTTGTCCAGTCGAGAATGTGGAGAAGAATGTACCTAAAACGTATTTCATTTTGATTGTGTGCACTTTATGATGCGTCCTGTGCGACCGAGATGATTACATATGCGCAGACCAATAATTTTGCCCACCACACAAGAAGAGGGAGAAGCAGGAAAAAAAATAAGAATAAAATAAATAAATGGAATAAAAATCAAACAAGGTTAAGAAATGTCGGCCGTAAGGCAACGTTGATTGTGAAAATCTAGCAAAATGTTTTATGCACAGGCCAAAAAAAGGGTTGGACCCGGCTTGCCCGCTCGCAGAACACATTTTGTGGTCAATGAAGGAAATATGATTTGGATTTTGTTACTTTGATTACACACATTACATGCGAAATATGAAAAACGTAGCTGCCAAGGCGGCAGACGCTCCCAGACGGTCCTCCAGCAGCGGGGTCAACGGTGGTGGCCAAGTGGGTGCCGTGCCACAACGTGTGTTAAATTTCAGATTGCGGAGACGAGCTGCAGTGGGCAGAAGAATCGAGATTGTGGGTGTGAGTGTGTAAGTGTGACTGAGTGGGTGTGGGTGTGGGTGTCGGTGGAGGTGGATATGGAGCCAACGCACGGCCGTAAAGCATTTGATGTGCCTGTGTCCGTCGCAGGAAATTGAGTTTTTCGTGCAGCGACACACACACGCAAATGACAGTACATGTGTGTGTGTGGGTATGTGTGTGTAATGTAAATAATAGCCAGCAAAAAGCACAAGAAATTTATGCACGCACTCAAGCGCACAAATTCGCTTGGCGCTTCGTCGTCTTCGTTCCTCGCTCGACGCTCGACGCTGTTCGCAGCATCGCACTCTCAGGGTCAGTTTAAGTTTATATATTTATACCCTACATGCTACGGGAGTTATTATTTTGTTACCTAACTTGTAACAAATCAGAGTAAGAGTGCTTCAATCAATGAGTAAATTATGGAGTAAGTGATTCTCCATTTGTTTTATTGTAACTAGAATTTCCAATTTGATCAACAGCATGCATTGGACTCTCAAGAGAACTTTAAATTTGTATATGCAGTGAAACCTCGGTATAACGAATCTGAGGAGGCCCACCTTCATTCTTATATCTATTGATTCGATATGGGTACCTATTAATAAAATGATGTTTGTCAAGGAACTTTTGATTTATTGGTTTTTTAATTTTTGTTATAAGAAAGTTCTTTATATTGAAGTATCACTGTACCTTTTAAAAACAGCAATTATTTGGAAAGTTGTTAAGTATATCATTAAGTAAATCATTAAAATACATTTATCTATAAGTAAATCTTACATATGTGTGTGATAAAACATTCAATTTTTTTACATTTTAACTAAACATTTCAATGGAATGATAACTAGATACAATATATTTGGCATACGTAATAGTTTGTATATGTATCTGACAAACATTTTTAATTGAAAATCTTTATCGTTCTAAAACTTCCAAATTGAATCTTGCTTAGTGTATAGAATATAAATAATTTTACAGTGCATTAAAAGTGTTAAAGAATCGAAGATCAGATCTACTGATTGACTTTTAAAGTAATGCAATCATAATTATATTTCGATTCTAATAATAATAATAATTGAAAGTGTATTTGGAAAACAACAACATGCCAAAACAGTTTTTGTATTCTTTCTACTTGCATATTTTCTGTTCTTTTTTTTTCTTGATTTGGTTCAACAATGTAAATGCTTGAGAAAATCGATAAATGAGAATACGAGTGTGCGAGTGTTCGAGTGTGTGTGTGCGTGTGCGTGTGCTCTGAGATTTAAGCTATTTAAGTTTTGTAGGCACAGAGACTGGCAGTCGGTCTAACTGTATGGCACTTATTTGAGCAGCACTTGATACAGTTAGCTGCCAACGCACTTGGACTGTGGCTGACCCGCCTTTCAACACGTCTGCCAGCTGCTTACCTTGTAACCAAATGCTCTACCAAAATATACTCTATGCATATTACGCTGTGCTTATTTATACAACAGATGCATTGAAATGGTGGTCGGGCAGGTGCCAAGTTAAATGAGATGCAAAACGGTATTTGAGAGGCGGTCGCTTGATTAGAAATGAGCCAAACATAAATTGATTAAATGTCATTCGATTGCGTCTGCAATCGGCTCACAATCAATTACAAAATGACAAATTTGAAATGCTTGTGTGCGATTGGGCCAACGGATGCGATGCGCATAATCTGGACAGTACGTCCTCTAACTGCCAACTGTCCAATGTCCAATGTCCAATGTCCCCTAGTCCAGTGTCCAGTGTCCAGTGTCCAGTGGAGCGACTGTCAGCTGAAATCAATGGCAAAGTTGATTTACGTGCGGTTGGCAATTGTGTTCAAGTGAATCGTAATCGGTGGGCGGTTCATGGTGGGCGTAGGCGTGGCATCGGGCATATCGAAATGATTTGCTGGCCAACGACAAATGCAGCTAAACGAATTATGTCTAATAGCATTTCAGGTTGAAATGCGATTAAAATGCAATTTGAAATGCAAAACATTTTGCCAGCCAACAGATGTGGCAGAGGTGCATGCAACGCAGGGCGTGGCAGATGCAGCAGATCGGGACGGCCACTGTGGCTAAAGATTTCTGCAACTTGTGTCTGTGGCGCACTTTAAAGATGCTTTTGCCAGGCTGTCTGATTGCCTGTCCGTTTGGCTGTCAGCCAAACAAAAGTCTTTTTTTGGTTAATGGATGGAAGAGACAGACAGGAGGCAACTCATCAGCTGAGTGAGCTGCCGCTTGTGGCATGCAACATGATTACAATGAATTCGTGCGTTACCTGCTGACCAGCCCAGCAGAAATTAACATTTAATGTTACAGAACTCAGCTCAAATCTGGCGAATCGCTTGCCTGATTTATGGCCAGATACGACAATTAAAAGTCCATTGGAGACAATGTAAGAAATGAGTAGAAAAATGGGAAAAAAAAGAAGAAGGCATTTAGTTTGCCAAGATATGTTGCACACACTTTTTGTACCTTTGGCACCTCAGCCTCAATGTGCCGGCTGCGTTGTCAACAAAGCATAATTTATGCGCTTGCCGTTTGTCTGCTATTGGAGTTGGGAGTCTGCGACTGAGACTGCGACCGGGACTGGGAGTGGGACTGAGAGTGGGAATGGAACTGGGAATGGGGCTGGGAATGGGGCTGGGGCTGGGCCTGGCCAGCGAACACATTGCTAGACAAGCGAACATGACAGCGGCTATGTTGTTGTCGTCTGCTGCAATGCGGAATTTCACGTGGAAAAAGTGCAGCCAGAAATTATTTTAATTAAAAGAGCAGCGCTCGAGACAAAGAAATAGACAGCAAGACGAGGTGTGCGCGAGCGCACACACACACACACACACACATACTGACACACACAGATATCGAGTTCTGCACGATTAACGCGCTGCATTTGTCATGATCTGTTTATTTTGATATATGTACAGCCCAGTGATTAATTTAGACAACTCATGCGCTGGTTGCGGCTGCCAGCGCTTCGCACTTTATTATCAAAGCGAAATGTCGAGTGGCACACACACACACACATACACACACAGATATAAATATATCGATTGGGATTTTTATGTGGCCATCACCTGTTGTCTGGCGTGTCCCAAAAAAAAATCATTTGCATTTCTATTGAGCTGCCACCCCATCCCCGCTCCAGGCGCTCCCTTTTAGGTGTATCTGAATGTAATCAAATCAAGGCAAATGCTGGAAATGCTGCAAATGCCAGCTGCGGCCCAGACACACGACACCTTACCAGGCAAATGTAACTGTGTAACTCTGTAACTGTGTAAGTGTATCTGTAAGACTGTCTATTCGTGTATCTTCGGCTGTAACAGCTGCACACACACCTACGCACAATTTGATTTTATGTTTGCACACGCAGCAACAATTTTCATTGTTTGCAAAATAATTGCAATCCACGGCAGGCAGCTGCGACCCTTGGCTGAGGGGTGGTTGGGGGTCAGAGGGTGCTTTGTATGTGTGCGTAATGGCCAAAATATAGAAAAGAAAAAAAATATGGAAGCTGGCTAAACTCTTAGGCCAAGTCGCCGCTGCAGCAAATTGGTCAAAAAGCCAAACAATTAGCGCGGAAACAATGGGCCCTCAAATGTTGCTTGTTGCCATTGTTGCTGTTGTTGTTGCTCTTGTTGATGGGTGACCAAAAATGGATTATTGCAATGGGCATAAATTTACAGTTGCTTTGCTATTGCCCACTTTTTGTTGTGCTTTTGTCAGCGCCCACAAAACAGCAACTCACATATGGCCAGAAAAACAGAGTTCCCATTGAACAAGCGCTCTTCACTTCCACTCAATATGTATTTGTATTGGTCGAGTGTGTGTGTGCGTGTATGTGTGTGTGTCGATTTTACACACCGGAAGTTCAGTCCATTTAATGCACGAATTTCGCGCCATTTTACGTTGGTCAACTGTGCGGACCCGGAGGCGTGTGCAATACAAATGTACTCTAACTATACAGTGGGGGCAAAAAAAATAGGTATACCGCAAATGATTTTTTTCTACAACAAAAATGACGCTTCAACCGTTTCCGCTTTGAGGCCTGCACTATAAACAAAGCCAAGTGAAGTACAATTGAGCTGAACTTGTATCGAAAATTTGTATCTTTAAAACAATTTAAACACTCAATTGAAACGATTTTTGAACTTATAAATTGATCACAATTGCCTTATAAATAGAATGGAATTTCTTATAACAAAAAATTGCATGAGCAATTAATTCTTCATTCTAATGCAGCACTTACGCTTGGTTGGCTTTTCTAAAATTAATCAATTAAATAAGATGGTTAGCCAAATAATACATAAATAAATAATCTATTGCATTGCAGAGCAAAAATGAGTCTATTGAATAAAATTAAATTAGCTGCACGACTGATAATATATAAATACATTAAATTAAATATTAATATATTAAATTGAATACAAAATAATCCAAGTAAATAGACAAAATGGGAAAGTTCCACAATGCGAGACAATAGAAATACAAAATAGAAGTGTGAATTTATATTCAATCAAACCCTTCAATATATTAGCTAGTGCGCCATAAAAGATTGGTCAATTCTATATATAAGCAGCAAAGATTATAGAAATTTGTCATCTTTAGACAATAGAGGACAAAATTCATTTAAGTAGGAGGACTTAACTGCTAGTTCAGATATTGCATGGACTAGCAGTATGTTTAGCATAATGCATTCTTCCACTGCAATGCATTTAATCCAATTTAATTACCAAGTACTGATTCAATCGACAATTGCTTAATAATAAGCTAGTATATATATAAATGGAAATTTGTCCACTTAAGATAATGGGACACAATATTGAATTTTCAATAGGGCAAATATTGAATAGATGGATATTATGTTATACATAATCCACTGTTACACATCATAGAACTTAAGACTTTAAGTCGAGAGGCACTTAAAGCAAATCCTTTCACGCTGCTATTATGACCGTTATGGCCACCTTATCAATTAAGCTTAATTTGAATAATCAAAAGCCAACAAAGAGCAACAACAACAACAACATCAACAACAACTGGCAAATTCCTGGCGCGTGCAATAAAAACTTTGCCAACCATCGAACCTGGCAATAAATTTCCTCTCAACCTAATAAAAGTAGGTCCACTCCACAGTCCACGGCCCCACCCACAGCCCGCAGCTCAAGGGGCGGGGCCGTTTGTAAGAAACTTAATTGAAATTATTTCGGCTTTCACAAGGATTTGAAGCTGAACATGAATTGTGGGCTCTTCATAAGGGCTTGGCAAAAGTTTAACTAAGCAATCAAAGTGCAAATATTCAAAGAATGCGAACTGGGGAAGGGGCCCCTCCCCCTAAGAAACTTACCTATGCATTATGTGTGGATCGATTATTTTATGATATGCTTCCATGAATTGACTTGAGATTAGAAGTGGAAAATTATTGAAATAATGAGATTTACAAAAAATCAAGAATGCTCTCCTCGAGGCAGACGGACAAGCAAATACCCTGCATTTAAACATTCTGATTACATAAATAAACATTCGCACACACATATTTTGCAGCTCTGTTACTTCTTCCCACAGCCTCTCACTGAAGCAATTGCATTCCTAATATATGTGCTGGAATTCGAAGCTCATGTAAAAAACATACTTTTTGCAATCAGTATTCTTCAATCTAACAGGAAATATCAATTTTTATATATTTATATATTTATATATAAAATATACTCCGTGCGGTAATTAAATTCGAAGACTAGATTCTTAAATGTAGATATTCTTCTGTCAAGTATCTTCATAGGCAGACTTCGTCCTTCCGGCTGTCCTCTAAATTCTCTCTCTCTCTCTTTCTCTATCTCTCTCTCTCTCTCTGTCTCTCTCTCTCGCTCTCTTCCTTGATCTCTCTCTCTCTTTCTTGATCGAAATCTCTCACTCTCTCTCTCTCTCTCTCTCTCTCTCTCTCTCTCTCTCTCTCTCTCTCTGTCTCTTCCTTTCGCTCTCTCTCCCTCTCTCTCTCTCTCTCTCTCTCTCTTCCTTTCGCTCTCTCTCTCTCTCTCTCTCTCTCTCTCTCTCTTATTATTATATGCCAATTAAATTCTAAGATAGATGGGTGCAGATTCCTTTTCGCAAGTAAATTAATAAGTGAGTGAAACGTGTCTCTCCGACCGTTTCTCTGTTTAGTTGGATTATGTAACTTAAAGCTTGTGTTCGCTCGCGTGTTCTCACATCCTCGCGAGGCGAGTGACGCAACATTTCAAAGGCGGGGGAAAACTTTGGTAAACAAAGCGCAGAGCCCGCTGGCTATTTGGGCGTCGTACTTCAGCTTGAACACTCCCTAAAAATAAATCTATATATAATCCAGCTGCAACTCACCTAAGCATATTTGTTGAGCAGATGAAGAAGAAGACAAAGAAGAAGAAGAAGCAGTTGAAACGCGTTGAAGTGCGCCGCGTGCGCTAACGAACAGCCGCAGGCTCTTAGCGAAGTATCTATATCTTTCAACTGTATCCGTATCTCTTTCAGCACGCTCATTAGAATTCATTAGAAATAGAATAGAGGCAGATAAATAACCAGCACCTGTTTGCTGTTTGCTGTTTGTTGTTTACAGTTCGCCTTTAGCCATTGCAGTTCCGCATTGTCCGGTTGCATGCAACGCTTTGTATCATATTCCTGGCCACGGACCGCATTTTGTGGCGGCTACGTGAGATAACTGCAGCGGATGTTTCTATTAGCCTGGCCGGGGCTGTAAATGTGGCAGGACTCGCGTTATTTATGCGTCGCGCTGCGATGTCTAATTTATGTCGCAGCTTGGCTGCAATTTGTGGCTGGCTTATTATAACAATTATGACTAGCTCTGCAATATGCTAATAACTGAACAACGGTTCGCATTAAAGTCTGGCTAAATTAGTTGTCTGCAGAGGCAGCAGCAGCAGCAGCAGCAGCAAGTAAAGATACAGATACATATACATATACATATACAGATACAGATACAGATACAGATACACACTCGCATGGCTTATTTAACTTAAACACAAGTTAAACAAGCGGCGCACAGTTGGAAAAGTCTACGGTACGGCAAAGTAAAGTAAACGATTAAAATATGCACAACACGAGTAAACATATTTTCAAGGAGTAAATATCCTTGAGGAACGGCAGCAGCAACCGAAATTCGGGAGCGCATGAAATGTATTTAAAATATGCCAAGTGGCAGACGTTTTGACGCACCCATCGGAGTTGGATTTGGTCTGGGTCTGAGTCTGGGTCTGGACTCCAAGCAGGAGCTGGAGCTGGAGCTGGAGCTGGAGGTGGAGCTGCACGTAGCAGCGGCGACGACAGCAGCAGCCAAAGGCGAAGCCGAAGACGTTGCACGTGGGCACAAAAGGCGCAAGGTAAATAAATATTGTAGCACAAAATGCGACCAAGAAAAGGACGACAGCCAGGACGAAGGCGAAGACGAAGACGTTGTTGATGCCGGCAAGTTGAAAGGCAACAATACTGCTGCCACGCCCCTCGTTCCACGCCCCGCCTGCACGCACACACTCAAGTTAAGATACTTACAAGGATTAAAGAGTCACTCAAGTTAAATGCATTGAAAATGAAGTAAAAGAAGCGTAAAAATTGTACCGAGAGTTGAAAAAGTCCTCGTCTGAATCAAGGGAAGGGAATTAGAAGGAGACTCTTAGGTATAGCTGGTTTATGTGTGTGTATAGGTGTGTGTTTGTGTGTGTATGTGTGTGGGTGTTTGCTTTTGCCTCTGTTACTTTTAATTTTACTCGCAGTTTATTTAATTTTGTGCTTTTTATTCCGGCAACGTCGCTCGCTGCTGCGGCTCAATATAAAGTGGCAGTTGTTGATTTAGCGGTATTTAAATTGAAGCAACTTAGTTGGATTACGAACAAGCTGCTTGCGGTTAACCAGATGATGAGGCGCCACTCAATGTTGATAGCCTCGCAAATACCCAGTAATACGCGGGAGCTTGAATCCGTAAGTGTAGCAGGAAATGTGGCTGGGTTTTAAGTTAAACAGATTACTGACTCGACGGTGAAACAAAATCATTCTTCAAATCGAATGGAGAAACTCAGAAATAGACTTGGAAATGTAGATTCGGTTGTTGATTCCAATTAGGAACATAGAAAAGTTGTTATTAGCCAAAGCTATAATAATCTCGTCTGACTTTTGAAGGAATTATGTGATATTTGCTTCTATTTAAAGTATAATATATGCATAAATAACAGATTATGTTATCTAATAATTTGTAATATTTTTTATTATGGTGTATTGTATGATCTTCCAGTTCCGATCACTTCTCAAAGACTACAACTTAATCCTCCAGTCATACGCATTTTATGAGATCAAAAAATTAAAAATTAGCTTTAACAATATAATTTTATAATAATAATTATTTTTATTATTAGAAGTAAACTAGACACAAGTATGCATGCTAGAAATTTTTACTCATCATCAATATTGTTGTTATTATTATTATTATTATTAATATTATTAATATTATTATTATTATTAATATTATTATTATTATTATTATTATAATTATTATTACTATTATTATTATTATTATTATTATTATTATTATTATTATTATTATTTAATTTTTATTCATATTATTAAAATAGTAACTAGTAAGTTATTAAAGTATTAAGTAAATACTGAGTCACATACTCGAGCTCATACTTTCTTTACTTATTATAAACAATAATTGGCTAACCCGAATGCAACAATACTTTTTTTATTATAAATAAAACCTCCAATTTAGAACTCATTGCAAAAGCAAGATATGGAGCGTGACTTTTACGCCGTATTTCGAATCAGATATTTGTAACCTTTTTATCGCATTTCCCTTTAGCGCTTAAGTAGGCGCAATTAAATATCTGCCCTTCCTATTGCCGATGCCATTGTCAGGACTGTTGCTGTTGCTGTTCCTGTTGTTGTTGCTGCTGTTGATAAAAGATTGCACAGTGTTTACGCGCACACACCCGCACAGCAGTGCCTCAGCCCGCTTGCCACACGGTTGCACACGCTGGTGCATTGCAACATTTTCGCAGTATGTAATGCAAATTGCGGCCGATGCGGTAATTGCCGCTCATTATGGTCAGGCAAATGTGCAGCGGGCAACTGGACGGGAGCAGGAGGATCGGGTGGATGCGGTCGGGCATTGCCAATGCCAATGCCTGTACCAATACCAATACCAATACCAATGCCAATGCCAGGAGCCTGCTGATAAGACAAATGCACGGCGCTGTTGCCACGCCCACCTAGTGCACTTTGCCAGCCCTTTTAATGCAATTTTTACATATGCCCCCACAGCGAACGTATTCCGATTGCAATCCGAGTTCCACTTGGAGTCGGACCCGGACCCGGACCCGCAGCCGGAGCAGGAGCAGGAGCAAAAGCAGGAGCCGAACCATCACATAAGTCACTTTAATGGGCTTTCAATGAGGTGTGCCAAAAAGGGGGCCGCCTGAATATTACACACAACATTACGCAAATGCATTAATGGCATTTTAATGTTGAGGTATTTTACAGGCCTGGTCAGCAAAAGTCCTGCCGGCAAAAGTCCGGGCTGGAAGCCAGGTAGCGGGCCAACGGCCAACGGCTAAAGGCCAAAGGCCACTGGCATTTCAACAATGCAAATTAAAAGCGAAAACTATACCAACAACAAAAATATATATAAAAAACAAAGTTTAAATTACTAAAAACAGTTGACACAACTTTAAACCACAGCCGGCGACAGCAACCACCGAGCAACACCCACCAGCCAGCAGCCAGCAGTTGGCAAAAAGGTGCTGCAAATGTGGTGACAAGTCAACGTGCCACTTGCTGGAAGAAGGGATATTCCCATATCAAGCCACACACACACACACACACAATCACATAAGTGTATGTTCACACAAAATTCAAAGTGAAAATGATAAATTATTTTTGGGGCACATTCAGCGGCAACCAAAAGGCGATGCCGCAAGAATTTTGCTTGGCAAGCTGAAAGTTAAGAAAGCAGTTGGGCCAAAGGATTATGCAACATATACATATATATTTATGTATTAGATGTGTGTATGTGTGTGTGTGTGTGTCTCGAGTGAAAGTACAAAATTTTAAATCGTTTTTCGTGAGATTTATTGTGGCTCTGGTAAACCGCGCCCCCCGCCCCCAGCCCCCATTTGGCTGCCAAATTTATGCGCCTGCGTTAGTCATCTCACAGTTTGAAGTTTAGAGTCCTCAGTTCTCATCTCGCAGGCATTCCAGCAATTTACACCTCAAAAATATTTATGTCGCCGGGCCGCACGGCTTAAAGGTCCTGCAGGCCACGCATCAAACTTAATTTGCTGGAAAATTTTAGCAATTAAACAAACGTTTGCCACACAGCTCGGACTCCAGCACATATGGACATGGAAATTAATTTCGACTGCCGCTGGACAAACGGAGAGGCGGGTCGACGATATGAACTTTGACACCTCATGCAACAATTTTGCGGTTGACAATGTGCCCGAATAGCTCCGGGCCGGTGAAGGAACCCGGTTGAGCGGCTTACACACGTTTACACCTAGTGAGAGAAATGGGATGTTTGTCTCTTTTTTTCACATTTAATGAGCCCAGACCGATGTCGGCATCAACATTATTATTTCAAATAAAAGAGCATTATGCCGGGATTATCAACTGGACTTTGGCCAAAGCACACACAAAATGCAAAAAAAAGGGAGAAAAAAGGTGGAAAATGCGAAAACTTAATTTTCAGCTGGTATGCCATGTATGCCGCATCTCGGACAGGGGACGCACAACACGGGATACTTGACCAGCCCAACCCCAACTCCAACCCCAACCCCAACCCCAACACCAACCCAAACCCACACACAGAAGGGAAACCCGCTCAAGGGTTGCTTAATGAATGTGCGTCCTCCTAGAGCTGGGACCCTTATGTGGACATGTCCGGCGACCGCCTTGCAATTAAATGTGAAATGTTGAAAATAATTTGCATTACGTATGCGCCCCGTCTAACGGCTTATCTCATGCAATTAAGGTAGTTGGCAAAAGTTGACGGTTTATTTGCCGGCATTTGCATACATTTTTGGGAAATTTAATTAGTGCATGGATTTAATTATGTCATCCAACAGCCGACTCACTTTCTCACTCTTCCAGGAGCGCAGAAGGCGACTCTCCTGGGCCTTCCCCCTGCTGGTATCGCTTAGTCCGTCTGCCCAATTGTTCAATAAGTCGTGTATTTTTATTTGCATTCGCGACCAATTTGTTGACGTTGGAACTTTATTACGCATACGCACAGTGGCCAAGGACAGAGGACAAAGAACTCAAAAGCCATCTGCACTCAATTTACCTGCATTGTTCGCCATCCAAGCAATTTTTTTCGTACATATTTTTACACTTGAGATTTTTGGGTTTTTGTGTTATTTTAAATGCAAACGCGGCGCTGACAATAAGCGGAAATGAATTATGTTTGAGTGTGCGGGGGGAGGGGGTTGCAGGCAGACCCCACTGTACTGTTGCCCGCCGCTGGTGATAATGGTGGCCACCCGACTCCCTGACAGCCCGGCCCACCGCACCGCACCGCACCGCTGAGGTGGTGCAACTGCCTCCGCCGGTGCCCACTTTGTGCATTGTGCGAGTGCATTTCGCGTCGCGTTCAGTTTATTGTGTGTTGGCCGCGCAGCAGACAAATAAATCAATGACAGCCCGACTTTATTGTTTCGGTCACAAAAATATTGCTTTTATATTATTAAATAGCGCTTCGCTTCTTCGCTTCTTCGGTTCGCTATGCCTATGGCGATGCCGTCGATCGTTCCGCCCAGATATGTAATAAAACAAATACCTATAGGGACTGCCACCAGGAGCTGCCGCAGACGAAGCTGGTGCGGCATGAGCGGTTGCCACATTCAGTGGCTTCTATATATTAAATGTCCTGCGGTCTCTATTGACAAATTTTTGAATGATGCATTGTCCGTTGCGGTGGAAGTGCAATAAAAACCCGTTAATTGTTGTTGCTGGCCAGCACTGAGATTGCAGCGAAGCCTGAATAAACGATGAATTGTTTGGATTAGCATAAATCTGTCAATACGTAAGCAATTTTATCCTGTTTAACGCACTGACTAATTGAAGGACTTACGGTCTGAGTCACTGACTGACCAACTTAATGATTGACTGACTAACTGTTTGACTGACTGACAACTGCTTGACCGATTAAATGAATAGAAAACAATCAATTTGATTGAATAACTGATTGACTGACTTTCTAACAGTCTGACTGACTGAATGATTGTCTGAATTACAGACTGACTGATAGTTTGACTGACTGATTAATAATTAACATACAAATTGATTGACTAACTGATTGACCGCCTTTCTAACAGTCTGACTGACAGCTAGCATAACTTCCTCTTTGATTGATTGACTGCTTCGCTGATTAATAATACTGATTAATAATTTACAGACTGACTTCACTAATTGACAACCTGCATGGCAGACACAACTATTTGATTGACTAACAAATTGACCGCATTATGGACTGAATGATAGATAATGCCGCTTCCTGCACAGCTGATTGATTGTAAAATTACTTGACTGACAAGTTGTATAAATTAATAACAGAATACCTAAATTAATTGATTGATTGACTGACTGATGTACTGACTGTTTGCTTCCAAGACTTATTACCTAATTGACTGACTATTTGACTAATTAATCGAACGATTAACTGTTTAAAAAATTACCTATCTGCCATATTGACTGAGTGATTGATTGAACAATGCAAAACATTAACAAAAATGTAATATCGCTTTTAATTACTAATCGAATTCTTTAATAAAGCTAAACTAAATAGTCAAAAGAAATATTTAACAAGCTAAGTTTTCATTTTCTACACTTTCTTAAACGTTCATTTAAATTTTAACTCAATTTAAATTCAATGGCAATAATTTTAGTTTATTTACACTTTCACTTGCTTCACAGCGGAAATGGCAACATTTCGGCTCAAGTTGAAGACGGGTTCGCAACCCTATTTCGAGAGGGAATGGCACACAGGAGTCCGAAACTAGTTGGAACAAGTTTATGGCTAAACAAATTGGAGAGCTTTGAAAACCGAAACTCAATTTTTGCACAACAATGCGTCCGTAATTACTGTGGATAGGCAACAGGCAAACGAAATCGAATCAAATCAGAAACTTTAAATCTTGGGGCTAAGTCGGACATCAGCTGCAACTAAACAGCGTCCGCCTTGGCCCATTCTCGATTGGTTGGCGGACACGGGCTCATTCAATCGTCAGTTCCAGCAATTACACGCATTTTGCGCAATTTAAACCAAATGCTAACGACAGCTAACAACCAGCCGGCAACCGACAACCGACAACCGACAACCAACAAGCAACAGCCAACAACCTTTGCTGCACCTTCGACCAGCTGAAGCAAACAGTCGGCGAGGAGTTGGGTCAGCCAACTCCAACAGGAGGAGCAGCAGCAGCAGCAGAAGCAGCCAGGCAGGACCAGCCAGGCGTTTGATGAACAAAAAGTAGCATACTGTAAATCAAAAAGTAACTTGCCGTACGGATGTCATTCGTTGCAGATCGTTCGAGCGCAAAATTTAACAATGACACAAACACAAACTTTGGCCCGGCAGCAACAGCAATAGCAACAACAGCAACAACAACAACAACAACAGCAACAGCATTGGGCTCGAAAGCTGCGTAGAACATGATGATGGCGTACACGCACACACACACACACACACAGACACAGACACAGACACAGTAGATAATACCTTACAACACACACCTACAACATGCGACCAAAAGCTGAGTTTGGGCATTGACTTTGGCTTTTGGCATAGGGGCAAAAGTTGCTCATGCAGAAGCTGTCATGTCCAGCACTCAAATTTCTAATGCTGGCCTAAAGGGCTGTGCGGGTGAGTGTAACAGTGTGTGCGTATGTGTGTGTGTGTGTGTGTGTGTGGTGCGTGTGTTCAGGCAACACTTAAAAGTCACACGGGCGTGGCAAGTTAAATGAAATGCACATTGATGTGGCATTTGTGTGTCCTTTTCTCTGCCGCTGCAAGTGACACAATGTGGAGGCTGCGATTCCCATATAACGGTACTTTGTGGCAGGCAGGTGGTTGCCTGCTTTTCACGCCAAGTAAGATAAATGCAAGCCATGTCAACAAAAACCAAGCGAGAAAGTTGCAGCTCGGTTGCTTAATACCCGTTCAAACGGTTACATAAAATGCTCGATCTTTAGTATTCTTTAATTTGATGATTGAGGATTCATATTTTCTACATTTGTTCTCAAATTTGTAAACGGATAGACGAACACTTGCACTCAACCAATATACCCCTTTGAGCTTGTAAGTGGCGAAAAAACAACGCGCCACCTGTGGCAACTAATGGCAGCTGCAGCTGGTGTCGCCCCTGGCATACAAAGACACTGCCACAAGAAACGCCAGCAAAAAATGTTCAATCAATAACCGTAACGATAACATTGTCAGCACAAGGATGCAATAAACTAGAAGCTGAAGACATTCGAGCATGTCGCACTCTACATACTCTATAATAGTTGGTAATATTTAAATCAAATTAATTTTATAAATATATCGGGGAAAGATCTGCAAATCTATTGAATGGCAAAGAAGAGAATTGCATAAGGTCAAAGAATAATTTTGCAGAGTATCCAATAAAACTAATAAAAATTTATAACCATACTGCAATCTATCAAATATTTCACACTTTTAAAACTCCAAACGTTAAATATTATGTAAGGCATTGAGAACTTCGTTTGTTAACTAAAACTCTTAACTGAAAAAAAACTTTCGAATCTAAACTAGTAGCTTAGTCATAAGGCCCTGAGTGCAAGTGTAACAAAATGTTGCAACTCTTTGGCGCGCAATTTCAATAAATTTTGCCGCCTGTTGACAAGCCGCAAAGTATGCTTTAAAAATGGCTTAGCTACAGTCTCTCTCACACTGCTTATGCGCGTGTGAGTGTCAGACGAGGACAAGGCAAGGCAAGGCAAGGCAAACGCGATTTTTATCGCAATTCAATAGAGTTTCCGTTACATTAGGCCACGGGCTTTGTCTCGGTGCGGAACTAACAGCGCCGTATTTGTATCCGTTCGACGTGTCAACGTGTATTGCTTCCGTTTGTTGTTTGTTATTGGCAACTGCGGCAGCAGGCGGTGCACCTTGCCAGGAATCCAGACAGCGTCGCACACACACTCACACACACACTCACACAGATGGAAAGAGATGAGCATTTGGGTTAAGGCATTATTGAAATTTTATGTTGTCTGCGATTTGGAAAGTAGATTTGGGTATTTGCTGCTGATTTATGTCCTCGTAGTCGTCGTCGTTTGTAGCGAGAGTTCACTTTAAGCCGCTCTTTAAGGAGTTTGCAGCTAATTACGCACCACAAATAATATTTTGCTTGTGCCATGCGACACAAACCCCCTGCAAAGGGTTTCGGGGTTGGGGGTTCGGCTTGGGCGACGTCAAAGGGTTGGTTTATCTTTGGTCTGGCATTAAAAACTTTTCACTGGTTTTATTTTTCTTTGAGCTCAGAAATTGAATTAACGTGCGCGCTTTGCCGAAATGTCAATTTCGCTGACAGTGGCTGATAGGTAAGGGATTGCCGAAGGCTGCCAGGGGTTGGGGTACCGTTACCTTAAGACAGCTCATTAGCATTCCGTTTTGAGTTGGGAGTTGTTTGTCGTTTGTTTACCTTGAAATTATAAATGCAAAAAATAAACCGCCAGCAGACTCTTCGACCAGACGAAAAGCAGATGCTGCTGCTACATTTTGGGGCAGCTCTCGAAGATGCAACGCAAAGTGTCTGCCAGTCGGCTGAATTATTTATGGCACTTGCCACAGCAGCAGCAGCAGCAGCAGCAGCAGCAGCGGCAGCGGCAGCAACAGCAACAGATTACAAGATTAAATTATTGTAACAAGCGCATTACGTAACTGCTTTGCATAATTTACAGCCGCAAGAGGCAGCCGGGATCCACAGGCTGGCAAAAAAAAAAAAAAGAATACAAAGAACATTCATCTTGAGCTTAAGACGCTTAGGGAGCATGCAAAAGTCGCCAACCAGTCAGACAGCCAAAAAGTCGAATAGTTAGGTAACGCATAGTCGACCCGGGCGTAGGTGACACTGACGGAGTCAAGCGGCCGTCCCATCGGGCGTATGCGCAACATTTTTGTTTACCGCAATTTGTCACAGTGCCTGCGACGGTGTCTTGTCTTTCACGACTGTCTAATTTGCATTTTAATTTAATTTTTTTCCATACCGCAAAATGTCAACAAAACGCCGCAGACGCTCGCCGAGTCAGCTGCAGACGTTGCCAACTTCTTGCAACAGCCGAAAAGGGGGGCAGCCTTCTACTTCATCTTCTTCTTCTTCTTGTGCTTGTTTGTCTACAGTTTTTCTGGGCGCACTTTTAATTGAGTCTTGCATATGCATGAGCAGCACCAGCAGCAACTCAATTAAAGCGATTGCCGCCCTGAACTTCAACCTCAATCGCAACCTCAACCTCAACCTCTACTTTTTTGTGGCAAGCTCAACTTTTTGTGGCATGAACCTTGAGCTGCTGACAAAATCAATGCGAATGCGACATTGAGCTGAAACCGAATCGTAAAACTAACATCGATTGCGATTGGCCATAAAATGACGATATTGTCTGCCGCATAAAATTATGGCAGAACAGCCAAAGTGGGTATACTCGACTAGCAAACACCCTGTGGCAGCAAGTATCAGAAATATGAGACACACTTCTTATGGAAGAGAATATGCTTTTTATTTAAATATACCCTACATTAACCACTACGGAGTATGCACAGTTCGAATTGTCATAAAATCGTTTGCACAGACAAAGGAAATATTTCGACCTTTAAGCAAATAAAAAGGCAGAATTTATGACAACTTGTTGTGGAGCCCAGCTCCATGCCCCATCGCCCATTGCATAATGGCAAAGGTGGGCAACATGAATGGGAAGCAGTCTGCCATGCTTTCAACGTCCACCTTTGACTTTGCCATTTGCAACGTTGTAAATTCCAAAAACTGTCAGGCTAACCAATCGTGCAACCGTTATTACCTGTTGGCTGCCCCCCCTCCACAGAGCTGCAGCGGTGGCCTTTTGGCCACGTCGGTTGCACTGAACGCGCTTCCGCCCGGGAGTCGCAACGTCACGGCTCATAATTCCGTAAATTTATGAACTGTAACCGTGCGACGAGTCTGACAGCACTGACAGTAAGCAGCTAACAGACAGCGAATGGCTTCACAGGTTAAGCCAAATGAAAGTGTGGATTTTCACTATATATCTAAAAAAAAAAAAAACTGTCGACTACCATGAAGAAAATTTAACTTACTTCAGTGATTAGCTTTTCGATTTCCACTTCTCACATCTCTAACCAAAACTAAATGTATATAGTATAAATCGTGATTATGCTCAGAGCTTTAAAACCATATCGGAGCGCAATACAATAAAGAAAGCTGTGTTTAAGGCACTTCGATATGTACCTTTGATAATTACCTCAAAGATTTCCACATTTCTCACAACTCTAACAAAACTGTAACTTAATGCACTGAGTAAAAGTCAAAGGTGTCTCGCGAGCTTTATAAATAAATCGATATATAAGTATGCATTCTGACTTTAATAGTCGAAAACTGAGGACGATTACTAATTTTGTGAAGTACTTCAAAAGTTATCGATTTCAGCTTCTCATAGGAAATAAAGTCATGGTTATATCCAGAGCTTCAAAGATTCAGCCAACTGGAAGTCTTGCATTTTTCACTTTTGCACCTATTTCGATAATTACCTAATCTATTTCCACCTCTCACATCTCCAAAGAATCTAACGCAGCCAACTTAATGCATAAGTTGGAAGTCATTATGAGCAACTGTCAAATTCATTCAGACTATTCAGATATTCAACATCATTTTTGTAATTAGTGTAATTATATAACAATCTTTTGTAACATCTTTTTTTTCAATCCAAACATTAGTCTAGCGCAGCCAACTTAATTAGTCAAGTGCTCATCGAATCAGATTCATTGTTTGCAGTTAAAGGAAATCTTGAATTTTTCAATCGTTAACAAGTAAGTAAAAGTCTAGAGGGACAACTTAAAGACTTTCGGAATACATTTTTATTTCCCTCTCGCTTTGAATACGACAAAGTTCGCCCTCTGCGGGCTGAGCTGTATTTAAGTACACCTCAATTCTGGGCGGCACGTACTCTGATTGAGTTCACGTAGCTTTCCACCACGTCCTTGAGCATATCCTTACCTAATTTGAAGACAACACTTAATCTGCACAATGAGATAAATACCTTTTGCGGCCACCCCGCACCTGGCCGTTAACTGTTAACTGTTAACGGTTATCGAGGCACTTGGCACGCACCCGAATTGCCACTTCAAGCAAATTGCCCAGACGGCCGGAACTTCGACTGCGACTTTGGCACGCAATGTCAAACTGAGTTAACGACAATGGGCTTTATTACCTGACAGACGTATCTCCCCTCCCTTCGTCCATCCTCCTCCCACTGCTGTAGTTAATGTATTAATTTGAATTATTTTTCATTGCTGGGCTGCAAATATGTTTGACATGCCAAATTTAGTGGAAAATTGTCGCATGTCATTGGGCAAATATGCAAGTGAAATGCTACGTGACTCCATTGCCAAAACACAAATAGAAAACTCGACAGGTCCTGCCAGCTGCCATCCACGAGACACCAGATGAGGGGTGGACAATGCGACAAATTGGCCACTGGCAGCAACCCCCTCCAATCCCACCGTTGCGCTTTTCATTTTTCTTTCAAGGCGGCAGAAATTTAAAAAACAAATCACACACCTACGAGCGTTCCAACCCGCAAGACAAATTTTCCGAAATATACGTTTCGGGTCGGAAGTGCACACAACTTGGCTGCGTCTCAAAGGACAACACACACACACACACATACAGACGGGGAATTTGGCTGCCGGTAATGGAGTGGACTTTATTTCCATTGTTATTGTTGTTGTTGTTATAGTTGTTGCTGCTGCAACGCATCGGTGGACATCTGCTGCTGCTGCTACCGCCTGGCACCTTGTGGCACGCTTCAGCAACGCCGACGACCGGCACATTTGTCAGCCTGTACAGTGGGTCCTGCCATGTGCAGTGCATATCAATGTGTACATTGAGCATTTTATTTGGCAGTGGAATGTTTGAATACCCTGCAATGCTGCATGGTGTGTGTATTGAACAACGGCAACGTATGTAACAGATATAAGAATATTGACAACGTAATCAATCTGCATCTGCTTGTCTTTTATCTCAAATACTATGATATAGAAAATCAGACATGCTCTATTTTCTATTTAACAGTTATTCAATTTAATGGAGTCAAGAAATTTGATATCCAAGTGAAGAGTAAAGCTCTTCAAAAAAATTCTTTCCAATCGAAAACTTTTGGTATTTATCTTAAATATCAGTTCTGGTTACGATATCATTATATAAATGTATAATGTTGAAAACGTCTCGTAATAAATAAAATGATGTTTATGACTATAAAGGTAATACACAACTAATAGCAGACCAAATTACAGGGTATCCCGAAAGCGAGCAGCCTCAACCAACGTCCCCATAGTTTATTTGTTTTAATCAAAGTCATTTTATAGTTGTCAGTTGTGTTATAAACTAACGTTCCTTTATTCGTTAAAGCATTGGATAAATTCCCAAAAATCAAGTGCATATATTCTGGCTAACTAATTGGCAATCTAACTGACCTACTATGGAATACATATTGAAAATAGCGGAGGCGGTTGATCAGCAGTGGAAGGAGGAGCAGGAGGATAACAGTCGCTTTAAGTCCGTGTTTACCATCAATGGGAAGTCCATATTGTCGCCCGTGGTAAGTGGAGTTCAGGCTTGCGAGTCCTTTCATCCCAATGCTCTCTTATCCAAGATGACGCCCGAGAAACGCCACGAGATGCAATTGCATCGCCGGGCCGCCATGGCCATTGAGGAGCAGGCGGGACGCGGAGCCAGGACTCGCATGTTGCAGCCAAAACGTGAAGCAGACAGCGACTGCTGTCGTCTCATCGATGCCAGCACCAACACCGAGCAGCAGTCGGAGCTGGTGCAGCAGCCGCTGACTGTCGTGGGTCGCATCAAGCAGCAGCTGCAGGTCTCGGAGACGCTGATCTATGACAACAAATGCAATGCCATCATCAAGTTCATCAAGCCGTCGCGAGTGCCGCTCAAGAAAACCGCGGAGCAGCACGTCGTGTACGAGGAGCTCTCGATGCGGCCACATCAGGCCGTGATTAAGGATCCGGCCCATTTGTATGCCACATCGGCAACCCCGCTGGCCACGGCTGACCCAGTGGCAACACCCAAGAGCAGTCCTCTGCAAGCGGCGAGCCCCGTTCCGGAAGCGATGAGTCAGAGCGACCCAACCAAGATTCAGAGCATGCACCAACTGCTGGGCGTAGCTCATCTGCTGAAGCTGTCAATCATCAAGCGGGAGCGCGAGCTGCTCCAACGTGCGCTCACGAGTCCGGGGCTGCGCCCGAGGGCTGACAATGCGCTGCCCAGTGGCAGCGAACCGGATCGGAACGAGCGACTGCATCCGCAGCTGTGGAAGCGCTATCACACCTATCCGCTTGGCTACAATGTGAGTGTGGTGGAGCAGGTGGTGGCGCCCAGTTCGCCCAGTTCGCCCGGTGGAGCGACAGGCACGACGCCGAGCGTGTCCGGCGTGGCCTTGTCGTCCAGCAAGATCCAGGTGAAGCAGCAGCACTCCACACCCCAGCAGCGGCCCAGCCAGGCCGCCAAGTCGACACAGCCGAAGCGGGGCATCAACAACAAGCCCGGGAAGCGGACACCGCGGGGTCGCACGAATGTCAGCTATGCCGCACACGCCTCCTCCCATGCCAATGCCAATGCCAATGCCAATGCCACACAGGTGGGCGGCACCGATAGCAGCACACGGATCAGCAGCACGCAGCGGCGCCTCAGCTATGATCCGCGTGCCACAATCAAGCGAGCGGCGGCACTGAAGAAGGCCGAGTCGAGCAGCAGCTGCGTGGCCCAAACCACAGCCACGCCTTCCCCGCCGGGCAGCAGCATCGTTGAGGCAGCTCCAGGTGGAACGACGGAGTACAGCACGTCGGAGCTGATCAAGCGAAAGCTGCTGGACGAGATGGAGCAGCAGCAGCGGCAACGGTTCCAGCAGCTGGTCTCCCAGCAGGCGGACGAGCAGCAGCGGCTGCAAACGGAGTTCCTGGCCCAGCAGCAGCTGCTGATGGATCAGATGATCTGCGACATGAGCACCATTACCTACGACAAGGAGGGCCAATCGGATCAGGCCAGCTCCGAGTCC
Organism: Drosophila pseudotalamancana; assembly: GCA_037075185.1. Lineage (NCBI taxonomy): Eukaryota > Metazoa > Arthropoda > Insecta > Diptera > Drosophilidae > Drosophila > Drosophila pseudotalamancana. The sequence continues at coordinate 92,600 of JBAMCK010000833.1, read as the reverse complement.
AGCTCGATCAACTCCCTGCCGCAGAGTCGCCTCGACCTGGAGCTCGACGAACCGGACACGGGCATATAAAGGCGCGTGCATTTCGATTTCCATTTCGATTTCCATTTCCATTTCCATCTCCATTTCCATGTATGTCTGCGTATGTGTGCGTGTATTCATTTTAAATAAAAAGAAACCCGTACGGCGTGCAAACGTAGCTGCTAATTCACACATCATAAATGCGATTAATCGCAAATGCTGGCGCGGATCAGCCGGCGGCAACGATGCCAAATTTAGCCAGCACCACGTTGGCTGGCGCACGGTTTCTAATTATGCTCCACGTATCTACGTAGGCCGCGTCTGCTGTGATGCCACACAAGTTGCCAGCAAAGAGCCGGAGCTGCCTCCCTTTGCCCCTCGGTGCCTGCCCGTGCTTCACCTGCGCCGGCAGCTCACGTTGATGTCTCTATACGGAATGGGAATGGGAATGAGGATGGGAATGGGAATGGGAATGGGAGCACTTGCTCGCCCATAACTCGGCGTGTTATTAAGTGTAAGAAATTAAAATTTCATAAATTGTTACGGTTTATTTAGAGCACCGGCGACGAACCTGCAACCTCTCCTTCTCTCTCCCTCTCTGGCATATCTCGTTAATTGCCCGACCCAACCACATCAAGTGGGAGACGTGCAGGCGGATGCAGTGCGTCGTGATTTGCGCATTTCGGAAACTTGCGATATTTGGCTTAAAGTGGACGTGGACATAATTAAAAGCACTTAAGTTGTCCGCTTCTGGTGGCTCTATTGGAGCACCGCCAAACTTGCGCCGTATGGGCAGATGCACTTGTGGATTGTCTTGGCCATTTGAATGCCTCTAAACTGGCTGTCTGCTGGCCAACATTTGAGATCGGCAATGGATGAAATGCTTCGAATGATAAATTCTAAATTAACAGGAACTATTACCATAATATGGGTGAAAGTGGTTTCCCTCTCACTTTCATCGCAATTAGAATTCTGTGAAAGAGATTACAAAGTAATTTTCCCTTAAGGGATTTATGAATTATATAAAAGAAAATCTAAAAAAATAATAAAAACAAAAAAAAAGTATTTGTTTGAAAAACCAAACTTACAAATTTAAAGTAAAATACGTTATTTATATATCTAAATATATATTTTGCATATTATTTAACAGTGTTGATAAGTATGCATAAAGTGATGGAAGAATTTGAAATTTCATAACTCTTGAATAGTGTTGCAGAAGGAGACATAATAATGTAATATCATTTTATGGTGTAATATGTTAAGGAGAAGTTCTTAATTCTTAGTAATGTAGAAAAAAATACTGGGAACTTTTAATAAATTGTTCAATACATAGCTAAGTGTATGGAAAAAAAAAATTGTTAAAGCTGTGTTGAAAAAGGAGGAAAAATGCTAAATATACTAGGGCAGCCTTTGAAGCACTACAAAATAATTGCTAAAAGGTGTTGCGAGGTATTAAAAAGTATAAAAACGTTGCTGAAAGTATTTTCTTATAAAGGTATTTGTATATTTGAATAATAATTAAAAAATAAATTTTAAATCTATCAACAAACTTATTAAGTAATATTATAGGTGGGATAACTATAGCAAGTAAACTATACTAACTAAACTATACTTGCTATCTCTTTGGGACACATAAGGGACTACTGAATAGTGTCAAGTGTTGTAAAATGTATTAGGTATTAGAAACTTGTAGCTGCTTTTTATTGTGGAATCTCTCGTAATCTTAATGCTTAAGAAAAGAGCTGCGCCTCACCTCAATGTAATATTGCAATGATATCAATTCACATGCTAATTAAGTTCTAAATAGTTTTTGCCTAATCTCGTGTTTTTTCACTTGGCTAATCACACAAAACTTAGAAAGGAGCAAACGTTGCCAGGCAAGAAGAAAATGTAGTAAAAATAATTTCGCGCTTCGTCTACGAGTTTATTAAATGAACGAGAAATGCACAAGAAACTGGGATTAGGATTTCATGACTAAAATAAACATAATCAAAGTAATAACTGAAAGCGACCCAACTCCAACGAATCCGAATTGCTATGCTATGCTTTGGTATGCACCCTGCCCCTAAGTAACTGTACACATGTGAAATTAATCTTGTTTATGCTGCCAGGGGTTGGGGGCCACAGGAGACTCCAAGGACTCGCGTCGAAAGTTGGCGCCCAAACTTTGCTGCTTTGCTGCCTTTTTGCAGAAGTTTCGCTCGACAAAGTTATTTGAGTAAAAATAAATAAGATCGAGTGAGTTCACATTTGGCATGGGTATTGATATTGGTAAATAGGCACACATACACACACACACACACTTGCCATATACCATACACACACATGAATAGTTGTGATAATTGAATGTGCGTGCTCCTTGAGCTGTAAATGTGAGCATTTAATTGAAATATATTCCAGAATTTAAAAAAACGCGAGTATCAATTTACATATATGCAAATCAGAGTACAGTGAGTGTGCGTGTGTGTGTGTGTGTGTGTGTACTGTAGGTGTGCAATAAACAGGGCGCAACCCTTGTTGGCTTATCCTGCTGAGCATCGCCGTCGTCATCACATAATCTGCTTATTTTGCAACATAAGTGAAAAGTTCTGTCAACAAAATCAAAATCAAAATCACGAAAAATTTGTTTGCCGTTTAAATTCGATTTTGATCCTATTTATCCTGCAAATTGCAGCAATTGAAAGGATTTACTGTGAGACGGCGAATCGACAGGCATGGCAAACCTCCAGCCACGCTTTTCCCTTGCACTTCAGCGGATTTTCTTCGTACGCTTTTTGGGCAAGTGTTTGATTTTCAAATTACCTTTTATTGATATTGCACGCGTGTGTGTGTGTGTGAGTGAGTGTGAGTGTGTGAGGGTGTTTGACGTATGACAGTGTATACATGTTAACAGCTCCAGCTGTATTAACATGCACAGAGAATTATTCAAGGCAGGACATGGATATGGCCACAGCTTTAAGCGAGGAGCTGACCCGCTGAGCCAGCCGGAGGATATTGAAATTCAATAGCTGCAGCTGCAGAATGACGAAGAAGAGAAAGAATAAGAAGCAGAAGAAGAAAACAAAAGGAAATCACTTCATGGTCGAAGTAGACACAAAGTAGCAAATACAAAGGAAACATGAAATGGAAATTGGCGACTGCGACTGCGACAAATGGAAGTCCCCAAGTGCGGGTCAAAGAAAATAAAACTTTATGCAAATGCGCCACTTTGGCCGTAAAATGAAATAGTCCCCGGCCAAATTATACCTGATGCCTGATGAGCTGACTTGCAATTGCCGTGAATTGAAACAAAAGGGACAGCCGTATTTCCCCCACCCCCCTTTCGAACTCGTAAACTTTTCTTTAACTGCGGGGGGTTTGGGAACCAGCGCAGGTGACTTTAAGTTGCAAACTTTTGCATTTTACCTATTTTTTGGCCACGTCTTTTCAGCCAAATTCATGGACTGCCTTGCCGGGTGCGTCGCACTTCGGCACGGAAGTTGTTACGGACACGTTTTGTCGCTGCGGATGTGTTGCCTTTAAAATATTTGGCCACGGCTCTCATTATTACAGTTATTATAGTGAGCACAGTGTAGGGTATTCAAAGTTATTCAATTGTATAACTCGTGGAAAATTGTGTTAGTTTAGCATATTTCATCAGCATTGATCAGAAACAACATCTGTGTTGATATAAGTATGTTTATTTTTACTTTTTTTTTAGCTTTCAAATCGTACTTTACAATTAATTCTATTATACTTATATAGCTCTCATAAAAAGCATTCCATCATATTGTTATATAAGAAAATGTTCATGATTTCTTTAACAATCAGAGCATATGTAAATCTCGCTACTCCTCTAACCTACCAGTATTTCCATTTGGACTACTTTACTATAAATATCTTCCATAGAAATAATATCGTTAATATACATAAAAGTCAACCTATATCTCCATATTCATTTGGCATACTTTATTATACTGCTTCTATATAAGGAGCATATCGGTAAACCATCCACATATCTATTTGAACTTTATTATATAACTTATTTTTTTCATTTTAGAAATAATGAATAGTAATCCCACTTGAACTTCACGCAAGTGTATAAAAACTTCAGCTTGTTTTTCTGAGTATATTTTGTTCTTGTCGCATTTGCCACGCTCATTTTTGACCGGAAACGGAAGCCTGTTATTAATTTGCATGTCCGGCGGCGGCGACGGCGACGATGACCATTGGACGGTCCACGTAAGCAGGTGGTAAGTGCCGTTCTCTTCCTCTTCCACTGCTACACACATTTTTATGTGTGTCTGTGTGTGTGTGGAAAGGTCCTAATTAAATTTGTGCAGCATGATTCGCAAACCCTAACCGAAGCTGCTCTGCTATGCTCTTTCTTGATGGCCTCGCTGTCTTAATTGTGTTTGTGCTGCTCTATTTCAGCAGCACACTCAAAGACAGCTTCGCATTCTTTTTGCTCTCGGCTGCCACGCCCACCCCTCACCCCTCACCCCCGCCACACACACACTTGAAATAAGACCAAAGCATTTATGTCTTTGCTTGAGTTTCGCTCTAGTCCTGTTCGCCCTGTTCGCCCTGTTGGTCCTGTTGGTCCTGTTGGTCCTGGTGGAGAGCAGCGTCTTAGGTGCTGTTTGCGCTAAAATAATTGAATTAATAATTGCTGCGTGTGGTTTTCATGCTTTTCCAGCTAAGAACAGCTACCCCTTAAGCCTGAGCCCCGCCCGCCGTCTGCGCAAGTCGTGTGAAACTTTTATCTTTGCCTCTGGCAGCCACTAACCCAGCCACCCAACCACCCAACCACCCAACCACCCACTGCATGCCTTTACTTACACACTGATTTAATAAATTAACGTTAATTAGCTGTTGTGGTCGATGAGGAGAAGGCGCGTGAGTGGCAGGGGAGGGGAGGGGCTGCTGCTCATTCTGTCTTAGCTTAAAGGACAATAACGCTAAAATCCAACACGCAACGTGGCAACTTTTGCTGTGGAACGTGATTTCCGGCGTTCGTTCAAGATTTGCCCGTTCGATATATGAATTATGAGCTTATGGAGCAGCCAGCAAAACAAACGTTACGAAGAGCAGCTCCACATAACGGTATCTCATTCTCCGCTGATAATTCATAATTGACTCTGCACTTGTTTTTTTTTCTTTGCCATCTGCGCAAAAGTGTGTTAGAGCTTGTTTGTTTATCCCAATTTAATTAGCCAAATGAGCAACTACCGAGAGCCGGAATGAAGTTTATATTCAATACTTGATTTCTTGAAAATATTAGGAATGAAGAGAAGGACTGGGATTAGATTCAAAATTTAAAGTAAAAATAAAAATAAAGTTTGAAAATACTTGAAATGTATTTAAGAATAAAAGTTAATCAATAGAATATACAAATACTGCATATACTGACTGATTGATCGATAAATCCTTATGAATAAAAGAAATGAAATCACAAAATAAAATTTTTGCTTGATTGTCGCATTAACAATATTCCTGACCCTTAGAATTTTGGCCAATGGCGCGTTTATTGTCCACATGTTGTTTATAATTAAATACTACTCATGTACATATATAAGTAAATGAATTCATTCGAAGTTATCAAAGTATAAAGCTGGCCGCTGGGCCTTCGAAGCTTGTGCGGAGAGAATCTAATTAAAGTCCAAATCGGAGGCGGAAGTGCAACTTGCAAGACGACTCACTGGCTGGTCAAAGGTCAACTCAGTGACCGCAAGCAGCCAAAGGCTGTTTACTAGTTGAGCAGTTGAGCAGCTGAGCAGTCGTCGCTCCTTGAGACATCTGCTGGCCAACTCGTTTGGGCCATTGTCCGGCCAGATCGTGGCAAAAGGCAACAAAGAGGCAAGGCAAGGCAAGGCAAAGCGCTTGCAGCTAAGGACGTCATATGTGACAATTGGGCAAAAGGAGCCACAGCATGGATGGCAAGCATTTAAATTGAAATTAACATCCTGTTGGTCTGCCAGATGGCCTGCAGGAAGCACTTCAGCAATATTCCAAAAAGAACTGCTCCAATTATGGCCTCAAAAGTCAAGTCAAAGGCGTTTGCCAACTTGATGAAAAACTTGCCAACTTGGACCGGGCCAACAAGTGGCGCGAGTGCAAAGCAAAAGTGTCAGGCAAACATCAGACTGTTGGCGCCCTAGACAAACACTCACAAAGCACACACACACACACACACATACAGAGAGACAGACAGACAGACAGACAGACAAAGCGACAGCCACACACGTAATTAAGAGGCCATTGTTGTTTCGCTGACAAAAGTGAAAGATGTCTTGATGGATAACGTGGTTGCGTTTTCTCATTCCACTCTCTGTTGACACTTCAAAGTGCGAATGAGTCTGTCTATATGTGTATGTGTGTGTGGGTGTGTGTCTCTTGGCTTTTGATGTAATCAGCTTGCAGCTCGCACTCGGCGCTCGGCGCTCGGCACTCAGCCTGACACATTATCCTCAATCTTGCAATTATTCTTACCTCAGCCTTTGAAGACAGCAATTAAAAGACTCACACATATGCAAATACACATCGCGACTGACAGCTAATTCAGTGTATGTGTTTTATGTATGTATCTGTGTGTGCTGATGTGTGCATAAATATATAATGTGTTTGCCTTGTTAGTGGCTGGCGGTATCACTTTATTTTGCGGAAGGATTAAATTAATGCCAAACGTGTGCTCTGTTTTGTTGTTTTAGGCAGCACACACTCAGCACACACAATCACACACACACACACACACAAACACATACACACAGTAGTGGCAGCTATAGACAAACAACGTGTGGAAACCGCTACTTACACTAGTTAGCTAATAAAATTAGTTTTATTAACACGTACTACGACAAGTGCCAACAGCAGCTAAACACACACACTGGTGTGTGTGTGTGTGTATGTGTGCCAATTGGCTTTAAGTGTTAATTGCATGTAAAACTATTAAATGCTCAATGGCTACGAAAGTGCCAGGACAATGTGTTAAAAGATGCTGCAGCATAGACCAAATTCGTTGCCTACTTTTGAGCGCAGCTAATTTTAAGACGGATTTAATTCGAATTGAAGAGGAGTGTTGCATTGCAGAAGAAGTTTGTAGAATTGTATTTGGGCACTCATACCTCTCTTTGAAATAATAGAATAATCTTTATACGGGTAATTTGTATTTTATCCCAGGTAATTGTGAGGTTGTAGTATTATCTTCTTCTATTATATACAAATTTTTAGTTTTAAACAAGCTATAAATAGAGATCATATATTACTTAAACGATAATTACGACATCTAAGCAGATAGATGCTCACTTTTCAGTGTTAACAATGAAAAGCTTAAATCAGTCAGCCAAATGTTAATCTTAATTGCATACTTTAGACTGACAAAAAGGCGGTTTATCTTATGTCTTATACCTTTCCACTAACCATGGGCTACATTTACAAGGCTATACGCATGTATGGCATATCCTATATCATAATGTATTCTGTGGGTCATACAAATTGGCAGTTAATTGGAGCGCTGACATCAGCAAAAGGCAGCCAGTTAGCCGGCCAGATGAAATTTGATGACAATAGGCAACTTAGATGACGGCGTCTGCAATTACCACACGCATACGCACACGCATACGCACACGCACACGCACACTGACCAACATAATTAATGTTAATAAATAATAAATTTACATATATAAAACTGAGCGGGTGAATCACCGCCCTCAAGCATGTAATAGAAGCCATGTTTTGGCCGAAAGTGAAAGGCATACAAATCTGTGTAATTAAAAGCAGCATTCAGCAACTGAAAAGGGGGGGAGGGCTGCGATGCCAGCGGAGAGATAACATGCAAAAACTTTTGGCCGGAAACGTTTAATTAACTTGTTTGTTTCGTCTGGCCACAATTCATATGCGAAACGTATCGTGCAATTAAAAAAGGAAAGAGATCTCGGCCAAAAAAAGTAATACAAATAGAAATTGTCGGAGATCGGCTACAGATAGAAACCAGATTAGGGACACTTGGAAAGGACATTGCATTAACCAGAGTACAGTAGTCATACTGAATAGACAGACCGCAGCTGTAAACTTGGCAGCAAGTTCCATTTGGCACTTGGCGAAAACTTTCAAGAAAATTAACCGCACTTCGAATGCAGCAACAACAACCAAAATTTTGCAACTTGACAAAACATATCTAGTTACATTTATTGAATTGTTTCATGTGTGTTTGATAACTATGCGAGAGAGTCTGTGTGTGTGTGTGTGCGAGTGTGTGTGTGTGTGTATGGCAGTTTGTATTTGAGTTTGGCAATTTGCACTTATTCAGTTGCTCAGTTTTACTTTGAATCTTTGGCAACATTGCTGCTGCAAAGTTTTTCAATTAGACATGCCAGTACCCAAAGCATCGCAACGATGCGGAAGTGTGCCGGCATTGGATGACCAGAAAGCTCAAAGGGTTGTTTTCATTTTCATTTTCATTTACTTGGTTTTTCAAATCCTTCAGTCTGCATCCATCAGCAATAATCAATGTGTAGCTCTATCGAAGCGTCACGAAACTCACGTCAAGCGTGAAGATAAGAAGCAGCCGGCTTTCAGCTTAAAATAACGAATTAATTAGCATTCATTGCCGCCCAATTGAGCTTGTAAATATTTAATTAATCGCCGATTTGTGCAGGCGCCCAAAACTGCCAACGGCAAAAGCAAAAGCAAAAGCAAAAGCGACATGAAACGCAGGCAATCAATTAAAACCGTTGATGAATGGGCAATGAGAATCACGTGGAGGGGCCTTAGTTCAAAGAACAGTCGCAATCTAAGGCGAAAAATAAATGTGAATAATCCAAAGAGGGATACAACACTTAATGATCGATTGACAGATACGTGATTGAAAAGAGAGACTCCTCACATAGTTTTCTCTTAAGCAGTCCCCATGTCAACAATAACTATTTACAGGGTATAACTTGCAGCACACAATTATTAAGTGAAATGCTCCAAATAAAAAGTTACATTTTAATAGCTCACTCAAGCAACCTGTGCTGCTTGAGAATCGCCGAGAGAGGCTCTAAAAGATTTGCAAACATAACCTAGAATGCTCCCAAGGCAGCTTCAACGTCAACATTCAGCTAGCTGCTGCTGCTGCTGCAATGCCCCCAAGGACTTTAGCTAAAATAAACACACTCACACACACACACACACACACACACACACATGCATACAAGCTCATTCGCACACATGAGTCAGGTTTTAATTTGCTCGCTCTCTCTCATTTGTGAAAACAAAGTCACTTCGACACTCCACAACAAAAGATGCCAATTTAATCTAGTTCTAGTGCCTGCTGGCCACATGGGACACTTAAAACCACTGGCACTGGGCAGCAGGACACTCCGAAGCAGGGCAGCCAGACCCTGCACAGGAAATGACTTCAGTGCCGGCCCAGCTGCTGCTGCCCCAAGTGTGTGTGAGCGTGTGTTCGAGTGTGTGTGTGTGTGTGTGTGGGTGTGTGAGGCTGGCGCCAGCAGGTAACTTCCGACATAGTCAAATTGAAAATGGCATAGCATACCGCAGGGCGCCCAACCACTTGGACAGCTGCTCTACTTTTGCGGCTAAAGTGTAAAGCTGTGAAGCTCAGAGAGTTCAACGTTGAACGTTGCAAGGTTGAGGTGGAAAAGTTGGGCACTCGTAAAGTGTGACAAATTGAATTAATGCCGCTGCAAATGGCAAAGTCTTTTCGAGCTGGTCACCGTAATTGTTTAATACGCATTCTTAATTGAGGCGCGGCTCGGACGGAAGGGAAAAACCTGGCGCTGCGGCGAACTCTTGAACTGCGACCCGCACTTGACTTATGGCACAAAAGCGCAGACACAAATCCTTATGATGTGCTCAGTGCGGCGTGTGTGGCCCGGTTAAGTAAGAAAAACTACAGTTTCCACTTAAGGCCGTAAGCCACGTGCGACACATGGAATGGACACTTGGCATCGCGTCGAGTCGCCACCAGTTGTGGCACTGCAAATGGCACCCGGCAACCGGCAACCGGAGAGTGGACATTGACAAAAACGCAATGTGGTGGCAACGCCGGCAATGCAGAGCGTCCAACTGACGCATTGTTGGGGCCCATAACTCAGGGACTGGTGACAAAAACCTGTGCAGTGTGCAGAGTGCAGAGTGCAGAGTGCGGAGGGCGGAGTGTGTGTGGCGAGAATCTTAAAGATAAATAAGCGGTCCGACGCGGCGACGTGGCTGAACTTTGACCCCAAAAAGCGGCAAAGGCAACCGCAGAGGGCAAAAAACGCTACGAAAATAAAAGACGACAACGATTATGACGCTGCCGGAGCTCAACGAAGCGCAACTGATGAAGCCCACTTAGACGACGACGTCGACGTTGACGTCGAGGTGTCCCCAACTGGACAGCGGTCAGTGCGACGAGCTGGCAACATTTGCCGTTGACAGAGCACCAGCCAAGCAGTGAAAGAAAGCAGAAAAAAAAGAACTAAGAAAAAAAGATACCGGCCAGCAGCTGTGTGTGTACTACTTGGGGTCGTCTGGACAAACATTGGCGGGCGATGACGACGACGACGACGACGACGACGACCGGACATGACCAAATGAAAATGTGTAGCCCAGCCTCAAGCCCCGCGGTGGTGTTGACGCCATCTTCGGGCTGGCTGGAGAGCTGGGACTGCACAATTATTACTTCAAGTTTTCATTCGCTTTTGTGCTGCTGTTGCGGCCATGTCTGGAGGTGCACCAGGAGGACATCAGGACATCAGGACGTCAGGAAGCTGCCGCTGCCGCTGCCGCTGCCTCTGCCAGCGGAGTTTGTAATTTCGCTTCCTGCGTCTCATTTTTCATATTTGGCGCTCTTTGAGTGCCATTTGGCAACGGCCCCTGCAATGCCACCGCACCGGCCAAAACCCAACAAGGTAAACAGACAATTTCTCAAGCGACTAATGCTCTGAGTTATTGTTCGAGTTCGCCACTCCAGCTCTGAGAAGAGGAAGAGCGAGAGCCAGAGGCAGCTGAGTGGCAATTGGGAGTGGGTTAAGTGCGCTATTAGAGGGCTCTCAGCCGTGCCTTGTCGAAACTCGAGGCAACATTTTCTGTAACTACTTATATGATTTATGACTCTCCTCTAGATTTCAAGGCTGAAAAGTTAAGGTCTTAGGAATCGAACTCTGGTTTAAGCCAAACCTCGTGTGTGAACTTGCAAAACGATTTTGCTTGAGCATCAGTTTATAAATAAGCTGCAAATGAACGCTATTTTATTTTAATTTAAAATTGTGTAAAAATAACTTTGAAAAGATTTTTAAACAATGAGCTAGTAAGCAAGTTTTATAGATTATTTTATTTTTATTCTTACTAATTGATTGCCTGACTTGCTTTAATTCATTTAAGCCTGTAAATGTTATTGGTTTAAGAGCGAGATTAAGGGAGAAAATGTATTAAGCGTGAATTTTGATTTATGATTGTTAAAATAGACTTTTATTTTACATTGGGCCAAAATTGAGTTTTCAAAAATGTTCCTTCTTTGAGATGTTTCAGGCATTAAACAAATATAGTACAAAATTATTCACTTAAATATAATTTCTAAGACAATGAAATTTCAATTTGTTAGTCAATTCTATAGCTGTTGTAATTAATCGATCTGACTTCAATATACAACTAATTATACGATAAACAATAAGAACCGAAGTTAATGCCGATAGTTGAGTTCTTTACCTACAACAATATGAATAATCTTTTGGTAATGATATTAATATATATCGATATTTATACTCAGAATTTTTGTAGAACTGTAAATGTATATTATACTCTACACAGTATATTAGAAGATTTATTAAGCGCTTCTTGGTTAAGGGCAAGCTTTGAATAATTACTTAAAATTAGAGAACTAAATTGACTGAAATTTACCACTAGTTATAAATTAAATTGAAAAACTAATGATGTATCGAATTACATATTTAATAGAATTTTAAAAATTTATGCATTTTTTTTTGTATATTTTACTGCTCCGTCTTATAGAATTTTTTTTTAATCTGTTACTTATTCTTTGTTTTTTTACCTCATAGATATCCAAGCCATTAAATGGTCTTCATACAAAGCTTTTTCATAATTTCAAATCCTCTTATTTAAAGCTTTTATACCTCATTTAAATGTTATTTTGGGTTATTAGAAGTCAATATAATTACATTATTAATTATTATATTTTTTTTTTTCAGATCTATTCATAATTAAATATGGAATATGATATATGTAAGACTTTCTTCTTAGTTCTGCTAAACTATGTATGTACATCCCATTTATTGGATCTATATTATAATACAAAATGGAAAACCTTACGTTATGTAATATTTAACATCTATTATAATAATTGCAATCTTCAATTGAGATATACATTTTTTCCACTAGATTTGAGTAAATTTGAATTCAATTCCAAGAGAGAAAAATGTTATAAAATTTAAATTAAACCCAATTTATGCGTTTTTAGAAGCTAAATTCTAGGATCAATCACGTTCAAATACGAAAGAAAGAGTCAACAAATTGTTTGCGTTGAACTTGGAAACTTCTCAGAGTGTAAATCCTTCCATTTGTGTCCAATCTAAGGAGGAGTTCATTGACAGTCTCGCATGTCGAGCTCAATGTCAAATCGCTGACCTCTGCGAAGTGCTGGCAAAAAGTTAAATATCCTCCATGCGACCTGTTGAAAAGTAACTTTAAAACTTTTTGCAGTGCCAAATGTCAAAATGCAAGCCAACTATCGAAATAAATATAAACAAAAACGCCTACAAGATGACCAAAAGAAAACGAAAAGAAAAACAAAGAAAGCAGTGGGAAAAAAAATACACACACAATAAATACAATGAAAATGAATATATTCATGTACACATAAAAGATTGCGTCTGTATGCGAGTATCTATGCCATGAAGGTCATATTAAATTGCTATAAAATGTTATCGATTTTGTTTGCAACAAAAGAAAATGCGCTGCGCACAAGCAAAAAGCGCCTAACGAGGACACTGACACCGCAACAGCAACAAAACAGTCAAGAAGAAGAAGACGAAGAAGAAGAAGAAGGAGGAACAGCTGGCAACGTCCAACTGAGACTGCGAAAATGAAGAAAAATCCATAAAGAGGCGAAACTTTTTTGCCGCCTATTTCACAATCTCCGCCCTCCCCCCACTTCATTGTGGCAATTTGCAACGCCGGCTAATTAGAAAAGTTTCGGGGCATGCCCCGCAAGGGGGGACTCAACGCTCATAGGTGCGTGCGTTGCGCTGGCGTCGCCATTTTTAAGCGCACGTGGCAGAAGGTGAGCGCAGCAGCTGTGTTAGCCGAATAGCCAACTAACGGTCGTGGCTTAATGTCACACCTACCTCTCCGGCGGCAGAGACGCAACCATTGGCTGGCATAAATCACGTCCCCGTCGCGCACCTACGGCGCTGAGAGAGACACACCTTCCAGGCAGCCAGGCAGCCAGGCAGCCAGGCAGCCAGGCAGCCAGGCAGCCACTGGCTGGAAGGTTGGTTGCTTCGTTGGTTGGGTTAGCCAAAGCGCCGCACCTGATGCTCTTCGCTCTCCGCTCTCTGTCTCGGCTGAGGTGGAGCCACTCGGCAGCGGTCTCATTTGTATTTACCTAAAGACGTGCAGCAGCAGTAAAAAACCAAAGCCAAGGCACTGCCAGAGGGGTGAAGGGAGGGTGAAGGGGATGGGGAGTGATAGGGGGGGGGCAAAGGCAGAGGCAGAGATACACACGAGAACTAACGAACGGCACGAAGCTGCGTCTCTATCTGTGTGAGCACCTAACAGCGCTCAAAAAACTTGCACACAAAGCCAGCCACGGCGAGAGCATGTCCTCACACACACACACACACACACACAGACTCACACACGGAAAGCTAAGAGCAAGGTGTGTGCCGAAAATGAGACGATGACGATGACGATGACGATGACGACTACGCGAAGGAGAACGAAAATATTGGCGTGACGTTGATGAAAGGCCAGGCGAGTCTTCGAACAGGAGCGCATGTGCTGCCCCCAAGGCGTTCCGATATTTGCATCAGGCTTCCTTTCAAAGGACGCACATGTTGTATGTTTTTTTAATATTGAGCATACGACATGTTTGCCAGCCATAAATCACACAGCGCTGCAAGCTGCCGACGGTAAAAATGTTAAAAGGCCATAAGAAAGAAGGCGGTTGGCGGCACGCTCCACGCTCCACGCTCCACGCTCCATGCTCCACGTTGCACGCTCCACGTTTTGCACTCCACACTGAACGCTCGATGCTCAGTGAGCAAGCGAACAAGGTGCTCGGCTTTGGTTGGCTGCCAACATTCTGCACACCTTAACGGTAACGGTAAACGTGCGAGCGAGCCAGCAAGCAACAACCTGTCTGTGATTCTATACGTGTGTGCCACAGCCAGAGTGAGTCTGTGTGTGTGTGAGTGAGTGAGTGTGCAAGGAGAGAGCGAGAACGCAAACGCACGAGTCCACAACGAATGAGCAACGGAGGCGCCACGGCCGTAACAGCAGTGGGGGAAGGGGGAGACGCTGCTACGTGTACGGGTGCAAATAAACGCAAAACAACTGCCACTTGCGGTTAGGTACCAGTCAGCAGCGGCAGCAGCAGAAGCAGCAGCAGCTGAAGCAGAGGCAGCAATAACAGCAGAAGCAGCAGCAGCAGCAGCAGCAGCAGCAGCCGAGACGCAGCTGCTCAATAGAACCAAGACGAAGAGGAGACCAAGGAATAAAGCAGAGTCTGACTGATGGGCAGCAGCAGCAGCTATTGTAGGTGGTCGAGAGGGGCAACACACGGCAGGTGGCGCTGCTTGGCAGCATCGAGCGACAGAGTGAGAGAGAGTCATTAGAAGAGCGAGCGAAAGAGAGAGTGAGATAAAGCCAATGGCACCTACAAAGGCATTTCGCACTGCTCTCACCAAAACGACGCCACGACGCTGAAGACGATGACGACGAAGACCAACACCTAGAACAGGTACTCACACACTCACACACACACACTCACACACACGAGGGCAGAGAGAGGCACAGCTGTACATAGGTTTATGTATGGTTAGCGGGTTGAGGTCTGCTGGGGTGAGCGGCATTTCTTTGCGCAGGTAGATTGGTGGATGCGTAAGGTACATTATATACGCCAAATCACACACAGACACACGCACACACACACTCACACAGACTCGACACGTGGCAAGCAGCAGAGGTGTGAGACAGAGACATGCGCAGTGCCAAACGAGCGCAAAGTTCATTGCGAGAGAGAAATAACATACTGTTAAGCTGCCAGCACTGTTAGCTGACGCTTAACATAGCCGTGTAATGTTAAGGCGCAGGGGAAATCGTACTGTTAAGCGGCAATGTTAATGTTGCAGTGCAGCTTCTGTTGCGCTCCACATAAACGTTTAATCATAAATATTATTGAGTGTCGACAATGAAACGCAACTTTAGAGTCCCGTTACAGTTTGTATATATGTATGTATGTGGCTGGAGTACTTTGCAAGCCCGTTGCACCAGACATTGACCCATAAACGAATTAACATAATTGTCGAGTCTTGCGAATTATTCTTCTGTGCGTCGCTGCAAATTCAAATCGATGGAATTCAAAAGGAAAGTGAAAAGCGATGGCGAAAATTTAATTGAATTGAATATTTAAAGAAGAGAGAGAAAATGCAGGGCAATGTGCTAAAAGAAATGTTGATCTGTTTGCTTCTTGAAAATCCTTGATTACATATTTTTAAAAGGAAATTCAAATATATTTAATAAGTACAAACAATATTCAATTTTAATATTTAGGCGTAGTGACAATAAATCTTGATAGTCAGATTATTGATCCCTATTAAAAACATTTACTTAATGAATCTATCTTTTACTCACCTGCATAAATAAATTATTATTATTAATACTAATATTATTTTGAAACATATCTAAATAGTATCTTAATAATTTTATAAAATATATAACATATATTTTCATATACATATGTACATATAGACATTCATAAATAAATATAAAATATATTTTAACTGTCCGGGAAGAATAAGATATGCAGCCCTGTTATAATGTTAAAATAGCACAATAATTTATTGAAAAATCTTAAGATATAAAGTCATAAATCCCAATTTCTAGATGATTTTTTTGTACATCATAAGCAATGTTGAGTACGAGATAAATTAAAAATCAAAAAAGACCAAGAAGTAAATGAAATTTCCAAACAAAAAAAAAGTATAAATGAACAAGCCAAAAAAAAAGAAGTTAAATGATTTAAGAGCTTATCGCAGAGTGAAAAAAAAAAACAGCGAAGAAGTTGCAAGGGGAAGGACGAGTGAAGCTTAAGTAAAATGCTTGTAGGTGATTATGGAGAATAATTTATGCAGAGGAAGGCAGCAGCAAGAAAAGACAACAGGAACCGCCGCCAGGACGAACAGGACGAACAGGACGAAGCGGCAACTGAAACTGATTTAATTAAGCAGGTGATTAAAGTTGATGTCGGTTATTTGTAGCAGACAAAACAGCAGCAACAGGAGCAAGGACTCGCGCTCCTCTCGCTGTTGCCCACAAGCGGAAGTCACCGTGTAAAGTGCGCGAAAAGTTCGGCGTCGGACAACCGTAAATTCGGATCCTGCGGATGGCTCTGACCAGGCTTCCAAGTGGCCGCGGGCGCAACTTTTGCACTTTTTGCACTTTTTGCATATTTTGCTGTTAATTGAATGTTGTTTGCGTTGTTTGCTGTTGCCAAAGGTCGAAAAGCGAAATCAACGGTAATTAAAATTCAATTAGAACAGTGCCAAAAACAACAACAACTACTACTACAACAGCTGTGGGCTATAACTATATGCACACATTTATTTCAGAGCTGCAAAACATTTGTATCTATAATTCTCCTCGAGCCATACAAAAAACCAATTACAATGGGCCGCACTTAATTGGTAGACCCTCAAAGTTTTCCGTGTTAATGTAATGGCCCACTATTTACGTCAACTTAATGCCCATTATGTGAGTGTGAGTGTGAGTGTGTGTGTGATTGTGAGTGTGTGTGTGAGTGTGTGGGTTGCTTCATTTACTGCTCCATTTCTCGCACCACTTTCGCATAGGTAAGATTTATGTTATTGTGGTCAGTGGGCAGTGGGCGGTGGGCGGGGCACTGTGTCAATCGCTGCGAGCGGCGTCAAGTGTGCAACACAATTTAGTGAAAATATCAAATTTCCCACTAACACACACAGACACACACACGCAAACACACTTCATTCACTTCTTTCTTCCTTTCTTATTTGAGTTTTTTTTTTTTTTTTTGGCTGGACGTAGAAAAGTAAACAGAAGGTTAATGGATTTGACACACGGTCCAACATCAGGGGCAACATCTACGGCACTTGTGCGTGAAATGGATATGCTTTCAGGCCATACACACACAAACACACACACAGCCACACACAAGCACACACATGCCTACGCACACGCAACGGTAAAAGACGCTGCACTCTGTTGAAGCTAAGCCACATTTTCCGCTCAGGTTTCAACTTATGAGATTTTTTGTGGCATTCCAACAACACTTTGATAGCAAAAGTAAGACAAGATGTTTAACATTAGGTTTAGGCTTTGTATAGTATTAATATATGTTATAGAATATACTGTCGAGTTAATTCTAAAGCGATTCTTATTGAAATACAGTCAAGTCGATGTTCATTAATTTGAATATCTCGAAAACTATTTGAATTTAATACTTTAAATTTTGAACTAGAGTAAAACATGCAAAAATATATAAAATAATATATACCTACAGTACACAGAAATCAAAACCACCATACTCGTATTTTATAAAGGATATTTTACAGATAGTACAAGCTATTAATTATTCTTGTATGTTGAGACCCATTCATCCAATAGTGTTTTATAACACTATTTTCTATTTATTTGCTCAAAGATCCTTAAAGCTGAACCAATAATTCGACTTGCCAGCTGTCAGAGTTTGATCTCAACTTTCGGTCAATTAGTCAATCAATCAGTTAGTCTGCCTGTTAGTCAGAGCAAACAGCTTTATAAAGAGATACAAAGTTTTGTTACCCGGACTTATTCATAGCCTTATTGTAGTATTCTAGCCCCAGTGCGGAAATCAAGGTACATGCATGCAGCCTCGAAAAGGCAATCTTTGCGCATTTTATTTAAACTTTCACCGCACGTTCGTGCGGAGAATGGCAAAGGGCAGAAAGCAATGCGAAAGCCAAGTTCCAATCAGACACGCAAGTCGTCTGGCTCTGACTGACAATTGGCCAAAAAGGAGGCACCACTGCCGCCGGCTGTGGCAAGGACTCTGACGTGACGCGGGAGAGGAAAATAAAAAGCAGGCAACTGCAACTGTTTACAAAATTTGTGCGCAGTTTTTGCGCCAATTTCGCTTTGCCTGTGGCACTGAACACGGATGCCCCCCGGATGTTGCACTGCATCGTCGTGGCAAATAAATCATGTGTGAAGGTGTCCTTACCTACCGCAGGCAATCTGCGCCACTGACAGTTTTAATGCCCCATGAAGTCCTGCTCCTGTTTCAGCTGCGCAGCCAAACTTTTATGATTTCCTCCCACACCTCCCCACCACCACCTCCAGCCCCACCTCCAGCTCCTACTCCATCTCCAACTCTGTCTCCGATCCCGGTGCTACGTGCGCGGCTCGCACTTGTGGCATATGTGTGACGTTTCAATATCCTGTTGCGTGATTTTTATTTTCATATTTCTTTTCCTTTTTTTTGTATGTTGATTTTGTAAGCGCGTGTTGGCTTTTCCCTCCGTTCGGTGTGAAAGGGGCTGGGAGCCACTCCCACGCCCACAAATACGTGAAGAGTCGCAAGTCACAAATCAAATTCGTGAGCATTGTTTGTTGTTCTTGTTGTTGTTGCTACGTTTAGGCCTTTGAGCTGTCTACTTAGCCCGGCCTAGTTGGCCATGCCATTGGAGTCTGGAGTTTGGGGTTGAGCCTCCACGGCAGCCAATAAATCAAAATATTTTTTGGTTTTTGTTTTTTCTTCTTTTGGTCATAACTTGATTTTTATCCTATTTTGTGTTAGTTGTTGATTTTGTAATTTATGTCACGGTGTTTTCCACTGGGTCTATAAAAAGACAAACTGGCAACAGATTCAGTTCTGGTTGGGGAGATAATTGCTGGCCATATAGAGATGAAAAGAGAAAGAAAGAGAGAGAGAGAGAGACGAGGATGGAATGAAGACAGGTATACAAATCGAGAGGGAGAGAGCGAGAGCGAGCTGACAGAAGCAATTGGACTTAAAGCCAAGCACATTAAAGTTTTAAATCATTTTTTAAAGAATTACAAGTCATAGCTTAGCAATTATATAAATAAATAAATTATTCTTAAATCTTTAAAATACACTCAACAGTAAATTTACGTGTACTAGCAAAAGTTTCAGAAGCACATTAAATTAAAGCTTTATTTTGTAGATCTATAATTAAAACTTAATAGAGAGAAGTTTGCTTAACTATGCAAACTAATACTTTTATTAGCTAAAATTAAAATATTTTATATAAAAACATTCTATTTTAATAGTGTAAATATTCATCAAAGTGTTAAAAGTTAATTAAACTTAAATCTCTTAACTGATATAAATACATGCCAATTGTTATATATAAATTGCAATT
Source organism: Drosophila pseudotalamancana (assembly GCA_037075185.1). NCBI lineage: Eukaryota > Metazoa > Arthropoda > Insecta > Diptera > Drosophilidae > Drosophila > Drosophila pseudotalamancana. Next base: position 72,981 of record JBAMCK010000833.1, on the reverse strand, counting down.
ATTTCATTAAAAGAATAAATTATTAAAGCATTTTTATTATTACATTGTAACTGATATAAATACATGCCAATTGTTATATATAAATTGCAATTATTTCTTTAAAAGAATAAATTATTAAAGCATTTTTATTATTAGATTGTAAAAGAAACACGTTAACTATATACTAAAAAATTAAGAATTTAAATACCGCATTAATAGATTAAACAAATAACGTAACTTTAAAAATAAAATCTTGACAACTATTTGCTAGCTGTCAATTTTCTTAAACTATTACAACAGAAGATCTTAAGTATTTCAACAAATTAAGAGGAACCCATCCACATCCTGCTGAGCCTTTAAGTAACTATGCGATTCCTCACAGCCCGGTGTTGTCAATATTTTAATATCCATTTGGTGTAGCTGCTGAAAAAGTTTCCCAAGTTTTCCAATACCATTTACCATAATTCCACTTTGCACATTGACACCTAACAAAAAGTCATTCGCAAGGCAGCCAAGACAAGAGCCGTTACCCGCTGAGGAGCTGAGCAGCTGAGGAGCTGAGGGGCTGAGGAGCTGCTGGTTTCCGCTTTGGCACTGAGTAATAGCCAGTAAAAAAATTGTAAAAAGCACTCGAATGTTGAACAACACTTTTCGACATGGACACTTAACTGACAATGTCTGACCTTTTCAACAACTGGACGACGAAAAGTAAAAGCAAAATTTTTGACAATAAAAATAGGAAATAAAAGAATGTAACTATATATACTATACATATATATGTATATACACAAATATCTAAAGTAAAGTACAAAATAGCAAGAAATAACCAAAATGTGATGCATGCACAAATGTGCCGGATGAGGGAAGTCCGGGTGGAAGGTGGCCGAAACCCGCATCTAGTGAAATGCTTACGTGATGTTTTAGTTGTCAGTGTGCGTGAGTGTGTGACTGTGTGTGAGTGTGTGTGAAGGTCGCAGGGAGGGCAGCAACTGAGACACAGCCATAGACAAGTAAAGTCAGCGCATTGCTGCATACAAAAAAGGGGCCAGGACACAAGACACAAGACACAGGACACAGGACGCAGGACAGAGGACGCAGGACAAAGTCTTTCGTTTGTGTCACAAGTTGCCAGAGTTTTAGGGGTGTCAAACTTTAAACTGTCAAAAGTTATGTTCGGCTGCCCAACTGTCTGCCCGTCTGCCGGTCTGCCCGTCTGTCCGTCTACGTGAGCCTGTGCGTCGCTGTCAACAGCTGCATAGACACGCGCCGGTTCAATATTGATGGCAACTTTGGAGCCAGCGCCAGTCGCAAAGTCAGCGATTAAAAGCGCATTTAAAGGCGCAGCAGCAACGGTTACGGCGGAAGGGTCCACAAAACCGCAAGCTGCAGCAGCAACAGCAGCATTCTATGTGCCCCAACCCCTGTCGAGCGCACAAATTGCCCCCAAATGAGCCTCCAGCTATGTTCAGCCTGAAAGTATGCTACAATAAACTGCAGCAGTCCAAGAGTGTGCGACTATGCGAGTGTGTGCGTGTGTGTACACCGGTTGTTGCGTGTTTACGCAACGTAACCAAAGTCAAAACCTCGATTAGGATTCAATCTGCTGCGGGCCACACTCCCAAACGCTGTTTGTCGTTGTTGTCCTTGTGTCGGAGTCCTTGTTGCTGTTGTCATTGTTGTTGGTGTTGTTATTGTTGTTGTTGTTGTTGTTGCGCCGCAGGTCAGCAGCAAAGTCAAACCGATTAAAGCGCACACATGCACAGTGAGGCCAGGCGAATTGCTTTTGTATCCTAGGTACTATGTGAGGCGTATTCTTCAAGGGGCAATTAACTGCGACGCGCTCGAAAGTATGCAGCAAAAAACTGACTGACAAAAAAATAGCAAATGTGTGTGTGCGTGTGTGTGTTGAGTGTTGGTGTATGCGGCTTGCATAGATTAGATTTCTGCCCCGACCACTGACAAAATATTTAGCACTAGCAGCTGCTGCCGCCGCCGCCGCTGCTGCTGCTGCTGCTGCTGCTGCAAAGGGACCGCAACGCTTGCCCATAAAACAGCCATTAACGCCAGGAGTCCTGAATTTTCCTCTTCTTCTTTGTTTTTTTTTTTTTTTTGAGTACTCAGTGGCTGTTCATTTAAAGCGCTTTAATTTAGAATTTGAAAGATTGTTGAGCAGTCGCTGCTGTCAACAACACGCGCATCCAATTGCAATTAGCCAAGGTGCAAGAAAAAGCCAAAGACAGCCACAAGTGGGCGATGCGAACACGAAACCAATTTAAAACAGCAGCAAAAGAAAAAAGGGAATCAAAACAAACTGCAAAAAAATAATAATAATATACTCAAGGCGTCGACGTGAAGGTCTTGGCGGGCGGGCGGGCGGTCGCTACTTGCCACGCCCAGCTGCTTGAGCGGCGTCTGCTGCAAATTAATTTGCCGAGTGTCTTTTGCAGCAGCCCGCGGACATGGCCAAGAAGTCCTTGAGAGCCCAGTCGGCAACGACAACGTCGAAGACAAGGCTGAAGGTGAGCCAACGGGTGGACGTTTGCCTTTCACTTGGCTCGAGTCGGCTATCTGCGTATCTTCTAGTACGTATATCTCGGCTTTACAATTTCAATCTGAAGCGCAAACAATTCATTTAGCGGTACTTTACAAAAGTCTCAATCTCGGCCATCATATTCCTGTTTAAACACAAATTGTGGCGCGGCAGTAAATCGTTTGTGGCAAATAAAATAAATATAAAACGAAAAAAAAAACAGTGTAAACCGCAGCATATCAAATTACCCAGCAGAGCCAGGCGGATGACAAAGTGCGTGGCATGTGGCATGTGGCATGCGGCATGAGGCATGGGGCATGGGGCAGGCAGCAGGGTAGACAACGGCAAGGTGTAGCTTTCAAAGTAAGTCAGCTACTTGATAAGTGCCTCCCTTTGTGGAGACTCGCCTTACGATGCGGTTGACAGTCGCCGCATTTGATGCGATGCTGAAAAATTGTTGCTAATTTTTTAGCACTGACAGCCCCAAGAAGTTATCCGGGACTATCGCATTGCACGGGGACTTAAGTGAAAATGGTTGGCATTTTCATTTTATTAGAGCGTTGTTAAAGTAGGTAAACTGGGGCACGGATCATGTTGAAAGCCGCGCAACAAGCCCCACGCAACAAATACAAATAAATGATTGTCAAACAAATCTGCGAACTCAAAGGGATTTAAGTTGATGGAGTTCCCATGATTGAAATATGTTGTGTGTGCTTTAAATTGTTTCCTCTTGCATTAGGCAGACAAAGGAACATTTATATTTAAGAACCCTTGCGAAGGTTTTCTATCTATTTCAATATAATTCATTTATGCCCCCAAGGGGGCAAATGTGATCGACCAAACTAATCTTTTGACTCGCAGTAATATTTCAAGTTATATAACGTGCCTGCAAGAACAAGCTACAACTTACTTCTACCATAGGCTAAAATTATAATATAATTATAATTAAAATGCTAAATAGTAAGATTTAAAATAAACATTTGCTTATTTTTAAATTTGTATTATAAGGAAAACGCACAAATTCTCAAACTAAGTTGCTTTTTCTTCTCACACCGATATCGACATTTAAACTGAGCTAACGGGATCAAAAGCACAATAACTAAAGGTATGCAAGCTACATATATGTTTCATTAAGTTCCAAAGCTCGCTCTTTTGTTAAGCTCCAGTTCACCAAAGCAACGTTATGAAAAGCTTAAACGAATAAATGAGCTTTATTGAGATCATTAAAAGCAGGGAGAGAGTTGTTCATATGCTCCGCTCTTTGCACTTAGTGGAAGTTAGCCATGCGTAAGAAAAGGACAAGTACCTTTGGCAAGCACACGCACGCATACATATACGTACACATCTAGTTAAACTGTAAATGTTGAACACTTGCATTTAACTTTCTTGCTTGCCTTACTTTATATTTACATATCCTTACCTCATTTGTCGCAACCAATAGGCCACAAACACAAACTCACACACACTCACCTTTTGCACTGACAATCATTGTTGTCGTTGTTGCAACAGAAGCAACAACTGTTCATTGTCTTGTAAAAGCAGCCGCAGCCGCAGCAGCTGGCCCGCCCCCACTCTTAAGCCACAGTGCAATTTGAGCAGCCACAGAAAAATGTTGCCAACATATTTCCACAGTGTTTTCTTGCGCACACCCACACACACATACACAGTTGCAGGAGGCAGATGAACGACTTGAGGGATTTTGCTGAAATGACATTTGGCTCCACATGTGACAGGCAGCCAGCCAGCCAGCCAGCTAGGGCAACAACAACAAATAGCTGCAGCCGTTGGCATTGAAAAAAGCAATTTAAGTCAAGTACAGAAACACACACATACCCACATTCGCAGCAACACACCTATACATATACGCAGAGACATGCAATCACGCACACACGCATGCCAATTGCTTTTGTTGCCTGCGCTGCGTTCTATTCCCCCAGTCCCTTACCCTACACACTCACTCACACATACACACACGCACACTCTCTCATTCCGTTTGCAAATTTTGATAAATTGCCGCAGTTACCTTTCGTGGAATGGCATAGACCGAAAGATAGCCAGAGTTGCCAGATGTTGCATGTTGTCTGCTGTCTCGCTCAATGTGACTCAATTTGAAGCGAGGTAAAATCAAGACAAATGCACAAATCACAATGACACTAGCTTAAAGTGATCTTCAAGCAGTAAATTAGAATTTAAGCTTTATACAGCATAAACTTAAAGCAAGTGCAATCAATCTAAATTGAAATTAAAATCGTAGTCAGAAATGAAGTCAAAAACTTTGCTGCAGGGCAAACTTTCCCAACCAAGTCAAAAAACAACCAACATTTTAGCCAAACGATAAATCTATGAAATTATTAGCGGCGCCCAAGGAAATCAAAATTCAATAGTTCGAGACTGTTTCACACGGAGCACAAGCTGGACCAGCAGATGGAGTAGGAGGTGGAACAGGAGCTGTAGCTGGAGCTGTAGCTGGAGCTGGAGGAGTAGCAATCGATGCCAGTCTGATAAATGGGCTGCCAGGAGTTCAGTATGTGGGGCTAATTGAATTTAATTGCCCACTTAATGGAGCAATGAGCACGAGAAAAGAAAGCATGGAAAGTAAATCCCGTGTAAACTACGTTTCCCCATTTCGGAAAACGAAGCGACAATTATTAGTGGTTGAGTCCATGTCTCGAATCAAGGCCATGTCTGGCTTTCCATATCTTTACACTTTTAAAAATTACCCTTCTACGCGAATCTCATGTAAGTTAGTCTTTCAAAAAGAAGTTTTGATTGCGCAGAGCAGTAGAAAAGGGAGGTAAAAATGAGTAGAATAAAAATGGGGAAAAGGGAAAGAAATAAGAGCAAACATAGATTTGAAGCTGTGCTGCTTAAAAATCGATACTTAGCTATAAGCCTTAAGGAATCAAAGAGAATTGATATCAGGAAAATTAAATTTTCAAACATAAAAAATTTGGAATTTATTTAGTGATTTTATTGATATAAAGAAAATTGACAAATATATTAAAACCCGCCATTAATTGCTTCTGAACTGTACGTGCGGTTTACCGGTGCGTGCAAACACGGCCTCAGAAACATTTGATCCCATTCGTAGATCCACTGAGTGACAGCTGAGAGGAAAAGATATAAGATATAAAAGATTATATCAATTTCTACCTAGCTACCTATCTTTTCTCCGATCAGAACGGGGCAAGCGCCGTGCACAGAGCGAGGCTCAAAGTCGTAGGTTCCTGGGACCATATTGTGCCAATAGACAGCCTTGCCTTGTTCTGGCTGCACAGCCAATTCCAGGAACGGAAAGACCGTGGCACCACCCTTGTCCACATTGTTGAGCTTAACAAAAAAACAGCTAAGAGATAATTAGCTCGATGACATCTAAAGTAAACACCTACATAGAATAGAAAGGTTGCAAAGCGGTCGTTGAATATTACTTGATTGTAGGTATCGTTAAAATAGTCATTGTGGAAGCTATAATGGCCGCCGAAGCCATACTTCAGCAGTTGTATGTCTCGATTGTACGGCGCCTCTAGGCGTATGTCCGACATGTCCTTCATGCGCTGCTGTATCCGTAGGACCACTTCCTTACTCTGCTGGACCAGACCTTTCGCCATGAGCCAAGCGCCGCTTGCAGTCCGCTCCTTGGATATGACTTTCATACTTTCGCCGTCGCTAACTGAAGATCGCAGGAGCAATGGTTCTGAAATTTGCATCAGATATTGAATCTCAGACTCGTAGATCACATCGTGAAAGACGACTATGTATGGGTCCTTCGACAACTCCTCCATTTTGAATGGTGCCAGACGCAAAAACTCCGACGGCTTCCTTTTGTAAGAGCAAACCAATCGACTAGCTTTTGGCTTGACAGCGGAGCTACATAGTTGAGCAAATCTCGGATCCAGCACTTCAAGCTGTTGATCCTCTTCTTTCTCCGGAACAGTATAATTCCTATAATCCATAAGCAGCTCCTCCACTTGAGTCCTTAGGTCGGGCTCATCCATCAGCACGGATCGGGCACTTTCTAAGTCACCTAAGTGGATGAAGAGAGAACAATTGAATGAAATGATTATAGTTTACTATCTAGTAAACTCGCCTTCTGCGGAGAGAGATCTGGCCAGAAGTGCGGTTATATTGTTACGGAGGACGTTCCACATTGTCACTCGCACGGCCAGAGACGGATCCCATAATTCTCTGGCCATCCTCAACCATTTGGAGGCATCTGCAAACTGTGCGACTTTGAACAAGTTCGATCCCATCTCAAAGCAGTCCAGAATCGAGAGTTTCGCACTACGAAAAGGAAGACAGATAAATGGATTAAAAAGTCTGACTTCCCTTGATAACCACCCACTTAAACTGGACTCTGTCGAGTAAGCCCTCGGCTATGTCGGCGGGTTCTAGAGCGAAGGTTTTCTGTACTCGGTACATCGCTGCCGTCGCCTCCTTTACATCTCGGTGCTTCGGCAGCTCGCGGATCATTTCGTTCAGAAAATCAATTTGTTCTACATATTAAACAGAGATTAAATATTACTAATTCGGTTTTGAGTGAGGAATGGAAGCTCACCTTGACCGGCCGTCTGCTGCATCAGCCTCTCCAGACGAGGCCAGTCGGAATGCATTTGGCGAATAAAAGAGAAGATGTGCAAAGGATTGGAGAGGAACTCCTTCTGGCGACTCTCAGCTGCCAGTAAAGGACCTTCCAACTCCACGGCTGCCCTGTATACATAGAATCGATCACTATATCAATTTAAACAGATTGTCTCATTTACATCCTCAGTGTATCAATCTTCTCCTGCAGCTTGTCGGTGTATTCCTTCAGGTTGACGATGAGTTTCTTGTGCACGTCCAGGAGGTGAAATCTGTCAGAGATTGATGTTACGTAACTCCTGGTTTCAATGGGCTTATTTGCCTGATTTATTATCACCCACTCAGCTAAGCTTAGGAGATTCACAACTACTCGCAATATTGTGAGCTGCATTATCTTAAACGTACCTCCGATGAGGCCTTCGTTCCAAGTAGCACTGAATTAAATTCTATTAAAGTTGTTCATCGAAACGGAACAATGGGATTATTTGTGCTTTAAGGTAATTGAAATATACGACAAGCGAAGAGATTTACATTAACCGAATGCAAATGTGAATCGAAGATGTTTCATTTGAATTTTTAACTATTATCCATTTTATAGCAAACAAGCAATCCAAATTTTCAACACAATTATCAACAATTTTCAAACTTACTCCATCGGACCGACTTTATTGCCCCGAATTCTCGGGGCTCCTAGGAAAGTGTAAACCATCATAATTCCTAATTAAAAATGAAATATGTGTTGGCTTGAAATTTGTATTTATTGTAAGCTCTGCATTTGCTCCTCAAATCCCATTAATCACTGGTGAAGAACTTGATGAGAACTGAAGGAGCGGAAAGAATGGATTTGTTAACTGGGTGCAAGGACTTATAAGTGGACGAAGCTTACCCAGTCTGTTGCCCACCACATTGGGGCACATGGAGATCCGAAGGTCGTATTCCTGAAGGATTATCAATGTGTCGCCGCGATCCGGAAATGCGACTGTATTGCTATCCCCTATGGCAATGCCGCCACCGCGCTCCATGCCGTTCAGCTGCCATGAATGGGACGAGATTAGGAGATTAGAAGGAGCTACCTATTTAGCTGATAATCAGTGTACTTACAAACATTATTGCTATAACCTCGACATCTTCCAATTTAACATTCAGGGACTGTAAAAAAGATATTTTGCTATGTATTTAAAAACTTTCAGCAGGATGCATTGTCCTTACCTTGTACAGGTCGGCCAGATTGAACGGATCACGCGGACTGTACTCGATGACAAAAAAGTTCTTCAAGTACGGACTATAGTCCATCATGTCGGTCAACCGCTTCATTATTACGGATGTAGTCTTGCTGAATTTCTCCGAAATGGAACAAGCCCTGGTCCCGGCGATTGTCTGCAGCCTGGAGGCCGGTGGACATAACTTGAATGCATTCCTCACGTGCAGTATCTCGCGCTCGTATATGCTTTCCTTGTAGAGCATAACGAAGGGACCGAACGACACCTCCTCCATGTGCAGTGGCGCCAGCTGGTAAAAGGACTCCACTGAGGTGATCAGCTGGCACACCAACTGCGAATCGTACACGTAGTTCCCTCTGCAATGCTGCTGCAGGCTGCTGGCCACCTCGACCTGGGGCTCCGTTGCGCTTCCCGCCTCCGATGCGCTCTCCAGCTGGTACCGCTGGTCCCATAGATCCTCGTTAGCCGGCTGCAGCTTAAGTGCGCGTTCCACTGCCTCGAGGGCCTCTGCTCGCATATCTGTCAAAGATTCGGTTGAAAACAAGCAAGGTGGTAATCAACCATATGCTCACTTAGTTTCTTAAAGACCTTCAACTGCATTTCGTAAACCTGCCAATGGGCCACGCCCAGCAGCTCATTATGTGGCTTTGAGGTGTAATTCGCTGCGGCTACCGCCAGCCAGTCGACTGCCTCGTAATATTTCTGATGCTCGTACAGCTCCCGGCCCATGTGATAGCAGTCCAATGGGGTCAGCCTGTTGGGTGTCAATTACAGGGTATCATGTGTAGTTGGAGTTTAGACAAATGCTCACCTCAAGTGCTGGTCGTTGGTATCCATCACAAAGGTGTGCGGCGTGTAGTCGTAGAACTTGAACAGGCTGTCCAAGCTGTGTGTCGCCTCCTTGAGGACGTCTCGGGATGGCACAAGCGAGAGAAAACGCCGCTGGAGACCGATCTGCTCACTGCCCACCACCTGCGCCATATGTAGCTGCCACGCTGGCCAGTCCCAACGCATGTGGCTAATTAGCCGGAAGGCATACAACGGATTCCACATGTACAACTCCGGACTCCTATCCGCCATCTTTATAAGCTCGGTGTACTCCTCAATCGCTCTAAAAGGTTTCAAACTCTAAATACAGCCACAGAGGAATTACAACTGTTTCCGTGTATTCACCCATTAATTAGCCGCAGTTCCTCGGCCAACACTTTCGCATAATTGCGAAAGTTATGCAACAGCTCGCGTTCGAGTTTCACCACCTTTTTTAGATTTTCCACGTGGATATTTTGACTATGCGCCGCGATGGCTAGCAACGGGAGCAGGCAGAGAATTCCGACCATTCTGTTTGGAGCTTACCTAACAAATGGGCCACCCAGCAAATGGTCACGCGTAGCTGGTCGAGAGCTTGACTAATGCACACGTCAAATGGAATTCGGTTTCTCAACCACATCCAATAAAATTATGCATTAGGGCGGACCCAACTATACATTATATAGTATATTATATTTATAAATCTTCAGTTAACTAACTTATACCTTCACATTTACAGTTTGAGTAGCTCTGCAGAGTCCATTATACAGTTATAGAAGCATTGAAGTGTGAGCAAGCGGTAGACTTAAATCAAGAAGTGCACTGCTTGGACACTGCTTTCTTTTCAAACAATATTTTGAAGAGCAAGCAGTGTGCAATTCTTTGAATATATTTGTTTTTACTTATTTACTTATTACTTTAGCTTAATCTTAATATTCAAATTTATTTTACTAATTACTAATAATTATTCTAGCAAAGTGTGCGTGCAATTTCATCACGTAACAGTGCACTTGTCTCATCGTCCTCATACTCAATAGCGCCGTCAAACTCAACTGGATCTTCGTTTAGGATTTCTTTTTCATCCATTGGCGTTTTACGCCTGCAACAAATATTGTGCAAAGCACAGCACACATTGACAACATTTGTCACAAATTTGGCGTCGTACATCAGAGAGCGTTGCAGGCAGCCAAAGCGACTTCTGAGCAGGTTGATTGTACGTTGTGCCACAGTTCGGGCTGCCGCATGCCTCTCGTTAAAGGATTGCTCAACCGAATCCTGGGCTGCTTTCCGGTATGGCGTGAGAACATTTCTCTCCAATGCATAGTCCGAATCGGCCAAAACAAAATGACACTTAACGTTTTGAGACAAATATTGCCTCGCCTGGCTGCTGCTCCAAATGAATTGGTCGCTGCATGATCCCGGATGGGTACAATCTATTGCCATAATTTCCATTTTGTGGTTGCACACCTGAGGAGTAAATTCTTGTTAACTAAGCCTGCTCTACTGCACACAGCTTTCACATACCAACATCGCATTGAGACTGTAGTATTCCATATCATTGAAATAGACTATTTCATCCCGGACTGGCTTCAATATTCGAATTTGCATTCCATCCACACACGCAACAACTCTGGGAAGCTGATAGTTATCATAAAAGTAGTCACGGCATTGTTTTATCTGCTGCTGACCCATTTCTAATGTGATTGCCGCCTCACATAATGCCGTCTCCATTAAGGGAATAATGTTGTGAAGTATCTTGCTAAACGTACTGCGGCCAATGTTTATGGGACGATCCTTTGCCAAAGACAATTGATAGGAGCCAGTAGCTAAGAAGTGCAGAACTGCGGCCAGCTGAAGGGATGGTTTTAAATAGGACACTATAAAATTCCCACGTATTTTTCGTAAAATCCATTCAAATGTATCCTTATCCATTCGAAACAGTTTTACGAATCTGAAAACATACTTTTGAGGAAAAAAACGAAAATTCCTTATGCATGGAACATACTGCGAATTCGGTAGGCTGAGAACACATATATTTTCTCTTAAATGCCTATTCTTTTTAAACTGTTGCGCATTTTTTCCTCTTTTTGACTCTAAGCAGGCTAGTGCAAAAACAAATGTCATTTTTTTTATTTACTTCCATTTGTTTACAAGCAAATGAAAATCAGCTGTTTTCAAGATGTCAATTGGACTTATCGATGAATATGCGACAGGGCTGCCAGACTGTCGAGTTGAAAGCTCGTGAGTACAAACTTACGGACAGAAAAGCTTTGAACATGACAAATGCAAATAGTTAGCATCATACCGCTTTAGTGTTTTAGATGCTCTTAGTTGAATGCTAGAAGCAATACAAAGTTATGCTGAGCATTTGCGTTAAAATACATACCAAATAACGAAAAGATAATAATTATAATATTAATATACTCAATTATTATTTAAACTCTTGTAAATGAGTGGTAGCTAAGCAATGTGGTTATCGATAACAACACGCAAATTATTGGTCTAAACAACCTCTACTACCAAACAGCTTCGGAGTGGTCAAGAAAATACATACAACCGAATTAAAGTCTGTACTTGATGCTCTAGCTGAAAATTCTGATGTGCAGTAAAGTTCGCTCACTGCCACTCAGTTGAATTTGTGCTTTTACTTGCAGCGGTTCACAAAACGTGAAAAAATGTGTATTTAAAAATAAATACAAATTGTGTTAAAGCAATCAATAATTCTGCAGGGCGGACGCAACGCGCTCTTAGTGTGGTATATGTGTTTGCAATAAATAATTATTAACGTTTTTGACAGCAAGAAGACCTCAAGCAACGACATGCTACTGCAGAGAAACAAGTAAAGGCGGCATATGGTTTCTTTCGTTTGTGCTTATGTTTGTGTTACCCTACTAATTTAATTAGTGTCTCGCTATGTGTATATATTCTGTTTTTGACTATTCATATTCACAAAGCATTCCCACTCCATATTGGCTTGTCTAGACTCTGGATTTATTTGCGTTTCGGTTTTGTCTGTTGACATATGTTTGTATGTACATATGTGTGTTTGTGTGTAATTCTGTTTTTGGTTACTTCATCTGTTCATTTTGCTTTATTTGGCTTTTGTTGTGTTCACCAAATTCTATTGGCGTTGCCACTGCTACTGAAGCGGGCCAGCTGTTGGAATTTGGTTGCATGGCAACAATATAACGCCACATTATTGTTATTTAAATCTATGTATATTTTATGTGTATTCTAGGCTACTATTATTTTTTATAAATGTTTTCTATTGTTATCAATTTGGTGGAATTAGTCGAGCTCTTTGGTGACGGTCTGGCAACGCTGCTCGTTTGCTCGCACACCCGCTCTCGGAGTTTGTCTCTGCTCTTGTGCTCCATTTATTTATTCTATTCGCGTTTATTTATACAAAACGTTAAAGTGTCTTTTATTGATTTCGAGCCCTCGAGCGTGTACGCAACAAACGTCGGATTTATCAATTAAAAGCGTTAATCAATCACCGCTTTAGTGTCTGTTGCTCGTTGCCTCCCGTTTCGTTGTGTTATCACAAAAATCGCGCGTGTTTTCGTCAAAAACTTGAGCGTATTTCTTAACAGGTATCTTCTTGTTTATAAATATGTACTCGCCAAGCTAACTGCCTGTACACGCTACACACTACATTTGTAAATGCAGGGCGATAAGATAATTGCTGCTCAGTTGTAATTAAGACTGTGCTCAATTACAAGCCAGAGCCCACGCACATTCATGCTCACGTGCATTCCGGCTGAGGTGAAATGTTAAGACATTGCGACACTTTGACTTAAGGCGTCATTAGAAAAAACTTGAAAATTCACATGTGTATACCCATTCAGTGTGTGTGTTTGTTGTTTTTGAGTGTGTCAGTTAACTGCGATTTGTAAATATTTGCCGCAATGTACACACATTACACTCCTAGACGCCAATTTGGCGCATGGGCTCATAAACTGTTGATGGATTTTCTCGCAGCAGGGGAGGTGAGAGAGAGAGAGAAGGAACTCAGTCTCTGCCTGGCATCCGTCCAACAAAGCGATGCGCAACAATAGACCGCAATTGCCATACTACTCACATATGTATGTATGTATGTATGTATGTTTGTGCACGCTTGTGTGTGTGGGGGATTTAAGTACAGCAAAAGCTCCGTTAAGCGGACTTTGATTGCAAAAATTATACAGACATGAAATTCAAAAATAATCAATTAGCGAAGAAAGCTTACACTCTATATTTCGAATATAATTTATAATTGTCATGCATATAAATACTTTAACAATTTAGATGTTCACCCAAGGCAGCTTTCACTGTATTTGTGGCTATGATATGCCTGAGAACTCACTCAATATGAGCGCCAACTTGTTGCCGCTTGAGTGAAATAATCTAAAGCTGTCGATTAGATATAACTGTTTATTAAGGGAAACACAGCTGCAACAAGCGTTAAGCATATAAAATCAATTAGAGTCACATTAACTGAGGCCTAGCGGCGATCGTCGGCATCGAAACTGCTTGCCTTCAGCTTAAGGCTTCCACGGGTCAGCTGATTCAGATCGATAATGGACAGGTACGGCTTGGGCGGCACACTGACACCCAGCGGGGGCACGGGCACCTCAACGGCGAGTGGGGCAGCGGCTGCGGCCGCTTTTCGCTTGTGGCGAGTGCACGCGCCCGGCTCGATGAAGCCCTGGGAATACTGATCGTGATGGGCGCAACTGGCGGTTGCAGCACGGCGATAGTTACGATACCCGCTGAAGCAGCTGCTGCCGGGCGCAATGGGTGTGGGGCGTGTGGGAGAGAAGCCACCCTCGTCGGAGGAGACGCCGCCGCCAGCGGAGTCGTAGCAAATGCTGAGATTCGTGTACGCAATAGGTGCATGACAGCGGGTCGTCTTTGGTCGCGGCTTCACCTCGTAGCGTGTCCTGGATCGAGAGCGCGAATGATGTGTGCGCGGTCGTCCGCGGCGCTTGCCCTGCATCCGCAACTCCGACACCAGCGGCACAGCCAGCACATTGATGAAGCGATAGTATTGCAGCAGAGTGCGCGCCAAATTGCGGCCCACGCGATGATCTGCGTGTTGGACGATGAGAATAGCGTGAGGAAAGAGATAAAACACTTACAGCCATCCTCGTTGTACAGCGCAATGGTCTTGCCGTCGCGCAGATAGTGACCCGCCATGGACACCTCCAGAGTGTAGGCATTCACCGTATCGCTCAGACGCTCGCAGCAGTAGCGCCGGACGCTGCCCGCCTTGCGCTCATCCGCATTAAACATGGTGTGCTCGGCAATGTAATCCTTGGCATTGTTGGCAAAGAGTCGTGGAAACACGAGATGGCGCTCATAGCGGTAAACATCCTCGTAGGTGTTGCCGTAGATAAAGCAGCCGTGCATGCTGCTGTTCGCATGCAGATCGATCACAAAGTCAATTTGATATGTCTGTCCAGGTGGAAAACAACAAGTAACGGATATTAGATTAAACGTAATCCATTGAATTGAAGTCGACTCACGTCTGAATTATCCAACTCTTTTAGCACATTCCTGATGGCATGCAACTCCGGCTGGGTGAACTCGGACGCCACATGCCAATTGCGATTCATGTCCTGACCCATCAGATTGCAGCGATTGTTGCCCAGGAAGACACCATCGGGATTGACCATTGGCACTATTTTAAACACAAAATGCTCGCGGAGCACTTGCGCAATGGGATGATTGCCCACCAGAAATTCGATGAAGCCCTGGCACACATGGGATGCAGGCGCCTCGCTCGAGTGAGTTCTACAGAGTATGACAATGACTCGTATAAAGCTCCGCTCTAGGCGATTCGTCGAACGCTGGTTATGCGTCACCTGATCAATTGTAAGCAGATCCACGTTGCGATTTTGCTGTGTATACAAACAGACATTAAGCAAAGATAAACACTCTGCAAGCATACACACCAAAGACTTGACCAGGACGCTGCGTGTGAAACGCTTATCGGATCCCTGACGTGCATCGATCACATTCAAATACGACTGCAAGCGGGAGTAGCTGTATGGCATGGCCAGGGCAAACATGTACACGTCCTCCTCCTTGTCAAAGTTAAAGCCAAAGCTGAGCACGTAGTGTCCCTGATGCATGGCCGAGCGATAAAAGAAAACCTGCCGCTTGGGCAGTCGCTGCCACTTCGGCCGACTGGAGGACTTGACGAGCGGGGTTAGGCCGCAGTTGAACAGATTGCGGCTCTTGCTGATATTCACAATGTTGAAGAGCACGCGCTGATCCTGCTTCACATTGTCCACGGTAAAGTTGAACCAAAAGCGAAAGCGCGGATTGCAGGTGTCTGGGCGCAGAAACAAATCGTACTCAAACTCGCCCACCAGCTCCGCCTTGCCCAGATTTCCGGTTTCAAAGGCCGCATCGAAGCACAAATGGCCACGTTTGGCTTTGCCGCTCTGTCCGGGCGGACGTATAATCACACGTGAAACATTGCCCAGTCCACCCTCTCCATCGCTGTCCTCGCTATCTGGAATGGCATTGGTAATGGAAGTTAAAACCTCATCGAAGTGAATTGTTAGCCAATAGAGAGGATCTGTTAGCCAAGTACCATCTGAGCCGCGCTCATACATGCTAGTATGCTGCAACGGATCACAGGCTATGCCCAGCATATTGGCAAATCTCCGCGTGTGCTGCTAACTTCTAAGACTCTTCTAGTGCAACTAATGCAACTAATGCTTTCTAATCCTGCAGCAACGCTGTCATAAGTTACCTTACATTGCAAAAGGTTAATCCCGTCGAGCGTCGAGCTTCTATCTTTAAACTCGACACTCGAACGTTGTGGAGAGGGCACACGTATGCGTGTCTTGGTTATCGCAACTGTTGCAACTTTTTTAGCTGCAACTGCCACGGAACTGCCGCCTCAAACGTCAAATTGAAAAGTCGCGGTTGCAATGCCACCCCATTGCACCACAGAAAAAAAAAAACAAAAAAAGGAGAGGAAAACAAAGGAAGGAGCAGCAGCAGCCAACTCAAGAAATCTGCCACACTCACCTGAGTCACCCATGCCACTTGCAACTTGATTGGATTACAGCTGCTGCTGCCGCTGACTAGGCGTATCCTCTGGTGGCTCCAGCTGCCAGCGCATTGACCCGCTTTGGTGGCAAATTAAAAATAGAATTTCAATTAGAGAAACACATTTGCCGCCCACTTTTGGATTTATGCCTCGGCAAACGTTTCTTTTTTAACCACTTGAGCCTTTCACTTTCGCCGATTCGCGTGCGATGTCTTGGCGAGAACTTATAGATTCCAATCAGCGTGGAGACTATGCGTCGCCCTATCGCCGAGGTCTTAACTGGCCGTTTGGCCTGAGTTGGGCTGAATGAGTGGCACACAGCGATATTTGCCGCTGGCCTGTCTAATGTATTGCTTGGCACTTTTGACGTTGCCATACACACACATTCCCGCACACACACACACACAGAGAGAGAGAAATAGACACACCTCAGCTGCCGCTGGCAGTGGTTCACATGTGCGACTGTTTGATCGATAAAAGCGCGCGCAGTTGGCATTGCGGTTTTGGCCAGGATTCACAGAGTGAAATTTGCGTCACGGCAGTCTTTAACTTTTGGCAACGCAAACTTCGCATAACTCGCATTAAAAAACAAAACTGGGCAACAGCGTTGTCAAAGTTGCAGACCTAATTGCCTGCACCGCGTTGCAGGAACAACACACATAAATAACACCAGTCACAACAGCCAGAGAGAAACTAGTTCACGGGGCTAATCAATAAACGGAATAAAAGACAAACGTGTGGGCCAGCACGCAGGCGAATCATACGCGTTGTTATATTTTTGACAGCCGCTGTCGCACATTATATATATTTATATACATATAGAGACCATAGCATGTCCAAACGCAGGTAGTTTTTAATACACCCCCGCCGCCCAATGTTGATTATGTTATTGTTTTTATTTGTCTGCTTGTGTTTCTGTTTTCCCTTTTTATTGGATTTGTGGACTAATCTCTGCGTTTACAATTTACAGATTAGGCAGCGTACGCCCACCAAAGCGTTGCAGAAGCGATATGGACAATACATCCACCTCGGACATTGTCATCATCAATGGCAACTCGCATCCAGATCTGGCCAACATGGTGGCCGAGCGTATGGGCCTCAAGAACGGCGGCTGTTCGGTATTCCACAAATCGAATCGCGAGACGATCGTCGAGATAAGCGACTCGGTGCGCGGCAAGGATATTTACATCATACAAACGGGTACCAAGTGAGTCGATGATATTCTAAGTAAATGCAGCGCAAGCTAATCCTTCTCTCTATTTGCTTCAGAGATGCCAACAACAATATCATGGAGCTGCTCATTATGGCCTATGCTTGCAAGACATCCTCGGCTCGCTCTATTGTGGGCGTCATACCGTATTTGCCGTACTCGAAGCAGTGCAAGATGCGCAAGCGTGGCTGCATTGTATCCAAGTTGCTGGCCAAAATGATGTGCACATCCGGCCTGACGCATATCATAACCATGGATCTGCATCAGAAGGAAATTCAAGGTTTTTTCGACATACCCGTTGATAATTTGCGCGCCTCGCCCTTCTTGCTGCAGTACATTCAGGAGAGCGTAAGTGGAAGTCCAGGCAGTTGTATCTATGCTTATGTTTAACGTGATTTGGCCTGACTCTCTACTATAGATACCCGACTACCGCAACTCGGTGATTGTGGCCCGCAATCCGGGCGTTGCCAAGAAGGCCAATTCCTATGCGGAACGCTTGCGACTCGGCTTGGCTGTCATCCACGGCGAACAGAAGGAAGCTGAGAGCGACGAGGTTGATGGCCGATACTCGCCACCGCCCACCAGGTAAGTCTCCAAGCCAACTCGTTTATTTTGTTCAAACGCCAGTCTCTCGCCCTTGTTATTTATGTACTTTATTTGGATGTTGTTACACTTCCTTTGAACGAAGCACAAACATGCAAACAGTCTGTTTATGTCTTGCAAACGCACTTTATACGAATGTTATGCAAAATATGTCCATTTGTGTATAGCATCCGATTCACTCCATCATTCCTTCCAAGAATCATATTTCTGCTAAACAACCAATTGTTTGTTTATACTTGATAGTAGCTTTAAGGCGCATCCAATTATGTTTGTTGTCTTTGGCTAGACGCTTCCCCTTTATAGCTGTGTCTTCACTTTGTAATTGATCCAAGAAGCAGCTGTGCCCTTGCTTGCTCTGTAGCCCCATTGGACTCGTAATTATCCAGTAACAGTTGGCCTATTAACATATTGATTATTGCAATATTAATGTACTCGTTAAAGGGAAAAAAGTAAATCATTTAAAGTAGAATTGCTCCGATTATATAAAATGTAATTGCATTAAGAACGTGACAGCTTATAATGGCTTTTTCATTTTTATATTGTAGACGTAAAACACATGTATTTTCCGCCGTAAAGTTCTAAATTTTCACGCTCTACTATTGACTCTCACGTTTCACACCTATCATGTGCATAACCCTGGAATTGCCGATTCATTATATAGACTTGTTATACTCATATATATATATAGAAATGTGACATTAATTTAGTTACCGTTCCATTGAATATTGATATCGAGCACGAACCATTCAACATCATGCTCTTTGAACCATGGCCTAAACTGTTGTAATTGTTGTTTACGTATACTTCTCGACAACAGCTGCATTCGACGCCATTACCTTCAGCTATAGCTTTCGCAATGTTATATCTTCTTTTACGCCGTATCTGCTGTAATTGCTTTACGCATGTTGGCAATTAAATTGCCGTGGTTGCGAATTCCACAGCGTTTAGCATTGGGTAAAAACGAAAACAAAACATTTCCTTTCTTATTTATTCAGGGCGTATTGCAATATATTAGGAAATTCTGTTGAAATGTGCACTCCAACGGCCTCTAGGTTTGTACTCTATATAAAATACGAATACATTTACATTCACATATGTCATTGAAAATGTAGTTGGTTTAATAACCAAGGCGAATTCTTTATGAACTGTCGTTTTTCTTCTTTTATTTTTGTTTACATCAACGAACCTCCACCCGAACACCAACAACTGCAACAACTGCAACAACAACAACGCACTCAAAATACACCCGCACTTGCCTTCTCGACAACAACACCACCACCACCACCACCAACAACAAACAACCACACAACCACACTGCACAATAAATGCACAATATGACAACTGCGCTACTCTAATCACAAGAAACTCTACTCCGCAACATGCACCCAGTAGCAGCCGCCAGCGCACCACCTCCGTATCGGTGGGTGTGCCGGAGCATCCGGTGAAGGTCAAGCCACCGCTGACCATAGTGGGCGATGTGAATGGACGGATAGCTATCATGGTGGTACGTATAACTGTAAAGGCATCCTATTTGTGTGTAACTATTTAAATCTATTGAAATTCTCCAGGACGATCTGATTGATGATGTGCAAGCGTTTGTGGCCGCTGCCGAAATGCTAAAGGATAACGGCGCCTGCAAGATCTACGTGCTGGCCACCCACGGTCTACTCAGCTCGGATGCGCCGCGCCTGCTCGAGGAGTCGGTCATCGATGAGGTACGTATTGGCCTTCAACGCAGTTTGCCGTGTCAACTTTATCTAATAAATCCCTTTTTCTTGCATTCAGATTGTTGTCACCAATACCATTCCACACGAGATACAGAAGTTGCAGTGCAACAAGATTAAGACTATTGATATATCTATATTGATTGCCGAGGCCATACGTCGTATACACAACAAGGAATCAATGTCATATCTGTTTCGTAATGTCACTCTAGAGGATTAAAGATACGTCTGTTTGCTACACCAACAAACGCACCAACACACACACCCACACACACATACATCACATTATATGTATTGTGTCAGAAATTGTCACTAGCCAAGTATAGAAACTTCTTGAAAGTTGCCTCTTAATATTGTTTGTTAAATCCCTCTCCACATCCCTTTCCTTTTTTTATTTAATTAAATAAAAACTATTACAAAACGGGCTTTATATATGACTGCTCAAATAAAAAGAAATATGCTATAACAATTGGCACAATTTACTATATTAATTGATATGCAAATAAAATAAAAAATACATTTTGTAAACTGTTTTTTGTTGCATACTTTTTGGCTGTGACACAAAATATTAATCGGCAATCGACAAATTTATCATGCACATGTAAATTAATAGCCCAGCGCCTTTTTATTAACACTTTAACTAACATAAATTACAAACAGTACCAATTTTATATATGTGCCAAGATAAAGATAAAATGTTTATGCTTTTAGCTCAGTAATTGGCAGCCTATTAAATGCAAAATGCAAAGTACATAAAGTTAATCAACATTTTGCGAGCTGAAGTCAAACAATAAATATCAATTGGGTAATTTGGCCAGTTAGTCAATTAAGCCCATTTTGGCGGAAATGCGACACTTAATCTCATCAAATGTAAACATTTATTAACAAACGTCTAATCGCAGCTAATCAATCGGATTGTGCTTTTTTGTTCAAATTTATAATAATCATAAAGTTCACATTATATATATATATATAATTGTGGTCATAAATTGTTAAGTTCCATAATTTTCCATTGATTATGATCAATTAGCTTGTTTTTTTTTCTTTAATTTTTTTTTGTTTAATTTATAATGGAAACTAAAATAATAAACACGATTTTTTTATTGCCTGTGCAAATGCGACATAAATCAATTTTAAAAATAATTTAGCCACCTTTGTAACCCTCAATTACTTTTTTCCTTCGTTATCTATTGTATAAGCAAATTTGCCTTTTTAAAGCAAGAACAATAAATTAATAAGCCGTCTGACAGATGCGCTTCACATAACATATTTGTGCAAATATTTATGTACTTTTTTATTTTATTTTCCCCACATTCATTTGGAGGTGCGTTACGGAAATGAGAACAGGTTGATAAGATTATGAAGTCTCAGCAATGCAAATGGGAGACATGCAATTCCCGTTACAATAAAGTTCATACCGAATTTATTGCTTGTCTCATTTGATATATATGTATGTATGTTAATTTAAACAGCAAACATTGTGAATGTACACGACATATAAATTAATCATGAGCCCACGTTAAGGGCCAAGTTTCAGTTGATAGTTGATAGTTGATTTACAACGGACGGAATGTGCATTTAATGTGCTGAGAGAGCATTCAAGAATATTATAAATATGTAAAAATTTGCATCAGACATTTGCTTCGAGATGCTAAACCGCATTCAGCTGATGTGTCACATGTCTAAATAATATCTGAGAATTGAGAACTTCGATATATTACTTTCGTTCCAGTTGGGAGTTAAATATTTCAATCAGTGAATAATATTTATTTACTTTTTGGTTTTTTTGCTACACAAAATAAATTATTTAGTTTATCTTAAATCTGGAGAACTGTCTGGCGAATATTAAGCGGAACCAGTATTTTATCTGTAAACCCCAACAGCAAGTTTTTTCTTAAATATAATATTTATATTGCTCAGCCTAATACTGAATACTGAATAGTAATCTAATCTTATATGAAAGTATGTTTATTTAAATAGGTTATATAGTCACAGAAATCTAATATATTTTAGCGCATATTTGTATAGAGGAAGGTCAGGCGATAATTTCTCGCTATTTGCTCTACACAACTGCCAAATAAAAAAGTCAGTGAAAAAAGCCAAAAAGATTCCAACAATGCGTCAAAAACTCTGGCCAAGGTTTTTTACGACATGATTGTTGAGTTTGCTTGAAAGTGGAAAAATATTTACTTAGCAGATGCCTTTAAGAGCCTCATATTAAGCATCAACTCTGATAAGTATAGCAGCTGGCACACTTATCTAATTTCTATCGGGGGTTCAGGAATTGAATACAATTGAAATACTAAACAAATTGCATTGCAATTATAAAATGCAAATAAAAAGCACCTTGTGTCACTTCTCAATTAAAATAAATTATTTATATAAATTTCATAGTTTCATCAAAACCCGGTGAAGCGGCTGAACGTCACGCAATATTCAATATAATTCTCACAAATTGCGCATACGACCCGTCGTGCATTGAACCCCGTTTTGGATATGGATTTGTTCAATGTAACTTCCGTAAGTAAGCAAATGAGTAAAATATTAATTAGGTAAATAGCCCAAAAGTCAGAACTGTGTCTACCGTATACCATATCAAATATTTTCGGTTGCCTTTTTAATTTTTTTGTTTTGTTTTTATTTTTATCAGTCTGTATGACACATCGATTGTCCATTAAAGGTGCGTCGGTGCTTTTGTTTATTGTTTTGTTATTTTATCTATCAGCCACAAATTGATTTGCTTGTTGGCAATTCATTAGCACGAATATAAATTGGCCGAATGAGCCCGGTTTAGCGCCACTTAGCAGTACAGGTGTTAGGTGTTAAAACTACTTATCCTATTGGCCTAATCATATTTGGCCAGCAAATAAGTGCCCTTGCCATGTGCTCGTTCATTTGTTTTTTTACATTGAATATAATCAACAAAATATGTTCAACAATTTGCAATCGCAACGCGTTTAGATTCCATTACGTTTTCACTTATTGTTTTTATTTTTCGTTTATTTATTTTTTGTGCACAGATTACTTTTTTTATGAGGTTTACTTTTCATTCAACCACATCAATAGGGGTATTCAGTGCGGAAGAAATTTTAAGGTCCACAACTGGCGGCAGCCGAGACAAAGAACTCAGAAATCAGTTCAATGCACCCAAATCTTGAACAAATCTTCGAAAACTTGTTGAAGAAGTGTTGCACACATTTATCAATGAGGTTGACTACCCATGGTAAAAATATATATACGTACGTATTTATATATATTTATATATATACATATATGGTCATACGGATATCCAGTTTGTGCACAGTGGTACAACAGATTGTGAACGACGTAATTGCGTTAAATATTTGTAATAAACTAAGCCTTTTAATTGCTTTGCCGAACTGTTTTTCGCATCTTTTAGAAATTAATTGGAATTTGTTGATACACAATCGAATAAAATATGCAAAGTCGAATGTTTGCCATTTGTCAAATGCGACCGGAACAACATCGAAACTTATTTTGTCTGGGGTTAGGGTAATATATTAAATTCAGTTATACCGCTGCCATTGAACTTGGTCAAGCCGTAGACCCTGACATCCATTCCGGGCCTTAAATAATGTAAAAGGCATCACTGTTGCATATTTTTGTATATCAGTGTATGTTGTATGTGTATGTGTATGTGTATGTGTATGTGTATGTGTATGTGAAGTCCCTCCATACACGTTGCATAATGCGAGCGAGCGAGCGACAATCGAACGCACTTAATCCGAGATAAATGCATAATCCGATATCGTTGTGGGCAGCGGGTGAGTCACGTGAAGCCTCGCGGCAACTAATTTACATGCCTCAATGCATTCCACTGCGCACGAGCGCGTGCTGCCGCCTGCGTTGCGTAACCCGCGATCCATAGGCCTAGTGGATGCCATTGTGAGAGCTGTTGTTGTTGTAGGCTGTAGAGCAAGTGGATGCTAATTTAGTTGCTGCTGTTGTTGCTGCTGCAGACCCTGTGGATGCAACAGTGGATGCAGTTGTTGTTGCTGTCGACTGCAGAGCAAGTGGATGCCATTGTAGTTGCTGTTGCTCTTGTTTTTGTAGAGCATGTGGATGCCATTGTACTTGCTGCTGTTGTGGTTGTTGTAGAGCAAGTGGATGCAACAATGAGTGTTGTTGTTGTTGCTGTAGGCTGTAGAGCAAGTGGATGCCAATTTAGTTGCTGTTGTTGTTGCTGCAACAGCTGATGGATGCAACAATTGTTACTGTTGTTGTTGCTGTACACTGCAGAGCAAGTGGATGCCATTGTAGCTACTGCTGTTGTTGTTGCTACTGTGCAACAATGATTGCTGTTGTTGGCTGTCGACCAAGTGGATGCCATTGCACTAGTACTTGCCGTTGTTGTTGTTGTTGTTGTTGTTGCTGCTGTCGCTGGCGCTGCATGCTCGTGCATGTTGATAGTGTGCAATTAATCGCCAGCACAATTAACAGTTTTATTTGTCTCGCAAACTAGCGGCAAGCTAGCAATTCATCATGTTCACCGCGCCGATTAAAGCGGCGATCAGCTGACTTGGCTTGGCGCTCTGTTGCCACAATTGTTTTTGTGTTTGCCGAAGTTACAGTTACTTTTGTCCGGCGTTACGTGCGCATCATAAATAATAAGACGCAAATATGCAGCTGCAGTGCATACAAATTGTCCGGACTTTATCACTATACTACAAAAACGGAACGCAGTTCGAACCCCGCACGTGAGAGCCTTGAGAGCAGCGCCTCATGTGACAGATCCTCAGATAACTGTCACATGTCGCATGCCACTGGCGTAACATAATCCTCTCCAGAAATTTGTCTTTTCTGCTCCCTTTCGGAATTGTCTGTTAATAGCTGTGCGAATTATTTTTGACTGTTGATTGTTGGCTGTTAAGCATGAGAAATGCAATTAGCGGCACGGCAACTGTTATTAAATGTTTTTTTAATGCGAGCTGTGATTAACAATTAGCAGTTAGATTGTACACTTAATTGTTATTCAATATAATTGTAATTTGTGCCACTCGCTCAATTAGACGCTGCGGTCAATGCGGCGTATGAGCAACACATTTCGACCGCACGAAAGTTGCGCATACGTAAAGCAAGCCAAAAGAAGGAGTAGTCGAGGCTTGCATACCCTTTTCACTCTGCAGACTACCTTTAATGTGTATATATTATATATTATATATTATTATTAAAGTATAAATTCACATTTCCAATAGTAGTTTATATAGTGTGAATCTCTCAGCAGTTGATAATTTATGGGAAAGGCGTAATACCCTCTGAAAGAGGCTAACAATCAATTACAATTAATCACATTGGGACTGTGACTTGAAAGTACTCGAAAGGTTAGGAGCGCAGTTCTCCAGAGGTACGCGATGCATATGCATGAGCATTCACAAAATGTTGAGACAGCATTCGGAAAGTATTTGAGCAATGCCATTATTAGGGTTAATAACTTGAGACGAAGTCAACAACAATAATTCGCATCATTTAATTCGTCTACCTACCTTGTTATTCAACTTGTTTTCTAGATAAAAAAAAAAAGAAAGAAAAAAAAAACTTAACTGGTTTCTTTTGGTGGAGAATTTTCGGCCGCAGACAAACCCACCAGATTATCCAGTTCTATGGCGATTTCCCTTTGAGCACTCAACAAAGAAATATGCTAGAGGGAGTATACTGGTTTGTTACCCACGTATGTAACAGTCAGACACTTATTTGATCAGCATTAATAATAGATTTATAAATTTATTTATAATCATCAGATTATCATATAAAGAATGCACAAGCATACAATGTTTGATTTCTTATAGTGTACAGGGTAGCTGCCAGTCGAGCACTTCCCAATTAAGTATTTCATTGTTTTCATTTCATATGTAAAACATTTTTGGTTTAATTCAATTCCACATTATACTGAAATTCGAGCCATCAACTTGCAAATTCATGACGCAGCTCGATAATGGGGAGAAAAGTGTATTAAATATTCGGCGTGATATAATCGAACACGTTTGGTTGTTTTTATACGTTTTTGTTTTGCGTCTGGCATTCGTTTTAAAAGATTTCTCATATTTTGCTTGATCGCCAATTTTTATCAGCCGTTCAACACGTGAAGCTTCTCTTAAAAGCGTTTATGTGTGTGTGTGTGTGTGTGTGGGTGTGGGTGTGTTGTTGTGTCTAGCTGCGTGTCTGCGTGCCTTTTATTATATGTGATTGATTGCCTGCTTGAGGCTATTTATCTTAATTGTGGGTTACAATTTCATGTATTTTTCCATCAATAATTATATTATTAAGAAAAAATCTATTTTCATGTAAGATACAGCTAAAAAGATTCTAGCCAAAATTTCCCCGCAGTAAATTTATTCACATCACAGCCTACATAAGTTGCTCAGCATTGAGAAAAACCCAATGGAGAAACCCCCACATTCCAGTTTCGACCAAGCAGGTCTTGAATTCTGCAGAATGATAAATCTTGGAATGCAAATGCAATAAACTAAGCCAAGTTCGAGGCGGAAGACTTAATTTAACGCCCCTATAACATCACCTATGGCTAAATAATATATATTATTTAAATATTAAAAGTTAATTTAAAACATTTCCTGCCTGCGCTGATAGACAGGGTTAGCCTCTTATTGGATTAATTTGCGTTACTAAACTCAAGTCCCCTTTATCTACAACATAGTCACAACTGATTTATAATACGCGCACTTCAAGAGATTTATTTACGATTGCGATATTTTTTTATGACGTCGACGTCGCTGCCTTTGCTGCTGATTAATTTCCCTTGGCGATAATCGCTTAGTGCAATGTCTTAAGTGGGTATTTAAATGGGGCAATTGTTGAAGGGATATTTATGGCTTAAGCACTATGGTACTTTTATATGCAAATATCCCATTTCAGCTGCGATAATTTCCTAAGTGAAGACAAACGTTGGTACTTTTATATACAAATGCCCCATTTTGCTTAAAGGAATGTTTATTACGTTATAGTACTTTCCTATTTAAATATCCCATTTCACTTGCGATAATTTCCTAAGTGGGAATTTCAAAAGCTCACTTGCTAAAGAGCTATTTAAGACAGAAAACAAACGTTGGTACTTTTATATACAAATATCCCACTTGTCAAAAGGATGTTTACGTCATACGTACTTTTATATGCAAATATCCCATGTCACAGTTAAATATTGTTTTGTTTATGTGATATTGTGTTGAAATATTTTTTACAAAAATAAACAACTTTTTGACAAATAAGCTATAAATTTCTTTAGCTGCATTTCTGTATTCCCAGGCTTAACTTATTTATTTATTTATTTATTTTATGCAGCGGGGGAATTTTCGAGATTAAATAGAATAGAAATTGTTTGTATATCAGAGAAAACTGTTTGAATATTCTTTTCATTCAGCGCTGCGCTGCCCAGCCGAAGAACTTATTAACGTTTATTTATTTTAACTGCAACTTAACACTAAAAATACCGCAACCATATTTACAGCGCAGATTGCCATTTAAAAGTTAATAATAATAAACATTTAAAGAATGTCAATATGTACGCTTATTAAATTTTCAATTATGTTCGTATCGGAATCGAGCGTTGCCAACAATCGAGTCATGTGACTGGTGTGAAATTCGCTTTTAGTGCAACCAGAATGAAATATATTCAGTAGATTTGAATTGTAATTGTTGTTGTTGTTGTTGTTATTCAGCACGTGCATTTAAGACAAACTTGAAAAGCCAGATTGGGCCTAAAATGGAGCCAGACAAGAGGCTAATCGGGCGGCCCGCTGGGATCCCCACTTGCAAGACGGCCAGAAGAGGTCGTAATTAACATTTCTTTTGGATTGGCTGGATCGGTTACACGATACTCGCGACCCCCACAGACCGCAAACGCAAGCCGGTTTTTTTTTTTTTTTTTTTTATATATATTTTTGATTTTTTATATTTCTCTTTTTTCGTGCTGCTCCAACGAAAGCCGGCGCTTAGTCTCGAACATCGGGACAGCGGCTGCAACGTTGACGACGGCGACGGCGCCGACAGCGACTGCGACAGCGGCTTCGGCTGCTGCTGGGCGGCGACTGCCGGGTGACACGAGCGGATTGCCAGTCGCGACTCGCACCTATTTATAATCAGTTCCCAGCCATTCGGCGCTCCAAACGACGGCCACAGTTGAGCGCTGCTGCTGCTGCTGCTTCTGCTTCTGCTTTTGCTGCTGCTTTTGCTGCTGCTGCTGCTGCTAAATTACCTCTGCTTCTGGCTCGATCTCGATTTCGATTCATTCCCGCACTCGAGGCGCTCGCGAATAGTTTGGCTTTTGGCCCGGGCAAGAAGTTAAGTGAAGTGAATTGAAGTGATTGTGACTGTGACTGTGACTGTGACTCTGACTGCGACTGTGACTGTGACTGCGACTGCGACAGCGAGATGAAGCCGTAGATGAAGCCATCGCTGACAAAAACAAACTGGAGAAAAACAAAAAGCGCAATAAATACCAAAGACTCGAGCTTTCAGCGCCACATAAGTACGAAGTATACGTATATCTGAAGTCGTGCGTGTGTTTGTGTTTGTGTTCGTGTCTGTGTCTGTGTTGAAGACGTCATTTGCGATGAGTGCCAAAGATACGGGCCATGTTAACGGCGCCTTCAATGGCGCCGACGTATCCGTCGATATACCCACCAATACCCTGTACCACACATCGCGCGACTGCATCGTCCAGCAGGAGGAGGAGCCAGCGATGTCCGGCGGCGGCTGGACGGACTGCTGCCGCACCACCTGCGCCAACATATTCCGCCGCAAGACCCTGGAGAAGCGCTTCCCCATACTTGTATGGCTGCCGCAGTACAAAAAGGATTACATATTTGGCGACATTGTGGCGGGCATTTCGGTGGCTCTGACCGTGATCCCGCAGGCTCTGGCCTATGCGGGCATTGCCGGACTGGAGCTGCAGTACGGCCTGTACGCGTGCTTCCTGGGCTGCTTCATCTACATATTCATTGGCTCCAGCAAGGATGTGCCCATCGGGCCGACTGCGATTTCGGCTCTGCTCTCGTTCCA
The DNA here is from genome assembly GCA_037075185.1 of Drosophila pseudotalamancana. Classification (NCBI taxonomy): domain Eukaryota; kingdom Metazoa; phylum Arthropoda; class Insecta; order Diptera; family Drosophilidae; genus Drosophila; species Drosophila pseudotalamancana. The sequence continues at coordinate 44,249 of JBAMCK010000833.1, read as the reverse complement.
AATCGCCGGCGGTAGCTGGCAGATGGCGACGCTGCTGACCTTCCTGACCGGACTCATCGAGATACTGATGGGCGTGTTTCGGCTGGGCTTCCTGATTGACTTCGTGTCGGGGCCGGTGGGCGCAGGCTTCACCAGCGCCGTCTCGCTGATCATATTCAGCTCCCAGATGAAGGACCTCCTCGGCATACACACCAGCGGCAACACCTTCCTCCAGGTATGGATCAGCATTATCAATGACATACACAACATCAGCTGGCCAGACTTCGGACTCGGCATCAGTTGCATCGTCATCCTGCTCAGCCTCCGTGCCTTGGCCAGCTGCAGCGTGGGACCCAAGCAGGGCAAGTCCACCTGCCAGCAGCTGGCGACGGGCATCTGCTGGACGATCGGCACCGCGCGGAATGCGTTGCTGGTCTGCGGCACGGCAGCGCTCGGCTACTGGCTGTCCGTCAGTGGCAACGAGGAGCTGGTCCGGACCGTTGGCTTTGTGCCCAAGGGACTGCCCCAGTTCCAGTCGCCACCCTTCCATTTGGACGCAGTGGTCAACGAGACGACGGGCGAGGTGCTGCAGGAGGCCCAGAGCTTCTGGGACATGGTCAGCACGCTCGGCTCCGGCCTGATTGTGGTGCCAATGATAGCCCTGCTCGAGACGATGGCCGTGGTCCAGGCCTTTGGTGAGTCGACGGCCCTCATTCGTAGTTGGCCTAAATAAACGCGCAACTTGTTTTTGCAGCCGATGGCAAGCCGACGGATGCCACCCAGGAGCTGATTGCATCCGGCGTGTGCAACGTGGCCAACTCCTTTGTGCAGGGACTCCGCAGCAATGGGGGCGTGGCCCGCGGCGCCATACTGAATGCCAGCGGGGTGCGCACCCAGCTGTCCAACCTGTACACCAGCGTCATCGTCATCATCGCCCTGCTCTACCTCACGCCCTGCTTCTACTACATACCCAAGGCGGCGCTGGCGGCCATCATCATAGCTGCGGTCCTCTTCATGGTCCAGTACCGCGTCATCAAGCCCATGTGGCACAGCAAGAGTGAGTAGCCTGCCAGCCTAACGGTACTCAAGGCTTATGGCTTATGACACAACTGAAACATTCCCCCAATCCATATAGAAACGGATTTGATACCCGGACTGGGAGCGTTCTTCGCCTGCCTGGTCATGCCGCTGCAGCTGGGCATTCTGGTGGGCATCGGCATCAACGTAATCTTCATTCTCTACCAGGCGGCGCGGCCCAAGCTGCGCATCGAAACTCTAACGGTAAGGGTCAACTTTGGTGCTCTTCCCCATGCTCCAGCTCTAAGCAAATCCTTCCCAAATCGTTCGCAGACTCCAAGTGGCAAGCGGTATCTAATGCTGACGCCGGATCGCTGCCTCATCTTTCCCTCGATGGAGTTTGTGCGCAAGGTGATCAACAAGCAGGGCGTCAAGTCGACGCTGCCGGTTGTCATCGACTGCACCCACATCTACGGAGCGGACTTCACGGCCGCAAAGGTGATATCAACGATGGTCATGGATTTCGCACAGCGTCAGCAGCCGCTGTTCTTCTACAATCTGCAGCCGCGTGTGGCGCAGGTGCTGGAGGGTCTGAACAAAGACTTGGTGGCCATATACGACATTAGCACGCTGCACGGCAAGCTGGGCGAGATGACGACCTAGCCTCGTTTAAGCATAGATTAATTTAAGTCTCTTTTATTTATTGCAACACAAAACTCAGCTAGATCAATTTGTATGCTTTGGCGAGGTCAGCGACTAGTTTAGGCCAAAAAATATGGGAAAAAAATTAAAATTATAATGAAAAGATCGAAAGAAACCCACGCAACGACAACAAACTAAGAAACCAACAAACTAAGAAACCAACAAACTAAGAAACAAACAAACCGTCTAGCCAAATAGTCAAATGTTATTTTTCCGTTAAATTTAATTAGCATTTAAGTTGAAGCAATCGTTCATTATTTATTCGCTTGTGAATTCGTTTTTTGGCAAATTGCTGTGAATTTTGTTGAGCAAAATCCATAACTTTGCACCTTAGTGTTGTCTAACTGATTGCTTCGAATAGTATTATACGTCTATAAAGCATCGAGTGCTGGCATTAGTACTTAATTAAATAAATACACACACACACAAATATTTGAATGCTTGAATAGTTATTGTTTGAAAAGCATTTCTGATGATTCAACAGTTTTTACTAGCCTGTCGCTGTTGCCATATTTAAGCCCATAGTAAAATATCTAATCAGCGATGTTGTCAGATTTAAGACTTTCCCAATAATAATTGACACGACGTGATTTCTCGCTGATCTATCTAACACATATTTATTGACGATTCGCGAAAAGTCAAGGCTGTGCAATATTAACGATCAGATAATACATTCCCACTCTATATGTAAATACGTACATATGTACATATGTATGTGCGAAATTGTAGGTGTGGCTAGGTATGAAATTCAATTAAATAGTGTCCAACTGCATGCCTCGTTCTTCTTGAATTTCACGTGTTATTTAACCGAATTAGAGCCAAAATGTCTAATTCACATTAGCTGTTCCAATGGATGTCGTCTGTCACGATTTTAGTATACTAATTTGTTAATTTTTTATTAAAAGTAAGAGATCTAATTCTTAAATCTAGCACCCCTTAAATCTAAACATCATAATTGAAGCTTGTTATGCAAAAAAGTGTAGCATACTATCAGGCTGTTAAGAAATGCTCATTGATATATTTGAGAACAAATGTCAGCTACTAACAATCGATAAGGATATTAAAGTTATAGTATTATTTTATTTAGCGCAATTAGTATTTTCCTTAGATGCTCAACACACAATTAAGGATATTCCCAAGATTTATAGTAATCAAATTATGCGTAAGAATGAAGTACAAACATAAAGCCGATTTTCTATTAGATTGTATCATTAACAAAATAAATTTAAATTTCAAATAAAAGTATTTTTCTTATTACATTTAAATAAAATACACTCAGCGCCAAATAAAAAATACGATAACGTTAGTCATTATTTTATCGATTGTCCAGAGCTTATAATTGCACGATAGTTAAAAGCTCGCAAGCAACTATCGCCAAGTGCCACTACTATCAATAATATCGATACTGCGTGACTTCAAGTACTTCTCTTATGAGTACGTTATCAGCGACTTTTAAATGCTTATATTTTAAAATGAAATTGGAAAAGACATCGTAATAAAAATCCAATAAAATGGATACGACTTATCAGTAATTTTAAGCTGCTTAAAAATAAACGCTAACCAAATCAAAAAATTACCGCCTAACACAATCAAAAATACCGACTTTGAGACGAAACTTTTTTCAGTAGTTACTTCTCCGAGACAGGAATCACACAGTTCAAACGTTTAACAGCACTGTCAATTAAAACTGCCATCTCATATAAACAAAAATTATAAAAGCATACAAGGCGGCAACAATCGACTCGTGCACAGAATATAATTCCTTTTGAGAAAATTTAATAAATAAAAACATTTTTAAATGTCGGTACCGGTAAGAAGTTTGAAAATAAATCGAACATAAAATCAGTATGTGTTAATAAATATCCTCCGGCCAGATGGAAATTGAACCGGGCAAAACACCACCCAAAGATAAAGAAGCCGCCGGCCTGACCTCCTTCTTTGAGCAGAAAATAGCCGAATTACAGTTTATAGTTTCCGAGAAGCAGCGCAATCTCCAGCGCCTGGAGGCTCAGCGCAATGAGCTGAATTCCAAAGGTAAGCGATCATATGGGAGTTACGATTGCCAACCTCTATTATCACCTAATGCTGCAGTGCGAATGCTGCGCGAGGAGCTTCAACTGCTCCAGGAGCAGGGCAGCTATGTGGGCGAGGTCGTCAAACCCATTGATAAGAAAAAGGTATTGGTTAAGGTGCACCACGATGGAAAATACGTTGTGGATGTGGAGAAGAACATTGACATCAATGACGTAACGACCAATAGCCGTGTGGCCCTGCGCCATGATAGCTACACCCTGCACAAGATCTTGCCGAACAAGGTCGATCCACTAGTCTCCCTGATGATGGTCGAAAAGGTGCCGGACTCCACCTACGAGATGGTGGGCGGTCTGTCCAAGCAGATCACTGAGATTAAGGAGGTCATCGAGCTGCCCATCAAGCATCCCGAGCTGTTCGACGCCCTGGGAATTGCTCAGCCAAAGGGCGTGCTGCTCTATGGACCACCTGGCACTGGGAAGACTCTGCTGGCCCGCGCCGTCGCCCATCACACAGAGTGCACGTTCATACGAGTCTCCGGCTCGGAGTTGGTGCAGAAGTACATTGGCGAGGGCTCGCGGATGGTGCGTGAGCTGTTTGTCATGGCTCGGGAGCATGCGCCGTCAATCATATTCATGGACGAAATCGATTCCATTGGGTCGGCGCGTCTGGAGTCCGGCAGGGGCGCCGATTCGGAGGTGCAGCGCACAATGCTGGAGCTGCTCAACCAGCTGGACGGGTTCGAGGCATCCAAGAACATTAAGGTGATCATGGCCACCAATCGCATCGATGTGCTCGACCAGGCGCTGCTGCGTCCCGGTCGCATAGATCGCAAGATTGAGTTTCCGCCACCCAGCGAGGAGGCGCGCGTTGACATCCTGCACATTCATTCCCGCAAAATGAATCTCACACGCGGCATCAATCTGCGCAAGATTGCCGAGCTGATGCCCGGTGCATCCGGCGCCGAGGTGAAGGGCGTCTGCACCGAAGCCGGCATGTATGCATTGCGTGAGCGCCGTGTCCATGTCACCCAGGAGGATTTTGAAATGGCCGTTTCCAAGGTTATGCAGAAGGACTCTGAGCGAAATATGTCCATGAAGAAGTTCTGGAAATAGTTTTCGATTAAATCTTATAGATTGCGCTATATAAAGCATTTGTTTAAAAAAAAAAACCCCCCTCTTGATTGATCTTGTTTCGCCACTCTCTAGATTCAGCCTCACTCTCTGGGTTCCCAAATACAGTGCATAAATTGAATATCTTCCAACAATTTGCTTTAAAAAATCTTATATTTAAATTATTTAGCTTGAACCCACTTTGTAATTGGCAGAAGAACAGGACTGGAAACATACCCTTCTCTGCGATTCTCAAAAGGTCAAGAAATGCCGTCTTTACTAGCCAAGTAATAACTTTCTCTGAGTTTATGTTGGTGGATACCAAAGAGTAGTTATATTTACCGTTAGATAAACTACATACTGTTATTTAGCAATACATGCATGCGAATTTTATGCTATAAAATATTTATTTAATTAATTTTAAGTTCTGTTCACAATATAATAAACTGTATCTAATAAATCTTTTCTGGGTTTTCACGATCAACATGTCTTTTTCTCTACATTCCTTTACTTATACTACTATTAAGTTTTCTTTTTCTTTCTCTGTCGTACATGTACTCTTCGTATCCCTATCTCTGTCTCTCTCTTAAATTCATGCTGCTGTTTACTTCTCTTTCTCTTGTACTCAAGCTTATATTTATTTATCTATTGCTGTCTCTTTCCTACTCATGATCTTCCTGTGAGCCGCTGTTTGCATTTCTTGTTTTTAAAGTGTTTTATTTATTTATTCTTCATTTACATATTTAAACAGATTATTTTGTAAATTATATATTTTCATCAATTTGAAATTGTTGATTATTTCATATAAAGTTTGGGGCTGGAGTTTAAAGCCGTCAGAAAGCAATTAAAAAAATGTGCTGGCATCATCTCGCAGACAGCTTCAAATTACCCAATGGTCCAGCAAGAAAGCAATGACCCGGCTATTTGCTTGCTCTTGTTGTTGTTGTTGCAGTTGCAGGTGTTGCAGTTGTTGCAGTTGTTGCAGTTGTTGCAGTTGTTGCAGTTGTGGCTGTTTTTGCTTTTGTTGCAGTTGTTCGCTTACAAAGCGGAGCAATTTGCGTTGCATTGCAAACTCATAAAGTAAACGGGCAACGGGTTTGCACTTTCATTGGACACGACTCGAGCGGGTCGCCGGGTGGAGACGCGCCCAGCCCATTCGAGCAACCACTTGGCTTATAAATGGCAGCCGCATCCAGGCGGCCGCTGCCAATTGACATCGTGTGTTTACCGGATTTACAAGCGGGGCTTTACGTTGCATTTCCGTTGCATGCAGCACGAAAGTAAAAGCGTTTTCCAACGAACCCGCCAATCGGCTTCGAGCCAACTTTTTGGCGACCGCGCATTAGATACGTTTCGCCTGCCCACCACGCAGGACGTCCTCCTCGGATAGAGCGCACCACCACGAAGTCGTCGTGTAAGTGTCAGCCAAGTGTTGCAGCAGGCCACCGATTGTGCATATCTTTCAAATTGAGTGATTACTGTCTTTTTGAAATGTTGCCACTGTCCAGTTTTCTATCTCTGTGTGTGTGTGTGTGTGTGAGTGTGTGCGTGTGTGTTTGGCAAGGTGGCTCAACTGCTGCCGGCCTTAAAAGTAAACTGGTTCTGCTCTCGCGATTGCAGCAAAAGCTGACTGACCCACTTTAATAGCCAAGAAGAAGTTCTAGAATTTCCTTGACTATATAAATGCTGCTCCACTTATATTTATAAATCGATTGTAATTGCAGTCATTAAGGCTAACATTCAAGATATTCGAAGTATCGAACATCGATTAAACAAAATATTGTGAGAAACCTTGTGGCCAAAGTTGAAACTTAAGTTCATAAATTTTCACTAAGCAGTATTTTATGAGTCATATTGATCATGATATCAAAGCGGAACATAATTGTTATTATTATATATTTATTATTATTTTTTGCGAGAGTTATTTCTTTCCCTATGAAGTTAAGGATTATATATAACTTGTCATATAGACAGGACTGTATTTGAGCTGTTATATCTTTTATGTAAAAGACTATGCCTCCAACTCCAATTTGTCAAGTCATGCTCTCATTCCGGATACAGATCCAACAAATTCCGGTTACGAATCCCAAGCTTATGTAATGATGCATTTATGTTCCATTTATGATAAAGTCAGCGCTCAAAAAAGTTAAAATAGATAGCAATTAATTTAAAAAAAAGTTAAAATAGATAGCAATTAATGAATATAAATAGTAATAATAATTACAACTTCAACTCCATTGAACTCTCGATTTCAAGTCTGATTAATTCGTTTTATGAAATTTGCTTGGTGGATATACCCTATGATTTTTTTTCCTGCTTAAGCCCCTCACACAGACTTCGTGACATTCGTAACTTGTGTCTAAATCAAAGGCTTATCTCGACCGGCAGACACTTTTCAAAGGTTAAGACCATCCATACGTGCACAATAAGCAGTTAGCTAAACCGGTTGCCCCTCCCCCCGCTGCCTCAACGAAGCTCTCGATCGGCCGCAGGAACAGCGCCCACCTGTGCGGCAGCCAATGCTTCCTGTCTGCACATTCGATTATGTAAAGACTTTTGTTTTATAATTCGCAGCAGCTGCGTTGCATAAACACAAATAGGGGAGATGTCACTGATTTTACAGTTATTGCTGCTGCTGCTGCTGTTTGGTAAGTTGTTATTGTTGTTGTTGATGATGTTGTTGATGGGCCACGACTTGGCGATGAGCATTGAATGCAGCTGCTTTCCTTCCGGCTAACCAGGTGAGGCGCCAGCCTTTGGACGCAAGGTGAAGCGAAAGGATGTCCACTACCACTTGAATGTGCCGCCGCCGCCGCCGCCGCTGCCACAGAAGACCTCCGCAACGGCGCACAGTGTGGTGGTCGAACATGAGCTGCCGCCGTACAGCTTCGAGGCGGTCAACCATGAGGACTATTCCGAGGTTCAGGTTCATCCGCAGCTGAGCGGCCATTACGAGAGCTCCGACTATGCGGCGCACGTCAGTCACGGCAGCAGCGGAGGCTACCTGGTGGACAACGGGCTGCGCAGCATAGCCAAGGGATCGGCGGATCAGGCCATCTCGGCTGTGGCCAGCCAGAATGCGGCCGGCAAGCAGGCCTCGTACGTGGCCAAGAGCACACTGGCCCAAGCCGCTGCCCAGGCGGCGGGCACCGCTGTCGCCGTACTCAAGGGCAAGGAGGTGCTGCTCCGCCGTCTGGAGGAGCAGAGCGCGGAGGCGCACCGGGCGGTGGATAACGAGCTGAACCAACTGCAGCAGGCCAAGCGCTCCGCCAAGGCGGCGCAGTATGCCGCCCAGCAGGCGATCAACCATGTGAGCGTCCTTACCGCAGCCCTCAACAACGCGCAGGCCGGCTCGGAGCTGGCCCAGAAGGCGGCCGCCGAGGCAGCCGCCGAGCTGTCGTCGCAAATCGACATGGTCGCCCAGGCCAAGGGCAAGCTGGAGCAGACCGAGTCGCAGGCCTATGCCGCACGGCTCGACTACGAGGAGACACGCGAGGCGGCCGAGAAGGCAACCCTCTCCGCCCAGGAGGCGCAGCTCAATGCCAACGACGCCGCCCTGCACGCCAATGTCGAGCTCAGCGAAGCGGTTCACCTCCACGACAAGAGCGATCACGGCGTGGAGGAGTCGCCGCCGGAGTCACGCAAGCACACGCGGTCGTAGACCACGCCCACATAACGGCTCTCACTTACGCTGCACTCCACTATTTATTGTCTCTGTATTCAATAAAGCTGAAAGCATTTTTTAGTTACGTCATGAACTTCAAGTTTTTTACAGTGGAAGCGGAAAAATGTATTTGATACCCACGGAATATAATGGACTGCTTGAACTCTAGGATATCTAAGAATATAAGAATAAGGGATTAATTCTTTTTAAAATACATTATTTGTTTTTAAGGTTCAGGTGGAACAAGTTCAAAACTTTCTTATTATAGGAGCATCATACTCAATCAAAGCTTAGTCTACGGCTTAGAATCTCTAAAAAACATGTAAGAAAACTCTAGTCGAATGTGCTCGACTAAGACATACCCTTCACATAAACTTCTTATAGGTATCTAAAATCTGAAGTATGTATAATGTGTGCCTCCCTAAACTAAATATATGTATATTAACTTTGAGACCTCTAACTCTTAAGAAGTAGAAGATATGCTCGAAAATCTTAAGCTTGTCATCGGTAACAAGAAAACGGAAAGTGTTATCGATCATCGAAAATAAGCTCGATATGCGCGTGCTATAGGAGTATCTACATACAAAATCTCCAGCTCTTTTAGTTGCTGAGATCGACACGTTCATACACACGGACTGGGCTCAATCGACTCTTCTGTTGATTCTGATCAAAAATATATATACTTTATGGGATCGCCCACATCTTCTTTTTACATCAACATTATAAGCTGTTCACACATTTTTATTGGGTTCAGGGTATACAAATAAGCCAACATCAATTCTTTATCGAGCCCAACAAAAATTATATATTTCGACTTACGTTCTATTTAATACAATTCAAATAATGTGTTTGAAAAATAGACATACAACCTGTTTAAAATCTCAAAAGTAACATCACAGACCCTTCCTAATACCTGGGAAAAATTCAACTTAATATTATAGCAATTAAGACATTAAACAAGGAGAGTTACACAATTAATTACCTGTATAAAGCTTTCACGTTCATAAACTTGACTGAAACTTGTAATTAATTTGAATCCAGAGCTGCTTATTCTTTAAACTCACCCCAAGCCAAAAATAACTTTATTTGATTAATCATAACCTTACCGTTGATCCTTATAAATATTGAATTCACCATAACCTAATAATTAGCTTGCCGTTTATGTTATTTATGGGAATAACGAGTGTTTATTAAGTCGAAAAATACAATAAATAAATAGTTAGATGAACGTAAAGCTAACCGAACAAGTTACACAAACACTTAGAATTGCACTAGATTACGTAGTTTAAACTAGAGATGATCCACTTAGTAATATCTATGTAGAGTAGGGACTACGGCTAGGACCGCCGTATAGAGGGGTGATTGATGATTGGCCAGAGACTACAGAGACAACCGTTGGCTTTCGCAAGACATTGACTATGTACGGCAAATCGACCAGAGACGCTCGATCTTGAACTTAACTTAACCTAGATCTCAGATAGCAACTAACTATGGTCTTAGATGGGTCTAGTTGGTCAACTGCTGCTGGCTCTCGGCATCGGGCACAACGTGCTCGTGCTCGGCCTTCGGCTGGGCCGGTTGGTCGACCTCGTCGAGCTGGGTTTGTGCGTTCTTCGCCTGCTCGAGCCGACGGGAGACGCTGTCCATGGACTCGCGCAGCATATCGATGTCAACCGCATTTGCATCCTTGTCGCCGTCCTGATCGCTCTTCTGGCTGTTGTACTTGGAGAAGTAGGTGAGCGACTTCATCAGCTGATAGCTCTTCGAGATGGGTATATTCGAATCGTAGACGCTGGTGCTCGAGCTGCAGTCCACGTAGAACCACCAGTTGCACTTGAGTATGGTCTGGTCGAAGAGCGTATTCTCCGGGCAGAGGAAGGACTTGCGCACCAGGCCGTCGTCAGTGAGTGCGCACACATGGAACACCTGCCAGAGATTGCATACGATGAGTGTGCCGGCCGGGATCTCTTCATTCCCCCAAAGACTTACCATGCAGCCGAGATCCGTGTCGGCGTAGAGGCCCGGGAAATGCTTCTGCTTGGCGCAGGAGAAGCTCGTGGGCGGCAAATCCACTTTCGACTTGAAGTTGTCATCGAAGTTCTTGTCGTAGCCCACCGGATAGTACTCCTTGGGTGCATTCATGACCTGACGAAAGCGGCTCGGTGAGTATGTTTCGGCATTAAGCCTTGTGAATCGTACCTTGGATACTTTGCGCTCCGTCAATTGCTTGGGCTTCGCTGTTGTCGTTGTGGTTGTCGTTGTTGTCTTCACTGTGGATGTCCGGATGAATTCCTCGCGCAGCTTGGCGGCCAGCATGGCTCGATGCTCGGCCTTCAGCTGCTGCTCCCGCACATAGATGGCATGCTTGATGGTATCCACGGTGACATTCGCCGCCGCGGCGAGCTCCTCGACGGTGACATCTTTCAGATCGAACTTCGGCTCCTCGAACTGCAGATAGTTGGGATGCTTGACTAGTGTCCGCTGCTCCGGCCGTGCCGCATTCGACTTGCCCACATTGGCGATCCGCGATATGGACTCGGGCATGGCCTGGAACACAGGCACGCCCATCGGCTGCGAGATGATCGGCTGAGCCACCATTGCGTTATTCGCATGGAAAGTGCGATTGGAATGCTGGAATGCAGGAATACCATTAATGAGTAGCTTAATGTAAACCTCAGTGGCTTTCTTACCGGCTGCGCGTTGCTGTCCACGAGCTTGTTGTTCACGCTGACTCGTGGCTGCGTCGTCTCTACCGTGGCTATCCGGCGCTCAGCGACGACCAATGGCTCGTTGGGCGACGGCTTCTGTGGGATGGGCCGGAAGGCAGGCACGCCCAAGGGCAGCGGCCGCGCCTCTGTCATAAGCTGTGCCTGCTGCTGCTGCTGCTGCTGCTGCTGCTGGAGCAACTGCTGCTGGAGCTGCGCTTGATTCTTGACCACCGCCTGCTGCAGCAGTTGCAGATTATAGGGTCCGGGTCCCGTGGAGCGTGAACTGATGCGTTTGTCCGGCAGAGCGTGCTGCTTGGGAGCGGTGGCCTGTATTACAGTTAATAACAGTTGGCAGTTGCTGGCAGACAAGGTGTTCCACTTACCTCTTGCTGCCGGGCTGAGGGCAACACGCCGACCAGTTCCGGCGGTCCGTTCCTATAGCTGATTGCACGTCGTCGATCGCTCTCCACATTGCTGAGAGATTCCTTAAAGCCCAGCTCGTCGCCCACACTGAGACCTGGAAACAAAGCTCGGATTAGGCCAGGTCTCAACCAAAATGTCGTGACGTTCCATCAATCAAGCCGAACAAGTCGATAATTAATCGCCTTTGTTAGGCTCTTCTTTTGTCTTTGGATCTATATCTATATATCTATAACTATTGTGCGCATTGTATGTACAGATAAAAGTGAATTGGGGTTATCCAATGGTCAATAGTCAATGGTCAATGCTAATGCTACGGATATTGAACCGAAGCTCTACTCTAAAGTCGCGACTCAGCTCGACGCGGTTCGGCATTGGCATTGGCATTGGCATTAATTCATTGATGACTTAAATGCTGCAAATTATTTTATTAAGTTATTTATTTATTTTTTTTTTTGTTTATAAATTCTGCTCGATTAGCTCCATTTGATTTATATCTTTGTACAATTTGAGAGGTATGTACAGCTTACACTTATAGAAATAGACCGGTAGATAGATAAAGGTGGGGTAAGGTTTCTTTTTTGGGATTTACCTAAACCGAAATGCGCCTTGACGCCACCCAAGTTCCTCACTCGGAACAGTCCAGACTTTTTGAAGTTACAATCGAGTGTGAAACCGAAATCGGACATAAAAACGCACGTCCCGCAAGCCAATCCTATAAATAAATAGAAGAGCATACACAGAATAGGATAGTTGTTCAATATAGTACAAAGGTTCTGGGTTAGTATATAAGGCGTGGCATTAGTGTGTGAATGGGGAATGCTTATTGAATCAAATTGAAGTGGAAGAGATATATATGTATATATATATATGCATGTATATAATGAATGGGTTGCTATCCACCCATTTCAACTAAGACCTTGAGCTAGGACTAACTTAACAGGTCCAGTAAGACAACTTATCTACAGCCATAAGTTGTAGCAATGTTAATCTATTTGTATCTACATCTACTTTACATGAGCTTAGACTGAGTTCAGTTTAAATAGAGTTTGTTATGGGTTGGGCCCGGCTAACAATCCAATTATAAGCATCTCGGCATAGACCGTGACTGCCCGTGGCATAGTTTTTGCAAAGGTTTTTTTTATTTTATTATTTTTTTTTTTGTATATATAGAGGTATATATATATGGTAATATAAGTTAAAAGCTTATAAAGATGCCCCGCATCGAATTTGAAATGCGTTGGCTGTTAATTTTGATTGATCTGTCTGCGATATCAAAGGCTAAAAACCCACAGAAGTTCCCTGAATGTATATCAAAGTGAATGATGGCTTTTAATATATTGTATCTAATACATTGAGGCGGAAATCTTTTGTAATGGTTTACCTAATTTGCAATTAGAGAGTAAAGTACAAAGATCAGATGCCAATGAGGCCGTGACCAAGACAATTAAGGTGTAAACCTAAAGAACGGAATGCTATATTTGTAGAGCACTTCCTTATGGGCCCAGACCCCAATAATCTGAAACTAATTGTGAACTTGTGCACAGACAAAGCGGGCACTTAAAGGTCGACCTCTGTATTGGGCTTAAATGGCTGTTAGCTAATCTACAAGCAACTAGCACAACAACAACAACAACAACAACAAAAACAGCAACAAAAGCGATTTGCAACGTCTTGAGTTCAAATTAAATTGTTAGCATGTCAAGTGGGACATGTGTAATAAGCTCTGAGCTCTAAGTGGATTCTTACAAAATGCCAGTTATATTATGGCCTACATATGACATATGGATGGAGATATAGTAGAGTAGATTCGGCATATCTAATACGTCCATTAGATATGCGCCGAGCATCGATTCGAGGTACACGAATGCATTAAATGTAGCCACAGGCCAATTAATTGACTTTTGCTCCAGTGTTAACAGCTTAACTCAACTAGTCAGTCAGTCAGTCAGTTAGTCAGTCTGTCAGTCACTCAATCACTCAATCAGTCAATCAGTCAGCTAGTCTCGGGCATTGGTTCAAGGAAAATGGAGCGTGTTTTAATAACAAAACGGACTTTGTCCAAATTTTTAGCTTAGATTAACGAGAATTGCGGTTCAGTTAAGGTTGAAGATTCTGGCTGGGTGCCATTAGTGGTGCGTAAACCACCGAATGGCCCAACCACATGACAACTCGGCATTATCGTCTACACATCTGCTCATTGTAGTGCTATATCTGAAGCGTAATTATTTCAAATGTTCGAATGAAGATGAAGTACAAAGAGAACGTAGCTTCAAGTACACGAAATGTGCTTAAAAGTCAGAATTAATTAAGTTCATCAGTCATTGAAGAGCTTTAGACATTAATAGTATCTTATTATTCATTATCTTAGCTAAAAGATACCCTGTATATGCACCTATTCGTATTAACAGTCAACCATATTATATTATTATTTATAAATAACCTGCTTGAATAGAAGCTCACAATCAGAATAAATATATTATATAATAAGTACATAAGTTTTGTTCTGGCCTGCTGCAAATCTAATTGGAATTTGGTATAAATTATATTAAAGATTCGATTCAAAATCCTAGTATGTGCAAATTATAATTGAACACGATTCATGGTCAATATTTTTACTTGTTAATTAATTAATTTACTTATTTATTTGTTTGCCTTAAATTATTTAAAAATTCTTTAATAGGAGCTTGCAAATTTGCATTGCCAAGTACATTTAGAAAACTTTCATTCGATCAAAACTCTACTTATTTTATACAAATTGACTTAAGTATATTTTTAATTGCACTTTTACCAATTCGTTTGCATTAATCATTCGCCGCGTGGGCCGCGATACAAGCGAGCAGCAATTTTAATGACCCCCCGAAATGGGCTGCGAAAATTTACTGATAGAGACATTAAAATAGATTGCGGCTTGTAGCGAAATTGTTGTCCAAATGGTGTTAAAAGGGTTTGCCTGTTTGGGCCGGGCAGAGGAATTAGCCATGGCCAACAAAATAAATATTAGTTTTGCAATTTGGCTTTGCAAAGTAAAAGGAAGAGCAATAGCCGGCAAATAGACCGCTGCACTGTCGAAGGCAGCAGCAAAATCAGCAGCAGCAACTACAGTAACTACAACAACTAAAACAACTGCAACAAATACAACAATGAGTTAGTCAGAGGCCGCTTTCACCCGTCAACATCTCGCGCGAGTTCGTCTGAAGAGTTAGTGGCTCGAAGTTGGGAAGCTTTATGATATGTTGTCGCCGGAGTCGGAATATGCCAGGCAAATAGAAATAGAAATTGAAATTGAAATTGAAACTGAAACTACGCAAATAATGAGGCATAAGTATGCAGTCGGTAATGCCGGTCAGCGTATGCCATTGACCGACGCACGACACGAGCCGCGACTTAGACGGAGCTTAGTTTACTTTCCGTTTCTTCGATCCTCAGTACTTTTACCCAGCAGCCTTCTCCACGTCCAGTTAGCACCTCGACGCGAAAGTGGGTCAGCAGACACCGCTCAGCGGGTACATAATAATAACAACAACAACAACACCCATTGATATTAATTGCTGTTGCTTGGCGGAATGTCTTGCTGTTGCTTTATGACATTAATTCAATTTGATGTTCAGTTGGCCCCAGAGACAAATGCAAATATCTTGTATAAATTATGGCCCATCAGATGATTGTCTACGCCTGAGCATTATTACGGTTTAGCCGCAACAACAACGCCAGCAAAATCCGGCAACTGTTTCTCCTTAACCTCTAAATCGGGGCTGTAAGCCCAACAAAAAAAAAACACGCAAATTATTGGCTAAAGCGAAATAAATGATTTAAATTTCCTGAATTTGGGATCGGCTTAACCCATTTTTTTGGTTATTTATTTCCCAAATTTTATAATAAATTTTATTTATATTTGTAGTGCAAATATTTTATATACAAAAAAGAGTTTAAAATCTAAAACACATTTTTTAAACGTTTTGTTTATCAATCTTAAGCCATGTTAGATCAAAAATAAAGTTTCTATCGATTAGGCAACAGGTTTTAGGTTTTAGGTTTGGGTTTAAAATAGATATGTTTGCAGCCCTACGCAAAGTCGATTTTCTTTTAGCGAACTCTTTTATTAAGATGTATTTTTTATATTCGGTTTTCATTGTCTGCCAGATTTTATATTCAAAATGTTTTTTTTTTATTGTCAGGCCGAGAGCATTGTATTTGATATTTGATGTCGCTGTTAAAAATGAATAGGCCAAAGAAAAAAAAAAAGCTTAAGTGTTAAAGCCCACAAACGAATATAAAAGGAAACGGCTTTGAATTGAATTAAACGATCCGAAGCATCTGCAAATCTTTGAGAATTCCTTTCCCTTTCAGGCCTGGCCAGACATTATAGCTACGACCTCGCCGCCAAATAAGATTTCAGTTTCCCACGAGAGATTCCATAAAACTGATCAGGAAAAACTATTAACAAAACAATGATATATCACTGGGATCTCTAAGCCTTGATCTACGTAGAAGATAATAAATAAGTTGACCTTGTGGCCAGTCGCAGTTCGAGTGTTAGATCCATGCGTGAGTGTACCCAAAAATCTGAGACAGGCAAGTGTCAAATTAGAAACCAGCCCAAAGTAATACTCAAATAGACAACAACAACAACATCTATGTGTAAAGTGTTGGCTGCCAATCTGCATGTTAATTCGTTTTGTCAGTTAATTATGTTAATTGAACGATGGTCTTGACAGTGAGTGATAGGGCCCAAAAGCAAAACACACACCTATCAAAAATTGCTTGCGCCACTTCGAGATCTCTCAGAAATGTCGAATTAAATTGCAATTTGAGAGCCATTTGTTGCATGTCTAGTGCCCGAGAGTGTTTGAGTGTGTGTGTGTGTGGCCCATGGATGGCAAGAAACAAAAACAAAGCAAAGGCAAATATTTATTTGCGTATGCCGAAGCTGAAATACACTTTGTCTAACAAAAAATGGTCGATAATGAGGAATAAGAGGCTTTGAAAATGATGCAGTAAATGATTAATAAAAATTAACTACTTATATACAATTGTTATGCTTACATTATTATAACAAAACACGTGGCAAGCCTTAAGAGCTTCAGGCATAACTTCCATCTAAGGGCAATAAACGAGCCAAACGACAGTAACAAATGGTAACAAAGACGCCCAGAAGCGTTGCAGCCCGTGGTTAAAAAAAAAATTAAAAAAAAAAGAGTCTTAATCGGAGATTGGGTTGGAGTTGGAGACGGAGTCAGACTTGGAGTCGGCGTGCGTGACCTTTGAAGGTCTTACGTGAGCGAGCGAGGGTTGCGTGAGCGGCCCAAAGCAGCCGCCAGCCCACTAACGTGGCCAACTACAATAGACACCACATGCTCGAGTTATGTATGTGCTCTGCTTGAAGATGCGATAATTATGCTATAATTTATTGTTAATTGTGTACAAAGTGGGTCGGCTGGAAGCGAGTTGGGATTGGGCCACCAATTAGGCCCAGAGTGAAAATGCGGCTGGAATTTGTGAGTGAAATCAAATAATGAAGCAATCAAGAGATCAAGTACAGCACCACAGTACGTAGAAGGACGCTTCTCTCTGCGACCACCTGTGCGTCTTACCTGCGGCTCCAGCCTCGCCTTTCACTTTGCAAATTGCACACTTGGCCACTTAGGACAGCGTATTTTTTGCGGCACGGCTAAGATCCATCAATATGACAATGCAATTGTCGAGTTTATAGTTTTTGCAGTCGGGACTGCCGCATTAATTGAGAAGAAACCCAAATGCTAATTGCTTTGAAAGTCATTTGAAATCTGTCTGTTACACGGGGCGTATGCGCATTATTGCTTACTTACACCTATTTTGGGCTTGCCTGCCGCTATGCCCTACGCTCATTAAATGTGAGTCAACAGGGTATGATGGTTTTCTGAGACTGTATGGAACAGGCGCGATTGATTCTATGGTGAATATATATTCCTAATCAGCATCAACAGTCAGTCCATTAAACTCAAAAAATGCAACAGCTAGGGTAGCTTCTAGCCGTGCACACCCAAGTAGAGTTGACTTGCTTGTTTGTCATGTTATTTTGGCTAAGAAGTTGCATAAAGCGGCCTGCCAAAATGTGGGTTATATAAAATAAAGCCGAAACAGAGGAAGGGGAGACGGAAAAAAGGAGAAGCTGCGAGTGAGAAGCGCTGCGTCATTGACCACAAAACAAAAGACTGCGACGCAAAGCCAAAAAAAAACTAAAAACAACAACAACAAAAAAAAGGGGGAAACAAAATTGTTGCCGCTTCAGACGCATCTCAATAAACTTATTGGCTCGGAACTGATGAATCACTATGCTCGATTGCCCACCGGGGGGCTCTATGAAGCCATCAACGACGCCTTGGCTGCGCATTGGGCCACACACATGAGCCGCTACAGGGCGGAGATTGTTGTGCAACCGGGGCGTAGTTCGACTAAGGTTTTGGCCAAATGATTCAGCGGCCAAAGCTGAGCTGAGCTGAGCTGAGCTGCGCTGCAGTCTTCGCATTCCAAGCTGAACAGTAAAAACCCGTATTTAAATGAAGCGTGTGGCTTATGCAGATTTGTTTACGCTTCTCTTTCCGTATCAAACAGAGCCGCAGTTAGTAGCGAATGCTTTTTGCTCCGATTGCCCATCTTGAAGCTGAACTTGACCGATTTTCTTCTTCTTCTCTATATATTTTATTGTTGCTGCTAGCTGGGCGTGTGCTAGACAGAATGTCCATAATACTTTAATACTTGGCAATCTGTCAAAGACGAGGCGATGTCCAACTAAATCAAATTATATTTTGCTACACTTCAGGCAGCGCTGTGTAGGCCAAATTGCAGTGCGAAGGTTAAATCAAATTAATTTGCATGCGAATTGATTTATATGGCCAAGCAAAATAAACGATAACACCTGCTAAATTGCGGCCATGGATGAACATAATGGCCAGCAGTGAAGAGGGGAGCGGACCCTCCTCCATCTCCAATGCCATAAGCATCCTTCATCCAAGTTCGATTCGAGTTAAACTCTAGAACTAAATGTGTGCGACTTTAATGAGAGTTTAGAGTACATGGCTATAATCCATAAGCCAAGTGTTTAACCATTTCTGCCCGATAATCAACACAGAGAACAATGAGACTTCAGTATATCTAACCTTTTCTTGCAAGTCACTGTTTATGACTCTGTTCGAAAAACATATCGAGTGGTTTTTGCTTTGCTTGAGTTGCATTAGCAAGGTTTTAAATGCCGAAGCTCGTTTGCATTGAGAAACCGCAAAGCCAAAATATTAACCATGCCCAAAACACAGAAGCTAGCCAAATAATCGGGTTAAACATGGCAAAACACAGAAACTGCAAACTAAAAGACAATGCAAGAAAACAGAAGTAACACAAGCTTAGACCAGTGTGAACGAGAACTAGATACCCTACACACGCACTATACTAGGTATCCTACTCTCTTACAAGAACTTAAGAACTTGCGGGGTTAAACGCATACAAATATGGAGTCAAGTGTGCCTTAAATTCAAATACCCCGTATAATATTTTAAGTCTGTCTTTAACCTTTTTTTATTATCCTTGTGATAAATTAATGGTTTTTATCTGAGTCTTTTATGTAAAAACTTACCCAACTATGTTATGAAACTTATTTGCCGAAGGTTCTATAATATATATCTTCTATTAAAGCCCAGAGTTGAGGCTCGGCTTATAAAGTTTTTCATATTTATCATATATGTTGCAAACTCAAACGAATCGATATACCAAAAGTATAATTTTATCACAATATTATAATAAATAAGACCCTCTAAAATAAATCTTGAGCTTAAATCCAAGTATTTGCTTGTTCGCTTAAAGATCGGCTTATGCTAAAATAAATATATGCATAAATCATACAATTTGTCTGCTTCACAGTATACCAATCCATTCGATTAGGAACAGGGTATAACAAAGCCAAAAACTATCGAGAAACTGCAGAAACGAGACTTTTGAAGCGCGCTCAAAATAAACGTTTCTATGTGTTCATAAGCAAAGACAATTGTATTTTGATTTATTTTTTTTTTTGGTTTTTTTTTGTTTTTTTTTTTCTTTGTGTGCTCGTGAAACGTTTTTTTCGCTGCCCACCTGCATAAGGCAGGTGAATTGAATTTAATTTGCTGCTCATCTCAATTGCATTCAAACTGAAACGCAAATCAGTTAAATTTAGACCACGTTTAACCTGTTCCGTTGCGTGGCCACTTATCGACTTTTGATGCCATCAACCATCAGCCGGTCTTCTATGCAACACATTGGAAGAATTTGTGGGTTAACAACCGTAAGTCGAAAAGTGTGGTAAGCAATTTAATAATTTGTTTTTGTTTTTGTTTTTTGCCATGCGTAACAAGGCAGCAGACACCAAAGACGAAAGACGAAAGACGAAAGACGAAAGACTTGAAAAGTTAACGAAAAGAAAACCTCTCAATTTTCCAAATGAAAGAAAATTGATATTACGGCATGAAATAATAGTTCGCTGCCCTCAAATATAATTATTAACAAAAATAAACTTAGGACAGAAACTTGATAATCAAACCGAAAACGAAAGACTTAAGACACAAACTTGATCTGACATTAAGATAAAATAAAACATAATTGATAATTGGTTTAAAATGTATAATAAATAAAGAAAGCAAATTAATTTAAAGTAACATACATAATAATAATAATAATAATATCAAACATATACATAAACAAAAAACAAAACTCGATTTAATAGTGAAGACTTAAGGCACAAACTTGTATTTAAATTGAAGAGTAAGTAAATAAAAAATTGTATGATTGTTAATTGCAAAAAAGCAAATTGATACGTGCCGAAAAATAACACTAAATTAAATATAAACAATAACAAAAAACTTCACAAATGAAGAGTGAATAATGTATTATAAGAGCTGAACCGGCACCGAGATGAAAATGGAATTGAAAAACGCAATAAAATAAAAGATATATGATTCACTTACTTGCGGCCTGCATGATCAGAAATCCAATAACGAAAAAATTCATTTTCTCAACTATATTTAATATTTATTTTGATTAATTGTGATTCGTAGTCGTTTAAATTGTTAGTTTTGTTAGCTTCGTATAATTTGGGCCGCCAATTTCCTAGTTGAACAAAAAACACTCACGCACTCGCACGCACACACTGAAAAACTTGAAGCACAGGCAATTATATTATGTTATCGCTTATGAAAATGGAAAATAAAACGTTGTGAGCACGGGATAATATGAGATGCCTTAATGGAAGACCCGTGCTGCCGGAGATGGGCTCCGACTCGGAAGCAGTTGCCTTAATTAAATTTAATGCTGCTATTACAGCTGTGCACACACACATATATATATGTATGCGTATGCTGAAAAAAACCAAGTTAGATATCGGATAAACAAAACAAAAAAAAATGCGCGTAAATTGAAAAACCGGTAAACAGAAACGCAAATGAGCTGGACAAACACTCTCTCTTTCCGTTTAAAGTAAAAGTGAAGAGTCGAATGCCTGAGATGCCGATTAAATCGACTGCGCGGCGTGGGCTGAAAATGTCAGCATTTCCAATATTATACATTTATATACTTATATATATATATATATATATGTAGATGTATATAATATTGTACTAATATTTAAGTTAAGTGCTAGTTAGTTTCGCTGCCCCGTTTCATATTTCTTATTATTTTATTTTTGTTTGTGTTTAGTTTAACGGGCCGAAACACTTTCCAATCAGTTAGTCGAGCCGCTTGGTCGATTTCTTGGCTCTCGCGCCATAACTGTTTGTGGCGGCCACGCCCCCCCAAAAGCAACAAATAATGTCAGCACGTCAACAATAACAACAACAATAACAATAACAACAGCAATGGCAAAACGTGCGACGGTTCTGCGTTTAAAACTTGTAAAGATAAAAATCATAGGTAAAAGTTGTTTGCGATACGTTTTTATTTAATTCGTTTGCCTGTTAATTGTTCGCACTGCATTTGTTTTTCATTTTAATTTTGATTTTGATTTTGATTTTGGTTTCATTTAAATTAGCACACTTTACGCTCTTGCTCTAATTAATTTAACAAATTTACACATTTCGATTTTTCAAAATTTTATACATAATTAATTGTTAAATCTATTGACAAAATGGCAATGGCCTCGCCGCTGCAAATATTTCACTTTTTCATTCATTGGCACGCATTCTGTTTGTTTGTTTTTGTTTTTGTTTTTTAAATCAGATATATATATATATATATATATCTATATAAAGGTATTTGTTGTGTAGAGCGAGTCAGCGAGTCTCCTTTACCGATCTGCATTAACAAAAACGATTTGTCCGAATGCGCGATTTACAAAACTTGTTGCTTCAACAAACGGCCAACGACTGAAAACTGAATATGATTCAGAAATTGTGGCCAAAACCAACTAACAACTGCCAACAACCAACAGCCAACAGCCAAGAAGCCGAGCTGCTGGCCTCTTTGGACTTTTGGCTCGGTTTCGAAAGCGACGACAGCTTCGCGCATGCGTGCCTGTCGATCAGCGTCTCTCTTACATATGGGCATGCGATGGCGGCACTTTACAACACTGGCTCACTGGGCGCCACATTCAAAGGCAAAGGCTTCGACTCCTAAGTGATAAGTGTAATCAAACACATTAGGTACTATAGAAATAATGTGTGCTTCCTTCTGTTTCTGTTTCTTCTTCTCTTAAAGAAACAGTTGCTAAATAAATCGTTGATTATTTATTACAATTATTAAGTTAGATAAGTAAAACTGTTCTAAATAATTCCAATAACATAATTCTTGATAGGTGAATTTTCTAATTGGTTAGTTATGTAGAGAACGAATACTAGGGTACTATGTATAAAGATGTTGAGTTGTTCCATCCCCAGATTTTGAAAGTTGTTGTTCTTCAACTATATCATCTATTTGTATATATAAATGAAATAATTCAAATTAATTCAGTCTCACATATTGAGTTAATAAAAAGTAAAACTCACTCTTTTTTACAGCTAAATCAGTCCCATCAACAACGATAAATGTTTGTATATCTGCGGACTGTTTCACACTAAGTAGATTTCTTTAATCGACCTGCGAGACTCTTCGATTCGATTTTATTAGTCACAGCTAATAATGCCTTGACGAATTGCAATTTTATTGTTAGTTTCGAAAACAAGATTTGTAAGCTTTGTAACAAAACAAATCGCGCGCTGTTCGAAAGACAAAGAAAATGAATTCGATAAAAATAATCATGTTTCTGTGCTCAATGGCCAAAACGAACGCCATACGAAATCTTATAAATGAATTATCATATGGAGCTTCAACGGAAGTTCTTAAGACACTTTTCACTGTTGAGGAGATTATGGAAGAAAACATGGAAAACTACGTTTTAGAGCTTAAACAAAAACTTAAAATTACACAACAGTAAGTTTTACTATAGAGTTTTTTCTATATGTTTTATTTTATTACTCTGAACTTATTGAAAAACAGGAAATATTGTTGTTATGAAAATGTATCTAACAGGCAGAACTCTCTCACCAACCATACAATATACAATATAATATATATTGTGATCAAGTACATATATATTTATGATAATTGTCTAGTTTTTGACAACAAATATTTGTTTGTCAACAATATGCCGTTCATATCAAGAACTAGAGTCATAAAACTTAAACTTAAAGAGAAAAACATTTTGGATATTTCACATTTTAAAGTCCTACCTCCCAATTATTGGGAAAACTCATTTTTTAAAGTAAGGGATTTTTCTCCTAATTGGGCACACTCTATTAGTTTTTCTCTCTCTTATTTTATAGTGCTCTGAAAGGCTTTCGTTCCGAGGCGATACGAATGAGATCGGACACTGAGAAGGATCTAAACAATCCGCTCAATAATTTCGCTCTCATACGCCATCAGCAAAAGGATTGGCCCATGTGGGCTTTGTACATGGATAAAAAGATTGGCGAGGGTAAAATGTATATCTTTTTAATCCAAATCAAATTCGTTGATGTGCTTTTTTCGTACAGATCAAATCGCCTATGCACACCAAATGCGTCGAAATTTACCCACAGCTCTGGATCTTCAGGAGGCAAGTCGCAGTATTGAGCTCCTTGTTAACTACTATAAACTGAACCCCAGAGAGTTAGCTAACGGTACACTACAAGGATACTCTCAGCCAGAGTATGTCTCTCTATCCATTTCCAGTGGATTACTATTGGCTGTATTTCCCTTTATAGATCAGCTCTGTCTGCATTGGACTGTTACGCAATGGGAATGTTCAACTATATCGAAAAGGACTTTGCAAAGGCCGAAATGTGGTTTAATGTATCGCTTTCGAAGTACGACACGAGTCAAAAGGCTAAATACAAAGTTTATAATTTCAGTAAACAAAACATACACAAATGGTTGGGCGTACTTCTGGTAAGACGGGGGAAAGACAGAGCTGCGATGAGGCACTTGAACCAAGCAAGGGCTGTGGAATACGTTCAGGAGTTGATTGCATTGCTAACCACCAAGAAGCACTGTTCAGCCAGCTTTCATCGACCCACCCACCTGCATTGCCGCTATAACACTTGGACTACGCCTTTTCTACGGCTTGCACCTCTGAGATTTGAGGAGCTCAGCATGGATCCCCTCGTTGTGCTCTATCACAATGCGATCTACGAAAGCGAAATTGAATCGGTGCTAAGCAAAAGGCTAAATTTCACGCCTGCTTTGCTGGATGAGGAGGGACTATCATCACTTCGTACGGCCAAGCAAGTTCACCTTCATCCCCGGAACGAGGAAGTTGTGATGGCGATCAACAATCGAATAACAGACATGTCTGGCTTTATCTTAAGTCATTCCGAAGTGCTAAATTTAATAAACTATGGCATCGGCGGGCACTATCATCTCCACGAGGATGCACTTAATGAAACGGTACTAAAGCTCGCATTCCATTGAGATCTCAAGCCCTGAACCAAGTTTTGCAGGTATACGGACTATATAACCGCATAGCCACAGTCCTGTTTTATGTAAGCAAGCTTAATCTCTGTGATAAGTGTGATAATTATTGCTTATTGTTTTTGTTGTAGCTAGGCGACGTTGAATCGGGCGGCGCCACAATATTTCCCCAACTGAATCTAACTGTAACCCCGGAAAAAGGAACTGCTATACTGTGGCACAATTTTAAGCATTGCGGCACACGGCATCCAAAAGCAGTCCATGGAGCGTGTCCAGTAATTGTTGGCTCCAAATATGGTGAGGCCTTAGAATTGTGAGTTGCTGGATTCCAGTTGAGACTGTTTTTATTTGAAGTGCTTACAAAATGGATTTCTAATCTGGATCAGATGTTTATTAAACCGTGCCAGGCGAATCATACAATCAATTGAAGCAAAGCCACAAAAGTTGTTCACCTTAGGAATAAAATAAGTGAATTTATTTAATATCACCCAAACTGTTGGCTTAAAGTCATAGATTGGACTACTAACTGGAGCTGACGGTCTTGGCAATGCGATACTTCTGCACTGCAAAGAGAGCTCCCTCCTCCGAGGTCAGCTGCGCGATAAATTTTTCCTGTAAGAATCTATTTGTAACTGCGTTCAGGCTTTCCTGAACGAACGAGAAGTGCAAAACGGCATTGGGCACACAATTGAGCTCCAGAAGTGTTTCGTTTGCAGGCAAAATCTTCTTTGGCGGTATGGTGAACAGGTGGAACTGTTCCCTGGGAGTTGCCAGAAATTCGCGCACAAACTCTTCCACCTTGCCAAGCATTTCGTGGGGCTTAAAGATTCCCTGCAGCACATAGCGATCAGGAAACTGTATGCGCAGCACACAGTCCTTGTATTGATTCAGTTTGGCCAGCATCGCCTTTTGGCGTTCCAATTCGCGCAGATTGGCTGTAAGCAACGGCGCATCCTCGTTGCCGGCTGCCGTGCGCTTCAGATCCCGCAGCACCATTTTTAAATCGTTGACTGTCAAATCAAAGAACGAATCGGGCAAATCATCGTTGTGCCTGTTGGCGGCATCCAATGACAAGAGAACAGCGTGTCGTGGTCCAATAACATTTACCACTGGTGGCTGTTTTTGAAAATTCTCATCGGCATCATCCTCGAATTGCTCCTCGCTGGTGCGGTTTTGCAGTAAATAGCCCGACCCACTGCCCCAGTCATACTTGGGCTGCTCGGGCTCACTTTTTTGCGCCTTGGTTTCGGCCGATGTCACAGCGTCAGCTGCTGCAGCGGAGTTATCATCCGGAGCGGTGCGTTTAAGCGATTTTAACAAATCATTGGTAACTGCGAACCCTCCGCTAGCGCCAGTGCTACCACTTCCGGCCATGGCTGATCGCGATGTGCTTGGCTGGTCCTCGTCGTCCCTTGATTTAGCTTTCACTTCCGCCGGCTTGTACACATTGGCTTGTTGCTTAAGCTCCTCCGGGTTTTTGTCGACCAATCTCATCATCGCCCGTCCTTCGAGTATGCCCAGCGACTTCAACGTCGTTTGACGCATTTTCTCCACCCCAATCACCTCGCTACGCATATAAATAATAACAGGGCTTGCATATGATTTCGACTGGACACTGCAAAGCTGTTGCACCACACTCCAGACGGTGCTGTTCGGGGCAAACTCGCCTTGTTCACGTGACCCGTCGTTCAGTTGAATGCATACGACAACGTTGCTCAGCGGCCGCCGTTTGTCCGTGGGCTCCATTTCTAGCACACAGTTGTTGGGCAGACCGCTGAAGCGGAATTGCTGTGTCAGACTAACATCCTTGTTGTGGAATTTGAGGCAATGTTCCTCACTGTCGAAGCCATGCTTTGCGCTCGCCGTCTCCAGTATCTCCAGTAATGTCATGTCGGGCTTCACATTGATATTTTGCCGACGACCATTGGGCATCAGCACAGTCACTCGCTTGTCCATGCTTCAATCCCACTGGAGTCGCTTTGTTTCAATGAAGCCCTATTATAAGCAACATGTGAAATTAAAATTTCAAAAGGTCCAAATAAGAACACCTGTTTGACTTCAATGTCAAACAAAACAAATTTACCTTAAAATTTAAAAACAGATACTGGTTGTGATGCTGGAATTCCAAAAATCCTTTTGTGTTTTATTGGCCAAATTTTCGCCGGTCACCATTGGATTTGTATCGAATCGTTCCGATTCGATTTCCTAATTCGATTAGTAACTAGTTCAACTAGTTCTTATATGTGTCACTTGTATATTTAATTTTAACTTCGTTTCTAAAAAGTGGCTAATTTTATATTATTAAAACTAATTACCAAGTCAATAAAATAAAAGTATTTCTATGCTTATTTTGATTTAATGTTATGTGAAACTTTAATTTGAATTTTGAAACTGTCCACTCTCCCTAAATTTGTTCCAATCAGAACAAAACAATGCACAGCTGTTTAATATATCGATGAATCTGTTAACTATCGAATTATCTTCGTGCACTACGATCTACAAAAACAGGTGCAATCGTTGATCGTTTACGAAAAGCTTGTGATAACACAGGTCACAATAACGTGTATTTTGTTATTAATTATTTACATTAGTTAGCAGCCAAATGTATACTAGACTTGTGCAGCATGTTCGCCACAGTGTCAGGTAATAATTGCCTACATCTGCGAAAAGTTAAAATAAGTCGATCGCTATTTTTGGAGGAAATGTTACATAAACATTTTTATCTTTTCCAGGTGCTTGACCACAAAAGCAACACCAAAGGTCCAGCCGATCAACAAAATTCTGATATCAAATCGAGGTGAAATAGCATGTCGCGTTATTAAAACTGCCCGAAAACTTGGTGTGCGCACTGTGGCCGTCTATTCGGATCCCGATGAGCACAGTCTCCACACCCAGTTGGCCGACGAAGCATATCGTGTTGGCGAGGCGGCGTCTTATTTGCGCGGCGACCAAATTCTGGAGATTGCCAAAAAGTCGGGTGCTCAAGCTATACATCCCGGTTATGGATTTCTCTCCGAGTCGGTGGAGTTTGCTGAGCTTTGTCAAAAAGAAGGCATCATATTCATGGGGCCACCCAGCTCTGCCATCCGCGACATGGGCATCAAGAGCACCAGCAAGGCCATTATGGCAGCTGCCGGAGTGCCAATTGTTAATGGATACCATGGCGATGACCAGTCGGATGCACGTCTGCAGGACGAAGCTGCCATTATCGGTTTCCCACTTATGATTAAAGCAGTACGCGGTGGAGGCGGTAAGGGAATGAGAATAGCTGAGAGTGCCGAAGACTTTCTCACAGCATTGAACTCGGCTCGTACGGAATCCCTAAAGGCCTTTGGAGATGGTTCCGTGCTGCTCGAGCGCTATGTGCGGTCACCCCGTCACGTAGAGGTCCAGGTGTTTGCGGATCAGTACGGCGACGCAGTCTATCTGTGGGAACGCGATTGCTCCGTGCAGCGTCGTCATCAGAAAATCATTGAAGAGGCTCCTGCGGTGAGTCAAAATATCGTTGTGAATCTTAACAAGATAAAAAGAACTGTTTGCTTAATTATTAGCCTGGTCTATCGGAAGAACTACGTCGGGAGCTAGGCGAAGCTGCAGTGCGTGCAGCTAAGGCTGTTGGCTATGTGGGTGCTGGCACAGTGGAATTTATACTGGACAAAGAGGACCTGTCGTTTCACTTTATGGAGATGAATACGCGCCTGCAGGTCGAGCATCCCATCTCGGAGATGATAACCGGGACTGATCTCGTCGAGTGGCAGATACGTGTTGCCGCTGGCGAACCACTGCCACTAACTCAGGCCCAAATAACGCGACGCGGTCACGCGTTCGAAGCACGCATATATGCAGAGAACCCTCGAGGCGGCTTTTTGCCAGGCGCTGGTCCGTTGCGCTATCTGAACACCCCAAAAACCAGTCCCGAAGTACGTGTGGAGACAGGTGTGCGCGAAGGTGACGAGGTTTCCGTGCACTATGATCCCATGATTGCCAAACTTGTTGTCTGGGGCGAGAACCGGACGCAGGCACTAAACTCTCTGATTGCGCGGTTAGGTGAATATCATGTGAGTATATTACTAAACTAATTCCGGCTAATTCCGTTGCATAATTAAATGCCAATTCAGATATCTGGTCTGGAGACAAACATTAATTTCCTCATCGACCTGGCCTCACACCCGGAGTTCCAGCTGGCCAATGTACACACTGGCTTTATTGATCAGCACTTTGATACGCTCTTTCCGCCAATCGTCGTTGAACAGCAGCAACTGAGCCAAGCCGCTCTTTCGCTGATCTTCAATGAGCTGCAGGCTGCCAGCAGCAATGCCAGCGGTGCACAGGATCCTTTTGCCGCAGCAGCAAATGCACGTCTCAACTACGCCCTAATTCGCAGTTATAAATTAAAGGCACATGACAAAGGTACGTCAATATTTAAAAGAGAATCGAAAGTATGTTTTTAGCTCTCATCTGCTTTCTATATATTAGTTTACGCTGTGGACGTTAAGTATGATAATGGTGACATTGAAATCCGCGTCGATGGTGGAGCTTGGCAAGTCATTAAAGCCGAACGCGTGCAGGACGACAAACGCTTGAAAATACGTGCCAATATTGACAACAATATAACTACCTACAATGCTAACATCGATGGGGCAAATGTAACACTTTTCTTGGAGGTAAAACATTTCCTCAGCTATTATTATCTTTATCCCACAACATTTATTGATTAACAAATTTATAGAGTGGAAAATTGGATTTCGAACTCGTGCAGCCAAAGTTCTTAAGCGCCCAGGCTGATCAGCAAGGCAGCGGAGGCTCCCGTGTGGTGGCACCCATGCCTGGTGTATTGGAAAAGATCTTAGTCAAACCCGGTGACATAGTCAAGAAGGGCGACAGTCTGGCTGTGCTTATAGGTGGGTTACAAATGGTAATCATTTAAAATTGTATTTTCTTATTTCTACATGCATTATCAGCTATGAAAATGGAGCACATTTTGAAAGCTCCAAAGAATGCTACAATTAAATCAATTGGCGGAGCGGTAGGCGACAACATTGCCAAAGGTGCGGCGGTCGTGACATTTGTTGACGAGGAAGCCAACAACTAAAGAATCATTGTGATTCACCAGAAACTTGTTGCATTTATTTTTTCTAAGCTTCTGAATTGATCCTCGATCAGTTTTAAGTTTAACCACGTGCATTTATTAAATTTAAGCCTTAATTTTTCCATTTAATGGAACTTTGTTGTAACCTGTCTTGTGACAATAAAAATACTGGATGTTTCTTTTGTAATCTATAACCAAGTTCATTTCTTTCAGCCAATAGTGCTACACAAAACAACTTTAATTAGAAAAAAATTAAGTATTCATTTATTTTTTTCGTTAGGTTTTTGTTCATTTAATTTATGTATATTGTGTGTTTGCTTTATTACACACACTTCACAGACATACATATATAAAATATGTAAATTATAAAATACAGTAACAATTTTATATTTCAGTTTGTATATCGAATTGTTCTATTGCTTAGTTCTTTGCAGTGGCTCGTAAAACAAATTATGAAAAAAGTAATTGAAGCATGATTTGCTTACATTTTCGCGTTTATTTTGCAACTTAAAACATAATAATTTAATAAATGTTTAACAAATTTCACTTAATACAAAAAACACTAAATAATTAAAAATATATTTATATATACTTAGTATAAACATAATCAAGTTTATTACATGCACTCTTTAATTTTTCTTAGTCCACATTTGTCTATCAACTCTGGCGTTTATACTGTAATTTTTTTTTCTTTTGTTTTGCTATCCTTTTTTTTTGATTTCACATTCAAATTTCGGTTGAAAATTGAATATATTTTGAAACGCTTTTCGCGACACTTGTGGTATGATGAGTACTGAAGATGCAATTTGGTTTTGCTTGCCTTAATCGAAATATTTACGCAGCTGTCTTGACACCCAGCCGAATTAATTATATTTGTTTCCTAAGTATGTATTTTTATGTATGTATGTATGTATGTATGTAGTTGTTAGTCGGCTTTATTTGAACCAATTAATGTTTAGATTGCTCGCTTTCAATGCGTAATACATCATTTATATATACTATATATAAATACAATTATACCGTACTATTAACGTGCAACTTAAACCATCATAGTGTGTGTGTGTGTGTGTGTGTGTGTGTGTATGCGCGTTTGTGGTGTGTGAGTGTGTGTTAATGTATACGCATGTATGCAATTTGTTTAGGTAAATATAAAGTACAATAACTATTTAAACACCTTCTGTTGGTACATACCCTTTCTTAATATTTACTATTCTTGCACTCCATTCGCATCTGATTTCGATCAAATATCGCTTTTCGTATTGTTGTTGTTATTGGTTTTGCCTATGCTTCATTTGTTAATAACTACTTGCGTTTAAGTCTCGTTTTAGTATATCTGGTTGTTAGTTTTTGTTTTTACAACTGCCTGCCCACCCATTGATACCACCCAAACAATTCACAATGTCAATTGATGGATGCTTACAAGTTGTTTAGTATTGTTGTTGCTTTGTTGTTTTAATTATAATTATTATTAATAATTATTATTGTTGCGATTAGTAATTTTTATTGAAAAACTATTCGTTTCGTTTCGTTTCTATGTATTTTAAATTAAGTTTTTCTCCATTATTGAATTGAGTTCAGCCGCTCCCGTTGTTGTTGTTGTTGTTGTTGCAGTTGTTGTTGTTGTGTTTACCGGTGTTGTTAATATTGCTGCAGTTGTATCTGTTATTGTTATTACTGATGTTGTCTCGTTAGTTGTTGCTGTTGAGCTATCTGCAACTTTTTCTGCTGGTTTCTCTTCGCCGCTAGACGCTGTTGTTACTATTGCGGGCGTTGGTGTAGTTGTTGCCTCTGTTGCTGGTATTTCCTCGAACTCCTCCGCATTTCCATACACATTCTTTTTGTTCAATACCCTTCTTCGCTCTCTCCTGTGTGCCGGCTGCTGACAAAGCATAAGAATCAAAACAAACAACAATTATACATTTATCATTAGCTTTCAAATAATAAAGAAAGAAAACGCAATAAAATATGTTATCGAGTCGCCTTAAGCGCTCTCTCAGTTAAGCATAAAACAACAGGTGTGCAAATATGTATATATGTACAGGTTGTGTGTGCGTATGTGTGTGCCAATGTCAAGAAAGCATACGGCTTAAAAAGAAAAAATGCGGGAAAGTCATGGGTCCCTTTTTGGCAGGCACATCAATTGTATAAACTCAGTATATAGTAAAGTACTTTTGTCTTTTCGGTTAAACAAAAGGTTTAAAGAATAACAATAACACATGTGGTCGGATCAAAGAATTAAATGAACAACTCTAACTAACTTGGCGCAAATCAAATTAAGCGGCTGGTGGAACTGTTGCTAATATCACCACGTTGTTGCTGTTGTTGCTGCTGCTGCTGTTGCTGTTGTTGCTGCTGTTGTTGCTGCAGTTGTTGCTGCAGTTGTTGTTGCTGTTTTGGTTGTAGTTGTAGCTGTAGTTGATGTTTTTGTTGATGTGACTGTTGTTGTTTCTGTTGTTGTTGTTGTTGTTGTTGCTGTGACTGTAGTTGTTGCAGTGGGGGCATTAGCAGCTCCGCTGCCAACGGCAATTTACCTCCTCGGTTGACACGATTTCGGCTACCCTGCGCACAGTTAACAAAAAGGTGGAAGGGAGGGGGGACGACAAAACAAAAACAGCGAAAAATCGAAAGAAGGTACATTGGATAATTTGAAACAGAGAAAGAATTAGAACAAAGTTACCATGTTGTGGAGTGTAGTGTAGTTTATGTATTATTTATATATATAAATATAAATATACATATATGTATATGTATATATATATATAAATATTATTTTAAGAATATAAGTTCAACATATATATAGAAAAAAAAATATATATTTAAATGTATAGTTTCCCTTTGTATGACAAGGAGCCTGCACCAGGTTAACTACTACAAAAATTACTAGAGCTCAAAGAGCCCCACTGTCATGCTAGTTACCTTTTCCATTGTAATTTTCATGTGATCCAAACTATTGGTCAAGCCATTTATATTTGACTCGGTGTTGCCCGTTTCCTGAGCACTGCTCTCGGTTTCACTGTTGGCGCCACTGCCACTTCCGCCACCGCCACCGCCACCTACAGATGGTGCAACATTGCCGCCAGATGAAACAACGCCCATAGAAGAGTAGGCGGTAAACAATTGACGCGACAGTCGTGGTATTCCATTACCGTCGATTGCGCTCGAGTTTGGTGCCGGCGTAGATGTAGGTGTTGAGTTAGGGGCAGGGCCAGGCCATCCGCCAATTGTTGGAATTGTTGACAATTGTGGATAATTTGCAGATTTGTTGTCCGGCTGCTGCTGTTGTTGCTCATTGCTTAAATTTCCATCTGCAACAGGTGGCTGCTGCACCTGTGTTGGCTTCTGTGGATCCTGCTTGTTTTCATCGTTTGACTCCAAGTCAGATTCGTTGTTTTCTTCCTGATCCTGCGTTTTAGAAATTGTGATAGTAAGTATAAGTCCATTATCCCTTGTTTTTGTATACATACCGTTGTAGTTTTCTCGGTAGCCTCTTCTGGACACAGTTCATAGGCCATAGACCAGGTATTCTTTGCCGATTGTGAGCGCTCTAGCATATAGCCATTGGTGTTGTCATTACTCTGTGCTGGCGGAGACCATGAGTACGAGTTATACTGACAGCCTATGCCTCGCTGACGTTCCAGCTCGTCCTGTAGCCACTCAACGGCAATGCTCCAGTGGCGACTTATAGTGGGATTGGTGTTAAGCATTTGCAGCGCAATGGGCGATTTGTGGAACAGTTGTGTTAGGCATTTAATTATCTGGTAGGCGCGCTTCTGGTAGTGCGTCTTGGCGCGTTGTATCGTTTCTAACAGACCCTCTCGTTCCTCAGCCACCCCGTTGAGCGCATTATGTATGCGATGATGCTGCCAAGAGTCCTCAATCAACAATATGTTCAACAGTAGATCAGTGTGATGGCGCATGTCGTGGCAGTAGGCGAAGCCACATTGCCACAGCAGCTCTGTGAGTACCGCACGCGAAAAATGTGGATTTTCCCAGCTGCAATACTGAAGCAGCTTTAATCCCTCATCGCCCACATTTGTGTCCTCGATGACTTTTTTAATATACCTATGAAAATTGAGTTAAATAGGTTAAACAGTATTGAAAACATATTAATAACAAATGACTTACCCGGTGCGGTTGAAGAGAATATCCATGCATTCACCGGATAGAGGCGTCAGCTCGTCCTGAGAAATGCTTGAATCCTTATACGGATTGGGCAGAGGTCGCCCATTTTGATTGGAGCTCTGGCACTTGTCGCTTACATCGCTGCACCGCACCAAATGAGACACCACCTGATGAAGTTTGCTGAATTCTGGATACTGATACTTAATCGAAGGCCCTGATCCATCATCCATGGCTACCTGCATAAACTGCACGGGTACATTTAACTGAGAAGTAGAAAAAACGTTAATGATAAACAAAATACTAAATTAAACCTTTAAGTATGTACCTTAAGTAGCTGTTGTTTCTCACGAGTGCCCAGGCCGACGTACATGCTAAATAGACTGAAGTAGTGCGGTAAATGCTTGCCATAATCAGCAGCCTCGGATTTGAGCAGGCGTAGTACACAAATAAGAACTTGCTCGCAGAGATTACTGCCTTCGTAGCCAACAAGCGGCTCATCGTTGATTGCAAAATGGCAAAAGAACACAACCAGTTTGACAAACACGGTGCGTACCTCTGGCGAGGGCGCCATTAATATATACTCGCCCAAACGCGACGGTGGCGAGAGCAGCGCATGATTTGCAAACCACTTGCGCACCAGTGAGGAGGAACGTATGTGATGTGAGAGCGTGTCATACCTACAAAGAGAAATTAAAAAGTAGAATAAATATTTATTATTCTTTTGTTCATCGACCACTCACCATTCGATGACGGGACCACGCAGTGATTTCTTGGTGCGAAATCCAGTGTGAAACAGAAATTGTGATGCCAACTGAACGCCAAGCAGTGAAAGCTCCTCAGCAGCGGGTGTCTGAATAGAATACTATTAATTAGACAGGATTTTATAGAACTTTTACAAAACTCACAATTTGGTCAATGCGCGTCGATGGAATACTGCAGCTGACCAGCTTTTTAATAAAATTAAAGAACTCGACCGAAAAAATGCTGCGAGAATGCAGGAAGCGAATATTTTGATGTCTGAAATAAATATGTCGTACATATTATGAATTGTTTATAAATTTATAAATATTTAATCAACGCACCTGACACTACGCTCAATTGGCTTTGGTAAAGGCAATACCACATTACGGCTCTCCGTCAGCGACAGCTGCTCCACACTTGAATCAAAGCTTTGCGGGTTTTGATCGCAACGCGTATAGAAAAGCATATATGCATTCCACCAACGCTTTTGACGCCGATATTGCATACGCTTTAGATTATTATCATAAATTTCGCCCAAATAATCGCCGCCAAAGCATTGGACTTTCATTTCCTCGTCCTCGTGCATTTTGCATTCAGTTACCTCGCCGTCATCGAACTTGTACCATTGGCATTTGCCATTTGTTGGATTTCTACAAGAGGTTAATTAAAGAAGGTGCCAAATATTTAGTATTTTAAGTGCTTACTTGGATACTATGTAGCTGAAGTAATGGCCACCAGACGCCTGTCCGCTGTGCACCACGATGCCGGTCAGTTCATATTTTGTTGTTTCAACACTTGTTTGACAATTATCACCCACTTCCACAACTTCGCCCTCTAGCTTAGCTAGGCCAGAAACTGAAAAACATGAATAGCTCAAAATAATGTTCCGCTCTGACAGACTTGACAGTCATCTCACCTGTATAGGGCTCCATATCGAGGATTCGCGGAAATTCAAAATAATCATTAAACTTAATTGCGCAAACACGCTCGTAGTCGTATTCAAAGCGCTTCAGTTGTATGGCTAACACGGGCGGCAGCTTCTTGACACATAGCCGCTTAACGGTAACTACCTGGAAGAATAAAAAGAAAATATATTCAGTACATAACTTGCAGTGTGAAAAGTGTTTGTTGACTTACTTTTTTATCACATTTATCACAATGGTATGCATCAGCTCCCTCGAGCAGCTCTCCCTTAACATACTGCTCCAGAGATTCAGTTAATGAGCTATGATTTCTAATATCAACACTAAATACGCTAAATGGTTCCTCTTTGGAATAGCGATGTGGGCACTCTTGGCAAATCTTCTGATCGCTAAATGAGCCACCCAACGTTGCATTCATAAGCTGCGTGTAGCCAAGGGCTTTGAGCCCCTCATCGAGACTCTCAAATAGCGACATAAAGAACTCAACTGCATCCTGTTGCTCACGGAGATTTACGGGTTCTCCTTGCAATCTGTAATGCATTATCTCAGAAATCAATAAATCAATTGTCATCATCATAGTTTATAACTCACTTAAAGTGCGACCAGAGACCGCGTGGCACATAGAACTGCAGCGCACTGTGACCCAAATGACCAAATATGGCCTGCACATGCTTCAGTATGATCACATGGTAGTTCTTACGCACATCGGTTCCATCATCAGAGCTAATGGTTGCAGTTGCTAATGATGACGAGAGCGTGGATATTGTTGAGGGGCTAAAAAATGAAGGTCCTAGATTACCACTAGTTAGATCTGAGTCGCCACTAAAGTCCTCATTGTCATTGGTAGCGGCGCCATGCGCTTTGAGGATTCCCACACGAATAGCTGGCACCATATAAAGTTGCTGCAGCACAGAGTTCATGTAGCAGGTGGCACCAGCATTTTTCAAGCCACAGAAACCTTTAGCTGGCCGAGCTCCTACTGGCGGCAGATAATCCCATTCGCGTAACGGATCCGTATCTTCATATATAGAAGCATAATTATCATAACGATCAAAAGGTTATTTTAAACAACACTTACCCGTGCAGACGAAATCTATGAGCGTATTGGTGAGTAGCTTCATATTAGGAACACAGAGCTGGCACAAAGCAATGAGAAGATCACAAGCTGCAGCAATTGTGTGCGGACTGCGACACACTGGTGGAGGCACCGTGTCCAGCCGCAGGCTGCCATGCTTGCGTAAATGCAAATACTCGCGCGATGCCGTAAACAAAAAGTCATCTATAAGCTCATGTATGAGCTCGTTTAGCTGCGCCTTCGAGTCGGGCATCAGGAAGAACATTAGCTCCTTGGCCAGACATAAATGACCCTCAAGCAGTTCCTCGTGCACTTGTGTATCACTCGAAACCTTCACGTTCTCCCGAATCTTACGTAGCCATTTGATTTCGTCGCCTAGAAGACCCTCGCTAATCTGCAGTGGCCAGTTGTAGATGCAACCATAGGAGAGTGTGCGACAAAGCACTGAAAAGAACTCCGCGCAGGTTGCTTCATATTGGGGCACCAAGGTTTTCAAGGCGCTCACAAGCAGATTGACCATGTAAACAAATGGACGACGATCGCCGGCGCAGTAAGTGGAAGCCAGGAACAGCTGTTCCGCTGCCACTTGACGCACATGCCGTAGAGGATTCTTCAGCACAATAGAGGTGATAAATTTGGGCCAGTTTGCATCGTTGCTCAGCGCCTCATTCGCGCTGGGATTGAGTATAAAAGAGATCGTTAGCACCTCTAGTGCCTCCTTGCACATGCTGAAATCTTGACCATCGGGAATAATAGCGTCATGTTCGAAATCGTTGCTGCTGCCCAAAGCTTGTAAATTACCACACGACGAAGCCCAGGCTAACTGCACCACCGCCTTAATTGTGGTTATATCAGGACAGGACCATTGTAGCGTTGAGCTAAATAGGGCACGACAACGCTCGCCTTCGTGACTGGCCGATAGCATCTCGGTGGCCAATATCTCAGCCAGCTTGGCAGAGATGGCACGCAGCGTGCCTTGCGCATTGTTGGGCATCGTCGAGAAGTTCTGCTTAAGTATTTCCACCTGGGAGCGAGCACCATTGTCATAGTCACAGATCATTGGTTCATCGCCCACGCGGGACAATACGCTACCCACTATGTACAGAAACAGCTTGGCCAGCCGCAACACGCACTGAAAGGATGCACGTTTTGTGTGCATATCGGCACTGGGCAAAAAGTTGTTCTTGGTGAGCAGCTCCAGTACGAAATGAGCACATCCCGAATGCATCCAAGCGGACTGCACCTGCAGCGCCGACTCGCCCAACGGATCCAGCGCAGGTATTAACAGTCCATGCAGAACGCTTAGATTATACAGCACCTGAGCTGGTGCTGGATGCAGGAACATCTGCTCCGGTGTGCAGTCGTCGGCATTTAGCTAAAAAAAAGATTTAATCAAATTGTGATTTTATTCAATTGTTTAGGTGAACGAAAACCCACCACATCGCTAGCATTTTGACCACCACCAGTTAAGGCATCTTCCTCCTTGGGACCATCTCCGGCGGGCGACTTCGGAACACGGCACATGAGCTGAAGCATGCGCATTGTGTGACGGTCACAAGGCAAAAGATGCAGCAGCACGTTGGCGCTATCACGTAAGCGTCCGTGCTCCAAGTCGCTTCCCAACTGATACAGCTTTAAGAAGAACTCAGTGTACTGATAGTGCTGTGAAATAATCACACCGGGCAGCGTGCTCTCCGACTCGACACGCTGCATATCCGGACAGGGTCTCGGTGGCGAACCAGTGCTAGAGTCGCTGGAGGAATCAGGACTGCTGGCCAGACCAATGCCCACTGGAGTCAACTTGGCCGTCAATATCATTTTGTCGCGTATGGTATACTGGTTCAATGGATTGATCTCATCAGTGACCTCAATTGGCTCGCCGTTGGTGTAGAAGAGGTCCACTTTAATATTAGTATTAGATGTAGAGTTACCTTTAATACGCTTCAGTAAATTGCGCTTGAAGGCAGCCATTGTCTCGTTACTGTGAGTAACAATCTCAATGTCGTCAATGGGTCGTCCAGGCGTTTGAAAACGTATGTAGAGACTAGTATTCTTGCCGCGGGTGACGCGGCTGAGGGGTAAATGGGTGCGATCGCCGCTAAAGGAGCGATCACACTCTTTAATATACTCCTGCAGCACCTTGATAATACGACACATCTT
Source organism: Drosophila pseudotalamancana (assembly GCA_037075185.1). Lineage (NCBI taxonomy): Eukaryota > Metazoa > Arthropoda > Insecta > Diptera > Drosophilidae > Drosophila > Drosophila pseudotalamancana. Next base: position 5,582 of record JBAMCK010000833.1, on the reverse strand, counting down.
CTCCGCCTCGATAAATCTCATTTTAGTGTCTTTCGAATTATCATTGTTGGCGTCTCGATTATCAGCATCCTCAAGCATCGTTTTGCCCAGTATAAGAATGTTGGTGTAGTGAGTGCGTAGACGCGAACAACACTCACCAATAAACATCTCGTGGAACTCAGTGATGTGCTCTTGCAGACGCGGACCGAGGGCCGTTGAAACCTCCTTTAGTAGATCAATGGCCTTATTGGCAATCTCCTCGCCCCCGGTGGTTATCACGCGCCACAGATAATCTTTGCCAATGAGATCTTCGTTGTCGAGTATGTAACCTCGATGTATAGCCTTTAGTTTGTCCTCCTTCGAATTAACGGCTTTGAAGAATCGTTCAAAGCATTTAATGCCACTTTCGGTTAACAGGTGTGGATCAAGTTGCAGTATATTATTCTCGAAGAAGTCCTTATTAATGCCGGGATCTAGATCCGGTTCCTCGCCCATTAGTTTACCGAACCAGCGGAAACATTCCTCACGATCAGCCGTAAAGACAGCGTTCACAGCCAGACAATGCCAGATTTGCTTTGCCTGCGCAGGAAATAACAGTGATTTCTACATAAGCCAATAAACAACCGAGTTAAAAAGGAATGAAAATACGTACCTGATCAGCACAAAGCCAAAGCTGGCCATCTTTAAGCAAGAACTTTAGAAACTCCAAGCGCTCAGAAATCTGAGCATGATGTGGAAATCGGCCGTCTATTAAAATAGACGCCGCATCCAAACTGGGCGTCTCGTTAACCAAAGCCCGCACCTTATCCATGTACGCAGACAGACTGTTCGTGACAACGATCACAAGTGAATAATCATTCTGCAGGCGCTCAATAACCTGCAATCGATTGGTGACCGTCTGGGTACGTGGCGCATGATTCGGCGTAGTGTCGTATAAACAACATATATCTCGAATGAGCCGTAATGCGGGCAACACCCAAGAGTCACCAGATTTAAGCTCGCCCACGCACTTATCGAGCCAAATGGTCTTTTGAGCATCTCGCTCCTGCGAGCAGCTATAATCAAGAATCTTAACGTGCGCACCCAGTGCTTGATCAAGCACTTCAGGTGGTACTTCTTGACTATGAGCCAGTGTCCAGAACAGTTTCAACACTTTTTGTGCCATCACGCCATTCTTATCGTCCTCGGCCAGACGCCGTATTAGTTCCAGCAAGCGCTCCCGTTGACGCTTATTGGCTGTCGTCATACTAGCCTGTAAAATTTTATTACAAGAATGAAAACTAAATTTGGTATTTTATACCACGTTAAACTCACTTGAAATGCTTCGAAAAGATGATCTAGCTGTTCGGGCGTAAAGTCCCAAGCCAGCTTAGCCAGCAGATCGTGCATGTTCTTAACAATCGCTTCATGTTTGCCAGCCTGAGCGCGCCACACGGCGTCCAGATCATCAAGCGTTAGTGCCTGCTCCTTGATTAGAAAACGTATGATTTTTTCCAGTTTTTCCACATATTGTGGCTGATGCAGTGAATCCCTGAGCACAATACCGAGCACATCGGACGACTTGATCCATTGGGCCATACGCTCAGCGGTTAACCAATCCATTTCATCCTCGGGCAAACAGTGAGGCAGCGGTTGAGACCGATGCGAGTAATATGCAACTGATGACAGAACTTTGTTGATTTCGTTTAAAGCATTCATCTTGCCATTGAAACTAGAAACCTGCAGCAGGCGCAATATCATTTTAAGGCGAAACATCTCCAGATCTCGTATGAGCTCCTCCTGGCCAGTCAAACGGCTGGCTAGGGAACGCGCTGACTTTACAATACCATTAATATAGTCATTACGACCTTCTGGTTTCACCTCGCGTTTCAATTCCTCATCGGTGAAACTGTCAAGCAGATCCAACACCACATTCCAAGTTGGCATAAAGTACTTGGCAATAGTAGCTGGCGTCAACAGTTCATGACATTGACCGAAGGGTCGAAGTAGGCTGTGTATCAGCGACAGCGTCAGTCGATTATCCTGTCCGGCACCTTCCGCGCCCACACTCTCATTCGATGCGATGCTTTTAACGGCTCCACTTTTTGCGTTTTGATTGCGCTTTAACAATTCTAGACCACTATTGAAACGCTCGAGAAGATTATCAAATCCGCCCAACTGCCCAAAGCGATTTATGAGATCGACTAGCCAACCGCGCGGATTCTTTGGATCTGGCGGTGGTTTCGCAAACATCTTATTACTGTCCAACACACCCCAAATGCTTTCGTGCGTCGCAAAACACTCCGGCTGGCGTGCCGCATTGAACGTATTAAACTTGTTTTCCGGATCAAAAACAATGGCTAGCAAATCGAGGAGGTACGGATTGTCGCGCTGCATGTGTATCGCTATTAAATTCAACAGTTTGCCGCACGACACCAAAATGCAGTGATGTATATTGTATTTCCACGAATTCACCGCCTCATCGGTTAATATTTTGGCAAACGATGTCGTTAAACCATTGCGGTAAAAATCAACGCATGGCTCGCAGTCATGATCCGCACCTGAAAACAAGAGTGGTATGATGATCTAGATGCACACCTTACTGGACAACAATTGATTTCTTACCCGTCTGGGCTAGTTCAATGGCGGCATTAAGCAGCACCTCCAGTTCCTGTTCAGGCAGCACGGGAACCACCCAACGGGGGTTGGATATCTTTTGTGTGAGAGAGCGCAGCTTGCCGATTGGAAATGATGCTATCAACTTCTCCGGAGACCTACATAAGATCCCAAATACAAAATGTAAGTTTAGTACTGATTTTTACTTTCATGAATGAGGAGTCCGCGTGGAGTCGGAGGGGTCAATGAGTCATTGCCTGGCCCCGTAAGTAGATAAGCGATAATTGTTCTTTGTTTTGTTATTATCGTCGTTTTTCGTGTTTATTATTTAGATTGCCCATCTCGGCCGACGTACATAGCTAAAACAGGCACGCACACTAAAATTTGTGTACACTTGTGTGTGTGTATGTGTGTAAATGCGCCCTATAACTCGTGATTTCAATTGTATTGCTCTAATAAAAGAAATAATACTACTAAATATAGTAAAAAGTAAAGGGAAGCTTGACGAGATGGTTAATATAAATAAACTAATGCTTTAAATTATATCAATATGATTTGAAAATTAACAGCGTCAGAGATGAAAATAATCAATGACCACTACATGACTTTACGACAATTAGACTTTTTGTACGTCTACTAAAAATTTAAACGTACGCATAAAATATAAAAAAAATTCAATTAAATTACTAATGCTATATTTTAAATTATATTTAATTTTAAACGCAAGTTCAAGTTAGAAAAAATTAACGAATACGAAACGGTTTTCCTTAAGAATTAAGCTATAGCTAAAATATATTTTCTATGTATGAAAAGCAATTGGGATGAAAGCGGTTTTCGGCAACAAATGAAAACAATAGTACTCACATTACAGTAGCAGCACTTTCTGCGGCGTTACCGCCTGCTGCTGTAGGTGCATCCATCACATGGGCCGCATCCTGACTGTTCGTATTGCTAAGGTTGGTATCGCCACCACTGCTGGACATGTTCGATGTTGTGACTGCTGTTGTGCCTGTGCCCGTGACTGAGCCAACGTCTTGAACTGTGCTCGTAATGCCCGTGTTGGCTGTGGTAGTGCTGTTGGTGGTGGTAGTAGTATTGGTGGTGGAGGTGTTGCTGCTGCTGTTGTTGGTCGTGGCTTGGCCAGTTCCTGTGCCCTGTCGGCGCGTATCGAATGTCATTGTTGCGCCTTGTGGCTGCACCAACGTCACAAATGCTAAGCGCCGTCGTCGTTTGTTGTATTATGTTGGCTACGTATCAGGTGTAAGTGTGTGTTTGTGTGGAGGTGTGTGGTGTGTGTTTGTGTTATCGTATCGTAATTCTACAAAAGTCTACGCTGGGCGGCTTTGGCTTTGACTATTGACTATGACTATGGCAGTCCTGGTTCCGGTGAGACAGACACGGTCGCACTTCCGTTTACACCGTTGCTCCTTGTTATTCTTATGGGTTGGGGTAAAAATCAAATGAATGAACAATAATTGTAACCAATGTACATAGGCACTGTTGGTCGGCGTCAGCGTCTGTGTTGCCTCTGTCTGCTGTTTGACGACGTTTGAAACCCTTTTTAATCAGGTTTCTTCTGTTAGTTTCTTATTATTGTCCCAATAAGAAATGGTTATATCTGTTGTTGTTGTTGTTACTATTGTTGTTATTGTTTTTGCATGCACTGCTGCTGTTTGCGGCGCGCTGCTTTTAGTTTACATATTTCTGCTCAACGGACACAATTGCAAAAATCTATAAACTGCAACGAAGTAAGAAAAAAAAGAAGAAATAGCAAAATGAATATGAGCGCACAAAGGAGACCGAAAAACACACTTGCACACAAGCACACTCACACACACAGGCGCACGCACGAACGAAAAGAGCGAGCGCAAATTGTGGCATGAGAGTGTGTTGAGAGTGGGTTGGAATATGAAAAATCAATATTATTTAATAGACGTGGGTCAGGCGGGTGGTAGTGCGGGGACTCGAACACTGGCCAAATATATGTGAGCATATGAGCACTCACACACACAAGCACTTGCATAGCAAACACTCTCGCACACACGCATACACAGCTACAGTGTGAATTTAATTTAATGTTGTTGTTGCCGATTTACGTTGTTCTTTTCCTGCTTATATTTATTTATTTGTTTTTTTTTTTTTTTTTTTTTTTTTGTAGCCAAACAAAGAAGATTTTTGCTTTTCCCAAAAATTACATCACTGCTCTGTGCGTTGGGTATCCGTGGAACGGCTACACCAAACCCCCATCCGGCACAAGCGCCGGCCACCATAAGAACAAATGCTTGAAGAGCAACCACTTATTTAACTACCAAGCACGGCAAGCTCCAGTCCTCTATTTTTTTCGTCTGCTCCTTGTTAAGCTTCTTCTTCGTTTTTAGCAGTTCAAAACTTTTATTTTTAAAATCTGACAACTGAAGTGCAAACTTATCATTTGAGCGACGAATTGCTCGTTGTCAACACTGCATACATACTTACATACGAGATGTACATTCATACATACACATTTGTACATTAGCAGTGCAGCACCGATTGGTGGGGTAGGGGAGGCTGTAGACCCGAGCAAGTGCACCGAACGACACACTAATGTCAAAATTTATTGCAATATATGTAATCAGAATGATGGGGGCGTTTGACGAACATATATGCATTTTATGCTAAAATCAGAAATTATATTTGCCATTTGCGATTCCTATTGCAGGACGTTTTGCTTCATTTTTCACATTTAACACATACACTCATATTCGCGCAGCTATATATCTAAACTCACACACTCACAAGTGTAGTCACGAAATCGTTTTGCTTTTGCACAACTCACCATTTTGTGCATCCGCCCTAAAAACACTGTGCGTTTTCCTTAATATACGGATTAATTTACACTGTCGCACTAATTTTACACGATACCCTCAACGCAACTTTGTCTAGGGCTTGGTTTTTAATGTTTCATAGTTGTTGCACAAATTGTTTTAAATCATTTGTATATTTTTTTTTGCAAATTTTTCTGGTTGAGT